>OZ014530.1:338926907-339539298 GCA_963966105.1 Volucella zonaria
CAAAACGGGTAAGTTCAAAAATGTGACAATCACCATTAAATCAAGTGGAAAACTTACCGTCATTTCCACATGGGCACCATTGTGTCGATTTGTCATGCCTGTTATTATAAGAACAAAGTTAAGGTTCACTGGAACATGTTTTTTAAAAGATGAGACGACATTTCCATGCATTAATTAAATTTAAATTCGACAATACCTTTAGACGCATTAATGGGTTTCCGATTTTTTTTTGTTTAACAAATAAACACACGCCTAGTGGTCTCAGGTCTAAATCGACAACAAACCACCCGCTTCTGTTTCTTCACCTCTCCCTTCAGCCTTGTAATCGGCTTTTGGTTTTACTTAATGAAAACAGTCGTAAGAAGACACAATAACCTTGAATCCATTTAATGACGTTTTTTTGTTTTCAAATTGCAAATTATTGCTTTCTGCATGGGAAATTTTCTCCCATTACTTTCGTAGTCACATGTGTTTTATACTAAAGCATGTGATAAATTCAAATCATATACATACATATCTACTTATGGGCTATCAACCGGTTTTATAATTAAAGCGATATCCGTAAGCAAAACTTCTTTCAAACCGCTTTTAAGAGTTTCATCACACGAAAGGTTTGAATATTTTGGGATTTCCAGAATTCCAAGTGATAGGCAATGCCCTACAACTTGAGCCACGTTCAGAAATCATTCTGTTCCGCTGATTAAACGTGACGTGATCTGGGAAGAGGTCTCGTAAAAACACTAGCACAAAACTTAATTATGTATATCAAAACAGGGCTCTCCGCCTAGGTGGTTAGAGGCTACGCAAGAATGAGTAGAAGCATCACAAGATTATAGGTTTCCAGTAAACCCATCGCCATTAAAGCGGAACCTAACTTTATTTTTTTTTAAAACGAGCAGACCCAAGCCGGTCCATGTAGCAGCTTGATTCCGTGCAAACAATTCTGATTATTTTCAGGCTTACGAATAGATGTCCACCTTTCTAAAGGCTGTTGTAGAAATAGCTGTCTTAAAACTTCTTACTCATTTTTGCTTCTCCGCAACACATAAGCAATACATTGGTGAGCATGCGAGAGGTTAATACCTGACCGTCTAGCATGCCTGTTTAAAAGGCTTGACATGCTAAGTTTGGCATGTCCCATAATAACGTACAGGTCTGTAATCATTGCTACACGGTGACGGTGACTTAATAAGGGGTGCAGCCTACTTTGATAGCTCTCTACAGACTCTAACATCATAACCGGCAAGTTCAGGTATATTGAACTCCACAATGTTTAAGCCGGTAGCGAAGCCTGACGTAATTCTGGGTGGAAAGTGGCTTGAGTACAGTAACCAGTTCTAATTGCATGATATCTGACTCCAATAAAGATGTCTTTCAAATCACGGCGACATTATTGACAGTTCTTTAGCTTATTTGAAAAGTCTTCATAGACTTACGTCAGAAGAGGGCTTCCTACTTTTTTTTAAAAAACCGGTCCTTAATTCGCGAACAAACAGTGTGGCAGGTAATCCGGCTCGGCCTTTGTCCATCCACTATGTGGAAATTGGACTGATGTTGTTGCTAACGCCAACAGCATGTATGCGCCTAATTTCGATTGCGTTACGATTATAGAATTTACGCCCTGTCATCTGATGGCGAGGAGGCAACTTTTTCGATCAGTTCGGCATAGGTTTTAAGTGAAATCGAAATGCAGTCATCGTTCATGGAGGACTCTAGCGCCAAGGTAGGCAACAATGAGAAGAGTCTTAATTACAGCGCACCACCATCCATGGGCTTGGTGACTGGAATGATAACGGAGACCGCTTTATTGACTTCTGGAATGACGAGCCATATACCATAGATGTCATCATATTCGAACACAAGACCCGCAGTCAGATGGATTAAACGTCAGATAGAGAAGCCACTATGAAATGTTAATGCCACTAAAGCACCGATTCATGATAGGTGCAGTCTGACTACATGCAGCTGCATTTGAATATGGGGACAGAAGTCATCAATAAGTTTGGGAAATAACCTATGGATCGCTAGATAGTGAAACAAAACATCAAAGTCATCGAATTTTATTACAAAAATTCATGTTCAATAGCGGCAACGATGCGAAAATATCGCACCAATTTTGCACGTAATCATGTACAAAATCAAAAAATTCCAAGAGACGGGCTCAGTACAAGATGGTTTTGCTTTTTTTTTTCGGTTGCGCTAAGGAGTGTGTAAACTTCATAGATACCAGTAGCCCGGGATATCAGCAAGCTCTGTTCGTTAGCTCGTTTCCAGGAATGCGCCTACGTACTAAGCCACACCCTACTCGACCACTTTCCCCGCGGAACTGCCGTCAGGTATTATTTGGCGTGCCTGGTAAACAATCTGTGCTCTATCTTCCATAGTTGCTACAATTGCAGGTCATTTTGCACGTTTGTTATGAATGTGCAAATCTCCGTCCAATTTCCTTCTGATCGCAACATTTGGTCAACTATTGACTATGGGTAAGTCAGGTCTCCAAATCAGGAAGCGTATGCAATGGAATATTGCATGCTCTACGTCTTCCTACTGATTTGTGCAGTCTGAGTAAAAAGTGGAGCTATCGTGTCCGAATCGGTTTAGATGTTTCCGATAGCCACCGTAATCAGATAGGAACTACGTTAGGTGGTAGTTACAGTCATCGGGTCAGCAATATTTGGACACCTCACGACACCACGCACGAGGCGCAGCGTCAGTAATATTTGAACTAAGGCAATAGTTAAGAATATTGCTGACGCTGCGCCCGGTGCATGGTGTCGTGAGATGTTAGGCGAGCCGGTGGCCAGGGGTTAGATTACTTCAGTGCAGTTCGTGTTATTGGATACGCGTGCAAACTACAATCTTGCAGTCTGTATCAGTTTGGCAACACTATAGTCATTTAGTTGCCCCTCAGGTTGACTTATATTCTCTGCGTCTCGTTTGCAAAGATGACAATGGGAACCATTCCAGTTATAACAAAGGCCGCTTCGCCAGATAGGATTCAGAAGCCGCTAATTGTCTTCTTCGTTTTTAGTGCCTCTGCCCAGACTGCAGCGGCATACAGAAGGATTGATGTTGTTACTCTGGAAAGTGGAATTCTTCTTATGTGTCCAGGTCCACCAATATTAGGCAGTATTCGCAACAGAGGCTTTTTCAAATGTGTGTACAAGCCAAGTGCTTTTTCAACTACCGGTTGTTGTCCAACATAATTCTTTGGACGTGATGATATCATTACCGATATGGTAATTGAAAAATTCAATGGTTTTCCGACCTTTTTTGAGGGCAGCTTCGGTTTTATGGTCAGCCAGCTCCAATCCAGCGGAGAAAAGGTAATTTTTATCTGAGTTATTGCTTCATTTGTGGCTGATTCCACGTTGTGAATCTATTTGGCACGACGGCGATACTATCGGCGAACTCAATTATCGTTACTCTCCTGGGCAGACTTAGTCGCAAGACTCCAGCATATATTTTGTTCCATAACAGTGGGCCTAGGACGGATCCCTATGGGAACCGGCAGTGGCTTTGTAGAATTGTACTCCGCTATCCGCACCTCAGCTTCCTTATGCTGAAATAGTTCATCAGTATGTTCAGCAAATAGTCCGTGTGCCTATCCTAGCAGGTGTCTTTTTAATGATAACCAGCTCACAGAGTTAAAGCGTTTTTAACGTCCGGCATAACTACTGCACATTACTCCTTTGTGCCGTAGTATCTTTCTCCCTCGATGGTACCTTTTGCAATGTTGACTGCCGCTCGTATTTAATGGGTTCCTTTCACTTCTGCTACTGCCAATTATTACGGATTATCCTGCATTTTCCATCTTTTGGGAAAGGCCCCTTCTTCTAGACATTTTTCCATTGCTACTATGAAGAGGTGCGGTCTGTTTTTGGCAGCCGCCTTTATTGCTTTATTCGGGATGCCGTCAAGTCCAGCGGCTTTGCTGTCACCTATCTTGCCGCATGCCCTTAACAACACCTCCATAGTGGCAATTTCAACTTCAATTTATTTACATATAAAAATTGTACATTAAGATTTAGTCTCTTATAGTACATAGGACCTAATACTACAGCGTTGTTCGGGCTCGATGTTTGTGGGGATCTCAGCATTCTCTGGGTTCCTATAGCCCTTTAGGTTTGTCATAACAATTTTATATGCTGAATCCCATGGATTTATGTCGGCCACTGACGGAGACTTTTGAAGCATGTGGTTTTACTTTCTTTGATGGCTCTATGTAGTTACGTTTTGTCTCGCCAGTCTCAGCGCCAGAACGTCTGGGGGCGACATACTCGTACCTTCAATTCTGCATTGCCTTTTTATAGCTTCACAGATATCTTCCTTTGTCGTGATCACATCGACATCCTTCAGGTCGATGGGTGAGAGTCCTTATGTTTGCTATTTTCCCAAGGCTATACTCGTAATGCTTTTAAATTCGGCTATCTTGATATTGATATCAACGTCATCGCAAATTTTCGTATGCAGAATTAGAGATATAGAATTCTGATATTTTTCTCATAGTTCCTCACACTATCTTCCTTCTTTTGAATTGTTTTTGGAGATCTGAATCTAAGCCTTGGCTGCAAGACGTTGGCGATCCGATCGAATGCTACCCGAACGGAAAGTTTGGACATACCTCTCCACACAGAAAAAGCTTTGTCATAGCGTTGAATTTTATCCGGCCTTATGTACTTGCTTGAGTGGCTCTGGCTACTATATGGCCTATTCAACTAATTCGGATCTTGGTCAAGTTGCCTTTATTTATGCTCTCCAAGAGCTCTGGGGTGACCTGTGTGGACTCCATCTAAGCCGATGCATCCTTTATTGCATTGTCTAGGTGTCAAAGCGTTGCCAACCATTCGTTTTACCTATCTTAGCCATCGTAGGAGGATGATGCGCACTTTTCTGAAAAAAGATGCCAGCGTAAAAGTCATAAAGTTTGCCATTATATCAACTCCTCTAAAGTAGGTCAACTTAAATGGGACCAACAATCGAAGAATCCTGGGTTCGGAAAGACCAAAAATACTTGCATATGCCTTCGTTACCATCTATTCTCTTTTGCCACAAAGCAAGGCTAGGATGATGAGGCTCCTAAAAAGAGTATTGTATTCCCTGATAAGACCTTATTACTCAATCGCCTTCTTAAGCCGAAGAAACAGCGATTGCCAAGTTTAGAGCTGGATTTGATTTCTGTTGAGGTGTCAGTGTCAGAGTGAATAGTGGGGCCGAGTCAGACAAGATCCCTAACTACCTCAAAGTCATAACTGTCTTTTCTGTCATTCTGCCCAATTCATCTACTTTTCTCGATCCTGTTTAAATACTCGCGAATTGATCAGTGATAGCTCCTGTCATTGATATCAACGTAGTCAGCGTATCAGATTAATTGTACAGAGTTTTGGAAAATTGTTTCTCTGATGTTGGCTTGCGAGTTTGGCACAATTTTGTTTAGTATGATGTCACAGTTTAAACTTTTTTTTAAGATCAAGAGTCTCGATGAGTTTGTCTTCGATTTTTACGGCGCAGAGTTCATTTTGACAATCTGATGAGTGTGGCAAGAATGCCAAAAGTAGACGTGGCTCTGTATATTTCGCTGAATTTGAGCTGTCCTCGCCTTTTAAGCCAGTTTGTATTGTTGGTTCGGCATGTTCTAGTCATCTTTTTTAAAACTCCAGAAGATTTTTCCTGGAGTATCACGTCTTCATTATGTCGATGCCGCACTTCTCTTATTCCTTCGTCCATTTTCTTCTCGGCCCTTTGGTCTTTCTACGAGAGGATGGTGCGTAATACAGTTACAGCACTTCTGACAACTTCTTGATATTGATGCCATTGGTATTCAGCACTTATTGATTCAGGTTCCATAGGATATGTCGAGAGGTAGAGCGATTCGCGATCGCCAATGTTTTGGTGGTTTGCTGCAATTACAACCGCACAGCGTTAAATCCACCAACAGTTTTTCCTCTTTGTTTCCGTAGATACAACTTTGCTGCCACTAGTAGTCCCAGTTTTTATGCTTTTACGTATCCAGGTAATCCTCATCCTGAGGATCAGGTGCTTGAGTTAACCTCTTTGACAGTTCCCCACTTAAGATGAGATGAGAGTTGGCGTTATCTAGCCGATTATTACCTTCTCTACTTAAGCACCCTGACTAGTCCCGAAAATACTTACTGGCGTGCTCGGAATATGCTGTAGAAGCTCGTGCTAACTATTAATGCCCACCGTTCTGACTGAATGTCAGACGAATTCATCTGTGGAATATTCTCTTTCTGATGATTTATCTTTCCCGCCCAAGTATAATAGCAGTGCTGATTGTTTCTTGGTCAACATTGGCGATTGTAAGAGTCCGGATGGATGGCTAGTTATAATTACAGACATGCTGACGTCGCGTCGGTCACTGGCTATTGTAGTACTCGTAATACTTAAATTTGTATCATATCAAATCAGTGAAAGCTAAAGCTTCAATTTGGATCTAGAATCGCTTAACTACCTTCACATAGTATCCATACAGGAACCATGGGTGTGGAATAAATGCATCTGTGGTTTCGGATGTTTAAGTGTTTCGCTTGGTTTCTTCATATAACGAGGGATCTTGTCATTTGTCTTTATGTGTCAAACTCACTCTCACCATCTAAACTTGGGCAATTTTACAACCAAGATTTAGTTCCTGAAGACATGAGCTATGAACCGAACGGAGAATATCACAAATTAGTCGTTGCATCTGCTTATTTTCGCCATGATTCGTTATTGCCATCATCACCGAAGGCGGTACCCGAAGTCATTGAATACTATGATTCCAGGAAAATGGGATCCTATGATGATCTTACGATCTTATGCGGCGGTGCTAATACTCAGAATACTGTTTTGGGCAGTAGCAAAGGCAATTATCGTCTGATCTGGTTGTCAACCATGTCTGGCTCTCAGTCACCTAATCAACTTAGCGTTATCCAACAGAAATTCTAAGGATACTATCTAAAAAGCACTATCGGCGATGTCCCTGTCAGGCCATAGGTATATCGAATTTAGAATGGAATGCAAGGTCTCGACCTTGTTGAAGACGAAGAATCCGTAGAAAACCAACTAGACGCAATATAAGGTGGATCTCGACGAGTCCAACAGTGGTTCCCCTAAACTCAGGACAAAAACAAAGGTAGAGGAATCTCTTCAGAAGCTAGCACCTCACCAAGTGTTTAGAAATAGCATGGCCAGCTAAAAAACAATCCAGCAGATCGTCCGTTCCTGGATGGAACGCAGATGTGTAGTCTCTTCGTAAAGAAACCAGAAAACTTCTAAACAGGTCACATAAAACTAATTTGGAGGAAGACTGGAGTCTTTACAGATCAAAGTAAAAAGAATATAGGAAGCTTATTCGGATTTCGGATAGTGTCTCTTGTAAAGGCTTTTGCGAAAAGATCAAAAATGTCGGTGAAACCAGCAGGCTAGTTAAAATCCTTAAACGCAGAAGATCAACCAAGGTGGAACCACTCAGAAAGTCTGGTAATACACTTACTCTGTCTCTCAATTCCCAGGTATCCTAATCAGAACCTGCTCACAATCAACTCCCATTAACGAAGCCGCCGGTGAGTTGAATAACACAAAAGGCCGAAGCCGATATACTCGTATCTCATTGATTGTGCTGGCTGATGAGGCCATTAAACATGTTGCTTGCTTTGATGGCTTCAAGTCGTCTGACACTGATAGCAAATACAAAAGTTATGCTACAAAAAGTTAGAGGTCAGCTGCTGGTAGCTCTAAGGAGAATATTAACTACTAGCCTGACACTGGCACACATATCGAAACTCTGGTGGACAGGAAGAGTAGCCTTTATATTGAAAATTGAAAAACTTCAGACTTATAAGTCTGACTTCCTTCAATGTGCGCTCAACACGCTTACCAACGTGGAAGATCTTTCTAGAGTTCGCTTCAAAATCTGGTACTCAGAATTGAAGGCGCATTCGACAAGAAAAAAATACGCCCTGGCCATTTTCATCGACACTGAGGGTGATTTGACAACGAAACTTTTGTCGCCATATCTCGGCCAGATAATACGGCGTAGATGGATCACTGGATATAAGCAATGATGGTGAATAGGACACTGAATGCGGATACCCACTAAGCCCAATATGTGAAGGCGGCGTTTTGTCTTTACTGCTATGGTGCCTGTTTGCTCAACCATTGATCAGGTTCTGACGTCAATCATGGGCGGGTGGCGTAACTGTATTGTCTGTTGGATTATGTCTAGCGACTGTCTGCTCTAAAGCGCAGGCAGCCCTAAACGTGGTGCGCCTTAAATGAGCTTTACACATCTTCTCAAAACTGAGGTTGTTATGAGAAGGAGGGAGCTCATCTAGTGCTCAAAGGCATCACCATCCAATTCTACCCTGGATAACAAACTTCTATGGAATAAACATGGTACATCGCAAGGTTTTAAGGCCTTCTGGCAGTGCAAAGGAGCTGTCGGTAAGTCATGGGGCCCAACACCGGGAAGGGTCGTCTGGATCTACTCGGCTATGATAAGGCCATAGGTCGGTCGGTTGCTGGGTGGAATAAGCTCTCACGAAAGTATGTTATTGCTGTTTTTACCAGACTCCAAAGAACTGTCAGTATTGATTGCATAGGGGCTTTCCCTAGTACGCCTGGCCCCACTCTAGAACCATTGATGAATCCCCCGCCCTTTAAAATTCGTAGCATGGGTTGCACTTAAGAGTGCCACCTTCCCATTAAAAAGAAGTGGTCTTTGGTACAATACGCACTGGAGCTTTGATTACCTTGCGCATGATTACCTTGGGCATGCTGTCTGATGCAATCATTCCAGAACTTCTTTTGCGGAAAAAAATACGAAATCAACTTGCCCTATGCTTAGGATTGGCTTCGGCAGTCGGGTCATCATAGATGGCTCGAAAACCATTTTAAGATGCTGCGCTGGTGTCTTTCTGGAGGACGAGAATAGGAAAACTTGCGTCTGTCTTTCAAGCGGACATACGCAATCCTGCCAGGATTTACACTATATTGTGTAGAAGCGGTGGAGGGAGCGAAGCATTTGTATCTGTAGCGACAGCCATGCTACGCTTAGAGCCTGGCTCTTACGACTTCCGAGTTAGTTTGAGAATGTAAGACATCGCTGAAGGCAGTCAGGTCCCAGGTCATAATGGGATCAAGGGAAATAAAAAAATAAAATCGGCGATGAATTTGCCAGGCAAGGCTCAGTGGAGGATTTTTCAGGACATGAACGTGTATTGGGTCTGCCTGAGTCCTCGACTAGGGCTTCCATTGACAGTTGAATTTCATATAAGTACAACTGCAGATGGCGTGAATGCTTCCCGACGTCTCCTAGAAGTCAGCGTCCTTCCTGGGGGTACTAAACGTTTGTTAGGCACTTGAATGTGCTGGGAATAAGTGATACAACATCCTGCGACGCTTGCTGTGAAAGTGATGACGACACCACCGAGCATTACCTCTAAGAATATCCGGTTTACGCTCGCATCAGGCTGCAGGTACTCGACGTTGATATGGTGGGTGCTGATACTGTAGGCACTTTATCGCTGAAGCGAACTTTCATGGGGTAAAATGGACTAGTTATTTGTCTAGGTAGAGCTTCCTATATTCAAGTAGACCTGCAACTGATAAATTCAGCAAGTAGAATCAATATTTAAGCTCACAATTATAGAATTCTGTTTGCTGAATACATAACACCTTTCTGGTTCTAAAAAAAACCAAATTTGAGAGCAGCAACAGATTCGCGAAGAAGATGAAGAAAGAACAGGAATCGGCTTCAACGCAGCTAGTAACACTCTTTCAAAATCCGGTTCGAAGAGTGTTACGAAACGGAAAGTTATACTCCTAATTGCCTAGCATGCTCCTCAAAACTGGTTAAACCCCACAGCAGTTATACCCAGCTCGATGTAGATAGACCTGCATTCGTCACTACGTCAAAATCAATAAGTCATCTACAAAATTATGATCATCAGCAAACAATTTGTATCTTTCGAAGAGGCTATTAACACCTCTCCGAACTTTAGCCATTTACATCTACTACTCCATGGCCTCCATCGATGGTTTAAACAAAAACCACTAACACCCTGTTATTCATATCTCTCGCTCGTTGTTTAAAAGTTACTAATTGAGATCGTGTTTAACGAACAAATATAACATTATGCGACAACATTGCCCAACAATTGCCCATAAAACCGAACAAATCACACCAAACCACCCATTGACCATGGTGTGGTCCATTAAACTCGCCATCTGCAAATAATCCATATCCATTTGGCGCGCAATTGTTACGAGTACTTCGACTTGGTTTGTTATGTTTGTTTGGTCATGGCCTTGTATAGAGGAAGCAGAAATATGATAAAAAATTAAAAATAAAATAAATGGAAAAACACAACATCGTCTTGGTAGGGCTTCCAAAGGTTCGCGTAATACACTTTGTTAGACGAATGGGCAAAAATTAAACGAAGCACTGTCTCAGACGAGGCACGTACTTTGTGCCTGAGGAAGCAACTAGTTCATGGTTAAATTGAAAACTTGAACTCGTATCTACACACATTCGGATGTACGAGTATTGTATCAGAGAACGGTGCATTAATTGATTTGCAATTGAACTATCGAATCCAATATTTTCTGTATTTCGTCAATGTTGAGCAATGTTGCCAGGTGTAGGTTTTCTCAGATTCAGACTGATACTGTTGGTAACAGACTTGTGAGTCAGCGGCGGTGTTTCTTTTGAGTGGATAGGCTGTCATTCGTCATGTGACGCACCACTGCACAAGTGAAGTATGAATGTATCTTCGAATATGAGTACGAGTGCGAGTACTTGTTAGCTAGAGTAGAAACTTCTTTAGAACACGAATTCATTTACCAAATCACAATTAAATGACAAATTACTTTCACGGTCAGTTGGAAGTTTCCTTTTTTTTTTTTTTTTTTTTTTTTATTCGCTTGTGTGGGTGGATTTAATTGCAACGATTGCGTGCTGAAAATAGTTTTGTAACCATCAGTATTCTAGAATAAAGTTCTTTTGTTAACTTTGTCGTCTTTTACAGATGCTCAACCTGTGCTACATCTATTACCTATCGAAACTTACTGAATTTGCGGACACGGTTTTCTTTGTGCTAAGAAAGAAGTCGTCACAGATCACATGGCTTCATGTGTATCATCATTCGCTGACACCACTCGAGACATGGGTTCTAGTTAAGTTTATTGCAGGTGAGTTAAATCCTTTCTTCGTCTTCATGTTCTAGAGTCTAAATGATCCTTTCTCTCCCTTTCTTTTTTGTAGGTGGCAATGCGACGTTCCCAAATATTCTGAACAACTTTGTGCACGTGTGCATGTACTTCTATTACATGATGTCGGCGATGGGTCCAGAATATGCCAAGTTCCTTTGGTGGAAAAAGTACATGACTGAATTACAAATTGTAAGTACCCGCAAATATTATTAAGGTCAAAAAACTATAACCCATCTCTTATGAGGAGATGAGCGAAATATCGCTGGAATATGACAACTTTCGCTTCACCTTGCGGGTCAAGGCGGATTAATAAACTCTAATAAATCCAAGTATTTCCATCTAGTTGGCAGGTTCAAGTGATGTACACTTACCTCTCTTGAATCGTTTATTTGTTTAAATTACTTCTCCATTAATCCAGGGTATGACGTAAGAATAGGGCTGCCGTACAATATGTTGTATACAGTCTCTTTGACAAGATACGAATATGTGTATTGCATCACTAGGAGATGGAAAAACTACAGATAGTGAGATAATGCAATTAATAAAAAGCAGATAGAACAAAGGTCAGAGTTTCTCTACGTCAGCTACCTATTTAAATGGCTTTTTCATGTCTTTTACTTCTGATCAGAGAAGCCAAAGTTGGTTGAACATACTCGTTCTTACTATCTTTAAGTATTCGCGCATAGGTTTGTTTCGTGGAAAACTTAGAATACGTTGCCCCTAGTTAGCTACATTTATTGTCTTACTAATAACAGACGTGTTCTGACCTAACACCTAATAATTTGGCGACATTTTCTGGCTGGTACTATGGGTACTGCTTCTAGTTACCCTGACATGTGCTTGTCTGTTACCCTAGGTTGGCCAACGTGGAAACCAGCCCTTCAATAACCATCTTGCTAAATGTGTGACTTTTTTTAATGAAAAGATGCAAATTCTTTCTGATATCTTCTCGCTCAAGAAAGCTAGAGGTTCTAAGGGAGGTCTACAACCGATAATCATGCACTACCCCACGGTCGTAGATCAGTTTTCACTTATGACTACAGAACTAGCATCAACTTGCTAGGTAAAAGCGGAGTGAGACATGTGCATAGGCATCAATGGTTCGCTAAAAACTTCTCCCACAGGGTCGATCAAAATTCTGCTTCAACTGTTACCCATTGAGATTCCATTAGACTAAGAAGCACTCATCAATGCAAAGTGCGTTTATGTATGTGGTTCATTCTAGTCCACTTACATTGCATCGCGACGTCCTTTAATCAACTGACTTTTAACTTATTGGATTTCACCTCAACATAGAATTTAATTCCACGGAAGACCGGTGGAAAGTCCACGTTCATTTTCACAGATGGCTCTAAAATAGCCATTGACCCGGGATTTTCTCTAATAACCTCTTACTTACTTAGTTACTTGACGCTATAGTCCGGGCTGGACCTGAGCCTCATACAACAAGCGTCCCTAGCCAGGTCAATTTTATTTAGCTGCCTCCAGCTTCGCACGCTAAGTTGGTTGAGGTCCCTTTCCACTTACGTGCGCCACCTGAGTTGTTGTCTTCCTCTATATACCAATTCTTCAGTCTATCCACGCTCCGTAGCGTGTTTCAAACCGAAATCTCAACAATCACTGTTTGGCTCAACATTGAATACAATGCCCCCGATGGATATTTCAATATACAGACCAACAATCAGCGAACAGACTCCTTATTTCGGACATCAAAAACTCAAAGATGGTTGGAACCTGATTATGAAACAATCACGCTGTAGGGCTCTGCGATACGCAGACTTCGAAAAAACTGCTGATAAATTGACGAGACCAGGATTTCTAGGAGCAAATAGTAATGTCCTACGCCAAATAAATGCAATATCTAATGCAAGTCATTGATGGACTCATTAGGGCTAACTTGATACAAGACGATCAAGAGAACTGGTTCTCAGGAAAGGAGATGTTTCCTAACCCACAAATACAATCAGGGAATATTTTTTAGATAAAAGATTGAATATTCCTCACAATATTTTCTGAAGGAACCGAAAGGAAAAAGAGGAATAGGAATCTGTTGGGTACTTCATATGCAATTGAGATACATATTTTACCAGTTACCACTTACGACATCTGTCACTACTCGGTTAAAGATCACCGACTTTGACGAATTTATCAAGAAATTTTTGTGCTTCCAGGAGTGGCCAGAGTATGGTCCTCCCAAACTCTCCCTGTTGTATTGCAATGAATCTCCCACTAGTTTAAGTACATCTCAGATGAGAGCTACTCTAACTCCAGCCCAAATTATTCGGAAGAGCGCTTCGGTTGCAAATTGATACAATTTTCCAGAGTAACCTGACACATCTGAATCGGCTCTGATGTGGTCAGCTGTAGGAGGAGGTGCCATCGGGCCTTATTTTTTCTAAAACGCCGCTGGCCAAACTACTGCTGTGAACGGTGAGCGCTACAGAGCCATGCTCAATGACTTTCTCTTTACTCAACTGGATGAATTGGGACCGCGAGCCACAACCGAAATTCGGAGGGCTGAATTTCCAGGTCGCCTAATCTCTCGTTTTAGCGATTTGCACTGGCCGGCAAGATCGCCTGATTTAACCGTTCCAGACTTCTTTTTGTGGGTTTTTTTAAAGTTACGAGTCTATGTTAACAAGCCTCTGACTCTTTAAGCCCTCAAAGAGGATATCTGTCAAAAATGCGACGACATATCGCCGGAAGTTCTGGTAAGACTGATGGTAAATGTCACAAATCAGGCCCGAATGGTCATCAATTCAGGCGGTCACATAGCCGATATCATTATCTCGGCTTAATAGAAAAATTTAAACAAGTCAGGTAAACATAATCCAAAAGCAGAGTCAGAGTTTTTTGTTCATAAAAAAAATTAGAGCCAAAGAACATCAGATGATAACTTTTGCGCCACCACGGGTGTAAACCAGTGAAAGGATACATAATTGTCTAAGAGTATCCTTTTGTGAGCAGCCTTGTTATGTACTGGTATACCATTCTTGCTTCAGGCAAATCAAATAAATATTCCATTCACACTGCCAAACGCTTTTTCAATAAACGGAAGATGGACAGCTCAATGATGGGCATAGGAGCCTACACAAGCTGACTCTGTGTTAATATTCCGCCTTCCTTTCATAAAGACATTCAATTATTCCGTTATACTACCCTTGAAAGTAATTAAATTCTTTGAATGTTTCTTTTGGAAGCAGAAGTTTTTGCAAATATTGTTGCTGGTGTCGTAGATATACCTTTAAGTCGTACCATCTTACCGTGTTCGAGAGACTTAATCACGACAAAGATCTTATCAAACACGCGAATACGAGCAATTCTTTCTTCAGGCAATTCACTGGCAACCATCGAGTTCAGAACAGAAGCGATATGTATCTTCCATCTTCTCAATTGGCTCTCATTCGATATGGGTAGAGAGCGGTCTTAGACTATTCCCGTATATTGTCAACTTGACTACCTCCCAGGATTGGTGAAATTTGAGCTTATGAGGCCTTTTCCTCCTCGATCTAGGTACAGAAAGCCACGTGCTATATCATGGAAAAAGCAATGGTCATCAAGCTCCCAAGAGACGTGTCTGAGAATGATATGCGGTGCTCAGAGAACATCTGGGGTTTGCTTGCTTTAACGTAGAATTGTGGATCTGCACCAAATGACCATTATCATGGAAAAGCTGGAGCAGCAAGAAGAGCGGGCCGAGAGTTATATGGTCAACCAGTAATACCCTGAGCCCTACATATCTGCATCAAATCTCAATAAAACATTGCTGGTCATTACGTTAAGAGCAGTTTCTGTATATAGGAAGAGTCGTCGTCGACGGCGGCACCGAACCATGGTCTCCAGCAGAATTGTGACAATAAAAGTTGTGCTTGGTACGCTATTCAAAATGTGGGATAGTAAACTCTACGACAAAGAACCTGCTACTGCTCTTCTCTAATCTAGAACTGGAAGTCTTTATTGACTGTTACATTCTTGATTCATAAACTGCAAACCTATGCTAAGAAATTTAACCGTCCCATCCGTCCCATCCGTCCAATCCGTCCCATCCGTCCCATCCGTCCCATCCATCCCATCCATCCCATCCATCCCATCTGTCCCATCCATCCCATCCGCCCCATCCGTTCCATCCGTCCCATTATGGTATTCTTTAACTTACAGGTTTTGATAACACATTATGCCATGCTGTGCTACATTCCATCTAATTTTGAGAAATGGCCGGCTATTCTAACCAAACTTGGGACTGGATAATTGAGAAGAAAGCAAAGCCTCTGGGAATAAGTTACAGAGATCTGAAAACCTTGCATCATTCCGTACAAGATGACTCACTGGCGTAATTAACCCCCACGCATAGGGAGCAGCAAAGACCCTCCATCATATCCTGCGCAGCATGAAAAGTTTAGTAGAGATTCAAAGAGGCATGGACATAACTCGGTACGGCTCGTCTCCATAGTTGCTATCATATGCGGTGTTGAAATTGAGCCGGACTTGCTGAGTTTTCTCTAGGAACTGAAGTAGTGTGAAAATATGGGCAAATATGGACTTATGTATCCTGCCCAAAGCCGGACTCAGCTCATAGCATGGGAAACAATTAGATCGGTGACAAATGGTTTTAGGCATTCACTCATCATGACCGAAAAGATATTGTACGCGATGTTAAGGAAACCGATGCTGATTAAAATAGTGCGGTGTAGAGGGTTTCCTTTCTTATGGATCGAAGACACCATGCTAAGGCTCCATTCGACAGTTTTATTTACCTCCGACCAAGGCTGGAGGTTGCAGGTATTTCAATGCCTGAGTTAAGATATTGCAATTATTTTAGTCCGGTGTGTGGAAATCTTGGCTTTTAGGGTCAAGTTGCATTTTTCCATTTCATCGATCACGGTCTTCTTTTCTTCGCTGGAGAATTAGATGCGAAGAACATCGTACCGCTCTTGTTTTTGTACGCACCGCTGCATAACAAGGGTGATTGCCTGCCTGCATCTTCGCCAAATAAAGGATTTGTGCGGCTGTTCGGATAAAAACCAGCACAACAATGGCAGCATTTTCTACCCTGTTGTGGAGATCTTGTTTCCGTTGGCTGAGTCTATATAGCCCGCTTTTAATGTTTAGCCATCTAGAATAGAGGAATGCATTGCGCTGATCAAAAATCATCAATTTGGCTGGAGATCGGGTGACCGCCGTGCCATGTTCCTTTGTGAATAATGAGGTGAGGAAACCATATGACAAGTGTGTATCCAAACTTGCTCTTGTCGATGTTTTCGAATTTGGCCTTGATGTGGATTGTTACAGTCCGTACATATAGAAACTACTTTTGTTCTTTGTAGCAGGCACTGCAATATACGGCAGGTCATGTAGCCCGATGTTATATTTTTTACAGCAGCCTAGAGCCTAGGCTACTCGTTTGGCTACCCGTGGCCTGGTCAAGGTCAAAACTTTGCACGTGAAAATTCTAAGGTCATTGCCCTTTTTCGATTTAACAGGGTCACCAACAATAAATCCGTATCTATGCGAGGCTACTGATTGTGAATTATATAATTTTTACGTGCCCAGATAGCTAACCCCATGCAGAAGCACCCACTATGCATTATCCACTATTGTCTTCTGTAAAGAAGCCCCAAACTGGACAGCAGTTCCACCTTTAACGAGTTTGATCCGCTGTCTGGCTCCATACAAAGAATTGCATCCTTTTATCCTTATAGTGAATCATTATTACGGGCGAGTTTATATTAACATATACAATTCTGGATGGCTTCGACATTCTGGACAGACAACACCCGAAAGGCGGTGTGTTGAGATATTCGTTGCGAAAAACAAACAACAAAGTTCAAACCAACCAGGAATGACTGCAATGCCTTTCGTAAGAGTGGGAAATTTCAATATGGCCAAAAATGAGACAAAAATTTCCAATTGCCTTGTCCCAAAGGTAAAAAAAAATTGATGATCGTTCGTCAAAAACATCGCAAATGTGCCTCATCCTCGACCCCAATGCTCATTTATAATGACATTCCAGATGTCAGCTCTTTGGACAAGTCTAATTTGCTTGCTGCTCACTTTACGGCCAGCTCGATACTTCCAGATTTTGCTGGAACCAATCCACTTTCGCACTCGTGTAGTATCAAGAGTACTTAAAGATCTAAGCACACACAAATTGGCTGTTCCAGATTGTATAACTAACTTTCCCAAGAAGAGGTGTTCTTCCTGGCTGCCAAGACCACTGTGTAAGCTTTCGATCAATCCAACTTTTCATGACTCTTTCCGAGTAGGTGGAAAGCAGCATTTGTCCAATCCGTCCCTAAAAAAGGCGAATCTTCTTCTCTCTGCTCTTACAGACTCATTGCACTTATGCTCCTTCTTTTCATGGCAAGCTCATGGAACACCATATACCGAAACACGAAAATTTCTCAATGACCGGCAGTACAGGTCCATTAGTGATTTGATGACATGTCTCACCGCAAAATGGAGCCAAGTCTACATCAATTCGGCATCTGACATAGCTTGCCATCGATGAATCTGTACTTCAACGAATAAGAATTTACCTTTCGGGACGTTCAATTTAAGTTATATTGGATGGTTTCAAATTTTATATCGACAGAATTAATGCTGGTGTTCCCCAGGGCTCCGTTCTGTCCCCGACACTCTTTTTAAGTTTCATCAACGGTTTTCCAATATATTCCTTTGCTAACTACAGTACTCTATGCTTTTTAAATTCGTCCATGCTCTACGGCTGTAAAAAGGGAACTGCAGCACATTAAACTCATTAAATTCCGATATCAACAGTATAACTTATTAGGGAACTATCATGAGAATGGTATCGTCAAAGCGAAATTTAGACACACATAAATTTAGACACATGACACTCGGCATCGTTGAAACAGCAAAACTTTCATTGTAGGTTCGAATGACTATGAGTACATATTCGATGTCGTAAAAAATGCTCCGAAATGCCTAGGTTTCCTCAAGCGATATAAGAAATACTTCACTCCCTCTGATCTGTCCTCAATATATATGGCATTCATACGCCCAAAATCGGAGTACAATTCGCGCATCTGGTTAGGTGTTCCAATAACATATCTGCACCTCTGAATTTCACTATTTCCACCACCAATGCTCCACCGAAATTACCAGTAGTTTTCCGCCCCATTCAAACCTTCAACCATAACACCCGTCTCGATATGAATTCTCATTGCGAATAGTTTACCCTCAAGCAAATTTTCGGACGTACTCTGAGATATCGTGATTCGTTTCCAAGCTGTACAACTCACTATGAAATTCCCTTCCGAGCTCTTTTTTTCCTAGTCATTATAGCCTGCAAACATTTAAAGCCAACGTCTCCTTTTGTGAACTGCCCTGAGCTCGGGCCGATTATAGAACCAAAAACCCCCGACGTGCAAATTTTAATATCGTAAATGTAAATTTACAATATCTGAAAGAACATCCATCACTCTAGGTTTCTGAACTTGCGTTTTAAATTTTTTTTATTGTGATTTTGAATTTTGAAAATTGAGCAAGTGTGGGGGCCTGCTTAGATCTTCTTTCCATTAGATATGCTGAAAGATTACATATTCATGGGCCCAAAAAAATTCATTTAGTTTGATATATTTCTTTTTAATTCAGCGGGGATTTTCCTAAAACCTCTTTGACATAGGTCTTGTGTAGTCACCATGATTAAGCTGTTTTTAAAATAGATTGAATACCAAACAAATAATCAAACTGCCATGCTGGACCTACCACAAGACATTTTTTTAAGTATGATTAATATCAGAGAAATGATGTCTTCATTTAGACTTCCTGATGAGCTGAAGAAAATTATAATAAATTGTTCTCCATGGTACATGGTCTTAAAAATGTCAATCTACAGACTAGATGGCAGTAGATATGGAGATCTTGAGATCGAAACAGGTTAGGCGATTTTAAACTTAGTACTCGTGACTCATTACTACAGGTGAAGAAACATCAATATTCGAATAAACCTTACTTGCAATTTCCTACTGAAACAGTACAATTACCATCTTTTCCACATTTTTCAACTGTGCAATCAATTACGATCGTTGGATTACTGTTTTTATTTTTGAATTAATCGGATAGAGGATGGAAGTGGCATTGTGCTATTGAATTGTTTGATTTATATTGCCAATTCGTCTACGGAACAGCTTATACATATCCGAACATATCTCCTATTGTGAAATACAAATACGAATACGAATATGTACAATTACTGCTGAATTGAGTTTGTTTAATTGCTTTTTCCTTTTTCGACGCGTTAGTGTTCCCATTAGGAATAATAAAGGTGACTGTAAAAAGCGGAAATAATAATTTAATTTAACGAGGTCTTTGGACGACAGACTAATGGCGAGTTTGATTAAAATTATTCAAACTTAGGGAGCTTGATTAAAAGTTCACTAACTCTCTTTTAGTTTTTATTTTCGGGCAACTAGATCTTCAATCTTGTAATTTAATCAGGGTTAATTTAGTTTAAACTAATTTCTAAAATGCAAATTAACGATTATTTGAAATCAACGAATTGTTTCAACTAAATTAGTTGCGGCTTCAAATTGAATGGCTGGCGATTAAGGTTGAAAGGCGAATAACATTAGCAATTAGTCATTTTTATTTTAGGGATCCTGTCCAGCCTACTGTGCCAATAAGTCAGTTTAAGATGCAAGATGAGCCTTAACTTCGTCAATCAATTTGAGAATCGCTCTCGTGGAGATACTTTGCAGTTCCTAAGGTATTATATTCGTGCGGTTTGCTTAGAGATGGCGTAACTTGTATTATTCCATTGTTATTATTCTATTGGAACATGCGTTGGAAAGCTACTGTCATTGTACGTCATTTTAGTATATGTCATTCATTTGAAGCGTAAACAACAATAATTTTTTTTCACTCAAATATGTCGAACTTTGTGCCTGAAAAAGTGTTTTTCATTACTTTAATATGAAGAAAACTGCTGCCGAAAGTCATCGTATTTTGGTGGAAGTTTATGGAAGCTGGGAGAACGTGCCAAAAGTGGTTTGCACGATTTAAAAGTGGTGATTTTGGCTTGGAAGACGATGAACGTCCTGGGCAGCCAAAAAAGGTTGAAGATGAAGAACTGGAAGCATTACTCTATGAAGATTGTTGCCAAACACAAGAAAAGCTCGCAGAATCTTTGGGTATCACTCAAGCAGCCATTTCAAAACGTTTAAAAGCAGCTGGATATATTCAAAAGCAAGGAAATTGGGTTCCACATGAACTCAAGTCGAGAGACGTCGAAAGGCGGTTTTGCATGTCCGAAATGCTGCTGGAACGCCACAAAATAAAGTCATTTTTGCATCGGATTGTTACTGGTGATGAAAAATTGATCCATTACGACAACCCCAAGAGCAATAAATCATATGTGAAACCCGGCCAACCAGCCAAACCAACGGCAAAGCCGAATATCCATGGCGCGAAGGTAATGCTCTGTATTTGGTGGGATCAGATGGGTGTGCTGTATTATGAATTGCTAAAACCGGGTGAAACTATCAATGGACAACGCTACCGAACACAATTAATCCGTTTGAAGAGAGCAGTGGCCGAAAAACGTCCGGAATATGCGACCAGACACGAGGCCATAATTTTTCATCATGACAACGCTCGGCCCCACGTTGCTATTCCGGTTAAGAACTATTTGGAAAACAGTGGATGGGAAGTCTTACCCCACCCGCCTTATAGCCCAGACCTTGCCCCTTCTGACTACCATT
The DNA here is from genome assembly GCA_963966105.1 of Volucella zonaria. Taxonomy (NCBI): domain Eukaryota; kingdom Metazoa; phylum Arthropoda; class Insecta; order Diptera; family Syrphidae; genus Volucella; species Volucella zonaria. The sequence goes on from OZ014530.1 coordinate 338,947,841, forward strand.
TGTTCCGGTCGATGCAGAACGCCCTCACTGAAATACGGTTCACATCAAAATTTCAGAATATCAAAAATTGGCTTGATTCATTCTTGGCTGCGAGGCCGGCGCAGTTCTTTTGGGATGGGATCCACAAATTGCCAGAAAGATGGGAAAAAGTCATAGGTTCAGATGGGCAATACTTTGAATAATACTATTCTACATGTTTTTCTTAAATAAACGTTCAAATTTTGAAAAGAAAAACCGAACGAATTATATACCCAAAACATAAATTTCTCTGAAAGCAACATACGAGTAATGTCTCTTTATGGCACGGTGTCCTCGTCTTTCATACAAAAGCCACTTTCAGTTGTTTGACTTATTGATTTAATGATTTGTAATTAAGAACTGATACATATTTTTAAGTACGCATATTTAGATGAACTTAGTGCGCAACCAAAACAAATGCTCATGGCCATGCTTCGTATGGAAGCTAGCGAAACACGCAACGTTACAACGCAAACCAGATTGAATTTTCCATTCAATAACATAAAGGGGAAATTTTAAATGACATTTCGTTAAGGGGTTGTTCTTATTCGTTGGATCAAAAAAGGCATAGATTTTAATAAATTTGCTATTAAGTAGCACATCATTTAAATGGCCGCTTTGGTCGCAGTGCCCAATTGATAAACGCTCGCCGTGAGATGACCCAGTTGCCAAATTTCTCCTTCACAACTTAGAGCGTTGCGTCGCTTGTATGGCATGTAGCACCATCTTGTTGGAACCACAGCTCGGGTATATCGATGTTGTCGAGCTCTGACTACAGAAAGTCGGTTAACATCGCTCCATACCTGAGATTATTGACGGAAACGGTGTCCCCTTCCTCATTTCGAAAGAAATGATATCCGATGAAGCCGTCATATCATAAACAGCACCAAGCAGTCAGTGTTTGTGGATACATTGATGCTTGGCCGAACACTTGTGGATTGTATTCATTCCATTAATGACAATTTTGCTTGTTGTAGCCGGTGAGCCAGAAATGGGCCTCGTTCCAGAAGATGATTTTTTAGCCAAAATCCGGATCTCCGACCAACATCTCCAGCATCCAATTAGCGAACTCGCGGTACTGTCTATGATCGTCCGGCTTCAAATCTTGCGTCAGCACAATCTTATAGGGATGTAAGCCCTAATCCAATCGCAAAATATGCCAGGTTGACTCTCTGGCGATTCCAAATTCAGCTGATCGGAGGCGAATCGACATTTATGGGTATTCTTCGATAGTGGCTGCTAGGCGGCTATGTTTTCTTCATTTGGCACCAATCTCTGTCTGGTTGGTGGCTTAAGATCCAAGAGGGTGTACTTAGGCCTCACGACGAAATTCACGTTACGTATTTACAACTGAGCCAGAGTTTCGACAATATTTTTTAATAATTTCCGCCCGTTTGGCAAGTGTGAAACGATGCGTGATGAAATAGCAAGTCTTACTGAACATTTTGACATTGGTAATTTTGATAGCTGTTGAAATATAACAATTGGAAAAACTATCATCGCTATCTGGTCACCCTATAGTCACTGGATTAGGATATTTTGTAAAAATTTAAAACGGCACGCAAAATACTAAAAATTTAAAAGATATGTGTTTTTTTTTTTGCGTATTGTGTTCTCTGCTAAGATCCTAGTTCACTACCTAGCCAATACCTCTACGAGCATAATGCAGAAAACTGTCAGTTTGGTAAAAACGCGTTTGAAGTACTTTTTAGTGGAAAAATATATTTTTTTTTATTAAGTTCATTCTTTTAATTTATCTCTTATTAAATATTGATAACAGGACCAACAATTTCCTGCTCTTCATGAGCTCTGTTTAACAACCCGAGCTTCTTTTTTCGCCTGTTAATGTTTTTTTCTCTTCCAAACGTACCCGTTTCTTTTCACGTCTAGAGTTTTCCTTACCTCAGTCCTTTATTAGTTCATCCAATTCAGTGGTGGGAGTTGGATTTTCCTTAAATTGGTCGTTTACCTCTTCAAGGTAGGATGCTTCCAGATTTATTAGATCACGTATAGCTTCTGGTTTACGTTGACCGTGTAGTTTTGGAAGAAGTGTTATAGTCTCACCGTCCGGTACTTTAGTTAGAAGAGAAATTTTTCTGGTTTGAAGACTATTTCCGGTGCATTTGGTGTAGTAAATCAATGACATGTGATGTCCAAAGCAGTTAGCACCAATGCAGTGCTAGATCGATCAGTTTCATTAGCTAGAGATCGTAGAGTCTCGAACACGAAGGCTCATCACTGGACATTTCTTCGCCTGTAACTGGAGATGAAATGCATTTACCAAAGTCCAAAACTCCGCTCCATAGACCGAGCGACTTCGATGAGTCACCTAAGCCATTGCTAGGCTTGTCAATTGTTCCAACTCCTGAGCCAGCGCTAGGTAACCTTTGGAATCTGCTTTCGAATTTCTGTTTTGTTCAATGTTCAGCGCCGACACTAAGCCACCATACTTCACTGGGATTGCAGATTATATTAGGCACGCAACTAAGTTATCGCTGTTTTTATTATTTAAAATGCAACTTTATTGTTAAAAAGATGGTTACAAATGAACCATTCAAAATTCTTTCTGGCAAAGCTCGAATACCGTTATGGTAAAAGTGTTCATCTTTTGAGCGGCACTGCTGTACATGCATGCATATGCCATCGAACGAAACAGGTAATAATTGGACGGCGCAATATCTGGAGAATATTACGGCTGGGGAAGGATTTTCCATTTAAGCGCTTCTAGATAGGTTTTAACGGGTTTGGCAACGTGAGGCCGAAGGTTGTCATGCTATAGAATCACTTTTTCGTGCCTCGTATTATGGCCGTTTTTCGCGCTGTGCTCGCCTCAATCGCATCAATTGAAGTCGATACCTTTCCCCAGTGATGGTTTCGTTGGGTTTCAAAAGTTCGTAATAAATAACACCGACCTGGTCCAACCAAATATGCAGTATAACCTTCGCTGCGTGAATATTCGGCAATTACCGGACAATCCCCATGCCTTTTTTGTCTTTGAGTTGCTGTAATAAATCCATTTTTCATCACCCGTCATGATGCGATGAAGGAAACCTTTCCTTTTTTGGCACTGGAGTAGCTTCAAAGCATAAGGAACCCAAGTTCCTTGTTTTTGAATCATTCCCAACGCATGCAATCGCTTTGAAATTTTTTGGCGGGTAACTCCTAATGCTGAAGAAAGCACTTCTTACGTTTGGCACGAATCCTCATAGAGCAATGCCTCCAAATCACGGCACGTTAGAGCAGTATCTCCGTAAACTTTTTGGAGCTCTCGATGCGCTTCAGCCGTCGTTTTCTTCGAATGAAAGAAGAAAATCGACACTTCCCGCCAATGACGATTATTTGGCACAAAATCATTTTTACACAACCAAAACTTCTGGAGGCATCTACTGACTTAGATGCCCAAAAATAAATTTCGCCCCTTCACTGCCATTGTTACTTACGAAGGAAAATCTGATCCACTGCTTCCGCTGGAGTACCAGATCTCTCTAAGGCCAATCTCACAAGATCGGTGGAACGTAATGCATCACCATCTGATTTAACATCGGGGGCCACATAACCTCATTGCGGACCGTTTCCTCATTGGCCCCACAATTCTTGCAGAATTATTGCAAAACTTGGTCGATTTCGGCTCCACCGTTACACTTAACTTTGTCCGGTGATTCTGAGCTGCCGTAGTAGAGCACCTCTTGGACTTCGCCATTAGATGCAGCGGAATTTCGATCGAAATCAATTTTCTCTTGGAAATTGGATCTGAGGGCGATGATGCAATCTCCGACAACGATGGATGGCACTCTAGTTTTGATCTGCGCATCTCTATCTGAAATTGAAATCAAACTTAGGAACTCAGTTTTCGTGGTAAAGTTAATTGGTGACCACAGACTAACAAACAGCTGACGGCTGGCGAAAAGTGCAACGAATTTTCGGAGTATGCATGGTTGCCAAGTTTTGCCGTAATTTTCAATAAGGTGTGAGAACCTTTAATAAAAAATGAGGTTGTTTAAAATCCAGTTGTTGTTTTGGGTATTTCTTCCAAGGCACGTTTCTATCAACTTGTCCTTCGATAAATTTTCAAAAACGGTTTTCAGAAGATCTTTGTACTTCCTGTGAACGGGCTGGTTTGTGTTCGTAAGGTTTTTTATTCGGACTGCGCAGTCTGTTTCAAATTTTAATTAATATGAAATAAAATTTGAGGAGTAATAGATATTATAACCATCCACAAAACTAAAACACTGAAACAGATTTTTTTCAAAAATAAATTAGAGCAGCCCCTTAAGAAAAGAGTGACAAAATGGAATAAATTTGGCAGATGTGAAAAAATTACGCGGAGTTTTGTTTGGGCACGCGCATTTATTTAGGTTAGACACTAGATTAGGTAACAGTGTCAGGTTGAATCGAGCAAACTTCCTAACGACGAATAAGGCCAATCACAGAATTTTACTAATAGCAGCACCTACATGAATGTGATTGAAGATCTGCTATATGTATGTCAAACCATTTGGTTCTTTTTTAGCAAAGTTGGGAAGCAGCTTCATAACAAATCTACTTTTGAAACCAGTTGAAAAGTCTATTCGAAGCCCTTGCCTTTATCTAAGAAATCTAGAATGTTTATGTGTTAGCCAGTGATAACAGAATACTTTATAGCTAATCCCTTCTAGAAGTCTAAGAAGTCATTGGGAAAAAAAGAACCGTCTTAGTTTTGTGCTGATGAATCTTTCACTTAGAGGAGCCTCTACTTCCAGATTTCACGGCATCGAAATGGGCTATTATAAGCATGTCATGTGGCGGATATCCACTCAGTTTCAGAAGAAATGAATGCAAATTGATAGGCATAAAGTCATTGTGTCAAACATGGGAGCTTCTTCCTGTTTTACGCATGAGGACCATATTGACTCTTGCCTTTAACCTTAGGCTTTGCAGCAAGTCTAAACAGCTACTTAGGGTTAATTCTAGCCATCGTAAAGTTATGTATATGGTCTTTTTGATTTCATAGAAAAGGTGCGGTCTGGTCCCGCCAATGTCATTGGATCGAAACTCTTTAAAGCCCAATTTATTCTGTCTTTTCATTGAAGGGTGGTTTATCTGGGTGTCTGTATCTAAGTAGATATGGCTGTCGAAAACACCACAGAAAGAGAATCCGGGCTAACTAAATAGCTAGGTGTGGATAGGATGGATTAGATGTGAGAGCTTTACCATGTTTCGGGCTTCGGGGAGCTCCTGTATGTTTTCACAAGAAAGCCTGCAAAATTTTATTCGAGTTTAGTTTTAAATTTTTTAAGAGCCCCTTATAGAATTCAGCGGCTTATGTCAATGGTGGCTTTAGCCTTCCTAAAGAGCCATCGACTTGTATTTTCTTTATCTTGAATCGTTACATTCCAGCAAAGTGGTTGCTTGCCTTATGGACGCTAACAAGACATGCATCCTCGAGAACTTTCTTGTATGCAGAATTCAACAGGTCAACAAGACGGTTCAGTCTAGAGAATAGTTCACTAGAGACTAAAGAAAAGATATCTATGGTCAGAAAAATAGTTGTCCAAGGATACCCCTGTGGGAGACAACACTGGTGATAATGAGCATTTGTCTTTCGTAAGTAACAGAAGTAGATTTTCGCAATTTATTGCAAAAGCTAAGATACCTAATGATAATAAAGTAACTCGTACTTGATATTGGCATCCATGCCATGTCTGACATGCTGCCTCTTGGGATGAGTCTAGTAAATCTGAAGGGAAAAGCCAGATAAGCTGTGACATACTCGTAACAGTAGCCTCTCAAGCCGACCTTTTTTGCCTCTTTGTCGCTACTAAAGTTCTTTTTCATTGTTGAAAAAATTAGCTTGGGTGGCTTTTAGCGAGAATACATTCTCTTGGTTTGCCTTTAATTTTCCCAAAGATGGTGGCGATTCTGAGTCCATGTAGATAGCTCATTGCTATCTCGACAGTCTTTAGATCAGAATAAGGCTCTCTAGTGATTTGGGGATTTCGCCAATAACTTGATTCGTCCTTATCGGTGTGATTACAGACCAGGAAAGTCCATAATCGACCAAATCTGTACACTCCGGCAGATCCTAAACAAAACTCTCAATTCGATATTGAGTGGGTATTATCGATTTTAAAGCCACATATGACAGCATTTATGAAAACGACTTATATAGAGCCATGCAACCGCCATGAAGTTGCGGTCATTTCATCTACACTTGTACAAGGTGTCGTAGTTCTTTAACTGTAACTGAATGAAAACTTTATTTCTATTTTTTTATTATGTTTACTTGATGTCTTTAATTTTTTCCATTAACTCGAGAAGATGATATCGACTAAGTGGCCGCCGCCAGAGTTAATGACCAGAATGGCCCGATTTGTGGCATTTTACATCACTCTTGCCAGAACTTCCGGCAAAAGGTCTTCACATTCCTCACGGATAATTCTCTTTAAGCGCTTCAAAAGTCTGAGGCTTTTTAACATAGACTCGTGACTCCAAAGCAACCCACAAAGGAAGTCTGGAACCGTTAAATCTGGTGATCTTGCCGGCCAGTGCAAATGGCCAAAACCAGAGATTAGGAGACCCGGAAATGCAGCCCTCAGAATTTCGATTGTAGCTCGTGCAGTATGCGCCGTTGCTCCATCGTGTTGGAACCACATGTTCTTCAGTCGAAACTCATCCAATTCAGGAAGGAGAAAGCCGTTGAGCATGGCTCTGTAGTGCTCGCCGTCCACAGTAGTCGTTTAGCCCGCGGCTAATTTTTCGATAAAATAAGGCCTAATGACGCCTCTAGTGTAAACAGCACATCATGCAGTAACTTTGAGTGGGTGTAATGGCTCTTCTTGCGTTATACGGGGATTTTCGGTGCTCCAGAAGCGATAATTTTGCTCTTTCACATATCCACATAGATGGAAATTGGCCTTGTTGCTCAAGATGATTTTCGATGAAAAGTTGTTTCCCTCGTGGTCGAGATTTAGGATGGCTTGAGCGGGCAACAGCTAACAGCTGATGCAATGTGTGCACTTTGCAGTGGAAGATCTTACAGTCCTTCACCAAAATTCTCTATAAAGATCGCCGATTGATGCCCAATTGCGCGGCAGGTCATTTGGTCGAGACTCCGGTGTCTTCTGAGACATCTTCAACCAAAGTTGGATAATCTCAATAGAACGGCTGCTTCGAGGCCGGCCAAACCTGGCAGCATCTTGTATTGTCTCATACTCTTCTAGGCGAGTAGTGTTTGCCCAATTGATGCCGGACGACCGGAAAATATGCGCCGAAAATCACGCTGTGCCAACACCACCGACGAATTATTCTGCCAAAAAATCGTGACAATTATTCCGCGATCTTTAGGAGTACAGCGTTTCATGTCTTGTTCACGCATATTTTGAATTTATTTACTTCACATTTTGCAAAAGTTATAGCATCTTCCGATAGGGTGTTGACTTTTGCGCCACCTTCTAAAAGTAGGGGCCCTGCTACCCGATTTCTTTGAAGGATACAATCGTCATTTAAGCAAGGCTGTCGCTCTAACGCTACACATATCTGACATCTTTAATTTCAAATTGTTTAATCTTTTCAAATTGATTTTAAATTGAACGTTTTGTCTTGATCCTATTCCAAATTTGTTCGCTTCACAATCAATTTTCTCCCTCACATTTTCACACAAAATTGTTTCCCTCTTTTTGATTCTCATGTTTCCAAATGACTGCTTCTCATATGAAAAATTTGAAATACCAAAATCATCTATCCAACGATAATTGGTAATGTCGTCTGAGTAGAGATTGAGATGCCACTGTATGAGAGAAATACAAATACAAGTATTATGCAGTTTAGCAAAGTAACCGCTCATTATTGATTTACGACGGTCCTCGTCATTTGAAGTGTTTCTTGTGGCACACTTTAATAAGGAGCATGTACCCTTTTAGACAAAACAACTAATTTGCTAAAAAAAAACTTGTTTTTCAACCGGCACCTAGACGGTTTAACGTGCTTACTAAACTCTGTAACCACTTCCATAATAATTGCTAATCTGCTAATGTACTTACTATTCAATTTTAAAACAAAGCGTTCATTCAATTAGGTACGTCTAATAGAATGCGGTACGATAAACGCCTTTTTTTAAAGAAACTGAATGGATAAGAGGAAATTGTCATGAGAAAATCTGTAAGCCAGGAGCCAATCTGAATAAGAAAACGTCTGGAATTTGATAAATAAAATTGTGTACGTCAACAAAACTCGAAATTCCACTTTGAAATAATCAAATTAATTTTGTAACAAAAATTCGTTCACCCATTTTTTTTTCTGTTTTTTTTATTGAAAGGAATTCTAGATCTAAGGGAAACAGTTTAAAACCATGTCAACCTACTTGTGTTACAACTTTTTCTGCTTAATAACTTCCCTGTTCTAATCTTGTCAGCCTTATACCTGATTGGTTAATTATCATAACGTTGTCCGCACTTGATGTTGAGATTCTTTCTTGTTTACATTTTATATTGCCCACCTATAGGCATGGGTGCGTTGCGTATTTAGATTTACCCACAGATACGTATAGCACTAAATGAATTTAAATGAATTCGCCATTCGATAAACTCGTTTGGACCCAATAGGCGATAGTGTAAAATGCAATATAGGTATTCGTACGGCAAGCATTTGGTGGAAGTGAAATATCCTATTTACTCGTATCTTTGTGTCAAAGAATTTCCCAACTTCACAGACACACGAGTAGATACATGTTTGAGTAGCCGTACTCGTACTAGGCATACCCAAATCCAATAAGTTGGTATTTCATGCACCATGCGCAGCAGAAAATGTTATTTTTTTGCCGCCAAATCGTGACCTAGTTTTAGAATTCTTCGAAGCTAAGATCGTACTGCCGGCCGTGGAACAGTGCAGCAGTTTCCACTAGCGAAAGAAGGAAAAAATTGGAGAAAAAATAAAAACCTCTACAACAAAACTGGAAACTCAAAATTTCACAATTTATCTTTTTTTTTTGATTTTTTTTTGTTTTTAACTTTGCAAAACAAAATGTTAATAGAATAGCTGGAATAACAACTTAAGCGGACAATTTTATTTGGTGGCAGACTTGGCGAATGCCTTCAACATTCGGTTGCTTTAAGATCGATTAAATACGAGTGCTTGTGCTTACCTGTGGTGGAAGTGATTCAACTTAAATTGTGTTGTAACAAATGAGCAAGAAAATTAATCATTTCGTTGATAGGATAGATACATTTTTAATTTCTTTTTTTTTTAGGATAGGAGTATGCACCTATAACATGGAGCCAATAGATTCTAATCGCCATGCCATTTTGTTGCATCTCATTACGTACAATGTCATTGATCTCTCCAGTTAAATTGGTCTTAGTCCTTTCATGGTCTATTGTTTCTTTTCCCGTAAATCCCAATTGTTAGAGACAAACCATCCAAGCCGGCTGGGGAGATATTTCGGACTTGTTCCAGCCATCTGATCTTTAGTTTATTTAAGAAGCTCCTCTCTGCTGACACAGCGACCATGAAGGTAAGAGTGGCTGTTGGAGATACCAACCCACTTAGGCCTATTGGCCCATTGTGATGCCACGTGGATCTATGATCCTCTTACTGATGGAACCAGTTTGAGCTTCTGACGAAGCATAGGAGACTGTTTATGTCTATATTTTTCAAATCGTTTAGGTTGTTGTAGAAGAAAGCCCCTAAGTGAAGCTTTCTTCTCTGGGAGAGAGCTGATTATGTACAAAGTAGGTGAAGGATTGTCTCCTCCTCCTCCTCGTCCATGCAGCTTCTGCAGAAATCATTTGTAAAGGCGCCAAGCCTTCTTGCGTGCTTGCGTGCTTGCCTATGAGGCAGTGTCCAGTAATGACACCTATGATGACGTTGAGATGTTTCTTATTTAGAAGGATCAGACACTTAGAGCGATACAGATCCAGTTTTGGCCAGATTTGTTTGGTCGCTAGATATGATGGTCCAACAGTCCACCTAAGGTCTGTTCTTTTATTGGCGTCCAGCTTTAATATTAGTTTGCACGCAGCGATTGGGATACCTATGCTACCCTTTTCCGGTGGAAGAGGTAGAGTGGTTCCAATTTTGGCGAGTTCATCGGCTCTACAGTTCCCTGGAACGTCTCTGTGGCGCGGCACCCTACAGAGGTGAAGGTTGAACTGCTCTGCCATCTCCATAAGAGACGATCGGCATTCAAGGGCGGTTTTAGAATTTAGTGAGACTGAGTCCAGGGATTTGATAGCGGCCTGACTATCCGAAAAGATGCGGATATTCTTTGCAAATATCACGTTTTTCTTCAGCCAGGACAGAGCTTCTTTAATCGCCAAAATTTCCGCCTGAAACACGCTACAGTGATTTGGAAGACGAAAAGAGAGGCTTAGATTTAGCATGTCTGAAAAAACACCGCCACCAACCCCGCTATTGGTTTTAGATCCATCTGTGTAGAGATGCATTGACTTGTCCTCCATGAAAGCATTTTCCTCCCAGAAGGATCTAGAGGGGAAGCTTACATGGAAGTTTTTGTCAAACCAAAGTTCAGGTATGGTGTAATCGATGTTCTCTGTGGGGATTCCTAATGTATTAAGAATATTGACGTGGCCAAATGCATTATTTGTCCACTGTTTAGAGCGACCATGAAACATCTTACAAATCAGGACGAGCCCTCCATTCAGTCCTGCCATCGGACGTTTACCGCAGATCTCTAAACTCGTTTCGTCGAATTCGTCGAAGAACGAAGAACAGATTTCTTTGCATAGTTTCTTATTCTTCACTTCCTTATCCTCAGTCTTACTTATTTACTTAAGTGGCACTCCAGTGCAGGGTGGAACTAGTCCTCAACCAATGTTCAGCTGCTGTTTCCAATTTCGTAATTCAAGTCGGTTCAAGTCCATCTCTACTTGCGCGCTACACTTGTGGTAGAATCTCCCTCTGCTTTCGCCGTCGGTGATGTGTTGTAATTCAATTTCCGCCCTGGAGTGCTGGTGTTGATCCTTCCTCGTCCCAGCCATCATTACAAATTAATCCTCACTTTTTTCGCTAGTTCTATGTCTCTATGTCTCTATACAGCGTCATGTTATGTCAACTGCGGTGCCTAGGTCAATAAGGTACTTGACTACATTGTTACTCATGAGCTCTCTTGAAATCTCGTTGGGGTTGGATTGTTCCAAGGATTTCCTCTTTAGAAGAGTTTAATTGGCCGCGAATAAATTAGTTTCAGTTTTTTCTTTACACTGAGCCACTGCGCCATGGGAATTTCTAGTATGGCTTTGGTTACATTGCTGGGACTGGTATCTACAGCCCTTACAACAAATTCCCCAACATAAGATCCGACCTATACAGTTCGTAGTAGATTAAATATTCCTTATGCCGAAATAGCTGTGCCCGGTATGGCAAGTACACAAGTCGTTCGCATATAGATTATTATGGCGGCATGGTTAAAACCTGTCAATTAGCTAACGTTGGACTCTATGGAACATCCCTTAACTAGCACCCGTGACCACATCGAAAGATTTAAACAAAGAACCCTCCCTGCAAGTGAAATGAGCCTCTGATATTGTAAAGAAGTTTACTTTAATTGGAACTCAGACCTGCCTCGAAATGGTTGCTGACAAGTTTCGCTTCAAAGAAATCATTGACATGAAAAAGACCATCTACACTCTGTGGGTTTGATATAAAAAACCTCAGAATTATCCATTCTCTCGCCAACATATTTCAGTTCATTACGAGATGAAGGGATACAACACTTTGTTGGGTTGTCATTACGATCACTATTATCTCGACTACGATAGCTACTGTCATGATGTTATTTCAAGTGGGGTATTCGAAATCGATCAAAATATGGTCAGCGTTGGTTTCCCTAGTCCTGGCACGGGTCATTATGGTACCTTCAACCAAAGATCACCATGTTGAAATGGAATTCACGAGATTCAAGAGAAGTTGACAACCAGAACGAAACTGAACATGGGTACAGTCAAAACATCTTTTTTACATTCATTCGAAGAACCATGCCAAGTTAGGTTAGAGGACGTACTAAAGGTTAGACGTGGCTTCAAATCATAAAATCTCTACAACTCTGGCAAGCCCTTCCAATACAACACCATGAAATTAAAGGATAATATTCCATATTGATGTTTGTGGATCAAGCCGGTCCTTTGGAACCGTTGGTGTCATTGAAGGTGTATTCCTCATCCGCAATGGTGAGAAGCTAGTTCGGCCCTCAAAACAAAAATTGATTGCCCTTGGAAATGTGCCAACAGTGGCCGCGATGGTGGTAAGAACTTCCGTGCTTATCAATGGATGACGAAGGTTGAGGTATTCCAACTGAAAAGGAATACGGTCCCTACATTGGTCCAGATGGTTTAAGTTATGTGGATCGCGTCAATTTCGTCACGAAAATTTCTAATTTTGTCAATGTGACTTCCAACGATCCAGGTGCCTTTAAGATTGTTTTAATTAAAAATGGGCCATTGTCAGTTGCTATGGATGCATCCCTCAAGAGTTTCAATTTTTACGCGCATGGTGTTTGCTATGAGGAGGAATGTCGCAACGATTTAGATGAATTGGACTGCTAAGAAGAACAATTGTGGAGTTATGACCACCCCTACGTATGTAGAAATGGCGTACAGTTTTGCTGTGTGTGGCTCTCTCTGTGAATGTGTTTAACTTAGTGGTTGTTTGAATACATTGCCGATGTTGTAGGTTCTTTCCCGATGACAGCATATCATATTTTTTCCTTGTTGACAGCCAGACCCACCGGTTACCTTTGAAACAGTCACTCTCCAGAGCTGAACGCTTCATAGCCGATCTTAAAGTCGAATCCTTTCTGAAATTTCCCTTATTGTATAAACCTGATCGATAGTGAACTTTCTATGCCTAAAGCCACAGGGAGGACTTATTGATTGGTCGACCAAAGGTTTTAGGCTATTACAAAGTGAGGAGAGAGTATGTCCTTTCTTCAGGATAGATTATAGAATGCCTATTTTAGATTTATCTGGTATGCGTTCGCCTAAATTTACCACTGCTGCCTTGACCAGCTGGGTAGGGTAGTTAGGTAGAGGGGGTGGTTCAGCATGAACCCCAATGGCAATAGTCAGTTACCACGACTCGTGTGACCAGCTTGATGATGTGTGCTGTGAGAAAATGTGAGACGTTCGGTGCCTAGATCCAGCCTGTGGAGTTTACATAGATTAGATTTAGATTCGACCTCATATCCCTTTATCCGGGATATTATAAAAGTCGTCGAAGAATGTTGGCTTAGTGCATGCAGTCCGGCGCTTGCTAGTGCTAGGATGTTTACGAGGAAATGGGAGAGAGTTTAATTGTCGTTCTCGCAACTGTGGCAGTGGGGTCGTATGGAATACATAGTTTGGCCGCGATTCTGACAATATTTGGGTAGGTTCTGCTTAGTAGGTCTTTTCTTCTACACTTATGATAGGTTTGTCATACCATTCTTGATATAACGCAGGACGTAGATGTTTAACCCCCTCCACTGAGAGGTGGATTCTTGCTACGAGTGACCCGTACAGAGCTGAGCCCTGCCTGGCCAGTTCATTTACATACTCGTTTCCTTATATGTCATTGTGCCCTGGAACCCGGAGGACTGTGACCCTGAAGCGTTCTGAACTCGTTCCGGCACTCCTGCACAAGTTCGATGGATATAGTAGCTGAGTCAATAGCTTTGATAGCGGCTTGCCTATCTATGAAGATAGCAATGTTTTGTTTGTGAATTGTATCACCTTCGAGCTGCATGCAAGCTCCTCGGATTGACACTATTTCCGCTTGAAAGACGCTGGCAACTCCGCCAACGGTATGATTTTCCATCCCCCGATGTAGGTGACCGTGTCGTAGTCCTTTACTACTTTGTCTTTCTTCCACTGAGCTCTGGTAGGAGGTTATACGTAGAAGGTTTTCTTGAAGTTTAGTTTGGGTGTGATGTAGTCAGTTGAAAATTTGACCATGTCGTTTGTCAATGAGCCCAAGATGTTGCAGTTCCCGCAAGGCCTTGCAGTCCAGCACCCAAATTCTTTGAGTCTGACTGCGCTACAAAATGTGGTAGTCTCTGCGTGTAGTTCGAGAGGCAAAAAATGCTGGAGCACGGTAAGGGCTCAAGGCCGACTTCAGTGCGCCCGTGATACCTACGATTGCTGCTTTTTGGAACCCTTTTAGTCTCGTGAGAATAAAGCCTTTGCTAAACGCGTGCTACCGTACTAGTGACCCGTAGGTGAGAATTGGACGCAATACGGCTGTGTACATTTGTAGTCCCCATTTCTTTCCAAAGTGCAGACATAGAAGGCGACACATGCCTTTTTTACTCTGCGTTCGAAGTTTTGCTTCGAGCTAAGTTTTGTGCCAGGCATAATACCGCGCTGGAGGATAGTTCGAGCGGTTGATTATTAAGACAGGGAAACCTAAAACCAGGTATTTTGGTTCCGATAGTAAATAGTATCAGTTCAGTTTTGCTCGGCTTGATACCAAAGCAACAACTTGTAGGTCAAGTGTTTATCTTGTATAAGCAGCCTCCATGATTTCATTTATCACGGAAGGAGACTTCTCTGACACTATCACCACGTTATCCGCATACGCGACCCTTCAATCCTTCTCTGTCTCGTCTTACAAGAATTTTGTTCATAACCATTAGCCAGAGCTGAATAATTCTTTTTCTGAACATGGCTAATAAGATCATCGGTCACCACTTTATCAGAAATTTGTGAATAGTTTCAGTATGTATTTTATTAAAGGTTCTCTCTATATGTAGGAGAGAAGCTAGGGTATACCCTTTGTGGTGAGTGGATTTTTCGATTGCTCTGAGGTAGTTCATGAAGAGCCGTTTTCGTGGATCTTGCCTTAACGTAGGAGTACTGTGATTTGAATAGCAATCATTCTTCTAGAATGCGTCACATGTGGATTTCTAAGACACGCTCTAGGGTATTAAGTACAAAGGAGGTTAAACTAATTGGTCTGAAATCCTTCGAGGAACCGTGCCCCCGGCCTTGCGTTCTCTGCATCGAGACATGAACGGGGAGAAACTGTTAATAATCCAGGAAATCTTTTCCTTGGAGATGATTGAATTGATATTACTGCGGGATGCAGTTTGTACTTACCGAGATTTCCCGGGTTCCGTACTAATATCACTGCGTCCGGTAAAGTGTGTGTGCACCAGGAGTTCCAGGGTCTCCGCTGAGGATTCAGCCCGTACCCTATCTGGCTTTTTAAAAAAGAAAGGGTTGGAGTATTCCTTGGACAGAATTTTGTTAAGCCCGGATTAGTCCTTGAGGGTTTCTATTGAATGGCTACAGTCCATCCAGGTCTACTTCTTGGATGTCTTTATGACTTTCTTATACAGTCTTAAACAGTCATTGTGAGGCTGCCAGAAGCTGTGCTTGTAGCAGATATAGAAAATCGCTCTATTCATCTACCCTAAGGCGAGAGATCTTCATTCCACCATGAGGGAAGTATTTTTTTGCTACTTTTAACTGGGCACTCTTTGTGCAACGTCCAACTGGATAAGCAGGCCGTCAATTTCGGCAGCCTTATTGGACTGAAGTTTGATCGTGTCTATTTTCACTTCATCGAGGTTGGGTGGAATGAATCGTTGGCCATCATCACCCAGCTTCAACGATTCGTGACAGCGGGATGTTGATCATTTATCGCCGTTTATCAGTCTGCCGAAATGGGTCCAAACTATCTTCAGCACTGACTGTGAATCTACCGCTATGTTCCTTTGTCCATCCTTGCTTGCTTTGTTGACCTGATATATTCTGTTCACCTTCTGGAAAAATTTCGAAACGTTTTACCTGCAATGACATATCTGAATTTCCTCGGAAAAGCTATTACACATCTTTCCTTTTTGCTCATAGCTCTCACGAGACACTCTAGTCCTCCCCTGCAGCCCCAGACGGCATTCATTAGTGTCGTTACTGATGGTGCATAGCATCGATCGAGGCAAATGCGCGGTTCGTTGTGATTGCAGCCTTTAACGTCAAACTTTCTCGCAGAATTTCTTCCTTTTTATTCGGCGTTAGGGACATCCCCATTCGTACCTTGACAACAAATAATACTTGTGGTGGCAACGTTCAGGCATCCAGAAATGAATCTAGTTTGACAGCCGCATCAACACAACTTTTGTTTTGCGTTCTCAGAGGGAATGTAAATGTTCTTGTTTACGATAAACCTGTTATGGTCGATGCAGACCTTTATGCTACTGTCCACACAAGTATCGACTATCGTTCCATGTCCTAATTTTCTCAGGTAGCCTTTTTCTGGTCCATAGCAATGTCCTGACATTGTCTATAGGGTTCTTGATATCGGGTATTTGAGGTTTTCGATCGATAGTTACTCCTAGAAACTTAACTTTTCTTGAAATATGCGTCGGTTCGCCAAAAAGTGTTGAATTTAACTCTCATTAGAAAGCTACATATGCAGGTTATGATTATGAATGGGTTAGAGTAGAGCCTGTAAGACTCCTTAGTACGTGGCCCATTTTATTATGCCTTCTCCAAATATTTTCCTTCTCCTTATCCAACCCTCCGTGGAAGGCCTTATGACCCTGGCCTGAAGATGGTTTTCTAAGGAAATTGGAGTTACGTAGAACTTAAGTGAGCTCCAAATAGTAGCTTTAAAGTCTGAAGGCCATTGTCTATCAAGGTACCGTCTGCCTTTTGCAACAGTCCAATTTAATTTATATGCTGTTTTGCTATGGGAAAATGTTTTCCACGAGTCTCTCTTGACCTTTTCTAGTCTTAAGACTGTATCTAGTCGGTTTTCTATGTATGCGTCCTATTATTTATTCCGTTCCACCCTGCTGAAGAGCGAGCTTTTGGTGGTGCCACGAAAGAGTGATCTGAACAACATTGGTAAAGTGAAACTGGTTCCATGTCGAAGACGCATAATAATGCTCAAATTAAAAGCATTGGGTGTCCCAAAACATAATAAATGAATCAAAATACATAACCATAAGACGATCACCCCAATAACCGAGTTGCAGAGGCGGAATCAACTTAAATGGAACCTGAATCGAAATTTCAAAAATAACACGAATGTATGAATGTCATTTCCTTGTTTTAGTTCCAAAATAACTGACAACCTGTTCAGTTTGCAAATTTGACGCCCACAGCAACAATAATTTGTCTCTCGGTTCTGTCTAACTTCCCGCTTCAATTAACGTCAAACTTTTACGACACCAAAACACTGCTGACTTTCAAAAGACCGTCGAACTTTGTGCATAATTCTCATACAAACATGGCGACAACAAGTCTTACTTCAAACAAGTCTAAATCGCTGTACAACGAAAAAAGGTAAAATACCAAATCGGAAGTAGAAAAATACCACAAAAGGAAATCAATAATTGAAATCCAAACACAAATTCGCAATAAATACCCCCGTCTAGGCATCCATACCCGTATGTCAATAAACATCAGCAACAGCCATAATTATCTTGAACACGGCTTGACCTACTTTTCGCTTACTTTTACGCACACCAACCGACCAAATAGACCAACAGACTGACAGACCGGTCTTCAGACTGCATGGGAGAAAAAGTGCGCCACTGCCGCTTCAGCACTCAACAACGCCAATCACTTTGGCGCGCTATTTTATCTTTTTGTGCTGCACTGTCTCCCTCTGCTCTAGAGCGTTCGCGTATCTATAATACTTCTTGCGAATATGCAACTTCTGCAAATAATTCCAAACCGTTTGCAAGTACGAGTATTGCACGGCAAGCAAAACAAAGAAAAATGCAAGTGTCCGGATTGAACTTTCGATTTCATAATAACACGGTTGGAAGAAGAGCAGTAGTCGTATCTTTGGGATGTACGAGTACTCGTATCTTTGTGCTCAGATCTGTGGAGGTGACGTTGATTGATGCTGCTTTTGTATGGGCTGTTTGTTTTGATTAGCGGTAAAAAAGTGACAGATGACAGATCTACGATTTTTGGCGGCAACCGGTTTTTAATCTGGTTTTAGGTATTCGTATTGTTATTGACAGTTTATTCAATGAAGCTTAAGGGCAACAAAGACATTATTATATTTGTCAAATGACGCATGTCATTCCAATCGACAGACAAGCGACGCGGTGTTTTTTGGCTTAAGCTCCCGAAGCTATTAATTTGTGTCGACAGTAATTGGACGTGTATGGCTGGGTGTAACTTATTTGCGCTGTTTTTCAACTGTGACTAATAAACCTATTAACAGTAGAGTGACATCGTATATATAGAGGAGGCCTCATGTCGGATTTTGTAATCAATTGGAAAGTTTGAGTATTTAAGTTTGTGCATGACCCTTTTATAGAATCGTTAAAAGATGTCCGTAAAACTGGCTTCTAAACGGGGATATGTTCCAAAAAGGGTGCCTGGCATTTAATTTTTAAATATTATTTCGTATAAATGTTGCCCGCGACTACGCCGTACATGGTCCATTCTGAAGGTCCAATTTTGGATCACTGCTTCCAGCGTTGTTGCCTTTCAAATCCTGGATCGTAGCTGGCTTATCGGCGAAGACTTTTGACTTTACATAACCCCAAAGAAAAAAGTCTAAAAGTGTGATGTCACACGATCTAGGTGGCCAGTTTACATATTCGCAAGGCGAAATTAGCTGTCCACCAAAGTTGTTTTTCAATATAGCCATTGTTTCGGGCGCTGTGTATGCGGTCTTTTTGAAACCAAATATTGCCAACATCACGGGCTTCAATTTCCGGCAACAAAAAGTCCGTTAGCATGGTGCGGTAGCGCTCGCCATTTACTGTTATGTTCTATCCGGCCTCATTTTTAAAGAAATACGGACTTATGATTCCACCAGCTCATAAACCACACCAAACAGTGTATTTTTATGGATGCAGCGGGAGTTCGACATGCTCTTCAGGTTGTTCATCTGCCCAAATGCAGCAATTTTGTTTCTTTACATAACCGTTGAGCCAGAAATGAGCCTCATCACTGAACAAAATTCGATGCGAAAACCGCGGATTTTCATTGAGCTGTTGCAGAGCCCATTGACTGAAATTTAAGCTTAAATTCAAGTCTGGCGGCTTTCATTCTTGAACGAGTTGAATTTTGTAAGTCTTTAAACCAAGATCCTCTTTTAAAATTCGCCAAGTTGTCGAACACGATAAGCCCATATGTTGAGATCGGCGTCGAATCGATCGCTCACGGTCTTCAGCCACACTCGCCGCCACAGTCGCAATGTTCTCCTCACTACGGGCTGGATGTGGTCTATTCGGTCGCGTATTATCCAATAACGTACACACATTTGTGGATAGTAAAGGCAATAACAGACTCGAAAGGTCAATGATGCACACCATATGCACACATTTTTCACAGAACGCTGATTTTCATAATACAGCTGAATAATTTGGAGACGTTGTTGCGATGTGCGCCTTACCATGATGATTTGTCAAACAATACTGAATAAGAATAACATGACACCATAAGGCCAGTTGCGTGATCTGTATAAAAGGTCTATTAAAACAAAACAAGTCTAAATGAATCACCCTTTATAAGCAACCATTCGAGGAGAAAAGCATAATACTTATGCCCCAGCACCATCGTCAGCATGGATATAGAACGAGCACATCAACCGTCCTATGCCAACTGATTGACAGAATTCAAGTCGCGATGTTTACGAAAGAGACAGTGCTGTGCAACTTCCCTAAACATAAAAGGGCGTTTGACAATATCTTACACGGCCTCATCACACGAACTCTGGAAAGAATAGCAGTAAAAGGTGCCGTTTGTCCACAAAGAGGAGTATTATCACCCTTAATATTAAGCCTACTTGTAGACGAACTGGTGAAAAAATTAACCAACCTTGACAGCAACTGTCAGACATGCCAGTAATGCAGTGCTGCTTGCCAAGTATAGCTTAAGAAGATCCTCAGTGACATCATACAGAGGGGAGTTGAAGTCGTCCAAAATGTATCCTGTACGGTCGGATTCAATATCCATCCGGCAAAAGCAATGACAGAACATTTCAAAGAGCAATTTAACTGTCAGGCACGATACTGATAGTAGTCAAAGCAATAAAGAATAAACGATTACAACTAGTCAGTAGACTCACTTGAAGGAAATTTTTAAGGGAGCCCTTAAAGATGGCCACCGGTGGCCTCATCATATTCGAGGACTCAGGTACGAAGTCATGGAAATGCAACTCTAGCATTCTGCGATGTATGAACCTTGAAATTATGAGACTACAGCGGTAGAATAGGTAAAGCGAATTGATCTATTCACAACAAACCGCAAAGACTTTCGTTCCTGTCCATCCGCAGGCCAATGCGAACATGCTCTACCGCAACCATAAAGGTTTTCTAAGAGTTGACTCCTATATGATTATGGAAATAACAGACGAAACATTCCTATTGATGGAAAAGGAAGAAATCAGAAAAAGGAATGCATTGGATCTAAAAAACCAGTCTGTAAGCTTGGATGCTGGGACTATAGCATTGATAAGCGGAGTTTGAAAATGTGAATCCCAACGAAGCTTGGCAATGAGAAAGATGCCTTCACAGTCTATAGGCAATAAAACTTAATACAGATAAATCGAGAACTGATGAACGAACTGATGAAGCCAAGAAAATGACTACCAACTTTCAGGTCGTAGACAGATGCGTTCAGATCAACCTCGAGAAGAATTACAAAAACTACAATACAAATATTACTGCTTCGTTGACAGTTAAGCGGCCAACAAAGTACTTGACGCCTAATTCTTAGCTTAGGTGAGAATGGCTACACACACTTAACCATTTAAACGAGAATAACATAGTTGTCATCAGGTAGATACCTGGTCACACAGGCGCTATACGTAACGAAGCAGTGGATTCTTTTTCGAATGGAACCCTTTATAGGGCCATTACTTTTCTTCTGTATTTTTTCAGGGCTGGAACTTTCAATGACCTCCAAAGGGGATGTTTAAGCAACTTGTAGTTAACTATCATATAATCTAGAATGATTTAAGGAATATACGAATACATATAGTGAGAGTAACCTACGAGTTCTATTGTAATTAGCTTTGCAACGGAAAATACTCGTATCTGAAACTCAGGAGAGCTTGCAACAAGACCACTGAAGCTGCTCAGACCATTCTAGAATCATGTGCCTCATGAGAATTGAATATTTGTAAAAATACCAAACTAGATATAAGGGAGGCCGTGCTGCAGAATCAGGATATCCAAATCATACTTTTCCAATGTCTGCAATACCGGGGTTAGTTCAAAAAATTCTTGCCCATACGCTTCACTATCCTATAAGTCGTTGTATTAGTACCGTGACTGGACCGATTTCATGCGTACAGTTCATGACTGAATCTTCTCCTCCACTCATCACTTAATGGATACAAAACCGAACAGCATTCGAAATGGTATTCTTTAAAGAAAGCCAATTAAATAAAGGGTCTTTCATTAAGCGCTTACTATCTTTAAATTTAAATAAAACAAAGTGTGTGTGAGATATCGTCGAAATTTGTTATTTTTTTGAAATATATATCGATGCCATTATGTATGAGGTATAACATCGTTCAAATGTCCGCGCGGCATACCCGAAATGTCCAATTTTCCCTGACTCTGGGGCATAAATCAGGCTGAATTTGACCGATGGCGTGGGTTATATTGGCTTTGAGGGTCGCTGTGGTTTGGGGCTTATTCACATAGACCTGCGACTTCAGAAAACCCCACAAGAAAAAATCTGACTGGGTCAAATCGTACTATCTCGGTGGCCAGTTCACATCACCACCACATAAGATGACCATGCCCTCGAATCGCTCGTGCAGAATTTCCAATGTGGCGTGAGCTGTGTGGCACGTAGCGCCGTCCTATTGAAGCCACATGTCATTGGTGTCCATATCATCCAATTCATCCCAAGAGAAGTTGCTAATCATCGACCTCTAGCGCTCGCCGTTGACGGTGATCTCCTGGACAACGTCGTTCTCAAAGAAATATGGACGAATGACGCGGACAGCCCAAAATCCAAACCAAATAATGACTTTTTCGGGAGCATTGGAGGCTCTTGGATCTCATGTGGATTGATATCGTCCCAAATTCGACAATTTTATATGTTGACGTACCCATTCATCCTGAAATAGGCCTCATCGCTGAAAATGATTTTTCGATGAAAATTAGGGTCAGTTTCCAACTGCTCCAGAGCTCATTCAGCGAACACACGCCGTTTTCTATGGTCGTTTACCTTCAGCTCCTGGGTCAGTTGAATTTTGTACGGGTGCCGGCCCACGTTACGATGCAAAATTCGAAAAGTTGTGGTCTGGGAAAGGCCGAATTCTTGTGAGCGACGCGAAACCAACTGCCTCGGATTCTCCTGCACACTCCCACGGACAGCGGCGATGTTTTCAGAAGATCTTGTGTCTCATCAACGTACGGCTGTTGGTTTATCGCTTACTGAACCAGTGGGCTCAAATTTATCCACCACACTGCGAATAGTCCTCTCGGTAGCACGATTATGGTGACCGTAAAATATGCGAAGCGCGCGAAACGTTGCCCGAACAGAACACCCATTTTGATAAAAAAAAATTTATCATTTGCACGTATTGTTGAACGCTACGAGGGTTGTTTGAAATATTTCCGACCGAACAATGATACAAGACATTTTTTCTCAAATTTTTTTTTTATTTTTCTACATAGTCTCCTTGTAACTCTACACACTTCTCCCAGCGATGCTCTCACCTCTCTAACCCGTCCAAATAGGAATTGGCATTTTTCTCTGCAAAATAATTGTTCACGAAGGTGATTGCCTCCTCATTTGACGAGAAAATCTGTACTCCGAGCGCAGTTTTTAGATGAGGGCACAGAAATAAGTCGCTTGGGGCTAGATCTGGTGAATAAGGCGGATGGTCAAGCAGTTCAAACCGTAATTCATGGGTTTTCGCCATGGCAACCGCTGAGGTATGAGACGGCGCGTTGTCTTGGTGAAACAGGATTTTCTTTTTCTGCAAATGTGGTCGTTTTTCCGCAATTTCTGCCTTCAGCTTGGCAAGTAATGATGCGTAGTATGCTCCTGTAATGGTTATCGATTAAGATAACTCCTTTACTATCCCAAAAAGTCGCCATCACTTTCCCAGCCGAAAATACAGTTTTTGCTTTTTTTTGGAGCTGGCTCGCCCTTTGCAGCCCACTATTTTGACTGAATTTTTGTTTCGGGCGTATAATGGTGTATCCAAGTTTAATCTACAGTAATTAATCGGGGCGAAAACTCGGATTTATTGCGCCTGAATTGTGCCAACAGAGCGTTTTAAATGTTCATTCGAACACGTTTTTGGTCCAACGTAAGCAAATGCGGCACCCAACGCGCGGACAGCTTTCTCATGCCTAAATCTGGATTTGATATGTAACAAACACGTTCTTTGGACATTTTCATAACCTCTACTATCTCTCTCACTTTAATTCGACAGTAGTCTAACACCATTCGGTGAACTTTAGCAATGTTATCGTCAGTGGTTGCAGTTTTTGGACGTCCCGAACGTACATCATCTCCCAAGCTCATACGGCCACCTTTACTCGTAAATTCAGCTGCCCAAAATTTCACTGTGGTAAATGATGGTGCAGAGTCCAACTCATTTTTGAATTGTGTAGGAGTATTGCCTTTCAAAAACAAGAATTTAGTAACAGCTCAATACTCAATTTTTTCCATTTTCCCAAAAGACACTCACATCGACTTACTCAAACTATTGTCAACTAAAAACTGCGCGTCCAATTTCTTAATTTCTATGTCAATCTTTGGGTTGAGTGTTCCTTGACAACCGGAAGTGCCTAACCAGATGTAGGCATTGCACTCCAATTTTAGGCAAATAAATGCTTTATACAATGAACCCTGATCAGAGGGGATGAAGTATTTCATCGCTTGAGGAAATCGCATTTTTGGCGGCATCGAATATACGAGTATAGTCGTTCCAGCGTAAGTTGTCATTGACACACATACCAAGAATCTAATGTTTTTCGCTTTCGACGATGCAAAGGCTTCTTTGGTTATGCTGTTCATATCCGGATTTAATGAGCTTAATATACGCTGCCGTTCCCATTCTACAGCCGAAGAGCAGAGACGTGCGTCCGAGAATGAATGCGAAAAGCAGAGAGCAAAGGAATATATTGGATTAGATGTAGCAGACAAAGATCATTGATGAAAATTAAAACGAGTGCCGGAGATATAACGGAGCCCTGAGGCACACCAGCATTTAATTTGTGAAAATTATATTTGAATCCATCTAGCCTTGCATTAGCGCTGGAGTCCCACAGGTCTCAGTATTTGGCCTTTTGCTTTTCATACCTATTTTATATTACAGTGTGTTCAACAAAAACGTTCGTTTAAAAAATCATTGAAAAATCTCTATTAAATCATATTTTTTCTTATTAAAGTATATAAGGGATGATAAGAACGATAAGAAAACAAATTTAAATAAAACAACAACGGTGTGCGATATAAAATTTATTTTGGCTCATTCAAATGGCCTCCTTGGCTTCGCTGGCAGTACTTCTAGCGGTCGGTCCAATTTTTTATGACTCGGTCCAATATGTGCAGCGTTATGCCGGCAATAGCATGTCGAATGTTGACCTCGAGCTCATCCAAAATGGTTGGCTTGTTATCGTAGACTAAGGACTTGACGTAGTCCCAGAGAAAATAATCGAGTGGTGTCAAATCGCTTGAGATGACCAAGTCGCCAAATTTCTTCTTCACAACTTCGAGCGTAGCGTCGCTTGTATGGCATGTAGTGCCGTCTTGTTGGAGCCACAGATCCCATATATCGATGTTGTCGAGCCCTAACCACAGAAAGTCGGTTAACATCGCTCTATACCTGGGACCGTTGACGGTAACCGTGTCTACTTCCTCATTTCCAAAGAAATATGGTCCAACGATGACAGCATGCAATAAACCGCACCAAACAGTCGATCTTTGAGGATGCATTGATACTTAACCGAACCTTTGTGGATTACGTTCCCTCCTATAATGGCAATTTTGCTTGTTGGAGAAGCTGCTGAGCCAAAAATGGGCCTCGCCCGAGAAGTTGATTTTTTGGCCAAAATCCGTATATCCGGCCATCATTTCCACCGCTTCAATTCTTGCGTCTTCTTCGGCAAGCGTAAAACGATACGTGTTGAAATAACAGCTGTACGAGTATGTCATTAGTAACTTTGACAGCTGCTGAAACATAACAATTGGTAAAACTATTATTGCTATTGGTAAGGGGTCCAGTTACCAATATAATGTATATTGCTGGGCATCATCTGTTGCAACTTTCACTTAATTTTTGAGCATATTCTAAACTTATGGCTCTCTAAATACAGATAGCACGCTTTCTATTGGATTTGCATCAGGACTTTATGACGACCAATCTAACGTCTTACCATTTTCCTTTTCTAACGCAAGCAGAGGCGAATACGAAGATCCAGTCGTAATTCTTTGGTCTATACAGCGATTCGGCTGACTTTAGCAAACCCTTCTGGTTTTGTGCGAATACTATTAAATCTCCGAACTTTTGCTGGATGTTCTACGTTGCGTGGCAGAAGCTTTCCATTTTTTTTTGTCCATTCTCTTTTCCACTAATTATAAACCAAAAAGGATGTCTCATCTATAAATATGATGTTGCTCCCGGTCTGCCTTGCCCAACTTTGCCTCTTTTCAATGCGTTTTGGGCTCAGTAGTTGTTTAGGTTTGATATTCCTGTTTTTGATGCCAGATTCTGCCAAACGGCGTCGTGTTGTGTTTCGTTTCTGGGCACCTCATACTAATTGTGGAGTTTTTTCGAAGCAATTCACGAATTACTTTATTGTCCTTACTAGATGTGCTTGCTTTGGTCCCTCTTACTTTCTCGCAAATGCCTCTGTGGTTTTTTAATATTTTTCTAAGCAGTAAATCAAAAGTAATATTTTTTTCTTTTACAATTCCGTTTTGTTTCTATGGAATCGCACTATATGATTTTGATTGTACTCATGTAAACTACAAAAGTAACCAAGGCGTAACATTACATTGTATGTGGATTGATCTGGAAGCCCCATATTGATATTCCAAAGAAATCTGTTTACGTAGCTTCAAATCTTTTGATTTCAATACATTGTGGATATTATGCCTTAGTCAACTCTCGCTTGGTATATGGTATTTCTTGTTGGTTTGGTGGAATTTGAAACCACTTATAACTGCTCAAAGGAGGATGCCAGAATTATGCGTTTGAAATGAAGGTTGCAGCCCTCGCGTCACTTGTTCCAATCAGCTAAAATATTGTCGCTTCACTGCATTTTTAAGGTATTGGTCAACCCAACATAGGCAGGGATGTACAATAGTATATTCACCGCATTCTTCTAATATTACAATAGTTCTCAGGCCAAGAACTGAACATTGCTGTCGATTTTCTATCAACATACGAGTAGCTCCCTTCATTTATAACAAATTTCCTGTTGTTACACGCAATCTATTTCTATGTAAATTCAGATCCTTTCGTTCCTTGAAAAGCTGGCCGCTCTTTAAATCTGATGTTAACTGATGTTTCACTCCCTCATTTCTAAATTTTAACCTTGTCCCTTCTCTCCGTACTTCTTCGCCCCTATATACTGGTACATTTCTTTCTTCTGCGCGGCTCCAGATTAGAAATGATAAATAATGAGTTCTCAGAACTATTGTAGAATTAAATAGTGTAAAACTAAACTATTATCAATTAAGTTATTATATATCGATAGTCTAGCTCTTAGTGAAAGAATATCTATATATAATCCAGCAGCATAACCAAGACTAGCTATGACTTCGAACAAAGGAAAGAGAGAGGTATCTGCAACATCCTGCGGGTATCACGAAGCCATCAAAACACGAATCTAACACATGACGGCAGCTGTCACTTAGAGTTTCTATCTTTCATCTGTCTACTGTAAGTTATGTGGAATCTTTCGTACTCGTATGTCTGATTGGTTATGGCACAAAATAATACTGCTTCCACGTCCGATCAAAGCTGTGGCGCACCCATTATTCGATTAATTTCAATTTTTGGGTTAATTACTATAGTTCTGTGTTTTAAGTTTTCCACTTACATCAGAGTATTGGTCGTTTGCGGCAAATTGCAAATTGTCCTAACAAACTACCATTCTCTTTGTCTTCAGTAGTGTGTGAGTTCCTGGAGCTATTTGTACTCAACTTACTACCATTACCATTCCAATTGAAGAGCAATTAAATTTATTGCAATTGAACTCAAGGACACATGATTAACAGCACTACTTACTATGACAACATCTGTCAACAACACTGAACCAATCTCTATCCCTACACTCCAATTCCATGCGCCGTATCCTTTTCTTTGTATGAAAATCACCGCTATTTCGCATTTTTCTCTTGAACTAGCCTACCTATTTCCGTTTCCACTTAATTAAATGCTACACTCCCATTACTCCCATGGAAAAATAAGACAAAAAAAAAAACCAACATCAGGTGGCAACACTACTCGTACTTACCACTTTAAATAGTCAACTCAAAGCCAATGGCCTAACGTCTGCGCGCATACTCGGTCGATCGGTCAGCGGGCCACAAAGATAAATATCTCTCGCTGCATCTGAACTTTAAAGTCTTTACCCACTGCCACACCGCCACACTGTTTAACTGACATGATGTGGGCTCGGCTTAGATTGGCGTAGCTCTGCTAAAACAACGCGGGCTTTGTCAACTTATGATGAAAACTTGAAAGTGCAAGTGGCTGTTGGCTGCTCTAAAGGATTGCTTTACAACCCGGTCATGCTGTTGTCGTTGTTGTCAAGCATTTAGTCGCCACCGTCACAAGTCACAACCGAGACTTTCAAATCGTGTGCAACAAAATTCTCTCTTTTTTTTTTTTCCACAACTGCAAGTCATGTTGCAAGTGCATTGCACTACATTTGAACAGACATACTCGTATGTAGCTGCGAGTATCTAGGAATGGCCACATGGATTCTTCCATCGGAGTCGAGCATGTTGTTTATTTTTTTTGTTGTTTTGCTTTTTTCGTCGGCGGGTTTCGCTAAATCGGGCTTAATCGTGCTTTCAACCGGATTGTTATGTAATCTTTGAGTTCGATGCAAGTTTGCTTTACTGTGGTTTACGGCTGCGACTGAATGTATCTGGGTATCTGGGTATCTGTTTTGGTTTTCGTATTCGTTTGCATCGCTCGGATGACCAATGAATTGTTTTGTAGGTCACATACGAGTATACAAAAGAAAGGCTTGAAATTCCGAGGTCCGGACAGAGGGAATTTATTTGTTTCTGAATGAGATAACCTCAGTTGTTAACGCTTTACGATCAATGCATTGAGCAACTTGATGCACAGAGGGACATTAAAAAATTTCTGGTTCTACGACCATGTACGAGTGTTTCGGTGTTTATGTAAATAAGTTCTTGAAGACGAATGTTCGTACTAGCACTAGCACTATGTAGTTCGCACTTGAGGCGGTTATAAAAGCTAATTACCCATTATAACACTATTAAATGACAATTGAAACTGTAAACGACAGGCTTGTAATTACTTTATATGAACGAGTTCAGGTTTGACTGCAATTAACGTATTTAAGATACGTCGGACAGTATCAAGCGGCCAGTAACGACGCTTGAATTCACTGATCTTTAATACGCTTTAACATTGCTCTTCTGCTTGAATAGCTCATACTAATAAATTTATTGTTCTATCGCAATTATTAGAACTCTATTTGGTGAGCTTTTGAAGGCTTATGACTTTCATTCTGTAGTATCATTTTGAATTTCGCGCCAAATTCAGTTTGCAACCACTAAGGTATCTGCTTGAAGGACTGTTGATAAAGTTTATTTCAAATAACTGTGAGCCTTCGTGAGTCGGCCATAAATTAAGGAGCAAAGTTTCCCTACCACAGCTGGTTCCCAAAAATCACCCAGCCCGAGGCAACAAAATCTTCGGCAATATTTCCATTCCTTGGCCATGAAAATGAATACTCAGATTGTATTTTTTTATGTCAGGTTTTGCATTAAGGGCTATAGAGTTCTATTTTTGACATCAATAGCTCGATTGTTTGGCCCGCTGTGTGCCCAGTCCTGTTGAAACTACATCTCACAAAAGTTGAGTGCACGCAATTGAGGCCAAAAATATCGCTCCAAGATGTCCCGATAGCGATTTCAATCAACAAGAAAGTGGCAGCCATCATCACCAACGAAAAAATACGGCTCAATGACGCCGCTGGCATGAAAA
Source organism: Volucella zonaria (assembly GCA_963966105.1). Lineage (NCBI taxonomy): Eukaryota > Metazoa > Arthropoda > Insecta > Diptera > Syrphidae > Volucella > Volucella zonaria. The sequence continues at coordinate 338,976,974 of OZ014530.1, forward strand.
CCGCACCAATAGATTTTTGTGGCATCTTATGAAGCACATGTGGGTTTGTAGCCGTCCAGTAGCGCATATTATAATATGTTGCTTGTTGACAAAGGCATTTAGCCAGAAATGAGGTTCATCGCTGAAGATGATTTTCTGGATCAGCTGTAACATTTCCGTTGTAACCATTGTAAACGTTGCTCGTTCGAGTACAGAATCGTGACTAAATGTTAGACATTTGCAAGCAAAATAGTAATGACAGTACACAAAAACACGCAAGGGTGCGGTCACATTTAAGAAAAATATACCCAGTCCTGCCATAAATTCTATTACACAATTTCCAGCGCTTATTGTTCAAAACTTCTTGCGGGAATAGAACCGGTAACTTTATTTTCATAACACAGGCACTGATCAGTGAAGAATACTAGTCAGTTTGGTTTCAGTTTGCAAACTGTTAACATGGATTGGAGCGTTAAAGAGAACCGAGTCACGGTAATAACGTTGCATAAGGGCGGAAAGAGTGCTGGCCAAATTTTCAAGTTGCTAAAAACAACTCAGAATATCGAGAATATGCGTTTATCGGGCTATTGGTCACTTCGAATTGTTTGGAGTAAAGGACAGGCCCTTACTAGGAATGCGGTAGTAAAGGCAGTGAGTGAACGGAGAAATCCCCTTAGGAAGCAGAAGATCATGTCCAAGGAATTGAATATATAAACCAGATCCATCTCTAGGCTGATTCGGGATATTCTGCATATGAAAGTCTATCGTCGCTCCACGCGTCATCTTCTAACTCCACAACTAAAGAAATTTAGGCTGGAAAGATGGCAGCGACTTTTGCAGTGCACGCGGACAATGGCAATGAAAACATTTTGTTTACGGATGAGAAAATTTGTGCCGTGGAAGAAGTTTTCAACAAACAAAATTTATGCCACTTCATCTAAAGAAGCGTAAAAAGTTGTTCCAAGGATTCAACGTGGACACCATCCCGCTTCCGTAATGGTTTGGTAGGGCGTATCTCGCCATGGTGAAAAAGTCGTAAAAACTGGTGCAAAGGTTTACCAAGAAGAAGTGCTAGATAGTGTTGTGAGGGGTTTGACCAATATCCTTTTCAATGAAACAGAGACGTTTCGAAAGAGGAACTAAATGAAGTCAACAATTAGGCGCGAGTTATCCTTATTTAACCTTCGGGGCTTCGGTCATATAAGAAAAGCGTACGGTGGCTTAGCAGTTCCTAACAAACCATTGACAGCGCTCTTGCGCTCGTAGTGGACTGCGAGGATCTAGCCTACATTTTAAAAGTTGTGCGTTGTGAAACGTAAAACATGGTTAACTTTTCTTTTGATTTTCTCAGAGTAAATATCCCAGCATTTCAAGAAGTAAAGTGGGCCCAAGCATAAGGAGAATAGAAAATTATTGTTCTAGAGGACAATACGAGTGACGGCTTATTTGATTGCAAACAATTCCGCAGAGGAATAACAAATCAATTTGCTAGAGCAATTAGTTAATCGAGCTATTTAAAGTAGTTGGATATAATTTGGAGTGGGATCATACTCTTGCACTTCTATCTACGATAGATGGTTTGCCCGCAATTGTTCTGAAGAAATATGGAAATAATTTTATTCAACCGCTGGTAAGTATTTTCAGACTTTCGATCTCCCAACTATTACCGAGTTATTTTCGTTTGTCTGAATTCTGAACCAATAAACGACACTTCTACTGTTCCACAAGGCAGTCACCTTGGTCCGTTAATTTTCATTTTGTCTACGAGTATTAATGATGTTGAAAATATTATAAACAACTCACAAAGATCTGTCTATGCCGATTATATGAAAATCTATGGACATATTTCCAAGTTTTCTTATTCACAACCTCTTCAAGACGATCTCAATATGTTCTTAATATACATAGTGCCACAAAAACTTTCTCAACCTCAACATAAAGAAATGCCAAGCCTTCTCATAGTTTCGGAGGTGTTCAACACTTCCTCACTGAACTTACTATATATCAACCCAAGCTGTAGATTCGGTCACTTCAATGCAAGACCTGGACGTTATGTCTGATACTTATCTCAATTTCTGAACCCACATGATTTTATAATTAGCAAAGTTGACTCCACGCTTCGATCTGTTAACCGATGGTCCAAAGCCTTCTCTGAGCCTTACGTCACAAAATCCCTGTACATCACTTTGTTAAACCACTCCTCGAATATGCTATCCAAGTATGGTCCCCTTACTATGAAAACCATAATCAGAGTATCGAAGTTGTCCAACGCAGATTATTACGATTTGCTCTGTGCAGGCTCTCATAGGCCGACTACTACTTCCTTCCGCCCTATGAAGACCGACATAAATTTTTGGGTCTTCTATCTCGTCGCGAACCCACCGATATTCTCTTTATTCAACAGCTCCCAAATGACACCATCGACTGTCGCTCACTGCTGGATTAGATTTTTTTTTAATGCCAACCTTCGCAATTTAACGTCTGTTCCTCTTTTTCATCCGGCATCTACATATGCAGTGATGAGTCGACATTGGATCGAAATAGTCGCAGCTTGCTATTAGTACTGTAAACATTGCTTTTCCACTCCGTAAACAACATTCTGAAAGCATCGTTTGCCTTCCCAGTCGAGATGGTGCTTCCCAAATAATGAATAGCTCTGCATTTTTTAGACATCCTGACCAGCAATGTTAAGTTGGGAGAAAAGCTTTGAAAAACAAAGCACTTTGGTGGTAGCTGGTGTAAATCCAGATGATTTCCTGTTGGAAAGCAAGCAGATATCATCAGCGTAGTCAAGATGTTTTGAATAACTCTGCTTTCCTCCGACACTGCTGAGCGGATAACATCGCTTATTATCACCAGTAAAAGAAGCGATGACAAAATACAACTCTGGCGAACTCCGATTTGGACTTCAAAGGCTTCTGATAACTTACCACAGTGTGCAATACGACATTTTGGACCTTCGTACGTTGTAACGATTTTAGCAAGAATACCCCTCCTTCGCAGGCTTTCTATATACTCGTAAACTCCCAGTTCACGTTATCAAAAGCCTTCTCGAAATCGATAAAAAGCAGATAGAGCATAGAGCTGTGACCCATACTTGACGCATTGGTATACGATGACCTGCAAGGTGTTTACGAGTATATGGTCGGTATAGAGGGGAATCCTGCTTATTCGACTTCGAGAGTTGCGGCTAAATGTAATTTGATAATTGTAATCTATCAGATTGCCCTTTTTTGGTAACCTGGCAATCATCCACTGAATCCACTCCTCCGCAAAACGCTCATTTTCCAATTCATTAGCTATAATAAATCTCAGTGGCTCTGCCGATGTATTTGGCGCAGCTTGGAAAAATTCCGCGGGAATTCCACCAATGCCTATCGCTTTGTTCTTCTTGAGAGCCTTTATCGCGGTTGCAATCTCTATATTGCTAAAGGGGCCAGTGTGAATTCGGGAGTTTGCTACTTAAGATGGTTCATTTTGGCTCGGGACACTAGCGCTGTCTTCTATATGGCTAAGTACCATCTGAACTGACTTCATCCGTTATGTTGATGCTGTTTGGTGCTGCGTCCCCCAGTAAGCTTCTTGGTAATAATATAAAGGGTCCTACTGTCGCACCGGCATGTGCAGCCAACGCATTGATGTGATTGCGCTTTCGCGTCTTACACTACGCTGTACTTCCTTTCTTTTCACTGGCTGATGTGCAAAAAGAGAATAAAAAAGACTGGCGTGAACTACGGTTCTTGCTTCGCAGAATAGAAACAGCGATTATCTGTGAGCGGGTCTACAGTTAGGTAAAAGTAAACTGTCTTGAGCTAAATTCGTTAGAATCAGTCTGATATGCTCTAATCCTGTCACAGAAGAAATAGGTGATGTTACCAAAGAATATCTCCACGAGTCTCCAGAAAAGAACCCCCGGGCAAGACCCTACGCGGAAATCGTTAAAGATAATAAAACAGAAAAGAAGGACTTCTTTGATTGTACAATCGAAAAGCAAACCCTGGACGACGCCACATCTGGAGACAGACTGCTACGAGACGGAATATCACTATACCTTGTTTCCTCAGCAACATGTCAGTCGCTTGATCATAAAACAGTTAACCAAATTGTTAGTGCTTCTCGCAAGCTGTCAAAAATATGCACTAGCAGAAAGTAAGAACTAAGTGCTTATTAGGATTATCCATCGGCTAGACTAGCTGCTTATAACTCTGAAGGCAATCTTCACGAGCGTGCAGTGAGAGTAGCCTTCATACCGAAAATAATAAAAGATAGCTACACGTTGCCAAGAGCTCCAGAACTATTAGTCTGGATTCCTTCATGTTGAAGAGCCTAGAGAGAATGATAGAGCTCCTTGTGCGCAAAATGCTTTACGAATGCATCCTCTGTCAAGGCTACAACATGCCTACCAACGAAGCAGATCCAGCGAGAGTGCGCTCCAAATTTAGTAGACACAATTAAATGCGCCCTTGACTGGAATTAATACGCTCGAGACTTTCACGCAATTTCACGGTATGTTTAACTCGGCCAGGCGACCCGACATAAATGAATCACTAGTTTTGTAGATAAAAGCAATGCTGGATAAAAGGACATTAATTACGGATGCTTGCTTATTTAGTTGAGGTGAACCATCAGTCCGGTGTGGACCAGAGCCTCAGCCAACAAGCGTCTCCAGGCAGCTCGATCTTTATCTGGCTGCCTACAGTTTTGCACGCTTACATCGGTTGAGTTCCCCTTGCATGCGCCACCTGAGTCGCGGTTTTCCTCTATTGCGCTGTCCCTCAAGAGCAGATTCGAAGATTTTTCGGACCGAAGAATTGGTGTCCATCCGCTCTACATTACATGACTCGGCCACCTCAGTCGTTGGACCATCACTTTTCTGGCTAGGTCGATGTCACTGTACAACCGGTACAGTTCATCGTTGTATCTCCTCCTCAATCACTGTCTACATATACAGACGGGACTGTAAATCATCCGAAGAATTTTCCTCTCGATGCAGCCAAGAGCACCCTCTTCCATTTTTGATAAGGTCCATGCCCCCTGAGCCATAGAGCAGGACTGGGATTATTAAGGGTCACTTTTGTTATTCGAGGGAGGGGTATGCTAATACCTTCTTAGCATAAAGAAGCAGCGATTGGCTGCTGAATTGATTGCAAAGCCAAGGTAAAATAATATCTGTCAAGGGTGACGTTGCGAGGCATCAATGTTGAGTGAACTTTCTGGTTGACAGCATATACTTGGTCCTGCCCTCATTGACTGTTAAACCCATCTTCGTCGCTTCCGTCTCAATACTCGTGAAAGCGCCACTGACATCACGCTGCTTTCTTCCGATTATGTCAATATCGTCGGCGTATGCGAGTAATTTAACGAACTTTTGAAAGATTGTGCCTCTTGTGTTGGTGTTCGAGTTTTGCACTATTTTTTCAAGAATGATGTTAAAGACGTCGCATGACAGCGCATGGACTTGTCTAAATCCTTTTTTTCGACATCAAAGGTCTCGGTGAGGTTTTTACCAACCTTGATGGAGGAGCGTGCATTCTCCATTGTCGTCCTGCACAGACATTGGTTTGCATGGCTCATCTCTATAGATGCTGTTATACGCGGCCATAAAATCGATGAATAGGTGGTGTGTATCGATTTGGGGGTCTGTGAATATATGGTCGATGGTGCACTTTCCTGGCCTCAAGCTACATTGATATGGATCAGTCAGGTTGTCGACGAACGGCTTCAGTCGTTCACAGAATACGGCAGACAGAATCTTGTAGGCGATGTTAAGAAGACTGATGCTTCTGTAGTTAGCGCAGTTCACAAGGTCTCCTTTCTTGAAGATCGGACAGGCACTGCTGAGTTCCTGTTCATCGGGCTTACTTTTATCTGACCATATTTTACAGATGAGTTGGTGTATGCTATTTGCCCAGTTATCGTCTGCCGAAAAGTGGCTCTACTTCTACTCGTATGTTCCCTTGTTCCTCTCTACAGCCTTCAGTTCTGGGTTGGTGTCCGTGGCATGTTTTGTTTAACCTTTTGGTAAAACTTCTGAATCTCATTCCTTGAGTAGCAGCTCTCAATTTCCTCGACCGCGCACTTGGCTTACTCCTACTTTTTCCTCCGGAGAAGCCGGTATTCGTTTCTCTTCTTCTGCTCGTAGAGCTCGTGAGCAGCTCCAGTGCGGATGCTAACTATGGCCAATAAGTGATGAACTCAAAGCGGAGGCAGCTCTAGACGGACTTGCAGTCAACCCTTTCAAAGCTGAGGTTGTTCTATTTATGAGAAGGAGGATGCCTAACTCCAGAGTGATGTCGGCCTTTTGGCAAAATAAAGGAGCCTCGATAACACATGGGGATTGTCATCACATGGCTATGTATCGTGTTATATCATAGACGTCGGTTGTCTGGTGGAACAAGCTCTCACGAAAATCCGTAACTGTTGCTTTTACCAGACTTCAAAGAACGGTCTGCTCGGCTGCATTACGGCTTGCCCTAGCGCGGCTAGCTCCGCCCTAGACGCATTGATGAATCTCCCTCCCATTGATATTCATATCATGGGCTGCACTCCCAAAGCCAACACATACTGGAGCTTTGATGATCTTGCATGCCAGCTGTCTGTTAACTCTGGTCTTATGGATATGCCACCTAATGCAATGACACCAGAACTCCTGTTGCGAAAAAAAAGCACGAAATCGACTTTTCCTGTGACCAAGAATGGTTTCGATCAGAATTTGCGTCATCAAAAAAATATACAATACTTTGTCGGGTTTTCATGGCTGGCTGTAAAACCGATTTAGGTTTCAGAGCTGGTGTCCTTCTGGAGGCCGTCAACGTTTGATTTCACTCTCGTTAGGAAAATTTACTTCTGTCTAAGCGAAAATATAATCGATCTTGATGACAACGAACTATATTGCAAAGGATCAATGGAAGGGGTGTGCGCTTAAAGCCTTACTGGACCATCACATGTTCCAAACTAATTCGAGAACACGAAACTTCACTGAATGAAGTCCCTAGGCTGAATTCACTGAGTCTTGTCTGTATCGGAAGCCACAATGAAATCGCCAATGAATTTTCTAGGCAAGGTTCAAAGGAAAGTTTTTCAGGACTCGAATATACGTTTCGACAGTCAGGGTTCTCTGTTTGGCATTCCATGAAAAGTTGGGTTTCTTGTGAGCATATCTGCAGATGGCATGACTCCCTAGGATGCCTGCAGAATAAACGAATGCTTCACGGCGTCCCTTCGCAGAAAAAGCCTAGACTTCCTATTGGTGTCGTAACGGACCACTACGTTAAGTACTTTAGTGTTCTCGGCACAGAGTATACGGCCCATGTCCACATCAGGCTACAGGTACTCGGGGCTGGTGTAGTGGGCGCAGGTAGTATAGCCACGCTATCACTGCAGCTCTGACTTATCTTCCTGCAAAAGGATAGGAAATTTCAGTTGAATTCGATGGGTTAGTCCTCTGTTCCGACAGAGAAATAAATTCCCTTTAGCCAGACCAGTCAATAATTGAGGGATCATTTTACTTTGGAATAGATTCACTAGTTCCATTGGCCATTAAAAGCTTCTCCCCTATCATGTTAAGTTAAATTGATATTAATCGAATCCACCTATAGAGTATTGTGGTCATTGAAGTACTTTCTTAGGCAAGCGTAAGCACTTGCCTTTCACAATCAGAAACGAAAAATCTGAGCAGCACATGTTATCGAAAATTCTCTGGCTACATCCTCCACACCCCGTTGCTTACCAGTTGGATTACTTTTTGATACCAAACTGGAGTCACTAGAGAATTCGCTAATAAATGTATAAGTCAAAACCGCCACGTGATATCAATTCATGATTCGGTAGAAAAACAAGTCCGACTAGTCTTCTAACTTAAGCTGTTCTGTAATCTATCATCCTTCGTACAAGTTAAAAGCAATTCCCACTGCTCCGACTCGATTTGTGATATTGATTATATCTTAACCATCTCATCTTTATGCAATGCCATGATCTGGCCAGCCAGCTATATAAAAGTTCCTGCAAAAAAAATAAAAAAATAAAAAAAACCACCAACAAACTAGTGAAAAGCCCTGCTAAACATTCAAATTTAATATAAAAAAATTTGCATAACTATTTCAAAGTGAATGACCTTCCGCAGTGCCTCGAGCTATTCACAAAACCTTGACCATAGTCTTACTCATATTTTAAGTTGGAAAGTGAATTTGTTTCATTCATTAGCGGGCCCCATTAAAAGAGCTGTGAAAACGTAGCTCACTTGAAATCGGAGGCACCTCAAACCACCTGCATTAGATACAATTCCGACAATAGCCCAGGTATCACCTCCAGACAATACTCTAATTGGCGAGTATTCACCTCAACTAGCTAAACTGCATGGTTAAGCTGGAAATTATCGTTCTCCCATGAGCGGCTCAGACTGAAATTATTACAGCCAACACCATAATTTGGAAAACCTGGGAGGATGACTATATTTACGCGAGACGTTCTCATATTCGTAAGCGTTCGAGTACTAGGTAGTCGTTGGATTTGTCGTCTTTTGTAATTAGCAATTAGAGGGAAGTCCATGAGAACTTTTCGGTCATAAGTACGGACGGTACCAGATCGCCTGTCATACTAGAATTAGCGTGTGGAATATTTCACGGCATTACGTCAGATTTATTTGGAACTCACAAATAGTAGAATATGAACACGAATACGAATCCGAATACACTTCAGGTGTTGACAAGAGACTTTGGCCGGGCGGATGGAGAAGGATGTTTGCACTTCAGGTTAACTTCTATGTAAAGTCAATGGACAAATATTTTATCTTTTTTTTTCATTTCTTATCTAATCTGGAGAAATATTCAGAAAAGTAGGTTACGATGTTGCAATTGGAGATTGTTATGTAGTCGGTGTCTCCATTTGTAGATCTTCTTTCATAGTTCGATCTGCTAGTAAGCGGTGGTGAGGCAATCGTGAACTTGATTTCGGATTTCACTGTCATGTTAATGAATTCTTTTTTTTTTTAAATCTTTATTTCAAAACACATTCAAATATGTACATAGGTAAGGTCTATTTGAAATTCAGACGATGCCGATGGGACGACCAGTTTTAGATAAATTAGAATATTCAGGCACTATCGGATGACAATATCCGGTTTTGGACTGAGGAACCCGGAAAGAACCTTTTGCAAAACCATTTGGATTGAAATGCCTTCTGCAAGATGATGACATGATTTAATAGAATGAATAAGAAATCAGCGTAGAAAGGCGGAAATGCTTTAATTCAACGAACAGTTCATTGAATTAATTCAAGGACTAACCATTTGGCCTGATACACATCACTTGAGAAAGTTCATATCTTTTCGATAATCTGAGAGATGGATGCAGAATATTTAGAGAGTAATAGATGGAACATAGAAATCTTGAACGGGCTACTTGTTCGCATATTCGTGAAACTAGCTTTGGATTTACTATATATTGGACTAAAAATTTAATTGGTCTTCAGCTTACAAAAAATGGCTTAAAAGACGACTAAAAGAACTTTAAAACCGAGGATGAGCCTAGCTGGAATATCATCACAAGTTTCAAACTAGAAAACGTATTACAGCGACGTAAAATCGTTGTATGGTTGTTCAAGAAGCCAAGTGTCAAAATGTCGGAAACAAGACCCCCTACTTGAACTTGCAAACGAAGGCATAGAAAATATACTGTTAAAGAGAGAAACAAAACAAGAATCGAATTTCCATAATTTTGGCAGCTGAACTTCTAGATAAGATCGTCAGCGTATCAAAAATTAACGAACATCTTATGGTGATATTTGTATATGAAATTTGTAAGCAGTCCGTCATAGAAAGAAGTATTTTGGCACGATTTTGAAGGACTTTCAAATGGCATATGATCGGTGGAGATGTAAACGGACGCGTTAAGGAGTGGGACTTACTTACTTACTGGTAGATGACGCAGTCCCGGTTGGGTTCTATAGATAAGAACAATAGAAAAATAAATTTAAATAAAACCAACGGTGTGATGTATGTATAAAATTGGTTCTGACTTTATTTTAAAGCTACGTTCAAGCCATTATGTGTGGAATAGCACATCATTCAAATGGCTGCCTAGGCTTCGCTGGCAGTACTTCAAGCGGTCGGCCCAATTTTTGATGAGTCGGTCCAATATGTGCTGCATTATTCTGGCAATAGCGTATCGAATGTAGGCCACGAGCTCATCCAAAGTGGTTCGCTTGTTAGCGTGGATGTAGGACTTGACGTAGCCCCAGAGCAAATAATCGAGTGGTGTCAAATCGCATGATCCGGCGGACAATGGATGAACGCTCGCCGTGAGACGACCCACTTGCCGAATTTCTCCTTCACAACTTCGAGCGTTGCGTTGCTTGTATAGCACGTAGCGCCGTCTTATCTTATTGGAACCACATCTCGAATATATCGATGTTGTCGAGCTCTGACCACAGAAAGTCGGTGACTCTATACCTGAGACCATTGACGGTAACGGTGTCTCTTTCCTCATTTCGAAAGAAATAAGGTCCAAGATGCCGCCATGGCACAAACCGCACCAAACAATCAATATTTGAGGGTGCATTGATGCTTAACCAAACACTTGTGTTCACTCCAATTTTGCTTGTTGACATAGTCGCTGACCCAAAATGGGCCTCGTTCGAAAAGATGATTTTTTGGCTAAAATCCCGACCCCCGGCCAACATTTCCAGCGCCCAATTAACGAACTCACGGCATTTTCTATGGTCGGCAGGCTTCACTTCTTTCGTCAGCACAATTTTCTAGTGATGTAGGTCGAAATGTAGGACGAATCAACATTTCTGGCCGCTACGGCTACTATGTTTTCTTCATTTCGCACCAATTTCTGTCTAGTTGGTGGTTCACTCAAACTTTTCCACGGTGCCACAAATGGGCTGAATACTGAAGCTATGATGACGACCGACCTCACGACGAAATTTACTTTGAGCCGGAATTTCAGTAATAGTTTCCGCACGTTCGGCAAGCGTAAAAGGTTGCATGATGAATTGGCAAACATTAGGTACTGAATGACAGCGGGATGTCATTCAATGCTATGTGATCACCCATTATATGGGTCTTACACCAGCTGTCTCCAGTGTCACACATGAAGTTTGGTGATGTCCGCTTCCACTCGCTTAAGTCAGTTAAGAGGAGGTCGTCTTCTACTGCGTTGTCCCTCTGGGTTGGAGTTGCAATCCTTTCGGACTAGTGCAATGAGTTCCTAACCACCTATTATCAGAGCTTTTCTTACGATGTCAGCTTCACTGGACAGTTAAAACCCCTCCTCCCAAAACTACATGAAGAACTTTTCTCTTCAAACGCCCGAGAGCATTTCAATCCACTTTCATCAATGTCTAAACTTCTGCGCTATGTAGACGGCCTGAGATCAGCTTCAAAGAATCAGTGATTGACAAGAATGATTCTTAGTATTATTTCCGCGGTGCCGGGGTAGATAAAGTCTTTTACCACCTCAAAGTTTTAGCTACCTATCGTGAAGTTTTTTCCTAGACGTCGATATTGTGTGTTCCTCTTCGTCATCCTGCATAGTCGAATATTCCTGGCATGGATGTCAAGACTAGATATATCTCTGTCATATGAGGCCTTGAAGGAACAATGTCTGTCGATTTTGAACTCCTGGGTTTTTCCCTAGATCTACCGTAATGTGAAACTTTGACGAAGGTGTTCACATAATACGGAAGACAGAATTTTATATATGATGCTGAGGAGACTTATACCCCTGTGGTTGGTCAGATCAGGAGATCTTCCTTTTTTAAAATCGCACAAACAATGGTGAGGTTCCATTCGTTGGGCATACTTTCGGCCACCCAGATTTTAGAGATGAGTTGATGTATGTATGATCCGTATCCAATAATCACCTGCTACCTTGAATAGCTCAGCAGTTAAGCCATCGGCTCCAGCAGCTTTGTTAGACATGAACTTGAAAATTGCTATCCTGGCTTAATTTTGATTGGGTGGAGGGAAATATTGGCTGTCTTCGTCCAGGTTGAGTTGTTCATTTTGCCTAATGCTCAGATGTTGTTCGTCATCACCATTTAACAGTCTGCGAAAATAATTTCTCCAGATTCAATTGGGATTCTACTATGAGATTTCCTTCTCCATATTTGCACATTTCTGTTCAGACTTTGAAGCTTCATTCTTCCGGTAGCACCTCAATCGAGCGTTTGTTGTGCTCTTTCTTTTTTCTTCTAGGGAGCATTTATTTTTCCCTTATTTTCTGCTCCAAGAGCTCACGATACTCTTGTTCTTTTGCACAGCTGGCCGGTACCCTCACTGTTTTTCGTCATTGAATCAGGGTTTTTTTTTTGGGCTTGACAACCAGACAGCGAATTCGTCTAGCGAATCGAACTAAGAATACGGTGTCCATTCTGGATCCATCCACATATCACTTGTTTCATTTAAGGCTTGATGTTGGATTTTGGAAGTCCCATGCTTGTCGATATGGTCCTCTTGTCAGAAATCTCTGAGACGAAACTTGGGTAGACCGATTGTAGTGCGAGTTGTAACTTCCATAGCAAACATGTTAAGTGATGAATGCTTCAATGGCAGCTTGGAATAGAACCTGAGATACCTATGAATGTGATGGTGGTCTTTTCTTTTGTCATACTCCACCACATCACTGATGAGTAGCAGGTAATTGGCTTAACCATCATTCTGTAGATCCAACGGGTGAATTTTGAGGATATTCCTAGGCTTCGGTGCCTTTGGTAATTTTGTTATTAATACTATATATACTCAACTTCATTAAAGAACTCAATAATGGTATGGCTCAGAAAAATCTGGACAAGACTCAGCTTTCTTCTGCGACAGGGATTGATTGAGAGGTTTTTCCCAACACACTAATTAGGCACTACCTTCAGGACATTTTCTATTTTGTTGTGAATTTCCTTTGGATGACGACCTTGTCATCAAAATAGGCAATAGCTATAAATTGTCCAGCTCAACTAGTGAGTCGTCGATGACCGGTAACCACAGAAGGGGTGAAAGAACGCTCCCTTATGGCCAGTTTTTGCCTGCTGAGACAGTGATCGATGTCTCTCTAGAAGTAGCGATTATTATACTCTCATCTGCAAGTAGATTGATCAATACGGCTATGATCTAGGCCTTTAGGATCAAACCCTACTCAATATTGTCAATACGACGTCTCTTCGTCGATAGGCATCTTTTATCTGTGATACTAGATAGATTGTTCTTTCCTGTGGGCATATGAATTTGGTAAACAAGTCAGTCACTCGATTACATATTGCAGCAACGGGCCAAATTCAAAAAGATTATCATCTATGCTCGAATAAAACGAAATTATGAGTAAAAGATTCTTAAGTGACCTCGGGCGAACCACTCACAAGTCAGAATCGTATATCCGGCTAACTCATAGGCTGCTTCGTCCGTGATTGTTCGAAAGACGCTGACGAAAATTGTATTTTTAACTTTTTTTAACGCTAGTGCACCCATACGAGAGCAGCATATAGGAGAGCCGTACTACTGTGGAACGCAGAATCCTATTTGCATATCCAGGACAACTTACCTTTAGAAGCTTTGCCTTTTTGCTGGGATACTCAACGTGGGCCTTGAAACGCAGCATCACTTCCTCTGAGATATTTATGGGACTACTTTGACCTAATTATTTGGTTTCTGAGTCGAAAGTTCGCATACTCTACTGTTTTGAGGCTTTTTAGTAGGACAGCTTCTATCTTTTGATCAGCTAGTTCCAGACCGACAGACTCTAACCAATTCCTGATCCTCGTAACAGTCTCATTCATGGGGCGCTCTATCGCATAGATGTGTTTAGCTACGGTGAACACGACGGCGGTGCCCACTCTGTAATTATCTTCAGTAGGTAGTATTCTACCATATATCCATTTTGTCCAATGTTCACTTGGTAGACACATTGATCCATATTTCTTCAAAACTTATGCGTGCTAGAACGTTAGAGTCAACAAAGTGCCCTATAGATGGGCATAGGGCACTCGACTATTTTAGTTCCCCAATTGAATGGCAATTGAGTGAAAGAACTGCGGCACACAGCGCGCGTTCATAGATTCAACAGCAGATGCGCGAAAAGTCTAAAGTTCGACTCCTATATGAGACACAGAACAAATTAGCAATTGCCTAGGTCACCGAACTTTTTAACATTGTACGACAAGCCTTTGATGCTGTACATATTTATGGGAGAAGTCTAGAACTCTCGTCAACAACAGACATAAATCTCTATTCCATAATTCAGCAAAGCAAATAGCATTTGAGTGCTTGAGACTTGGACTTCGTGTTTATTATTATGCTCTAATGTGATTTTTCGTTTTCAAAATATTATGTCAACATTCCTCTGGTGGGCAAAGTCATATCATCACCTCTATGCTATAGCCCCTGGGTATCCATATTTCCATACCATATTTAAGCATTAGGGGCTACCCAAGCATATCTAAACGACTTTTTGCTGGCCAAAGTGTTTTAGCGTCTCTGCAGACACACCTGAATGTGATTACTTAAGAAGCAACGAAGTCGGTTCTTGTTGACCTGGTTAATTATCACTCTGTTGACCTGGTTAACAGATGGCCCGGCGGGCTTGAAAGCAGAATAAATGCTGTAATGATCGATCAATTATATCAACCATTGGTAAGCCTTTTTACATGTTCGAATTCGGTATTGACTAGCATAGTAAACGAACAAGCGACTACGTTTATAGGACCTGTTGACTGCCTATGTCCTTGGAGGAAAGTAAAATAACCAAAGACTGTTTTGTTCCTTCGAGCCCTTAAGTATGTATGTCCGATAATGGTGTCAAAATCAAACTTCACCAAAGATGAAAAGGAATCAAAGACATTTGCAAATCTCACCTCTCTTGTGTCATGTGTCTAGTATATCTCAAACCTAACTCTAAGCGTCTTAAAAAACATCCCACAAGGGCAACCCGGTAGTGGAAGATGTGGTACACTTAAACCAACTTGGTGTGTAACAGATCTGGATTAAGCTGACTGGAGAAGTCTGCTATGTGAGCAAAGAAGAAAAAATGTTCGGAAAGGACCAAGACCAAGCCAATGCGACCCATGAATATTGTCACTATCAACAAAGTCTTTAAAAAATTTTTTTTAATTTTAATTTTGAATAAACGTCATCTTCTAACGCTTATACCTAACTATCTTTGTCAGTAATGACTGCAGTTGGCAATCAATGTTGGTTTTCAGACGTAAAACAATGAATTTGAATGTCAAAGAGGTCTTTGAAAACTAAAAGATTGTCACCTACTTGTCATCAACATTAAGTTGATATGAAGCTAACGTCTGGTGCCGGTATTAGTACCACGTCTATGACGGTCACTTATGTGGAATGCATAAAGCAAAGAAGGATAGTGCGATACTGTATCAATAAAGATATTTTTCTAAGCTGGTCTACATACCAAAAATCGGAGCACAGATACTTCATAAATGCAAATTCTATCGCAAAAAGATGAAATTGAAACAATGTGGACAATATTCTATCAGACATTCCAATGCACTGCAAACAGGTTAAGATACTCTTCTTCAAGAACAATGCTCATGCGGCATTGAATTGGAGAGTATCTTAGACGCATGGAAGAACATAATTGCAGTAATCAAGGAAAATTTAAGAGTTGAATCATTCACCTAAGGAGATCAGTCAGGTTGGGAACACTCAGAAAATCTGCGAATAATAGCAAGCAGAGACTGAGCCACACGTCTGAAACTCCTTTCAGTTACATATCTAAAACTCCCCTCCCAGGTAACCAGATCAGAACCGGCTTACAACCTGTAAGTCAGCTAACTGACAACCCACTACAACTAGCATATGCTATCGATTGTTGCGACAGATGAGGTCACTAAGTACGTACCTATGGCATATTTCCAGCTATCATTTGCAGATAATCATTTCTTCTTCTTGAATTGATCCCCCGTCGATATTCGAAAAGAAACGATCATTGGACACTGAATATGCTGTCGGTAAAGCCCCTTTTGACAGCATGTGTCCAGGCAAAACAGGATAAACGAAGCACGAGTCTTATAAATGAAAGCAGTTCTAGTCACTATGGAACTGTAGTCAATATGTGAAGACGAGGGTGAATAGGGATTTCTCGCAGGACGTCGTCCTGTCTAGACAGTAACAATCGGCTCTCTGTTTAACCCCCGTAGTCCGAATGTCAACGCCTGGGCATATGGAGGTGTATTATCTGCCGAATCATGCGTAGAGACTGAATTCTCTAAATCGTAGATAGCCTTAGAAGTAACGTGCTTTCAGTCATCTCAAAACCGAAAATGCCCTCTTCAAGAGAAGAAGAAAATAGTCTGGCTGAATTTATATAGTCCTTAAAATAACAACCATCGGGTTCTCTAACAAGGCCAAGTACTTGAATGTCATCCTGGATAGCAAACGTATTTGAACTTAACATGTCGCTTCGAAAATCTCCAAGGTGCTATCAGTTTTTTGGCAGTTCAAGAAAGCTTTTGGAGAAGATATGGGGCTCGAAGCATCTCGCTTTGCTTGTGATTTATTTTATGAGCTACAATCTTGCCAATGTAGTTGTCTTTAATAAAGCTCGCAGGTTTTTCATGGACTTTGCTCGCCGGCTGTCATTTGACTCCGTTAATATGAACATGTTCTCTGACGCAGTAATACGAAGTCGACTGTCAATGTACACAAGACTGCCTTTGACCAAGATCTGAGCAAGGGGAGGAATGTAGTCGAATCTTTATCAATAACTGTGGAACCGATCTAAGATGTATCGGTGGCATTTTTGTGACGGACAACATTCTTTTATCGGTCTTCCGAGCGGAGATAATCCTAATGACAATGAATTACATATATTGTAAGGGATAGGTGAAGGAGGGAAAGTATCTGCATCTTAAGACCTTACGAAGCTCCCTCATAACATTTAAGCTAATTCGGGAGTGTGAGACTTCTTTGAACGCTGTTGAAAGTCTGATTGCACTGAGTCTTGTCAGAGCCGCTTATTGACTGTGTGACAGCCTCGGTTGCCTCTTATAAGCACAACCGTAGGTGCCATAACTCTCCCGGTTAGTGAACGCCACTGAATGTATCAAAAATGTCAGCTACCTCTATGCTATCTTTCTTGAGGAAATTCTGGAAACTTCTTGCTGGCGACACTACAGGACATTTCGTCTGTGAATGGCTGGCTTACGTTTCTATTGGGCTGTTGGTTCTGGGTACTGCTGGGTGCTGTTGGATGCTGCTGGGTGCTGGGTGAACTACTTCTAGTTCTTCGTCTGAGTGCTTTTTTCCGACAAATGTTTACAAAAACTGTAATACGCATCGGTGGGTTCAACACCTGAGTGAGGTTTCCTTATAAAGCCAGAAGAAGAACGTAAGAACTAGCAATAAGGTACCATCTATGATATCAGGGTAAAGTTTTAAGTAAACTCCCATCATTGGTATGAATATCTTGTACATTTATAAATTAGACCACCATTAATTAAGGCGATTGGAGACTTGTGCCGCTGAGGTAACTGACCGGTCATGGAAAAAATAAACTGAGTTACGAAGCAGCAACAAGCCTCGGATATGAACGGATCTACTCTTGACAACCCCTTCAAACCAAACAGAAATAACGAATTTCGGTTCCACACGTGAAATGTTAGGCCACATGAAGCCGAACAACTAGCGGAGGCTCTGGATTTCTGCAAAGTAGATGATACCGTCATCCAGGGAAGGCGATGGGATGGACTGGACAAAAAGAGGATGAACAATTGCGATATCTACTACGGCGATTGTTATCGATAGCAAAAGTAGCGCCTTAGGCAAAAAGTCTAGAGCTTCCAGCATGTTAACGAGCGCCTCGTAACAATCCGTATTAAGGCTAAATTTTGCAACATTAGCCATATATACGCGCACGCCCCACAGAGTAGAAAGACTACGACACCAAATATGGTTTCTATGAACTCCTGGACAAGAATTACGAGCAGTGCCCTAGCTAGGACATTAAAAGTGTCTTCGGCGACTTTAATGCAAAGCTAAGAAGAGGGAGCATCTTTGGTAGTACTGTCGGAAACTATAACCTCCGATAACGAATTCAGTCTAATCGAGTTCCCGGCGCGGCTAGCATACGGTTCCCACACCTCGATATTCATAAGGGGACTTGAAGAACTCCTGGTCAATCAACCGTCAGCCAGATTGACCACAATGCAATCTACGCAAGGCATTCCCCCAGCATTATGGTTGCCCGAACGTTTCGAGAAGCCAACATCAACTCGGGCCATTATCCTGTTGTAGCCAAGGTACTGTTGTGGATATCATCGCAAAGGCAAGCTAATACTGTGAGGAAGTTTAACGATGGACGGCTACAATCGCAAGAGATCGCCAAATCTTTTTCCGATCGAGTCTCCCTTAATCTTTTAAGAAATCCTATGCCGCCAGCATCGAGTATCCAAGACCAGTAGCAACATTGCCATACAAAGCAGCGTTGCATAGAGGGACTAGAGCTGTTTACGAGCTCTACATGTAGAAGAAGAAAGACGAACACCGGCTTCTCTGGAGGAAAAAGTAGGAGTATGCGAAGTGCGCAGTCGAGGAAATTGAGAGATGCTACTCCAGGAATGAGATTTGGAAGTTTTACCAAAAGGTATAAAAAAACGTGCCACGAACACAGACCCCAAACGGAAGCCTATGGAGATGAACAAAGCAAAATAATAGTATAGTCGCAGTCGATGCTGAGCATTTCAGGGAGAATGAACTTTTCAACCTGGACGATGTAGCCTAACAATTCCCTCCACCCGACCTGGATGAAGTGAAGATAACCATACCTGAGCTTAAGTCTATTAAATCTGTTAGAGTGGACGGCTTGATTGCCGAGCTCTTTAAAGCGGCAGGCGATGACATGGTAAGGCACATACAAATACCAAAATATGGTCGAACGAAAGTATGCCCGATGGATGGAACCCCAACCATGTCTGTTCGAACTTTGAGAAAGGGGATCCTCCGAACTGCGCCAACTACAGAAACATGAGTCCCTTAACATCGCTTACAAGATCATATCTGCCGCATTGTGTGAACACCGGAAGCCATTCCTCAACAACCTGACTGGCCCATATCAGTGTAGCGTCAGGCAAGGAAAGTCCACCATCGACCAAATATTGACACTACGGCAGATCTTGGAAGAAAATCGTGAGCGCCTAATCGATACACACCAAATATTCATCGATGTGTATGACAGCGTCTATAGAGACGAGCTGTACAGAGCAATGCCTGTGCAGGAAGACGATAGCGAATGCCCGCTGCTCCATCAAGGTCAGTAAAGAACTCACCGGTACCTTTGATGTCCAAAAAAGGATTTAGACAAGGCGACCCGCTGTCATGTGATTTCCTTAATATCACTTTTAAAAAAATTGTGCAAAACTCACGCGTCGAGAGGCACAATCTTTCAAAAGTCCGTCCAATTACACATATACGTCGATGATAGTGACATAATCGGAAGAAAGCAGCGTGATGTCAGTGGCACTTTCGCGAGCATTGAGACAGAAGCGGCGAAGATGGGTTTAACAGTCAACGAGGGCAAGACTTGTCACTCGTATATGCTGTCAGCTAAAAAGGGCATCCAACACCAACGTCTCAGATAGAACGTAACCTTCGTCAGATATAAGATTGAGGTGGTTAGGGACTTTGTCTACCTGGGGTTCGTTACCATTTCAGACAACGACATCAGCGCTGAGGTCAAACGAAGAACAACTCTTGAGAATTGCTACTTCTTTGTGCTAAGAAGCCCACCGACTACCAAAGCTCTCCCTCGAGCAACAAACGTGAGCCTATGTAAGACCTTAATAATCCCAGTCCTTCCTTAAGACGCAGACGTATGGGCTTTATCAAAAATGGACGAGGTTGCTCTTGGCTGCATCGAGAGGAAAATTTTTCGGATGATTTTTGGTCACTTCTGTGGAGATAGTGACAGCACAGATTATACAAGGACGAACTGTACGGGCTGTACAGCGCCATCAAATTATCCAGAAGAGTGCGGGTCCTACGACTGGGATGGCTGGGTCATGTAGAGCAGATGGACATCGATAGTCCGCACCGAAAAGTCTTCGAATCTGCCCTCGAAGCACAGCGCAGTAGAGGAAAATCGGACTTAGGTGGCGCGCGCAAGTGAATGTGGACCTAGCATGCGAAACTGGAGGCAGCTAGCTAAAGATCGAGCTGACTGGAGATGCTTATTGGTTGAGGCCACCGGACTACAGCGCCACCTTAAATAAGTAAGTACAATATGTAAGTAAGACTGGGGAAGGACAACCTGACGGATCACTCA
Organism: Volucella zonaria; assembly: GCA_963966105.1. Classification (NCBI taxonomy): domain Eukaryota; kingdom Metazoa; phylum Arthropoda; class Insecta; order Diptera; family Syrphidae; genus Volucella; species Volucella zonaria. The sequence continues at coordinate 338,997,223 of OZ014530.1, forward strand.
ATGCTAAAATAAAAGGAGATGCGGTGAAGGATCTTAAACGCCAAATAACCCATTCAGAACATTCTGGCAACATTGTACAATGAGAGCCCATTCTAAAAGGGACTAAGAACGCAAGCAGTAAGGGATTAGTTTTTAGCTTGTCAACAGAAATAAAATTATGAAAGCTTGGAACATTATGTATCGCCCATCTAGAAGTGCCACTAAAGCCGGTATACAAGATCGATCTAAGTTAAAGTCTATTATATTGTCGAGGAGACTGATTTTCTATAACTCACGGTGGCATGGTTTCAGTCTATCTTAATCTCGTCTATCTATTTCAATCGCCGTGATTCAAACCAAGCTGCTACTTCTCAAAACCCGTTTTCTAAATTGATCTCCTTAATCAGTATTCTTAACTCGTATATGTTATCTTTCGCCATAATTCTTATTATTTTCTAAATTATTTATTAACAATTTTTATTTAAATAAATTTATTTTCTATTCCATTACAGGCCCAATTTGTGTTGTGCATAGTGCATACCATTCGTGCTCTCTTCTCATCACAATGCCAATTCTCGAAATTCATCTCAGCTCTCTTGTTCTTGAATTCGACAATTTTCTTCTGCCTATTCATGAACTTCTACATGATCAACTACAAAAAATCAAGAGCCAAGTCAGTTGAGGATACGGGTTGCAAAGAGACTGTAAAAGCGGTAGAAGGACTCAAGGAAAAGGTCAACTGAAAATAGAAACCAGTGTCAAAAAAGGATCACGAAGAACCAACTCTTCAACCCTTAAGACTTTGTTTTAATTTTTAATTTTACTGTGAACTTGTATTCTGTTGTCCTCTTTTTTTATTTTTGTTAAATATTTTGAGTTTGTTTTGTTTTTTTTTTTTTTTGTAATATAACAATTTTAGTTTAAAGTCAATAGTACGAGTAGTTGTCCAATCACAGCGGCCCTAGTGGACCGCTAATGATTACAAGACATTGTTACAAAATAAATAAAAACCAAAAAAAAAAAATCTTAATACTTATAACAAAAATAAAAATAAAAACAAATTGTCACAAATTTAAAAATCTTTTAAAAATTGTGAAGAATTACTTTTTTTACGAATATACGATACACGAATATGTACAACCCAAAGTAGATGTAGGAGATAACTTGCCAGAGATTTTTTTTATATTTCACAATCTTGTACATCTTTTTATTTAAAAATTTTTTCTTTTAGTTTTAATGGTAATAAATTGTAAAATAGATAATCGAATGCAAAAATATTGGCCAGCTGGTTTCTAGTTGGTCAAAAAGTTTGAATTAATTCTTGAAACGAAAAACCAGTTGTAGAAAATTTGTTGTGTTTTTTTTTTGAAGAATGTTTCTGAATTGTGAATCGAACCGAAATAATGTATTTAGGAAATAATAGGGGAATGTTGTATATTTTTATTTTTTTGTTTAATTAGTTTTTCTTTTTGTATCATAGCGATTGATAGATGAGTAGTAGAAGTTGTAAATATGGAACACGTACAATAATACTTCGTTTTCTCCTGTCTCTTATATTGTATCCTAGTCTTAAAAATGAACAACAACAACAACAAGAAATATATGTACACACAAGTAGATTTATATTTATTAGTTAAGTTTTGATAATTCCAGGCACAAATATAATCGAATTCGAAAATTATAGTCTCTCGTGGAGAGTTGCCAAATGTTTGTTCGATAAACAATAAAAAATAAACATTACGACTTTTTTTAAAAACAAATTTGTTTGATTTTGTTGAACTTAGATCAAAGTTGGAAGGATAGAGAATCAACCTTTGAATGGCCCGGGGAAATTCACTTTCAAGAAGACCCCGAATAGCTAAAGGAAAACGAAACCGATGTCGAACTGAAAGATATGACTATTTCAGTTGTTGATTTGAGTCACTTCCCGGGAGATCTTCTTTTTTTTATAAACAGAAAAATAAGCTATTGATTCACGATAACAAATATGCCTCTCACTCAAATTATGATTGCTAGCGTATACGCCCTTATTGCTTAGGATGGCAGTATAAGAATATCGCATTCTTATTTCTGATGCTCCCATTTGGCAAGACTGGCAATGACAGCAGTCTGAATGACTCTGAGCTCAAGCAATGCGGAAATTAACAGTAGAAACTAGCCAAAGCGGGGAATATTCGAATTCAACTGAGGTGCTACGATATAGTCTCTGGTTTTTAACGTAAACCACCTGTCGTATAGACTTATGTTTACGGAATGCCCATACATCCATGCGAGCAAGGATACGCCTTGCCATCGCTTGCCTACATTAATAGTATAATACCAAAGCAGAAGTTGTGTTGGAAGCACAAGTTCCACCCTTGGTATGGGTCGAGGCCGATCTAAAACCTCTTACTGCTCTTAGGGTCACAGCACCTAGTGCTTATTTGCTACTCTATAATGGGTCAAACCAATTGGAAGACCATTTCCGCGACTTTGGGTTTAAACCACAGCCACCATGACGCTCCCACAAGGGGGCCTACCTCAACAAGTCAGGCCCGGACCGAAATCCGGGGGACTCCTGACTCCCATGGTACCGTTATTTAAGTCCAGGTAGCGACTACCAGTGGTCCTGCCACCAATGAAACCTATGACTGACAACTTGTAACTGGTCAAATCGCAGCAACCTTCGGTGGCGTCATCTGAAGATGTTTACGATAAGACCAATAATATGCTCTGCCCCCGTTTTTTATTAAACAACGTCGTTGATGGGCGAAGCCTTGGTAATTGGGTGTGGGCCCGGTGCTGCGATATATTGTAATAAGCGGAACTCTTGTGTTGAAGTACTCCACGCAGCAACCTCGAGAATGGCTAAGCAAGTCTGTGTCCCAAATCCTCCGCTGAGTACTAAGAATTTTAAAATTGACTGGCCATCGAAGCTGAGGTATACCATCTTCTGGAGCCCGAGGCAGCTCAGGAAAACTCAAGGAAGCAGAAGCTTCGTGCGCGTAACCCTGGAGTCGACACCGGAAAAAGATGGAAAATCTTCTACCACAGGCCAAGAATCGCGAAAGACTATTCTGCTTTCATTCAGCTTATGCAACGCCTCTATCAGGACCATTAAATCTAGAAATGATTCACTTCCTTATCTGCTTAAGCAAAGGGTTAATTTTCACTTTTTTGTACGGAAGACAAGGACGACGCTACCAAAGAATATTTACACAAACTCTTCGAAAAGACATGTGAGCAATGTCCTAATACGAGTATGACGTTAACATCATACGAAGCGATTTTAACCCCAGGATAGAAAAGAAGGACATCTTTGGTTGGATAGTTGGTAAACATTGCCTACACGAAACGATGTCTGGCAACAGACTTTGGGTTATTGTCTTTGCAACGGAACGAAATATAACAATAGCATGTACATGGTTTCCTCATCTCAATATACGCCAGAGTACATGGCAGTTTCCGGATCTTAAAACGCTAAATCAAATTGATCACATTGCGGTCGTCGTAAGACATTTCATCAATATTCTGCAGGCCGGAATCTTCCGGGCAGCCAACATTGACTCGGATCACGACCTTGACCCTGTGAGAAGATATAACGTAGAAATCGCAAGAGACCGCTGGATTTTTGCATGCATCCCAAAATCTATCGACGACTCCAATGCCGCCAGCATCAAGTGACGAAGACCAGTAACAATGCTGCCAACGTTGAGACGCCACAACTAATGTGCTGGGTTTCATGTTTGATGAAAAATGCTGGCAAACATTTGCAGCTGAAAAACAACGCCAGTCAGCTTTACGGGCCGAAGAGACGGGAAGTAGGTTGTCTTCTCCAGAAGAAGAAAAATGGTCTCGAGAAGTGCGCGATCGAAGATATTCAAGATTTGTACTCCAAGAACTGCTTATGGAAGTCTAACCCACAGGTAAAGAGAATGTGTCAAGATATTACCGGGGCGCACACAATGGATTTTGCGAAGAAAGAAAGAGAGATACCGTTGCACGTTGGTCTTAAATGTTTGCAAATTTTAATGACTTGGAAATAAAGAGATCGGCAGGGCTTTCCATAAGAGAGTTGTGCGGATTAGGAAAGAATCACAATATTTCAAAGTACGTCCAAAACTGGGCTTGAGGGAATACTGATTTGCATTCATAGCGAGACGGGGGTTAAGGTTGAAGATTTGAAGGGATGAAATAGCGACAGAACAAGATGAGACATCAGACATTACGTCGATGTTCGAGTATGTCAATTGGCTGAGTAATATTATGAGCAGCTTCACCTATGGGTTTAATCGCACGCCTTTAAATCTTATTTTGCAGGCTTAGAGATGTTATAGGAGCACCTGTAAAGATGAGGTTATTGTAATTTTCGGTGGATAAAGCCGTATTCAGTAAGGTTTGCCATTTCATCATGCATCGTTTTACGCTTGCCGAACGTTCGGAAATTATTAAAAAATATTATCGGCTCAGTTGTAAATACGCAAAGTGAATTTCGTAGTGAGGTCGGGCAATTCGTCGCACCGTGGAAAAGTTTGAGCGTGAATACATTCATACATTCATACATACTAGAATTGAAGCCGGACGATTATAGACAGTGTCGTAGGTTCGCTAATTGGGCTCTGGAAATGTTGGCCAGAGATCCGGATATTGGCTAAAAAATCATCTTCCCGGATGAGGCCCATTTTTGGCTCAGCAGCTATTACACTTGTTGTATCTGTGCCTTTATTGGAGCTAACACATTCCACAAGTGTTCGACCAAGCATCAATGCATCCACAAAAATTGACTGTTTCGTGCGTTTTATGGCATGGTGGCATCATCCACCATATTTCTTTCGAAATGAGGAAGGAGACACCGTTACCGTCAATGGTTTCAGGTATAGAGCGATGTTAACTGACCTTCTGTTGACAAAGCTCGACAACATCGATATATCCGAGTTGTGGTTCCAACAAGATGGAACTACATGCCATACTAGTGATGCAACGCTCGAAGTTGTGAAGGAAAAATTTGGCAACTGGGTTATCTCACAAGGAGCGTCCATCAATTTGCAGCCGCTACCATGCGATTTGACACCACTCGATTATTTTCTCTGAGGCTACGGCAAGTCCTTAATCTACGCTAACAAGCCAACCAGTTTGGATGAGCTCGAGGCCAATATTCGGCGCGTTATAGCCGGAATAACGCCGCACATATTGTACCGAGTGATTAAAAATTTAACCGACCGCTTGAAGCACTGCTAGCGAAGCCGAGGCAGTTAATGATGTGCTATTCAACACATAATAGCATGAACGTAGCTTCAAAAAACAACTAGAATCAATTTTGTATCACATACCGTTGATGTTTTATTTAATTTTTTATTCCTATCGTTCTTATCTGGTCACCCTATACCTTAAAAAGTTATTTTAATAAAAGCTAGTTAAGAATCCTTAAGAAAAGCCATTTTAAATTACTTTTTTCTGCTCGGGATTTAATTCATGCAGTAGGGGGTTAAAGTACTCGTAACTCATAGATCTTATGGATTGCATACTGGTCAGTTGTAGAAGAAGAACAAAACATGAGAGTATCTACATACTTAAATCCATTGCAATAGCATAATGATTAATGTGAGGTGTGTGATTATCAATTCTTAATTTTGCGGTAGACAATTAAAACCCGTCACGCTGAATTGGCTAAAAGATTCTTGTGGGTAATGACTAATTTCAACATAGGTTACAACACTGTAAATTTATGTGTAATCTTTTGATACTTAACACTGGTAAATGGTAATTGATTGATGAGAACGGACTTTTTAAAGTTTACTGTCCGCAAACATTCCAAGTTTACAGGTTAGTTGCGAGTTAATAGAGGCGATCTGTTCTTTATTTTTTATGAATTCCAAAAAAAATTGGTCGCTATCAATTCAAAATACAAAATGATAATTGTTGGATTGATATAATATATAAGATCATGGTACTCGTATCTTCTAATAGCCCACTTTTGATTGTCACTAGGCGTCCTGAAGATTAAAGATGTATTCGGCGGCGCTTTCTTTTGCTAATTCCCGTCGTTACGGTAAGCATATTGTTGTGGTAAACAACACTCTGGACTCTTTTTCCTTGAAACCTTCGCTTCACTCATTCGAACCTTTCCCTTTTAACAGTTGTGCGACGAAAATTCAGAGAGAGTGATGGGCAATCATCGGTGCACTTTCTCAGCATTTTGGAAGGACAACATAAATAGGTACGACGGACGATCAAAAAAAAAACTCTAGGAAGAACCCCGCAGAGCAGGCGGACGGCCTGCTACAAGAGTGCAAGGAAAGCGCTATAGGTTTGTTGTGCAAGGGTCCAACACGAAATAGCCTTGTCCCAAATGTTGTTTTGTCTCCCCTAATGGGTAGTCTCCAGCTAAGGCATCAGCTCCATCCTTCCAGCTCCTACCACCTTCATCTTTTAACCCGCCATGTCTGTTGTGTTCGTTGTCGCTTTGGATGAAGATATTTGCGAAAGGCACCTGTAGATTCTTCCAATCCCGGACTTCTGCCTTTACTCTCCTCTGAAGTGACAACCAGTAGGTTCACCCGGGAACGACAGAGCCAGGCGGACGGCCAGAAACACTCTGAACATATCGCCGACGGCTATATTATTTGAACTACACACCTAAAGCCAGATGGACGGTCTGGAACCCTCTGTGTAAATGAAACATCTACAGCCCGCACAAGTTGCCTAGAGCCAAGCGGACTGTGTGCAACTTTGTGCAACACACACCACACAACACATCCATAAAAACACAGGAGCACACAAAACAGAAGACAGAAACAAAAAAAAAACGAACAATGAAAAATAAAACACAATCAGTGTAAAGAGTGGGATGCTATCCGATATTCCCTTTCCCCCCCCCCCCGCCAAATCTACGCACGGAAGCCACCGGGTCCACCTTTCATAAGGGAATTTAACTTGAGAAAAGCTTCCTTCTTCCTTAGTCACTTTTCAAAGTCTAACCTAAGATCCCTAGATCCTGACTTGGTTCCGCTTTCGAAATCGCAAATGAATAGAAAATGAACTTTCTTTGTCGCTTTGACTTCCTTCAGGGATCAAATTCGGGGAAATGTGCACTCAGGCCAAGAATTCGGAAATTTCCCCGAGTCAAAGTGGCACACTTGAGTGTATTAAAGAGCTGTCTAGCGGTGCTCCAAGTCATGGTTACACGCTCCAGCTAGGTAGCGGAGCGGACATTGGGCCCGCTACGCTAACCGAGTAGATGTAATGCACGAATGCGTTGGTGGGTGACCAATGGTCTGAGTGGACATAAGTCGAATCAGGGCAGCCACTTGTTAGAAACGAGATCTAGGTCAAAGTGACAAAAGCAAGAGTTTAGAGAAAGGAGAAATTAAACAGTAAAACAAAAGAAAAACATTGAAGTGGAAGGCCAAAGGAAAAGAGGACAAGATCAGGGAACAACAAGGAGAACTGGGAAGACGAGGAAAGAAGGATACCAGGCAAAGCTAAGTATTGTGTGGTGAGAGTTTACGGTGAGATCTCGGTAGGCTTTCGCCAACGTAAAAAAAACAAACGGGACGCGACCCGCTAGAGAAAACAAATTATTTTCAATCGTTCGGAAAGACGGACGATAGTGGCCCACTCTAAGCGGTTTTAACTGCCACTCATCTTGATCCGTAACATTTTATACCGCTCAATTCCAAAAATCCGATCAATAAAGCACTCGTTATAACGTGATTTTCGACTTTTGTTGGGTTTTTTTATCGTTTTGAGGTTTTGCAGTTCCGTGCTAAAAAGATTGCGTGGCACGTACGGACACATTTGTGTCGTTTTTTTAACCATTAACCCACTTCTAGCTGAGCAGCCGAAAGTGGCAGCACTCAACCTTATGTCTGTTGCAAATTTCCCCTTTTGGTTTTTTTTTTTTCGTTGTTAGCTTTGCAGTCCGCCATTACCGAAATAACCACCACCTGTGTTTTTCGCGATCGCTTCGTTGTTTTTTTCTTTTTGAAGTTTGATTCCTGCCGGCAGAATGGCTATCGAATAATAATAAAAATTAAAAAAAATTGCAACAATCATAAAAAAGTGCAACACTGCCTTAGGGGTTTGAAAATCTAGACTGGCGCCCTTCGTATAAGTGACAATTGAAAGACTGACTCTGAAAAGTTCATATCGAACTTCGAATCAAATTTAACAACTGTTGCGTGCAAATCGCATCCCAAAAATCCTCTACTCCCTTTGGTCCTTTGTCTATTTTACTTCTCTGCCCTCCTGCCTTTTTTGTGTTGCCCGTGTTCCTTTCTTCCCGTCCTGCTCTGGATGCCACGGTACTGGTGGGGATTACTGGATTCTTTGGATCCAGTTCTCTCTCTTTGGCTACGGTACCGGATTCGGTACCACGGATAGAGCCAGATGAATGGCCTGGAGACTCTAGCTGGCGAACGGTGTGTATGTGGTGGGCACCTAGCCGAAATGAACCTCTGGTTCAATCAATAACTAGCCGTGATAGCGGGTAGTGCAATTTTTCGAGGAAAAAACAAGGAGCGACCAACCAACAAGGAATATTTACGATTAAGGAACCAAACAAAAAGAGGAGAGAAACAACTAAAACGAACGAGAACCATATCGAGGACAAGACACATCGGGAAGCATCACCTACATTAGGAAAAAAAGGAGAAAAACGGAGGAAAAGACCAAGAACAAAAGGAGCAAAAGCTACAACAACAAGAATGACTGCGGAGGAAAGTACACACTCCCCTCAGCAACCCCGATATCAAGCAGAAGCGACATAAAGTACAATAGATAAGTACCCATCCGTCTTTCCACAAAATTTGGAAATTATCATACGTTTTTTGAAATTTCTTTAATTTTCCCCAAACCGAGAGCATTTGGTGCTTTAGTTTTGGCCAACATTGTACATATACAAATTTGTGGGATCTCCCCCTAGTGGGAATGGGGATATAGTTGTAATTTACGTGACCCGTAAGTCTTCTCCCGTTGCTTCCTAAGCCCCGAAACCTTTTAGCGTTTACTTTTAAAACCTTTCGCGACCCCGTTGGCCGCAAGTGAGCTATACAGCTTTTGTGATCGTACGGAATCGTGGGTCTTCCGTTGGCAGTTAAATTAAACTTTCTCTTTTTTTATTAAACCTTAAGGTGAGCCACCCTTTTGGTGTCACACGATTTTGCTTTCGTTCCATTGTTGTTCCGATACTTACCTGCTACCGTAATACGTAGATAGCATTTCATATACGTACACAATTGACGCAGGTCAAGGGATATCCCTTTTTTAGCTTCGGCGGACAAATAATGACGAGATTCCTTTCATCGGGCATACTTTCATCGACCCAGATTCTAGAGGATAGTTGATGTATGCTACGTAAACAATCAGCACCTGCTGCTTTAACACATTGGCTGCCATATTTAATCATATATGATAGCCATCTATAATTTCATTCGATGCTCTGGCTTGCAAAATTGATAGCAACTACGTACAAATCCGGTATGGAGCAATGTTGCCTGGCACCCCACGATAGTATAAATATTTTTGGTTTGAGCAACTTAGGAAAACTTACCGAGTTATGCTAATTTTGAAAGAAAAACTACACCCTGAATGACTCGAACTGCAACCAACTTCCAAACCGTTCATGACAGTGAGCTCAAATTTTGGCACATGACAGATAATTTTATTATTTATAAGCCGTTTAAACGATTTGTGTCTCAGTTGTGTTGAAAACTTTTTTTCTGCGATAGAATTCAAACGTGATAGTGTAATTGCTTTATGTTTGGCTGGAAAACCACAAGTAGCTATCGTTAGAGCCCTCCAGAACCTCAACGTAAATAAATCATTTGTGTCTCGAACCATAGCTCGTTACCGTGAAACTTGCAGCGTTGCAAAACGCCATGGAGGTGGCCATAAAAAAACACCAACATCGGCAGAAATGTTTCGGAAAGGGGGGGCTCGAATTGAGCGAAATCCGCGTCGAAGTGCAAGAAAAATGGCTCGTGAGCTCAACATATCCTTGGAACGGATGCAGCACATACTGAAAAATGAACTTGGGCTCAAGCCATTGAAGTTACAAAAAGCACACGATCTTACACCGCAACAGTAAAAAGTTAGGGTCGAAGGAGCGAAGAAGTTGCTACGCTTGCACGAAAGTGGTGAGTTGCCGAATTTGGTTTTTTCCGATGAGTCGCCATTTGTTATCGAGCAATATGTCAACAAACAAAATGACCGAGTTTACTTGCCAGAGAGGTCCTTCGAAAATTTACACCTTCGGACGGCCACCAGAAACAAGGCAGCACCGGTGGTGATGGTTTGGGCCGCCATAACCGCCGATGGTCGCTCTCCGCTCGTATTTTTGGACCGTGGCGTCAAAATTAATGCGATCGTATACCGTGAAACTGTCTTAGAGGCAGTATTGAAGCCTTGGGCAAACTATCAATTCAGTCGGAGACCGTGGACATTTCAACAAGACTCGGCACCGTCTCACAAAGCACGCGCCAACGAAGATTGGTTAAAGAACAATGTTCCGCACTTCATTTCTTCGACACAATGGATTGCAAATTCTCCGAATGCAAATCCGTTGGATTTCTCTGTCTGGGGTATTTTGAAGGCGAAGGTTGACACTAAAAAATACCAAAGTTTGGACCACCTCAAACAAGCACTTCGCCGGGAATGGGCCAAAATACCGCAGAGCCACTTGCGTGCAGCGTGCGATGCTTTCTTCGGCCGTATCAAAGCCATTATTCGCGCCCAAGGTGGACATATTGAAAACTACTAATACAAGTTGAAAATAAATGTATTTTCCAACATTTTTTGCTTTGGCACAATAAAATTTATCAAAAAATAAAAAAATTATAGCATTTTAAAAAGTTGAAGTTCGAGTCATTCACCCTGTATATATAAGATTATATTATAATTCATTTCATAAACTTTATTGAAGAAAACTTTAAAAAAAACTATAATTTTTGAAAAAACAAAATATTTCTCATTTCAATTCATATTTATTCTTATAAAGTAAAAAAAATAGTAAAAAAAAGTAATAGTATAATTCATTCAAATCAAAAAAATTTTGTTTTAATGCTTTGAGTTGAAGCATACCCGACACATTTGAGGCTTATCCGGACATCTATCACAATACGTGTATATCTGCTTAGCCTCTTTGTTGGCTGCTGCACGTCCTTTGGACAGTGTTATTTTTTTTATAGAAAAAACTCCAATTTCTTCTTAGATTTTTTCCATCAGAAGATACATTATATGTAATTAAATTAAAAATTAATGTTTCTTGGAAGTTTTCTCAGACTTGTAATTAGTGGATCAGATGTAATCAACATCAAATTAAAAACATCTTGATTAGTCCACTCCCGGGAACATTTCCTGGAGCAGCTTTCGCGATATTTCTTAAAATCTTTATTTCTCGCCTCCTGAGCTTCTTCAGATAATTGTCCGATAGGAAGAAGAGCAATGGATATTACATCTGATCCATGGATTAAGAGTTTATGCACAGTGGCAGGCATAAAAAACCACTTACAAAGTATTTGGCGGTATTAATTGCGAATTTTTTGTTTTCATATCCGCTTGAAATTGCCACTAAAATTGTATGAAATCTTTCAATTAATACTATTGGGTCTACAAGTAAGTTTCCAGCGTTTTTTTCCAAAATTTGAAGTTTTATTATAAAAACATAGTTACAATGCTTTATTCAAAGTATCGTCCATTGGAAGCTACAACTTTCCCCCATCTTTCTGGCAATTTATGAATTCCGGACCAAAAAAATTTCTCGTCTTTCGAGCCCAAGAACGTATCGTGCCAATTTTTGATTTCCTCTACTGAGCTGAAGCGTATTCCCGTAAGAGCGTTCTGCATCGAACGAAACAAGTGGTAGTCAGATGGTGCCAAGTCTGAACTGTAAGGCGGGGGAGGCAGAATTTCCCATCCACTATTTCCGAAATTGTTTTTTTAACGAAACCGCAACATGTGCCCGAGCGGTGTCGTGATGAAAAATGACGGACTCATGCCTGGTCTCATATTCTGGCCGTTTTTCTTTTAATGCCCGCTTCAAACGAATTAGTTGGGTTCGATATAATGGTCCTTTGATGGTTTCACCACTCGGAAGCAGTTCGTAGTATACGGCACCCTTTTGATCCCACCATATGCAGAGCATGACCTTATTCACGTGAATATTTCGTTTCGGCGTCAATTGGTCGGGCTCGCCGGGCTTTGTATACGATTTTCTGCGTTTAGGATTATCATAATAAATCCATTTCTCATCACCAGTGACAATACGATGCAAAAATGATTTATTTTTATACCGCTGCAGTAACATTTCGGACATGCAAAATCGCCGTTTGACGTCTCTTGGCTTCAATTCGTACGGCACCCAGTTTGCAACCTTTTGAATGGATACCAGTGCTTTTAGGCGCAGGGAAACGCCTTGTTGCGTGACGCCCAATGATGCAGCAAGTTCTTCTTGAATCTGACACGGATCCTCATCCAGTAAAGCGTCCAATTCCTCGTCTTCAAAACTTTTCGGCTTTCCGGGGCGATCTTTGTCTTCAACTCCAAAATCACCACTTTTGAACCGTTTGAACCACTCGCGGCACGTCGATTCACCAATACGTTCCGCCCCATAAGTTTCCGAAAGCAAACGATAGGCCTCAGCTGCACTTTTCTTCATATTAAAGAATAAAAGCAGCGCTTCCCGCAAATGACGTTTATTTGGCTGGAAACTTGCCATGATTTTGCTCGATAAAATGTACGACACCGATAGAACTGCTCAAATATAACGCTACAAAGTTGTTGACAGATACAAAACCTACAAATAAAACACATGGGGTCTGACATTTCTGGCCGGGATCCACTGGTGGCGCCATCTCTGAATCTCTGATAAACGCTGGAAACTTACTTGTAGACCTAATATTTCAACACCCAAAATTTCGGAGACGAGGTTTGTACATGTTATTAAAAAATCTCCGAGCAGTATTGCCAAACCCTGGTTTTGGTTGATCAACATTAAGAACCATTTGATTTTTGAATTCATTTTGTATTCGAGCTTTGCTTTCTGCCACTGACTTTTTGTCGTCATTTCTGGCTTTGCCACTTTTTGATTGGCAGTTTACATCCAACATGTAACAGACATTCCAACACTCTAATCCAGCAATGTAATATTGATCAACCAAACTCTAAAGTGTAGAGTTTATGAGGTTTTGACAACATCATCTCTATATCATTGAATTCTTTAGAGTTTGCATCACAGATAAAGCAACGTTGAGTGGAGGTATTATTGGCTAATACGTTACACACTTTCCCATCCACCATAGTGAATAACAGCTTGTGAGTAACGCTAACAGTTTTGCCACCAACGTCCCCTACCGAAGGGTTTAATTTCTGTATTTGTTCATCAACATGCATCTTTTCGGAAATTGATAGTTCTGCCGATTCTTTTACGAAACATATTTTTAAAGGACGACAATATCTCGTTGAAGAAGGCCGCGGGTTTTGCCACACAATTTCTCTTTCATCCAAATTGTCAATAAATAGTTGCAATGGTGTCATAGAAATAATAAAAACACTGGAATCATTAGCTTCCATTCCAACATATTTGTGTTTATATGAACTATGGCCTGAACTTCCGTTGAAGCCCCACTTTGATAAAAACTCTAATTTGTTCAGTCGATCGTTGTTTAATTCCGTGATTAAACATTTTTGAGATTTTATCAAGCGTTGAATGGTGTAGTTCATAAGTGCCTGAAGAGAAACTTTAGCGGAAAATGAAGATACTTTGATACTTTCTGGATAACATTCTTTTTCGGCATTTTGAATAACTTTATATGAAGGAAACCTTTCAGGATCTTTGCTTCTAATGACATTATACTGATGTCTCGTAAATTTTGCTTCTACGAGTGTCGAAAGGGCTTCTTCTCCTAACACTTTACTTTTTTTTTGTTTCCGGTGCTTCATAAGCTTTTTTGTATTTAGTTGCACTTTTAGGTGAACGCAATACGTGTCCTAGCAGTTAAGAGGCCGGTAAATGACATGCGGCTCTCAGGCTTACCTTCGCAGCAAATCCTAATTCCATAGAGGAAAAATCTTTTCGTATATCAGCCGTTTTACATCGTTTTGATCTACCACTACATTCTTCAAAGTTCCCTATTGGACGCCCTCTTTTGTATGGGGTTGTATTGTATTGCCTGAAACCAATTGATGTTTGCAACCACTTTTCGTTAATTTTCTTGAATCGTGCTACTTTGAGATCTGATCTGAACCATTTTTCTTTGAATCTTGAAACAAACTGGGAAAGTGTGTTATTTAATGCGACCATCTTATCCGGAGGACAATTAGTGCATTCCTGCCAGTCCAATTTCAAGAATTCTATTTTCTCCTCAAATGTTGCCCATCCAGAATCGTTCATAATGTCGAATAACTTCATACGAGATAAAAATAAATCACTTCGAACCTAGGGCAAAATATGAACATTTAATAAATTCATAAAAAACTAACCAAAAATGGAATTTTTTTTAAAAAATTAATTTAAAAAAAAGGCGCAAGTATGCGCAGCCGATCTCTTTTGAATCTATTAGCCAACAAGTTCAACTATATAGAAATGCAAATATCTCGATGTGGAACGATGTGGAAACCTACTTTAAACTTAAGGTTTTTGAAAAGACATAAAAAATGTTAGTTTCTGGAACACACTTTCATTTTTAATTAAAACAACTAAAAACAGGCACATACATGGTTTATTGCTGATTAGAATATTAAACTACACATCTGAAGCTTTCGATTCCATGTCTTGGCAATGTTCTATCTTAATTTTTAACAAAACTACAGTATTTTGAAACCAACACTTTTTTTTCACTTTTGCACATCACTTTCGCAATCGTAATAAAACTGTGACTCAAAATGCTTACCAAAGAGTGGGAGAGCCTGCAAATGACTTAAATGAGTGATTATTCGATGCACTGACATGTTATCTAACGGGAAACATGCAAAACATTATCATTTTTCTCATTTCATTTTAAGAATTGTTTCCAGTTTTGAGGCTGTTTTGACCCACTGTGCGACGGTTGATTTTCTGCTACATCTGCAAAGGTTTTTCGACGTGCTACGGGTTGCATTTCAGGGGCATGTTTAGTAGACAGCATTCTCACGTCACGATTGTCTTTCGATTTTAGAATTCCAATACCATTTTCGTCTTCCCGAGATATAATTTCCCCACTGGCCAATTTAGCGAGAAGGACATCTTTTGGTATATTTTTTTTGTTTGCTGTGTTCCGACAACATGGATCTTATTTTACAGCAATTCTATTGCCAACTCATAGCTTATATAAAAATTGTCTATATACTATAAATGGCAAAACGTACTGACAACAAATCAACTGTCAAATTGACAATCTGTAGAATCAGTGTTGTCAGCTTAAAAACCAAACCTATAAAAAAACACTCTTTATAATACTTTGAGATCGTTTTCGGTTTTGACATGCCTTAACGAAGAAATTAGTGGAGCCGCACCCTTTTAAATCCTGCACGTATTTTTATTTCTTATCATATTTCTCGTTGTCTTTATTTTTGGATTCCAGAGTTTCTTCTGACAATTCTCCAAGTGGTAACGATCGACACTCGGTTATATTTTGACTATGAGCTAACATTTTAGGCTGTGAGAACTTTGCAGCTTTCTTACCATACTCCCCAAACTTGACAATGTAAGCCTTTTTTCTTCAATCCAAAACATAAAATATTACTTCAAGTCTCGCTATT
The DNA here is from genome assembly GCA_963966105.1 of Volucella zonaria. Classification (NCBI taxonomy): domain Eukaryota; kingdom Metazoa; phylum Arthropoda; class Insecta; order Diptera; family Syrphidae; genus Volucella; species Volucella zonaria. The sequence goes on from OZ014530.1 coordinate 339,012,916, forward strand.
ACCTCTCTATTGACCACAGTTATACGAGCGGAGATTCTTGAATCTCCTCGAAGTATTGGGTCTATAACTACTAAAGCTACTGTCATTGTACGTCATTTCAGTATATGTTATTCATTTGAAGCGTAAACAACAATAATTTTTTTTCACTCAAATATGTCGAACTTTGTGCCTGAAAATGTGTTTTTGTGGGGAGTTCTTCTTCATTACTTTAATATGAAGAAAACTGCTGCCGAAAGTCATCGTATTTTGGTGGAAGTTTATGGTGAACATGCGCTAGCTGAGCGAACGTGCCAAAAGTGGTTTGCGCGATTTAAAAGTGGTGATTTTGGCTTGGAGGACGATGAACGTCCTGGACAGCCAAAAAAGTTTGAAGAAGAACTGGAAGCATTACTCTATGAAGATTCTTGCCAAACGCAAGAAGAGCTCGCAGAATCTTTGGGTGTCACTCAAGCAGCCATTTCAAAACGTTTAAAAGCAGCTGGATATATTCAAACGCAAGGAAATTGGGTTCCACATGAACTCAAGCCGAGAGACGTCGAAAGGCGGTTTTGCATGTCCGAAATGCTGCTGGAACGCCACAAAAGGAAGTCATTTTTGCATCGGATTGTTACTGGTGATGAAAAATGGATCCATTACGACAACCCCAAGCACAAAAAATCATATGTGAAACCCGGCCAACCAGCCAAATCAATGGCAAAGCCGAATATCCATGGCGCGAAGGTAATGCTCTGTATTTGGTGGGATCAGATGGGTGTGCTGTATTATGAGCTACTAAAAATGGGTGAAACCATCAATAGACAATGCTACCGAACACAATTAATCCGTTTGAAGAGAGCAGTGGCCGAAAAACGTCCGGAATATGCGACCAGACACGAGGCAATAATTTTCCATCATGACAACGCTTGGCCCCACGTTGCTATTCCGGTTAAGAACTATTTGGAAATCAGTGGATGGGAGTCTAACCCACCCGCTTTATAGCCCAGACCTTGCCCCTTCTGACTACCAATTGTTCCACTGAAATACGGTTCACATCAGAGCAGAATATCAAAAATTGGCTTGATTCATTCTTGGCTGCCAAGCCGGCGCAGTTCTTTTGGGATGGGATCCACAAATTGCCAGAAAGATGGGAAAAAGTCACAACTGCAGATGGGCAATACTTTGAACAATACTATTGTACATGTTTTTCTTAAATAAACGTTCAAACTTTGAAAAAAAAAAAGCGCACGAATTAAGTTACGAGGGGCGTTCAATATATTCTCGGTATCGATATGAAGGAAAATGCGAATTCAATTTAAATTGTTTTTATTTTTCAATATGATCTCCCCTAACATCAATGCATTTGTTACATCTTGAGATAAGCTTTTTTAAACCCTCAAAAAAATAAATTTCCTCTTTCTCTGCAAAATACCGACTTGAGTTCTTCATCATCCGAAAATCTTTTTCCACGAAGACATTTTTTCAAATCCGGAAACAGGAAATAATCACTAGGGGCAAGGTCTGGACTATAGGGTGGGTGTTGGATTTCTTCGAAACCACAATCTCGCGCAGCAGCCTTGGAAACTCGCGCCGTGTGAACAGGAGCGTTGTCATGAAGAAGCAACACACCCGCTGCGAGTTTACCCCGTCTTTTCTTTTTAATTTCCTCCCGCAAATTATGCAAAGTGGAAGCGTAGGATGTGGCGTTGATGGTTTCACCTTTTTTTTGTACTCAATGAGCAAGATTCCCTTTGAGTCTCAAAAAAATGGGGCCATGAGCTTCCCGGCAGACGGAGTGACTTTGAACTTCTTCGGGGGGTCTGTTCCCTTTTTATGCCACTGCATGGACTCTTGTTTGCTTTCAGGGTCATAGTGTTGGACCCATGTTTCGTCCCCAGTAACAATTCGATCCATAACAACGTCCGCGTTTTCACTACACATCTCCAAAAGCTCTCTGAGGCGCCATGAGCATTCGTGGCACCCACCTTGCACTGACCTTTGAAAGGTTAAGATGGTCATGAAGAATGGTGTGAATGGTACCAATTGAAAGCTTGGTGATCTCTGCCATCATTTTCACCTTTATTCGGGCATCCTCAAGAACAAGTTTTTCGACTTCTTTGATGCTTTCTGGGGCGCCGGAGCGGGGGTCGTCTTCAATGCTCTCTCTGCCTCTCTTGAACTGACTTGACCACTTTTGCACAGTTGATAATGAAGGTGCGGAACCCTGGTAAACAGCCACCATCTCTTCATGAATAGTTTTTTGACTTTTTCCTTGCTTAGTGAGAAATTTAATTACAGCGCGATGCTCAATTTTCACCATCATCGTCTCAGTTGCCATTATGATTCTGTTTAACTATAGATAAAACGCGAATTCATAATCATATTTACGAGTATATGGAATTTTTCATGAATGCACTAAAATAATAATATTACTTGATAAATAAGTCAATTTATATATACAACCACGGCTTCACCCCGATACCGAGAATATTGAACGCCCCTCGTATATACCCAATATTTCCAAATCCTTGATTTGGTCTATCCATATTGAGCCCAGTTTCATCACGAAAATAGCTTTGGATCTCTTGTTTTCTTCCTTTTTCTGCCTCTTTGATTGCAATAGACTCATCAATATTCTTGATGCCTTGAAGTCCGTTCATATTTAGGCAGACATGCCAAATTTCAGTGCGATACTGTCTTTAGTTCTGTTTTGACAGCGGATTATTGTTGACGTGATTGGCATCATGTTGAGTTTTTGAGAGGCAAAACGGCTAAGGAAACAAAAGAAAAGTTGGATAAATATTATGGGGCTAATGCTCCGTCAGATTACACCGTCAAATATTGGTTTCGAGAGTTTCGTGGTGGCCACAACTCCACTACCGATCAATTCCGCAGCGGCAGTCCCTCCGGTGCGGTTACAGAGGACAATGCAAAAAAAATACATGAAATGGTGTTGGCTGACCGGAAAGTGAAGGTGCGCCAGCTAGCAGATACCACAAAGATTAGTATTGAGCACACACGCCATATTTTGGGCAATATTCTGCATATGAAAAAGTTATCCTGCCGCTGGTTGCCGCTCCTGACCAAAAACACGAACGCCGAGAGCACTTCTAAAGGGTGTCTGGGCTTGCTGATGCGGAATCGGGCGGACTATTGGCGTCGATTGGTAACTGGATTTGGATCCCTCGGACTATTATCTCTTCCCAAACCTCAAAAGATGGCTGATCAATAAAAAATTCAGTTCACGCGAGGAAATCATCGACGCCACGGAGGAGTATTTTGCAAACCTTCCGGGAAATTACTTTTCGGACGGGATCAAGAAGTTGGAACATCGCTGGAATAAGTGCATCAAACTAAAAGGGGACTATATTGAATAAAATAAAAAAAAAAAATATTTTAAAAAAATGTTTTTCATTCCCAAGAAGGTTAGCAAGTCCAACCTCGCGTTCCCCTGTTGCTGACTTTCCAGCATATATTTTCATAGCCCAAGTTAACCATCTGTTGAGCAAAGCTTGAAAAGTTTGACTCCATAACGATGCGTCTTGTTTGGGATATACATATTGTCTGAAAATAAGGCGACCTCTCCATGGCACGAGAGTTTCGTCGATAACGAAGTCTTATGCCGGGAGAAATGTGTTCTGAAAATTTGTTTGCAGAACTTCCAACTTCCCTCAGGCCATTGATTTTCCTCAATCTATCGTAGTTATCTGTTGTTTCGTTGATGCGAAAGTGCAAATACGAGAGCAAAGATTGAAACCAGTTCCGGGGCATAGTTGCACGTGGAATTTTAAAATCATAGATCCCACCCGTCTCCCAATAATTTTCAATACGACCAAGGGGAACAAGCCCCATGTACATAATCAACCCAAGAAATTTTTTTATTTCTTCCGACTTTCAGTCCATTTATTCAATCGGCTGTATCTTGATCTTGGGCGAGCACTTACATTTTGTAAGTGGTTTCGATTGGTTTCTTTTGATATCATCTCCAACTCCACTCCGTCAATTATTTTGGAATAAACTTCAAGAGGTGTGCTCTCAGCCAAAATATGCACCTGCAAACCCTATCTGCCCATAAATTCAAAATGCTTGTGCCTTCCGACGTACTCCGACCAGATAGGAGAAATTCCTATGGGAATATTTTCTTCCTCATTATCATTCAAAAGTGAATTTAGGTCCTCTCGTTCCCGTCCTTGTATGAGATCCGAGATGTCATCGCTGAAAATTCCGATACGGAATCATCATCGCTGAATGGTTCATTTTGACGGTGAGATATTTGTTCGTCTTTGCCGTTTAACAGTCTGCAGAAATAAGCCCATTAGAACGCCCTCTTTGATTCATACTCGAATAGCAGTTTAACTATTTTGTGCTCCTTGACAACACCGAAGGCAGGCGTTTCCTCGCCGAAATCCTCGATGACGACTACAGGGCATCGGAATACCTTACTTCGCTTGCCTTTTTTGTCGATCTTACACACATCAGACAATTCGCCAAATTTCTTGTGCGAATCAACGCGGATCAATGGAATTTGATGTTCGTGACAAAGTGCTGTTACCAGTTTCTTGTTTTGGCGATTTGCTGGTGCAAAAGTAATATCGTAATGTGAATTGGCTGCCATTTTGTTAGAAATGAAAAAAAGTGGCCTCCGTTTTCACGAAAAGTTTAGTTGAATTAATGAAAGAATGATATCAAATGACCACCTCTTAAATTGATGCACATGTGTGCTCGTTTTCCGACATTTTGAATTGTTGCTCGCAAAACATCTGGCTCCAAACTGGTGATTTCTTCTCAATATTGGCATTCAAAACTTGCAAGTTTTATGGTTTGTTGTGGTAAACGCGAGATTTCAAAAATGCCCAATGGAAGAAGTCTGGCGCCGTCAGATCTGGCGATCTGGCCGCCCAGTTCAAATCGCCAAAACCAGAGATCACACGCCTGGAAATTGGTGATTCAAAATCTCCATCGTTGCCCGAGCTATGTGAGCGGTTGCTCCGTCCTACTGGAACCAACAATTCTCGAGATCCAATTCAGCAATTTGCAGAAAAAAAAATTCGTTTACCATCAGTCTGTAGCGCTCACCACTTACGGTTACGATGGTGCCGTCAGCGTCCTCAAAAAACTAACTTTTTCACTTCAAGGGCCAAACAGTCACTTTGAGGGGATGAAATGGCTCTTACTGCATTTCATATGAATTCGCTGTGCCCCAGAAACCCACATTTTGTTTACTTGCATAACCACTAAAGTGGAAATACGATTGGTCCCCCATTATGGTTTCGGTTACGAAACCATCCTCTTCTTGTACCACGTTCAATAGAGTATGGGAGCAAGTTAACATCACTTGACGGTCAGCAAACAGCTACTGGTGAAGGGTTTGCACTTTATGAGGGAATATTTTCAGGTCTTTCACCAAAATTCGACGGGACCAACGTCTGTGGGTGTCAAATTGTATGCATCGTTGTCTCGTCGATGCTTCTGGACACCCTCGGACGACCTCGGGCACAGCGGTGATATTCTCGGTCGAACGAGGAATCCGGGTCAGCCACTTCTTCCGACATCTCTAGTGGACCCAGTTTGCACGAGGTGCTCAGCCAAACACCCTTAATTAAAATAAAAACATCAGAACTTTTTACATGAACTGCGTTTTTTATTTCAAATTTCAATTAATGGAACACTCATTACTTTGTTGCACAATTAGCAGCATGCACAAGCTTCAACTTAAATTGGCAACCATTTTTTGGGACCTATTGAGCAAGCCAGCCCATTGGCAAGTCTGTAACCCCATTTATAAGAATGTTGCTTATGAATTTAACAAGGCAAGATCCAATAAATGAGACCAGTCGCTTCCAGAAAGATTCGAATTTAACGATCTTTCTAAGCAAATTTCCGCTTCTTCTCCATACAACCACAACCAAGTTCATGTAACAGCCATCGTCATTATTCTCTTAATTCCACCTCACTCTCTTTCATAACTTCTCAATCAACTCATGCCAATCAGATACTTTTGTTTTGTTGCCTCTCATTCCACATTTTTACGACAACAATATGCCGTTCCTCTCTTTCTAATTTCGACTTTTGACATTTCCACACACTTCGCCCATTTTCCAATCGCTGAGATAGGGCATACAAATTTCAAATTAGAAATAGAAAAGAAAAAAATTTGCACAAATTCGTAAAGCAGAAATCGGAAAACACAGAAAAACGTATAAATTTTCCAAAGTAACTGAAAACAGAGGCGAACTCTCGCCTGGTTGCCGTCGTAATTCGGGCCCGCCGTCATCGCCGCCGCCGCTGCTGCCTTCGTCGTCGTCGTCACCTCTATGAACCAATATTTGCATAATAAATTACCTATCAGTCGGATTGAATTACAATTGGAAATCATAAGACCCTATCTGGAAGCCCAATCGAAAAAGTGTTCCCTTGCCGATTATGAAATAAATCCGACGACGCAGAAAAAAGATAAAACAAAAAATAGGAACAACAGTGTACAGAAATTTCCGAGGAATGTGAGAATTTTCGGATAGAAGAACATAGAAACTATCACTCGAAAGCGGTGCGAGAAGGAGGAGAGAAGTTTTCTCCAGTTGGTTTCCACAAGATACTTGTCTTTAGGTATTCCAGAAAAGTTAGGTGACTTTTGTGCGAGTGTAAGGTGAAAAAATTCCAATGACAGTCACAACTATCCATGCAATGGACGCTAAATCACAAGTAAATCCTCCAGCAGCGACGACGACAACGATAACGACATACCACAATGTGAAGGATGATGTTCATGTCTTGTTATTAAATCAGAACTTTCACCGTGACGAACATGACGAGTTAGATGCAGCAGCAGCTGCAAATGGAGCAGTCGGACAGAATCAGGTCACTTGGCTGGATGATGAGGAAATTGACAATCTAGATCTGGATGTTGGGCATATGTTCTTCAATCGTGTGGACAGCACTGAAATCATCTATCAGCCCAAGAAGAAAAACGTTAAAATGGTGGGAAAGTACGTGATGGGTGATGTTCTGGGTGAGGGGTCTTATGGAAAAGTCAAAGAGGTGCTAGATTCGGAAAACCTCACGAGGAGAGCAGTGAAAATTTTAACCAAAAGAAAGCTGCGACGAATTCCAAATGGTGAGCAGAATGTTCAGCGTGAGATACAGCTGCTGAAGTATCTTAAGCACAAAAATGTGATTGAACTGCTGGATGTGCTGTACAACGAAGAAAAACAGAAAATGTACCTAATCATGGAGTACTGTGTGGGGGGATTGCAGGTAAGCTATTTCGGAAATCTGTGCCATACAACAAGAACCAAATTGATATCTTCCAGGAAATGCTGGATAGTGCGCCGGAGAAAAAACTTCCTCTCTACCAAGCACATAGATACTTTTGCCAACTTATAAACGGGCTGGAGTACTTGCATGGCTGTCGGGTGATACACAAAGATATAAAGCCAGGGAATTTGTTGCTTACCTTAGATCAGACACTGAAAATATCTGATTTTGGGGTGGCAGAGCAATTGGAGACATTCGCCGAAGATGATACATGCACAACGGGGCAGGGATCACCAGCATTCCAACCGCCGGAAATCGCTAACGGGCAAGAGTCATTTTCTGGCTCAAAGGTGGACATATGGAGCAGTGGAGTGACATTGTAAGTTTTAAATATATACTGTCCCAAGGATCATCTTTGTGTTTATTTCAGTGTGGGGACTTTTGATGAGTCTTGTTTCGAAAGGAATTGCTTAGGCATATGTTGCTGATCCTCTTTCCATTTCTCAGGCTTCATAGCGTCTTTCTTTCTGGAATTTCATTAAGTTTAGGTTCCGCTAGTCTCCGATACACAACCATCGTTTGACAGCACTTCAGCTATGAACTCAGCGAACTCTGAATTGCCCTACTGAGCTGCAGCTCCAAGCTCATTAACTAGCGAGTTATAACAAAAACGCTGTCTCATCCTGTATTGGGTTAAATTTCTGTTGATCGCATCGCATCAAATTCTGTCTTTTGGTAGATTTGACTCTTTTTGAGGTTCTCTGGTGCGTCATCTGAGCGTTGCCTCAAATCTTTGCATCCTACGGAGGTTGGCGCGTTTACTTTCAACAGCAGCTTGTTCTTTTCAATATTTTTGGAAGTTTAAACAAAACAAAGTTCGCGTGAGCCCACTCTAATTGATGACTTCGTTGCGGTAGTACTAGGGTGCGTGTCAATCCTTTCGTTTTTCCTAAGCATTCATGCATTCATGATCGTCCAGTTGCATCTCTGAACCTGTCATTAGCTCACATAGAGGGAGTACACAGTGTTTGTCTCACAAAACTTTTTGAATACTTTTGTCATAAAGACTACCTCGCTCTGCAACAATTCTTTTTGGATGGTATAGGTCCTCTTGATACGTTTCTTCTTCAGACATGCGCATCTCCCTACTCAGACTAGTGAGTCTCTTGTAATTTAACCCAGTCATGAAGCGGGTTGAAAAGTTTCTGCTTCAGCTTCTGTAACGACCCTTCTCGTTGTCATTTAATACGAGCTGTTTTCTACAAACCGGTGGAAGATACCTAAAAAACACTCAAGATCATTTGGAATCAAGTTCATTGCTACTTGCTACTTCACAAAAACTACAATACACTAAAACGTGATACAAGGCATTATCGAATATTCTACATCTTCCTTTATACAGCATCGGTAGTATGGCTTCGTTTTCCTTCATCCACTTGCAGCTGAACCTAGCTGTCCCGTAGAGGATTGACCTCGCGAAGTGCGGCAAAATCCATCCAAGGTCTCTAATACTCGTACATCATCTTGCCGTAGCCTTATCACTTGGGTTTTCTCGAATACCTGCTCGCCTGTTGCGTACTTCACAGTCAGATCAACGGTTCTAAAGTGTGCCATGTCTCCACTTGCTTTTGGGTGCGTCGAATTCACTTTCGCACTATTGTAGTAGCAAGTATACTTAAAGATGTCAATGTACACAGATTCGTTGGTCTAAATACAATAGAATGTCTCCCTCTTTTTAAGCAGAAATAAGATTTTTCCTAAAATTTGTGAATCTTCTTCTTGCTTCTTAGGTTTGCACTTATGTACGTCCAGTTTGTGAATTATCTTGAGACGCGAAAACTTCTCAATGCTCGATAATCGCAGTATAGTTCTTGTAGCAACAAGTCCATTTGGAAGTTGATAGCAGGTCTCACAAAAAACTTGAAGCAAAGTCTACACCAACCTGTGAAAGCAAGATAGTTGCACTTAATATTTCAGAGGCATTTGACAGAATTTGCGTCGGGTTATTTCGTTAAAACGCGTGCGGCGTTTGAGATCGACAAATCTCTTCAGGTTGTTTTGGACGGTTTAAAGTCTGATATCCACAAAATAAATGCTGAGGTGAACCCAGAACCACTCCAGGTAACACGTTCTCTCGCCAGCCAGAACTGTGGCATCCATTCGCTCAAACAGACGTTGGACCTGTAGACGCCTGACTAGACCGTTCTCGCTATATCACCCGTAAATTTCGTACCTCCTCTTCCATTCGCTATTAAGACAAACAGGATCAAAAGTCATGCGTCGCATCTCTCTCTCGAAGCCGGTAATGGTTTCTACATGCGCTTTCGAAAAGGTCTAAGCCTCTACGGTATGGAGTAGGACCGGGATGATTAGAGTCTTGCATAAAACCAGTTTGGTCTCAAATGGAAGGGCTCCGTCATTCAGTTGCCTCCTAAGCCCAGAGAAGTAGCGAATAATTCTGGGTCTGATTTCAGCGCTGATTTCGTTGCTGCTTGTAACTGCGAAGCCAAGGTAGTCAAAGTGCTTAACTACATTGACACTGCCAATGGTGAGGTTTTTTTTTCAAACGGTCGGCTGTATGTGCCCTTTCCTGATGATAGCAAATAATTTGTCTTGACCTTGTCTACCTACAGATAAATTTTGGCCGCTTCCGCCTCAATACTCACGAAAGCTCCATTGACAGATCGCTCTGTTCAATTTCATCTGCGTGAGCAAGTCGTTGTGCGATCATGCTTCTTTTGTTAGCCAGTGAGTTTTCCACGATTTAAATGACAGCGCGTCATTGACATTGAAGGTCTCGGTTAATTCAGTACTGACCGTGTTGGAGAAACGAAAATTTCCCATTCTGCACATTCTGAAGAGTTTAGCAACGAAGCCATAACTTCGCATGGTTCTGTATAGCTTGTCCCTATGCACGCTGTCTTATGCGGCGTTGAGGGTCTGAAATTCTCGAGTCTATTCCAAGATCTGCGGTTTGCGTGAATACTTGATCGATGGTTGTCTTTCCTGGACTGAAACCGCACTGGTATTCCTTTCTTTTTCTTTGCGGGCAACCTTCCGTGCAGTGCAACGTTTTATGCTTCTTGTCTTCATAATCAAAACATAGGTTTCTTTGTGAATGGCTTCTATGAAAGCAATCACGTCAGAAGCACGTTCTTCGATGGCTCGTTGACAACATTCCCAGTAGTGTTTTACAGTTTGTGCATAGGAGCTAGGATTTTCAGTGAGCTCGAGGAAAGTGCTATCGATTGCAGCCTTTCAACGTCAAACGTTTGTTTGGTCATCTAACTTAATTTCGTTGTGCTCTGCTATCCGCATTCGTACCCTAGGTGCAACAAAATAATCATCAGGGGTTAGCCATAGATGAGATGTAGGAACCGAATGCGGGCTACTAAAAGCTTATGTCCTGTTATAAATTCGAAAGACCTAAACCCATTATTGGACGTGGTGTTTGGTGTTTTTTTTTCTGGTAATCCGCTTAAAGACGGCTCCCTAACCCAGCTGTGGACTAAGATTTCTTGTTATGTCATAGCTGGGGCACTGATCATATGTTCGGTCTATGAGGTCATAGAATTCGCCTTATTCTTTGTGGGGGCTTATATTTCCGAATTTGGCTTTGATGTGGACTGCTGTGAGATGTTCTGCTGAAAACTTAAAACTTTTCCCCTAAGTCTGTCTCGAATGGTAAATCCACATGTAGATCATCTATGTAGCGTTCTTCATAGTAGGCATCACACTATTCGATCCTCTTTTTACCCGGGCCATCTCATCACACTTCTAGGATTAAGATAATATTTGTTTACAGCGGTCTGTGGCCCTCGCGAGTTGTTCTGCTGCACGTGGTCTGTTAGGGGTCCTAGCATTGCATTTGCAAAGTTGAAATTCAGTAATCCTTAAAACGTTTGCTGGGTTTGTGAACATTTTTGTTTGTATAAAAACGTTTATAATTGGCTCGCCTCAAGTTATTAAGGAACATTAGGGAGATACCGATGTACGTTGGTTTTGAATGTTTGTAAGTTATAATGACAATGCAATAAAGAGCTCGTCAGGGAATTCCATAAGCCAGTTGTACGGATTGGAGAAGAATCACGATATTTTAGAGTATGTCATGAAATGGGCTGATGAGCATTCATAGCGAGACGGGTGTTACCGTTGAAAGTTTGAAGGACGGAATGCTACTCGCTATTTCGATGGACCACTAGTAGTGAAAATATCTATACAAGGTAAGATCCAAGACTATACGTCGGTCTGGTGTCACTTATGAGTTTTATCGCTCAGCTGTTAAGACTATCTAGCAAACGCAGGGGCCTTAAGAGCACCATTTTACTCCAATATGGGGAGAACAAATGTCGTATATATTGAGGCCAGATCAGACGGGTTAAAGTATTTCTTACATCGCTTGAGGAAACCTAGACTGTTTGTAGCATTTTTGACGGCATCGAATATGGGGCCAATTCAACGTAGGTTGTCATCGCATACAGCTTTTATTTTCATTTATTTTGTGGATATATACGAGGGTTGTCTGACTACCAAGGTTCCGACCGAACAATGATGCAAGACATTTTTTCTCAAAATTTTTTTTAATTTTCTACATAGTCTCCTTGTAACTCTACACACTTCTCCCAGCGATGTTCTCATCTCTCTAACCCGTCCAAATAGTACTTGGCGATTTTCTCTGCAAAATAATTGTTCACGAAGGTGATTGCCTCCTCATTTGACGAAAATCTCTGTCCTCCGAGCGCAGTTTTTAGATGAGGGCACAAAAAGAAGTCACTTGGGGATAGATCTGGTGAATAAGGCGGATGGTCAAGCAGTTCAAACCGTAATTCATGGATTTTCGCCATGGCAGCCGCTGAGGTGTGAGACGGCGCGTTGTCTTTGTGAAACAGGATTTTCGTTTTCTGCAAATGTGGCCGTTTTTCCGCAATTTCTGTCTTCAGCTTGGCAAGTAATGATGCGTAGTATGCTCCTGTAATGGTTTTTCCTTTTTGAAGATAATCGATTTAGATAACTCCTTTACTATCCCAAAAAACAGTCGCCACAACTTTTTGCTTTTTTTGGAGCCGGCTCGCCCTTTGCATTCCACTATTTTGACTGAATTTTTGTTTCGGGCGTATAATGTTGTATCCAGGTTTCATCTACAGTAATTAATCAACGCCAAAACTCGGATTTATTGCGCCTAAACTGCGCCAACAGAGCGTTGGAAATGTTCATTCGAACACGTTTTTGGTCTAACGTAAGGAAACGCGGTACCCAACTCGCGGACAGCTTTCTCATGCCTAAATCTGGATTTAATATGTAACAAACACGTTCTTTAGACATTTTCATAACCTCTACTATCTCTCTCACTTTAATTCGGCGGTCGTCTAACACCATTTGGTGAACTTTAGCAATGTTATCGTCAGTGGTTGCAGTTTTTGGACGTCCCGAACGTTCATCATCTCCCAAGCTCTTACGGCCACGTTTAAATTCAGCTGCCTGAAATTTGGTTACATAGAGTCCAACTCATTTTTGATTTGCGTAGGCACATTGTCTTTAAAAAACAAGAGTTTACTCGATACTCAATTTTTTCCCTTTTCACAAGAAACACTCACATCGACTCTCTCAAACGACTGTCAACTAAAAACTGCCCGTCCAAAATGACTGAAACTTCGGTAAGTAACTGTCAAGCGATGCACAACTAGCATTCACTAGCTTTTGTTGACGAGTGCCGCTATCTTTATGTCAATTTAAACGCTCTGTAGAAGATGAGGGAAGTATACGTATTCGAAAACATTAGAAACCGATATTGGCTGGCATTTCAGCAAAGGTGATCCGAAATAGAGTGGCCTGTAGAACGGTGCTAAATTTACACAACCCCACTAGTGTAACAACAGATGTTTTTGTAGACATTTCAAGGGTTAATAAAAGAAGTGGTCCTCAATATTTTATTATTTTCCTTTAAGTTTGACCTGTTGAAAAGCCTTCTAGGTGGTGATCGTAGCTTGGCAAAATCATTGTTCTCCCATTCTCAATTTAAGCTTTTCTAAGTATGCCCAATGGTATGCGGTTATGCACGCCGGCCTTATGCCAATTGTAGGTTGTATGTACACTTATTACACTTTTTCAAGTAGTCCTCACTTTTCAAGTTATCAACATGCATGCATATGATATTTTAGCAAACCCATTTTGTTGTTACTCTTATTTTTAGATACAATATAACGACTGGACTTTATCCATTCGAGGGTGACAACATTTACAGGCTATTAGAAAATATTGGACGGGGACAATGGGAGGCACCCGATTGGTTTTACAAATTAGATAACAAGTTGGCCAAACTTGTTCTGGGAATGCTGCAATCAGATCCAAACAAACGTTTTACGATTCAACAGATTCGTTACGAACCGTGAGTGATATACGAGCAATTGAAAGGAAACTGACTTGTATTCATTGGTGCTTCGCATTTGTTTAGTTGGTTTATTTCAGCTCCTGAAGAAAAGGGACCACCAATTCCCATTCCCCCATTAAAAAATGATAAATATCGACGATCCACAGTACTGCCTTACCTAGATGCTTACCATTATGAGTCCGAATATGACCAAGAGAATAATTACTTTACCGAACACGACCTCAATCGTAAGTTTGGCATTACATTAATTTTGTACCAATTCATGTTTAATCAAGATGACACTTTAATTGTTTGCAGAGGAACTTGCCCGGCAGGCAGCAGCCGCCGCTGCTGAAATAAAAGCCCAAAAAAATGCCGCTTCCGCATCGAATCCAACAATAACATCATCTGGTGCAGTAACATCAGCTGCTGCTGCATCATCAAACAGTCTAAAAGATAATAAAAAGCATCATTCATCTTCGGCGTCATCATTGAAGCGGCGAGCGAAGAAACTCACATCATGCATATCGGTTAGGAGATTAACACACTGTCGGCCGTCTTGAAAGGATTCCGCGGCGCTTGCCTTCCTTTTACTTTAGTAGTATTTATCATTTGCTCTTTGTTATTTAGTTTCTTATTGATTTTCCCTTTATTTTATTTTATTATATTTTTGTTATTACCTTGAATACAAAATCGGATGCTTTACCTACCTTTTCAATTAAGTTAGTAGAATTATTATTACATTACAATGATTGATTCGCCAGCCGTTGGCATATTAGAGGACCAGGACCATCAAGTAGTAGTGCTTTCCTCTCAGAGTCACAAAAATTCAGAAAATTCCTACCGACAATACAAATTGAATACCACACCACGTTTACAAACATATACTCGTGCATAGAATATTTGCATAAATGTAATTTCCATTGATCACCTAATTTAGTATTCTTTTATTTGCCATTTGAATGTACATTCTAAATGTGTTTATATTTTCCACCTCTCTCCTTCTTTTGGTTTTTAAAAAAAAAAAAATACAAAAACCAATTCTAGAATTCAATTTATTCAATTCTTCTTGTGTTTCTTTGCTTTTTTTTTTTACTTTTTTAAATGAAATGAAAACAAAATACAACACCACCACCATCTAAACATGTGGATAAAACTTTTCTACTCTCGATGTTAAGATAATAAATTATTGGAATCATATAGCAAAAGAAGTTCTAAAACAAAACCGAAGAAAAGAAAAAAATTACAAAATTAAGCAAACACAATAAATCGATGTTTTCTGTGTAGAAAAGTGTGTAGATCGCTGCTGGTCAGAACGATCTGTTGCCAAGGATAATACACAAAATTCATATTCTTAGTGGGTACAAAATATTAATAAACAATCGATAATAATTAAACCAGAATCCAAAAGTGGAGGAAATTGTTAAAAATAAATTCAAAAACAATAAAACATTCGAACAAAAACAAATGTGAAATTTTAAAAACACAAAAAGTCTTGGTCTTTGTCTTTTATCTGATCTGATCTGCAATGGGAGAGCTCGAATAGGTTTGGCTGCCCAAACTCGAGACTACATTTTTACTGCTGTACAATCAACATTTTCACCAGACGTAGTCAGTTGTTTTTAAAATTTTGTGACAATCATCATAACACATGGGCTGGAAAGTCCGTGCCGTTTTATAGCAAAACCCAACATTTTTACAAAATTCAAATTTATTTATCAATATAGTTGCCTTCGAGGGCGATACACTGATTGAAACGATTTTTCAATCTTTCGATACCAGTTTTGTAGTACGATTTCGGTTTAGCCTCAAAATAGG
The DNA here is from genome assembly GCA_963966105.1 of Volucella zonaria. Lineage (NCBI taxonomy): Eukaryota > Metazoa > Arthropoda > Insecta > Diptera > Syrphidae > Volucella > Volucella zonaria. The sequence continues at coordinate 339,028,331 of OZ014530.1, forward strand.
CCTCTGTTTCGGCGAGTCGGTCTTAAATCTCTTTCCGGCAAGTACTCAAGTCTGCGAACAGGAAATAGTCGCTGGGAGCCAAATCTGGTGAATACGGTGGGTGGGGAAGCAATTCGTAGCCGAATTCTTTCAATTTTGCCATCGTTTTCATCGACTTGTGACACGGTGCATTGTCTTGATGAAACAGCACTTTCTTTTTCTTCAAATGCGGCGATTTCCTCCTTCAAACGCTCCAACAACGCAATGTCATAGTCGCTGTTGATAGTCCGCCCCTTTTTGGAGATAGTCGATGAAAATTATTCCATGTGCATCCCAAAATACGGATGCCATAAGCTTGCCAGCCGACTGTTGAGTTCTTGGTCGTTTTGGACGAGGTTCGTCGCCTGCTCCCCACTCAGCTGACTGCCAACTTGACTCTGGTGTTTAGTGATGGAGCCAAGTTTCATCCATTGTCACTTACCGACGCAAAAATTCGGCTTTATTGCGGTTGAACAGCTTTAAAAACTCCTCTGAATCATCAACACGTTGTTGTTTTTGGTCGACTGTGAGCAAACGCGACACCCACTTTGAACAGAGCTTTCGCATGTCCAAATATTCGTGTATGATATATCCAACACGCTCTTTTGATATCTTCAGAGCCTCAGCTATCTCGATCAACTTCACTTTACGGTCATTCGTAATCATTTTGTGGACTTTTTTGATGTTTTCATCTGAAACAGTCTCTTTTGGACGTCCACTGCGTGCATCATCTTCGATGCTGGTATGACCACTTTTAAATTTGTCAATCCACTTGCGAATGGTTCGTCCGGCTGCATTCTTTCCCATCAAAAAGCAATGATAAATCAACACACGAAATTGCTTTGAATCCATTTTTTCTCAATAACAAAAGTTGCTTCACTCACAAGGCTATATCTCGAGAACTAATCGTCCGACAGCTGTCAAATTTATACAGGTATCTTTTGAAGGTTGGTACTAACTGAAAATGGTATGGATTTAATTCAAGTGATGCCCTGTCTTAGACACGGCACGGACTTTTCAGCCCATGTGTTACTTATAGCCATGCTGAACTTTTTTCGGAGAACTTGTTCTCTGGGTTAAGGCTTATTTTCAGGTTAAAAGATGGAAGCGTGGTGTTATCCAAAGCCTTAAATCTACCATCGAGCCGTTCAGCGAGAGCTTCCTCTGCACAACGGAGGACGGTCCTGGGACGAATAGCAATATACGTTTCATAGCTAGACGGTTCCCGAGAGCGAGCAATATGGTGTTTTCAAAGAAATAAACGAGCAAGCTGGAACATCGGCGGAAAGGCGGAAAGACGCACGCAAGTTTCGAACTAGGCAACGTAAGTATTATTGATATACTCGTAGTCTAGCATGCATTCAAGATACCAAGTGGGGAAATTTTTTATTTTTTTTTATACTAGATGGAGTGAAAAGTGACCTCCTTGGGAATTAAAATTTTTTTTTTTTAAATGTTTTCTTATATTATTCAATATAGTCCTCTTTTAGTTTGATACACTTATTCCAGCGATTTTCCAACTTCTTGATCCCATTCGAAAAGTAATTTTCCGGAAGGTCTGCCAAATACTTCTCCGTGGCGTCGATGATTTCCTCGCGTGAGCCGAATTTTTTATTGATGAGCCATCTTTTGAGGTTTGGGAAGAGATAATAGTCCGAGGGATCCAAATCCAGTTACCAATCGGCGCCAAAAGTCCGCCCGATTCCGCATCAGCAAGTCCAAACACTCTTTCGAAGTGCTCTCGCGTTCGTGTTTTTGGTTAAAAGTGAGCATTCGCGGCACCCAGCGGTAGGATAACTTTTTCATATGCAGAATATTGCCCAAAATATGGCGTGTGCGCTCAGTACTAATCTTTGTGGTATCTGCTAGCTCGAGCACCTTCACTTTCCGGTCAGCCAACACCATTTCAAGTATTTTTTTGACATTGTCCTCTGTAACCGCATCGGAGGGCCTGCCGCTGCGGACGAAACTCTCGAAACCAATATTTAATGGTGTAATCTGACGGAGCATTAGCCCCATAATATTTATCCAACTTTTCTTTTGTTTCCTTCGCCGTTTTGCCTCTCAAAAAATAATGTTTTATGAGAGAACGAAAACCGTTTTTGTCCATACTCAACATGATGCCAAACACGTCAACAACAATCAGCTGTCAAAACAAAACTAAAGACAGTATCACACTGAAATTTGGCATGTCTGCCTAAATATGAACGGACTTCAAGGCACCATAACCTTTTTTGCAGTAGCAGAGCATTCTGGTGATCAAGGAGGTCACTTTTCACTCCATCTAATAATTTGCGCGCGCTCAAGGGAGTTAAGTGCCCTTAAGATAATTGCACACAGCGCGGGCGAAGGAAAGTCAGGGAGGATAGAAATTGAGTTACCGGTGAACGTTGGTTTTAAATGTTTGAAGGTTATAATAACTAGAAAATAAGGAGCTAGGCAGGGCATTCCATAAGCGAGTTGTACGGTTTAAGAACGAATTACGATATTTTAGAGTACATCCGAAAGTGGGCTTGAGGGTATACTGATGAGCATTCGTGTCACGGTTAAAAGTTTGAAGGGGCGGAATGCTACTGGCGATTTCTATGGAGCACTGGTGGTGGAAATAGCGATAAAACAGAGTGAGACACGAGACATTACGTCAGTGTTCGAGGGTGTCCATTGTTTGAGTGATATTGGTATCACCTATGAGTTTTATCGCACGTTCTGAATCCTATCTAGCAGGTGCAGAGATGTTTTGGGCGCATCAGACCAGATGTGGGCATTGTACTCCAATTTCCGGATTAACGCCTTATATATTGGGGCAGATCAGATGGGGAGAAATATTTCTTACATCGCTTGAGGAAGCCTAGACCTAGACCGAGAACGGAAAGTTTGTCGGTTTCGAATATGCAAGTGCCATTTATGGATAATGGCTGGGTATTTAAATTTCGCTTTAATGACAGCAGACAGCATTGTGTTTTGGAAGCATTAAATTCTTCTCAGTTAGTGGTTCCCCAATTAGGTATGCTGTTAATATCAGAATTTAATCAGCTTAACATACGCTGCCGTTCCCGTTCTACAGCCGAAGAGCACGGACGAGAGTTCGGGAACGAATGTGAAAAGCAGAGAGTACTGTGGTCAGCAAAGGAATATATTAGATTAGAAGTAGCTGACAAGAGATCGTTGATGAAAATTAAAAAGAGTGTCGGAGACAGAACGGAGCCCTGGGGCACACCAGCATTTATTTTGTGAACAGCAGACTTGAAACCATCCAAGACAACTTGAATTGAACGTTCCGAAAAGTAATTTCTAATCCACTGAAAAAGAGAGTCATCGATCCCAAAAGAGCCTGATGCCAAATTCTGTCAAATGCCTTAGAAATATCAAGTGCAACTGTCTTGCTTTCGCCAGATTAATGTACGCTTTGGTTCCACTTTTCGGTGAGACATGCCAACAAATCACCAGTGGACCTGTTTCTGCGAAAACCATATTGCCGGTCATTGAGAAGTTTTCGTGTTTCGAGATATTTCATGAACTGACGGTTTATCAGCTTTTCCATGACCTTGGGAAGAAGGGACGTAAGTGCAATGGGTCTGTAGGAGGAAAGAGAAGAAGATTCACTTTTTTTGAGGACGGGCTGGACAAATTCTGTTTTCCATCTGCTCGGAAAGAGTCCTAAAGAGTAGGATTGATGAAAAAGCTTACGCAATGGTTTTGCCAGAGTGGAAGAACCCCTGTTCAGAAGAAGGGGGTCCAGCGGATTTATGTATGTTGAGATCTTTAAGCAGTCTTGCTACTACACGAGTGCGAAAGTGGATTTGTCCCTTTGAAGATTCGACGCACTCAAGTGTAGGCGGAGATAAAGCACAATCTGGGAGTGTTGAGCTGGCCGCAAAGTGTGCAGCAAGCAGATTGGCCTTATCCAAAGAGCTGACAGCTAGAATGTCATTGTAAATGAGCGTTGGGCAAAATACCAGAGTCAGCCCCTGCTACTTAGTTTATTAAATGGAAGCGTACAAAGTGCTTTATTACTAAATAGATTTGGCTTTATCTTGACAGCTGAGCTCTAGATAAGATGGTAGGCATATCAAAAATTAGCGACCGATTAATGCAAACAAATTGATAATTGAACACCAAACATAGAATTTTGTTAGCACAGTAATCAGTGCGCAGCAGAAATATTTTGACGCAAATTTGATAATCTTTTAAATTGAGTATCAAAGGAGGAAATGCTTATCATCGGTGCGGATTTAATAGGACATTCCGGGTAATCGAACTACAAATACGAAGACTGCAACGGAGGAAGGAGAAACACATTGAGAGAAGGTGTACTAAACTCATGCAAATAACCGGGTCTTATTGTACTCAATACGTTGTTTACTAAGTAAGATCGGCACGTGATTAATACTGCACAGATAAATTACCATCTATCGTATGCTCTTATAATGTAAGAACGCGACATAAATTTAAAGTGATCTTGGACGAGCAGTGAGAAAACAAACCGGCACAACTGAAATAAGGAAAACGGCCATCCCTAAGCTCTAAATTAGGGAGAATGGCTCCAAAATGTCATAAACCAAGAGGAAGAAATAAGGCTGTAGAAAGAAAAATGTAAGAGTAGTACAGAAACTCTGCTCGGTGTTTCGGTTTTTCAAAAGCCCGGTTCCTCACAAATGAAACATGAGCTGCAAATAGCGGCAAAGAACAAATGTCAACCTTTAAGTACAGCGGAAATGGCGACACCGAGAAATTCAACCGCGGAAAAATATTAAAAATGGGTAAGGAAACCTACTTACTAAACAAAGAATTTCTGCACAGTACCAGTCCCTCAGTTGTTGCGCCTGAAGAGAAAACGGAATTAATAGTGAAGCCGAGGTGGACAATATCACTGCCTAACTCAAAGTTATAGCTGTCTATTGTGAAGTTCTGTTCGTTTCGTCGGTGTTACGAATATGTGTCTCTCCTTGTAAGTACCATACCATATACCTACTTAGTTTTGTTCTCATTCATAGAAAACTTATTTTTGGAGCTCCTATAGCGATACTAGCAAATGCACCAGTGAATAGTCGCTGCGTTTTGTCAATCATATCAATGACATCAGCGTATGCAAATACAAGGTCGCGCAAAAGTTATCACCCTATCGGAAGATGCTATAATTTTTGCAAATGCCGGCAAATGTCATTTCTACTTTCACATTTGCGAAGTGAACATATACAAAATGCACGTCAACAAGTCATGAATCGCTATACTCGGGAATAATTCGTCGGAGTTGTTGGCGCAGCGTGAATTTCGGCGCAGATTTCCCGGTCGTCCTGCACCAACAGGGCAAGCACTACGACGTTTAGCCGCTGGTCTAGAAGAGTATGGGACAGCACGAGATGCTGTCAGGTCTGCCCGTTCTGCTGAGAATATTGCAGCTGCGGTTGAAGATGTCGCAGAGTACCCGGAGTATTGACCAGACGAGGTGCGACGCAATTTTGCATCAATCGGCGGTGATGAATTTTGGTGAAAGACTGTAAGATGTTTCCTTACAAAGTGCAGACAGCGCATAACCTGTTAGCTATTGACCACTAAGGGCGTGTAACCTACACTCAAGCCATCCTGAATCTCGACCACGAGGGAGACAACTTTTCATCGAATATCATCTTGAGCAACAAGGCCAATTTTCATCTCTGTGGATATGTGAAAGAGCAAAATTATCGCTTCTGGAGCACCGAAAATCCCAGTACAACGCACGAAGAGCCATTACACCCACTCAAAGTTACTGCATGGTGAACTATTTACACTGGAGGCCTAACGACTACTGATAACGGCGAGCGCTACAAAGCCATGCTCAACGGCTTTCTCTTTCCTCAATTGGATGAATTGGGACTGGATAACATGTGGTTCCAACAGGATGGAGTAACGGCGCCTACTGCACGAACCGCAACCGAAATTCTGAGGGCTGCGTTTCCGAATCGCCTAATCTCTCGTTTTGGCGATTTGCACTGGCCGGGAAGATCGCCTGATTTAACCATTCCAGACATGTTTTTTTGAGTTTTTTTGAAGTCACGATTCTATGTCAACAAGCTTCAGACTCTTGAAGTCTTTAAAGAGAAAATCCGTCAAAAATGCGATGACCTATTGCCGGAATTTCTGGCAAAAGTGGTGGAAAATGTCACAAATCGGGGCCGAATGGTTATCAATTCTGGCGACGGCCACTTAGCTGATATTATTTTCTTCACTTAAAAGAAAAAAATTTAAGACATCAAATAAACAGAACCGAAGTTTTAAATTCATAAAAAAAATTACTGCCAAAGAACATCGAGTGACAACTTTTATGCCACCTTTTACAGGGATCTCCATTAAAGACTATAAATTTTTTTTTTAATATGAACGCACCCTTACTGTAATTCTGTTTTGCTTGTAAATTACTGTCATTTCGATTTTACTTGTCAATGTATAGCGTTCAGTTAGCAATGGTTCAGCACTCGAACGAGCAACGCTTACAATGATTGCAACCGATTCAGAAATTCATCGCGAAATCATCTTCAGGGATGAATCTCATTCCTGGCTAAATGGCTTTATTGTAAAATATGCGCTACTGGACGGCCACAAACCTACATATGCTTCATGAGACGTGGTTGGTGTGGTTTTCATGCCGGCAGCGTATTTTTTCATTGGTGGTGATGGCAGCCACGTTACAGTTAATGGAAATCGCTATCGGGATATGTTGGAACGTTATTTTTGGCCGCAATTGGGTGCACGCAACATTGGTGAGATGTGGTTTCAACAGGATGACGCGACTTGCCACACACAAACATTTATAGTCCTTAATGGAAAATCCCATAGTTGCACAAACTTTTCAATTGTTGGATTGAGGGTTTCGGACAATCTTCTCAAGTAAGTTTGACTTATGACTGAGCACTGCTTTTTCCAAAACCCTTTTCTGACATCAAACGATTCAGTAAAATTGCTTCCGAGGAACCATTCTCCATTGTCATTCTGCACAATATGAAGAGTTTGGCAGCGATACCAAAGCTTAAACCGTCCAAAACAACTTGGATTTAACGTTCTGTAATGTCAAACTCTGTCAATTGCCTTTGAAATACTCGTATAAAGTGCACCTGGCTAGCGGTAGATTGCTGTAGACTTTAACTTTTCGTTGAGACATATCATCAAATCGTAAGTGGACCTGTTACTATGAAACTTCTCTTTCATATCTTTGAGATATTTGATGAGCTGACGATTCATCAGCGTTTTTGAGAACTTGGAAAATAGAGACCTAAGTGCAATGAGCTTATGGTAGCAGGGAGGTTGGGTTGAACACATGCTATTTTCCATCTTCTAGGAGAAAGTCCTCAAGGGAAGGATGATGAAAAAGCTCACGTTGTGCTTGCCTGAAAGAATCACTTTTCAGATGAAGGGGAGGCATTCCAGAGGATTTGTGGATATGTACTGAAATCTGCTTTGAAATGGAGGATAGGACAGAGTTTCGAATGTTTTTTAATGAACAACCAAAACCTTTCACTAACTTTCGACATTGAAGTATATTTTGACTTAATTTTTGATCTTTTTTTAATTTTCCTCTTTTATGTTGCTTCTGAAAGATCGGATAAGCAGTTCTCGCATGCATACAGCCCGATTCATACCACCCGATTCATACCACCCCTTTTCCATTCGATCTCATTCCAAAGAGAATAGAGTTTGTGATCGCATAAGTAGCGACCAGTTAAAACTACTAAATAAGCTATTAAATCTGCTACAACTTTCCTTTCTTTGTATTACTATAGGTACCGTAGTGTTTGTCTTTTGACTTTTATAATACCAGCATATCCCCTGATCCAGTGATTCTAGAACAGAGAAAACAGTCGACTATCCCTGTACTCACGATCATTGTCAGAAGCAAATTCGAAGAAACTATTTCGGAACTCCTCCCGACGACACTCAACTTTATTGCTAATTGACGCAAGAAATTTGGCCTAAACGTCAACCCCAAAAAATGTACCATAGTTGTCATCACCAAGAGAAAAAATTAGACAAACTTAAAGATCCAATACTTTTTGGTGAAAGCTGAAAGATTTCAAGTGATTCCTAGGGGTTACCCTGGAACAAAAACTCACTTGGAACACACATATCAAAAAACCATAGAAAAAGCCAGGACCAGTAAGAGTCTGCTGGATAAAAACTAAGGCCTTGATCCCAAAATGAAGCTGTGGATGCAGATAGGAATTGTTAGACTAATAGTCGCTTATGCATCTCCAATATGGCGACATAAAACTAAACAAAATTTAAGGGTTGGACTAAATAAACTTCAAAGACTTACCAGAGTGTGTGAGCAATGGGAACAGCAGTCACCGCAACACTTGAGATTTTGTTGAACCTTCACATACAGAAAGAAGCTTCGGATAACGCTTGCATGCTTATCTCAGTGGATGAGATTAACTCCAGAATAGTTCACCCAGAGCTTTTATTTGAACTTAGTGGAAGTGAATAACTAAGGAATTACACTTGCAGACAACTGTCTGAAAAAGTACAACTTCAACCATACGAGTAGCTTCAAGGTTACATTCCGTGATCGACAGAACTGGGAACAGAATAAACCCTTGTTTAAAAGAAATTCACTGGCGTGGTACACCGAGTAATCCGAACCAGGTGAAGGAGTTAGAGCAGCCATATTCGGACAAATTACCACTGTTCCCAAGTATGGAGAGTAGCATCTCTGTATTCCATGACATGCTCGTAGCAGAGCTCTGAGTTAGGAAGAACTTAAACAGATCTGACACTAAGAAGAACATTTTTATTGTCTCTGACAGCAAAGCGGACCTACTTACTATTAACTCTTTTGAGATAACCTCAAAAATTGTCTTGGACTGCATTATGCTTCTCAAAATATTAGCCAGCACCAATAGATCCCATTTCATCTGGGTGATAGATCACAGTGGTTATGATGGTAATGAAAGTGCAGACGAATTGGCCGGAAAAGATTCAGCCTCAACATACAAGTTGCCACAATCTTTCTGCGGATTGCTCATTATTATTATGAAACTAAAGGTAATAGGCAAGCCAACAATTTTTTACCAACCCGTTCCCTCGAAAGAACAAAACAACTCCTACAGATTTGTAGGAGTCAGAAACACGCAGTAACCGGATTCCTAACGGGTCACTGTAGAGTCAAACAAGGCAACAACTGTCGCATGTGCAACGAAGACGAAGAAACAACAGAACATACCATATCCTTTGCCAATGTAACCGCTTAAGCAGAACAACGTCTACGAATTCTATATATTCCTACGATATTTAGTTGCTGAAAACCTCGTGGATATCGTTGGGCAAGCAGAGTTTGGAACCGATTAGAAAGTTGCAGAGGACTAGAGCAGTGGTAGAAGTTGTTGTATAGGCATTTGCAGTATAGGCATTTGCAGTTATAGTTGCTTAAGAACTTGTTGCTAAAGTGTCTGGAAACCATTGCTTTCGTATACGAGGGTAGTCTCAGAGGTAACCGACCTGACGTAAGAACGACAATTGTAGAAAGTACCAATCTTATAAAGCTTATATTTGAAGTTTGACTACGCTATGTTTTATTTACCACCTTGATCAAAAAGTTCCCGGGGGACACCACCGTGTGGCGCTCCTATTGTTCCGATTTGAGTTCTGTTTTTCTTTGTTAAGTTGGTAAATCTGTTGTTGACATTCCCTCTAAATCTTAGCATCATAGCTTGACATTTGCAAAAGTGACGTAGCCAAGAGTACATCTATCTCTGTGTGTGTTGGCGATTTTTTTACAATTTTAGAAATGGATTTAAATTTGCAACAACGAACTTGTACGAGTATTAAATTTCGCGTAAAAAATGAATTTAATGGTGCGCGAACGTTGGAAATGTTGGAAAAGTGTTTCGGCAACGATTCTCTAAAGAAAACGGTAGTTTACCAGTGGCACGAGCCGAGCGGTTCAAAAGTGGTCGTGAGTCAATCGAAGATGATGAACGCAGTGGCAGACCATCGACATCGAAAACATTGATGAAGTACGAGTCAAAGAAATGTTGGTCAATAACCGCAAATTAACCATCAGGGAGATTGCGGAGGACTTGAACATTGCCTATAGATCCGTCCAAGACATTTTGGTTAATGATTTGGGTTTCCGTCGTGTAGAAGCAAAGTTTGTGCCAAAAGACCTCAATTTCATGCAAAAACGAGACCGTGTTGACGTCGCAAAAGAGATGATTTACAAGGCTAAATCCGCGATCCCACATTCATCAAAAGGATCATTACTGGAGACGAGACGTGGGTTTATGAGTACGACACGCAATCCAGACATCAGGCAAGTGAATGGCGTTCACCAAATGAGCCGAGATCAAAAAAACCACGTCGTTTTCAGTCAAAAAAGAAGGCAATGCTCACGGTTTTCATGGATTACAACGGTGTGGTGCATCATGAATTTTTGCCAGAAAGCCAGACAGTAAACAAAGAGTATTATTTGGGCGTTATGAGACGCTTGCGTGAAGCAATTCGCCCAAAGAGACCAGAATTGTGGGCAGAAAACTCGTGGATTTTGCACCATGATAACGCACCGTCACGGTAGCACAGTGCCATCATTATTCGTAATTTTTTGACGAAACATGCAAAAAATACTATCTAACAGCCACCGAATTCACCTGATTTGGCTCCCCGTGACTTCTTTCTATTCAATCGAGTTAGAAAACCACAACGGGAACGCGTTTCAGCAACCGAGAGGAAGTAATGGAAAAATCGCAGGAAGCACTGATGGACATACCGAAAACCGAATATAAAAAATGTTTCGAGGATTGGATCAAGCGCTGGCATAAGTGTATTGCAGTCGATGGGGATTACTTTAAAGGAGACAATATAGATTTAGATGAATAAACTTGTATTTCCAATTTTCTGAATGAAACCAATTCTTTTTCTGTTATTATCCCCAATCCAACAGATTAGCACAGTATCGGATCCTTGCTTTGCTTTATTTTTTTGCTGAAAAAGGTGTAGCATTTTTAATGGAAGTCTTGGATGCCAGAGGACCCTTCGCCTTTTCTAAGTGTTTGATAATTTCTCATTTAGTTACCAGATTGAACAGGACTTTCTTCTTTTTGATTACTTCCTTAGACGGTTCTGATAATCGTTTTGACATGGACATATTATTGTGACTTGTAGATTCAAGATAGTTAAATGAATACAAACCCAATCAAAACATTCTTTTTAAATACCAAATAAAAAATATCAATAATTGTGTACAGGACAACAGAAAAATTGTATCTCAATTGTATCCTTCTACTTATTAGGTTTTTTTTTTTTTTTTTGTGTGTGTAAATGCGCATTTTTGATGAATCGCGTCTAAGCACCGCGTGTGTCGAGGGAAGTTCGGAAAAACGAAATCGCGTATAAGAGACCGCGTATGTGGAGAGCTTGGTGTACACAGGTTCCTTACCAGCTATAAACCGCAAAAACATTTTATCCGGAAATTGTAGACATGCTACTCGAACAATCGTAGATTCATTTAAAAAAAAAAACAAATTTATACTTGAAAACATTGTTTTATTTTATTTTTGTCATATTATTTAGTTATGTGCACATCAAACAATAATAAATACATTTCCACATTACAAATTATAAGTTCCAGTAGAAGACAGATGGTCAAAGCGTCGATCAGTATGAAGGGGACCCATTGTGCGGCGTGTATTATGCGAACTTATTGCAGCGTTTGAAAGATGAAATCAGGAAAAAACCGGCCGCATTTGGCGAAGAAAAAAAGTTTCGTTTCATCAAGACAATGCACCAGTTCACTCATCCGTCGTAGCGATGGCCAAACTAACTGAGCTAAAGCCTCTTCGGATTATTTTCTATTTCTGAATTTGAAAAAATGGCTCGGTGGTGAAAGATTTGTAAAGAGGTGGAGTCTGCGGTTGATGGCTATTTTAAGGAGCTCGACGATTCTCACTGCAAACAGGGTATCGAAACCATTGAACGTCGCTGGGAAAAGTATATCGAACTAAAAGGGGACTACGTAGAGAAATAAACATATTTTTACCAAATTTTGTTGTGTTTTTTTTATAATTGTCGCGTACACAAGGGATTTTGCGTACTCTTAAAATGTTTGCACATAGAGTGGGCGAGGGGATGTTAAGGAGGGAAAAAAATAAAGAAACCGGTGTGCGTTGGTTTTAAATGTTTAGAAGTTATAGTGACTAGGAAATAAAAAGCTCGGCAGGGCATTCCATAAGCGAGTTGTACGGCTTAGGAACGAACCACGATATTTATTTACTTACAAAGGTAACAACACAAATAAATTTATATCGTCCGGAGTATAGCGCCGGGGTACTAAGCCCATATGGCTGTTTACATTACATAAATGTACATTTCTTGCTGACTTTTAAAACCAAGTACATATTGTATTTGAAACATGTTATTCTAATTAAATTATGTTTAATCTGTGTTCAGGTAAAAGTGAAAATAGGATTGATGTTTTAGGTGATACAGTTGACAGCTGTAGTGAGTTCGCAACTTTGGAGTATGTGATATACGCTGCGAATTTCATTTCATGAGTCACATACTGAAGGAGATCCCTTTTTATACGAGGGTTGTTGCGGTTCCGACCGCAACGTAAAGATAGCGGCACTCGTCAATAAAAGCTAGTGAATGCTAGTTGTGCATCTTTTGACAGTTACTTACCGAAGTTTCAGTCATTTTAGACGCGCAGTTTTTAGTTGACAGTCGTTTGAGTGAGTCGATGTGAGTGCTTTTTGTGAAAATGGAAAAAATTGAGCATCGAGTAAACTCTTGTTTTTTAAAGACAATGTGCCTACGCAAATCAAAAATGAGGTGGACTCTATGTAACCAAATTTCGGGCAGCTGAATTTAAACATGACCGTAAGAGCTTGGGAGATGATGAACGTTCGGGACGTCCAAAAACTGCAACCACTGACGATAACATTGCTAAAGTTCACCAAATGGTGTTAGACGACCGCCGAATTAAAGTGAGAGAGATACTAGAGACTATGAAAATGTCCAAAGAACGTGTTTGTTACATATTAAATCAAGATTTAGGCATAAGAAAGCTGTTCGCGCGTTGGGTGCCGCGTTTGCTTACGTTAGACCAAAAACGTGTTCGAATGAACATTTCCAACGCTCTCTTGGCGCAGTTTAGACGCAATAAATCCGAGTTTTGGTGCCGATGAATTACAGTAGACGAAACTTGGATACACCATCATACGCCCGAAACAAAAATTCAGTCAAAACAGTGGACTGCAAATGGCGAGCCGGCTCCAAAAAAAGCAAAAAGTTGTGGCGACTGTTTTTTGGGATAGTAAAGGAGTTATCTTAATCGATTATATTCAAAAAGGAAAAACCATTACAGGAGCATACTACGCATCATTACTTGTCAAGCTGAAGGCAGAAATTGCCTTCACCAAGACAACGCGTCGTCTCACACCTCAGCGGTTGCCATGGCGAAAATCCATGAATTACGGTTTGAACTGCTTGACCATCCGCCTTATTCACCAGATCTTTTTGTTCCCTCATCTAAAAACTGCGCTCGGAAGACAGAGATTTTCGTCAAATGAGGAGGCAATCACCTTCGTGAACAATTATTTTGCAGAGAAAAACGCCAAGTACTATTTGGACGGGTTAGAGAGATGAGAGCATCGCTGGGAGAAGTGTGTAGAGTTACAAGGAGACTATACAGAAAAATAAAAAAAAATTTTGAGAAAAAATGTCTTGTATCATTGATCGGTTACTATTCGGAAACTTTTCAGACAACCCTCGCATAAGTGAGCTTTATTGAACATCGTGTGCCCGAGCCTCAACATACATAATTTCACTGCTTGCTTATTGAATTGTTGTAGAAAACTTTCGCTAGAGAGGCTTTATGCATCTTTGAAAGGGAGTTAAATTGGTTCCAGCGACTCTGTGCATCTTCAGCAATTTTTGTTAGGAGTTGAGTTCATACAGCTTTTGCAAATGGTGGCGAGGTGTAGAGAAGGAACATTTTAATAGCTTCACTGGTGCCAGCATTCGCTTTTTAATTTTCCGGTATCACAATATGTCCGCGTGACCATATTAAATGAATTTGAAGACAAGACAGGCTCGAGGGCTCTAAATGATGGAAGTTTGCTTCTGTTGTTTCGGATACTGCGTATAGCGTTAAGGGTATCACTGCAGATAGCTGTCTTTTCCGTTTTTAATTTTGCGATTTCAAATGCCTCCACTAGTGCCATAACTTCTCCAATGAATAAGTTTTGGTTGGGTGTAGTGAGTTGCTGTGTAAATATGAAGTCACATCTGCTATCCAGCCTGTAGGCGCAGCAGCCTGTGACTACATTGCGTATGTATGCATAATATGCTGCTGCATATTATTTCAGCAAATTTCTTCCTGCAGACTTCCGCTTGTGTGTGCTCTTTTGGTGTCCTATCTACAGAGGTGTTTACTACCATTGCTGGGAACATTCAGGGTATTGTTATAATTGGTGTACATTGGAATAGCCGTGTTTATGACCAACTTCAAAGAATAAAAGAGGACGCTTTTGACTTTATTATTTTCAACCATTGTTCTGCCGGTCTTACATATTTCATATAGTGGGTATTTGCTGTCCATGACACCTTTTATAGCAATCTTAGTCTGAGCGACAATTTTCATATCTACAAAACTTTGAGTGTTTGTTTCTGCTATCTAACCGCCGATGGGTGTAGAGGATAGTGCACCAAATGGAGCATGCAGTATGGCGTTGATTTTAATTTGTACCTCCTGGTCGCATCCTTTAGTCCAGTGTGAGTATATGGTGCGTAGCTCCTCTAATCAGTACTTGCGCTATATTGATGGCTGTGTTTATGTGCGGTCCTTTGTGTTTGTTGCAGACCGTTTTCATTAAATTTTGGGTTTTTCCTATTTTTTCTGTTACTGTTTTCGCATGAGCGTTTAACTTCCAGGATTTAGTGCAAGTCAGTCCCAAGATTCTTGTTTTGTCCAGCAGCGATATGTAGGGTCACATTCCAGATTTTGATTTGTGTGTTGGGGCAGTACTGCTTACGATATATATCAAATGCTTCCCGAATTTGCTCACCACTTAACTAATTTTAGTAAGGTTTGCTCTAACGCGTCGTTACCTCATTTGGCTTTCCCGAAGCTAACGTAGGTCCGCATACGTTACAGTTGTTCTAATGTGTTCGCTGACTGACTCGATGTCCGCTAGTAGTGAGTCATCATAGGCATTATGTAATGCAGTAGATATTGGTGAGCCCTGTGGAAGCCCCTTGTCTATAGGAGTAGATGCTAAATAGTGTACATTAACCCTCACAATAAGGACCCTATTCGACATAAACGAGCTGATTTCTCTAAGGAGATAAGGATACCTCACTGATGACGGTGTTTTATAACTTCAAAAGGCAGTAACTTTCTCAAATGCTTTCTTCAAACCCATGGAAAAGAGGACAGAACGCTTTTGCATAGCCAACTCTGCATCCACTACTTGGTCAAGCATGTTGCGCAATGTTTGAGTGCCTCTTCCTTGTCTAAAATCTAATTGTTTTTATAGGATCCATTTGAACCTGTTTTTATTTTTTCCAATAATTTAGACAGGATGGAAAGGACAGATATCAGACGGAAGCTGTCGAATTATACAGCAACGGCAATGGCCGAGTGCAAACAACAGCACTCGGACTAGGGGCAGGAGATGTGGGAGTGCCCGCAATATGATATAGCCCACGATTCACGGAACCACGCCACTATTGTTATTAATAGTTTTTTTTTACAATTGTTGTATATTTTTGCACTGGTTGAAATGTGCTGTGTTATTAGTTTTATTATTTGTTTGCACAAATCCAAATCGAGAGTTCGAGTGCACTATGTTTCGTGTGCACTCGTCGGAAGTCACCAGTCACCTATCGTTCCTCTTTAACCACTTCAAGGACAAAACTTGCGTATTAATCCAGTAGAATTTGTAATTTGGTTTGATTAAGTTGAGTCTTATTTAGTTGTTGATAGTTAGAATGTCGGATCCAATTGTACCAGCTGATAGCAGTGGGGAGATCGGTTGTTCCGCTGAAGTTTGCTTTATGTTCGCCTGGTTTATTCAAACATTGCTATGTACCTTAAACTAATGCAGATCGCCTTAAGCTGAGCTATGCGCACTATTATGAAGAATTGTTTACACCGTAGCTGTAGGGAAAGCTAAGCTAAGCACATGACATTTCTAAGGTTTCCTGTTTATTACAGTCGAAACGACACCACGGACGCTTGTTGCATAGTCAGTTCCTTAAATACGTGCAATTTCGCTATTGATTCTCAGTTTCATTTTAGGAGTAGACATATCCATGTTTCAATGTACTTTCGTGCAGCGGAGCTCAGTTTACTGATGTGGCAAGTGACCAGTTGGGGAGTTTAAATTTTGTGTACAAGTTCAGAAAACGGTTGCTACTCCTTGTCAGCTGTCGCAAGCGATTCGAACTCCTGAGGATGAAGTAAATTTGTCAGGGAATGTGGAGGGTTCAGACTAAGCCTCAGAGATGGGTTTCAATTTGATTGCTGAAGAAATGGCAGTAACAGCGGTGGCAGGGCCATCTTCTGCAGGTGCTACGAAACCAACACATCGTAAAAGGAAAAAGGCGCTATCGGGAAAGTATCCAGAGCTATCTTGTTTCGAAGATACAAAAATGCTACGAAGTGAGAAATCCTTTAATTAGAAGTAAAAATATGAAGGAAAGCTTCTTGAGCTGCAAGAGAGGCATCTCTTTAAGAAAAACAATTGAAATTCAAAATGAAAAATAAACAATAAATCTATTTCTTACTAATTCATAAAAAAAAATTAAGAAAAGTTTGTTTCAATTATATGCTACTTTATTATCTGTCTTTGTCTTAACGTATTATCGTCGTCCGAATGAGAAAGTTGTCGACAGATGATTGGTGTTTTCAGTTCCTCAACAAGCGTTTATAATTTTTGCCACTTTTACAGGATCGAAATAGAGTATTCTGTGCAAAGAAAGACAACGAAATCAGCTTTTTCACATTCCGATACAGCATTCTATCATACCATGGTATATCTCGTGGTTTTATGAGCAATATTAACTTTTCTATTTCTCTATAAGATGATGTCATTAACCATGGCTGCTGTGGAAATCCACTATCTCCAAGCAGCCAAAAATTCCTTTTTACTTCTGTACCTTTACTTTGTCTTGAAAAGTTCTTGTACGAGGGTTTCAGACCGCAACGTAAAGATAGCGGCACTCGTCAATAAAATCTAGTGAATGCTAGTTGTGCATCTTTTGACAGTTACTTACCGAAGTTTCAGTCATTTTGGACGCACACTTTTTAGTTGACAGTCGTTTGAGTGAGTCGATGTGAGTGTTTTTTGTGAAAATGGAAAAAATTGAGTATCGAGCTGTTTCGGTTAAATTCTTGTTTTTGAAAGGCAATACTCCTACGCAATTCAAAAATAAGTTGGACTCTGCACCATCATTTACCACAGTGAAGTTTTGGGCAGCTGAAATTAAACGTGGCCGTAAGAGCTTGGGAGATGACGTTCGGGACGTCCAAAAACTGCAACCACTGACGATATCATCGCTAAAGTTCACCAAACGGTGTTAGACGACCGCCGAATTAAAGTGAGAGAGATACTAGAGGTTAGGAAAATGTCCAAAGAAGGTGTTTGTTACATATTAAATCAAGATTTAGGCATAAGAAAGCTGTTCGCGCGTTGGGTGCCGCGTTTGCTTACGTTAGACCAAAAACGTGTTCGAATGAACATTTCCAACGCTCTCTTGGCGCAGTTTAGACGCAATAAATCCGAGTTTTGGTGCCGATGAATTACAGTAGATGAAACTTGGATACACCATCATACGCCCGAAACAAAAATTCAGTCAAAACAGTGGACTGCAAATGGCGAGCCGGCTCCAAAAAAAGCAAAAAGTTGTGGCGACTGTTTTTTGGGATAGTAAAGGAGTTATCTTAATCGATTATATTCAAAAAGGAAAAACCATTACAAGAGCATACTACGCATCATTACTTGCCAAGCTGAAGGCAGAAATTGCGGAAAAACGGCCACATTTGCAGAAAAAGAAAATCCTGTTTCACACACCTCAGCGGTTGCCATGCCGAAAATCCACGGTTTGAACTGGTTGACCATCCGCCTTATTCACCAGATCTAGCCCCAAGTGACTTCTTTTTGTGCCCTCATCTAAAAACTGCGCTCGGAGGACAGAGATTTTCGTCAGGACGCAATCACCTTCGTGAACAATTATTTTGCAGAGAAAAACGCCAAGTACTATTTGGACGGGTTAGAGAGATGAGAGCATCGCTGGGAGAAGTGTGTGGAGTTACAAGGAGACTATGTAGAAAAGTAAAAAAAAAATTGAAAAAAAATTTCTTGTATCATTGTTCGGTCGGAAACTTTTCAACCCTCGTATAAGTGAACTTTATTGAACATCGTGCGCCCGAGCCTTAACCTACATAAGCTAGAGCTAGAGAGGATTTATTCATCTTTAAAAGGGAGTCAGATTGGTTCCAGCGATTCTCTGCAATTTTTGTTAGGAGTTGAGTCCATACAGCTTTTGCAAATGGTGGCGAGGTGTATAGAAGGAGCATTTTAATAGCTTCACGGGCGCTAGCATCCGCTGTTTCATTTCCCGATATCGCAACATGTCCAGGTGCGGATATTAAATTAATTCTCGGGTAATTTGAAGACATAAAGACTCAAAAGCTCTGAATAAGGGGAGTTTTGCTTCTGTTGTTTCGGATACTGCGTATGGGGCTAAGGGTATCACTGCATATAGTTGTCTTTTCCGTTCTTGATTTTGCAATTTCAAATACCTCCACTAATGCCATAACTTCTCCAGTGAATGAGTTTTGTTTGGGTGTAGTGAGTTGCTGAGTAATTATCAAGTCACATCTACTATGATAAGACACAAAACAACTTCATTAAAATTAATTTAATATACCGTCACAATGTCTACTTACAATGATGTCATATGCAAAGCTCATTTTCACTTTTGCATTCCAAAAAATTTTCAAATTTTTCAATAAAACTATGATAGAAACAACTCACTCACTCTTGCGGGATTCGGTCCGCATACGCGGATGATGTAGCTGTACTGTCTGTTGGATCGTGTCTGTCGACTGTCTGCTCTAAAGCATAAGCAGCTCTAGATGGCTGGTGCACTAGTAATGGGCTTTCGGTCAATGCTCTCAAAACTGTGTTGTTATTCCCTTTACGAGAAGGAGGAAGCTGCCTGGTCTAACTCATCTAGTGCTTAAAGGCATCATCATCCAATTTTCCATAGAAGCTAATTATTTGGATATCATCCTGGATAACAAACTTGTCTAGACTAAACATGTTACGTCGAAAGCCTCTAAGGCGCGGTCGGCCTTCTGGTAGTGCAGAGGAGCTACCGGCAAGTCATGGGGCCTATCACAGAGAAAGGTCCTTTGGATCTACATGTTCTTTTGAGTCTTGTTAAAGCAGCAATCACAAGCTCTCGCGAAAATATGTGATTGCTGCTTTTACCAGAATCCAAAGAATGGTTTGTCTCGGATGCATGGGGCTTTCCCCAGTACTTCTGGCTCTCCTTGATATTCATATCATGGGCTGCAATGCCAAAGCCATCTTCCGTTTAAAAAGAAGTGGTGTTTGGCACAACACGCACTGGAGCTTTGATGACCTTGCGTCTTATGACTCTGTTTACTGTTGCGGAAAAAATATAAAATCGACTTTGCCTGTGCTCAGAACTGGTTTCGGCCAGAATCAGAGCCAGGAAAGGAATGTAGTCGGGTCTTCATGGACGGCTTCAAAACCAATATAGGATGTGGCGCTGGTGTCTTTCTGGAGGACGACAACGTTAGATTTCACTTCACGTTAGGAAAGCTTGCATCTGTCTTCCAAGCGGAGATTTACGCAATCCTGTTGGCAGCGAACTATATTACAGAGAATTCATGGAGGGGCGAAGAATTTGCATCTGTAGCGACAGCCAAGACTTCCAAGGTAGTTCAAGGAAGCAAGAAATCACTGAACGCAGTCGGAAGGCTTAATCCAGTGCCCTTGTCTGGGTCCCAGGTCACAATGGGATCACGGAAAATGAAATCGCCGATGAACTTGCCAGGTATAGTTCAGAGGAGAGTTTTTAAGGACCCCAACCTACGTTGGGTCTGCCTGCGTCCTCGATTAAGGCTTTCATTGACAGTTGGGTCTCATATGAGCACAACTGCAGATGACATAACTACCCAGGATGCAAGCAGACCAAGCAAATGCTTCCCGACGTTTCTAGGAAATCAGCGGACTATCTGCTGTCCCTCATCAGGAACAGGGAATAACATTTTTGCTAAGCACTTAAATATGCTGGGCATAACGGACGCAACATCCTGTAATGCTTGCTGTGAAAGTGATGAGGACACCGCGTACTATCTCTGTGAATGTCCGGCTTACGCTCGCACCAGGATGCAGATACTCGGCGTTGACGTGGTGGTTGCTGGTACTGTAGGCACTTTACCCCTGAAACGCTTACCCATCTTTCTTCGGAGGACTGAAAGATTCCATTAGAAGGAACTGACAAAGAGCACAATGGACCAGTTCTTTGTCTGAGCGCTACAGACAGAAAAAAAAGGTCTGTAATCAAGACAAGTTTTGGCCAGAATCTGTGCCAGAGAAGGTATGTGCCCAGATTTTCACAGTAGGCCTCAAAACAGATCAAAGATACTTTCCTGAAGGATCACAACTGCCAAGCGGAGACACACGCGATCCCGATGGCAATGAATTTTGTTGAAAGAAGAAAGGTAAAGGCACATAAGGCTTTGTTAAACTATATACCCACTACGAGAGCGACATACTCTTTCGAACGCAGATTTCTCTTTTGGAACTTTGTTCTAGCAAAGAAAAATCCTTTTTTCTGTTTTTCGACGTTGGCCGAGATTCGGTCCCAAAACCTTTTGTGTAACAGTCGGCACTCTTAACCACCGTACATCTTACCGGAGTCTTCAGTTCTATGTACATGCCAACTCCGAAATTGCTGACTTAATGCTTCCCAAAACAATCACTGTACTCGTATTTTCTTCTAGAACCAAAAAGACCAGCTATTTACAGCCAACTGCTTGACAGCTTCTTCTGCTATATTGTCCTTGCTGTTTGTATTGAAAGACTCACCCTGACGTGTTGGAAACATGTGCTTCCGGGTGTTTTATCCCGCCCGATGAACTTACATTTGTGTTGGTGTTTTTATGCAGATTGTAGAACCAAATGTTCATTGTTCTTCGAACAACTTCGACCTAGCCCGCACAAAGGAATACAAATAAAAGAATCTTGTCAACAGACAATATTCTTGGCCCGCTTAAGTTCAAGTTCTATCTACGTAAGAGCAAGCTCATCTCCACGACCGCAAAGGAGAAAGTTCAACGATGTAAGAATTTTTGCAGTCGAAAATTTTGGAGTAAGGGTAGCCGAGACTTTTCGAACTAAGCTACAATTAGATGGTAACTAGTTAACTCAACTTCCTTTTGCTCCGGTCTTCTCACTCATAATCAATTTGCAAACACATTTTGTAGCCACTTACTGCTTTTGATAAAAGAAAAAATGGCAGCCCATGGTTTTTATGAAATTCTTTTTATTAAAACTAAGACACTGATTTTTTTTAATTTGTTATTTCGACTGTCTCCGGTGATGAATTATGTATTTCTCCCATGTGAAACATTTGATGATAGTGTGCTCCCAACTTTGGTAGCTTCTTTTGCATTATATTCCGCAGAATATCCACATATTGTGAAGGAATTTGTGAAGTATTCGCATTGCGCCAATGCAGTGCATTGTTGTCGCAGGTAAAAAGCGCCGGTGATGGTACATTATCTTTGAGGTAACTCCAAATGCACTCCTTGAGGATGAGAGCAATCTAATCCAAATAAACACAAAGCTATCAAGCAATTGTTAGTTTTATCAAATGAAAAACCTACCTCTGGCGCATCAAAGTGCTCTATAATCAAATGGAGACTAGCCAATGGAGGAGGTAGTAATTGACCCATTGCAAGTATTTGTAGTAATTTTCTGGTGCACTGCATAAGTTCCTCGTTTTTGTCGATTGGCTGAAATTTATTTACTTAAAGGGAAGTGGTATTACTTTTGGAGAACAAAAGCTATCAATAGTTATTTTCTTACCATTTTTCGCTCTCCACTGATGAAGGCAAGTTGCACATAAGGCACGCAGTAGCACTGAAGAGAAACAAAGCGCAGGTCGGTGTGAAGCAATAAAACCTAATAGTGCCCACAGGATTGGTGATGAAATAAAAGCTCGACGAATGCGTAAATCCCGTTCCATGGTGACCTTTGAAAATTCTTCATCCGGAAAGGGTAAACCATTGTACATGACATCTGTCGAAACCATTTCCACCAAAAGCAACGAAACCATCGTATACCCTTCCACTTGGTTTGGTTTATCCTAAAAACAAGTATCGTCAGCAACACTCCTGAAGTTATATGTGATTTGTCTATACTTACCAAATCAATGCAGCAGGAATCGATAGCTTTCAGTAGCAAGCCCTGCAATTCAGAATCCGGTTCTGTTGTCTTCACCGTTGTGTTTTCCGGTCGCAAGCCTTTTCCAATTACCCCTGCATGAAGAACGGTCCGATTTGCGTTTGGCCCCACGGTTTGTTTTTGGTTGGAGAATAATAGCATCTCATTCTCCGGAATCCCTGTTTCTTCAGATTCCGACTCTTCATGAGTGCCAAAGAGGTAGCCATAGAAAAACAGTGCTCCTTCAATCAACTCACGCAGACAAGCTGATCGGGCTGATTTTCGTGCGCCACATTGACGCTGGAAGAGATTAAAAGCACGATTCACCGCTGTAGAGCGCAGAGTCGGACCTAAAAGAAAACAATTGTAAGTTGAACCTTATTCGACCACACTAGATTAAACTCACTTCTTTCCGTTAAACTCCAAAAGAAATACTTGACTGTCAAGCTGGCTAGTTTTAAGACTTCAGCTGTGCTCATAACATTCATTTTGGAACCAACTTCAATGGTGTTCAACAATTCGACTAACGTGTGAGCTAATAGCGCGTGATCACTTTGCTTGGGCATGATTATCACTTCTTCATCTATGTCCATTTTTTCTGGAGAATTATCGATTTTGAGTCGTTTGATGGCGTCTTCTGAATTCCCATTACGTTGAAGATTGTTATTGTTATTCGAGGAGTGAATTGGGTCTTCCATTTCCATAACCAATTTTGATAGTGCGCAGCTGAGCACTTGAAGAACTTTCGAGAGGCATTCGTTGAGGGTATTTATTATGCTCTGCTGCTTCAGATACGAGACTATGCTTTTTTTCTCTAGCCTAAAACAAAAGAAGAAACACAGTATTAGATGAAAAGGTAGGTGTGTAAGGGCAGGGCATTTAAAACAAAAACTTGAGTTGACTTCTCTAGACGAAAAAAAGTCGTTTAAACCAAGGGTTCTTGTCTTCAGGCCAAAACGAACTATTTAACCTGAGACACCCTTAACGACATTGAAGTCATAGGCAAATTAATGGATTATGCGTCCATTTGGGTAAGCAAGCAATCACATTTGATATGGTTAAAACAAACGCGTAAGCACGGAGATCCGTGATGTCAGAAAAATTAAAGATTTGGCATCGTTCTATGAATGCAGTATGACTATAGTCGAGCAGGAAGATCTGCAATCATAAGGATAAATCCCAAACCAACCAAATCGAAACCCTTACTCACAATCTCCTAAAACCCGAGAAAATTTCGAGAAAGACACATAAAGGTGATTGCCGCCGTTATTATCGATATTGCTCCCCAACGTGCCATAGTCGAAGCGTTTGCTGCAAACTAAGAATCGGCAAAAAGAACAGGTCCAAAAATAAGATAAAATACGACTTCATGGTGTTGCCAAACAACATACTGCTTGGGGCACTCTTGACGGTTATAACTTTGAAGTAGAGTTCACATATTTCGGGAGAAATATAAACCAACAAATGGCACCTAACCGACGAAAACTGGGCCTAGCAAGCTAAACTAGATCGCAAACTCTATTAATGCTTTCACAATGCTGCTGATCCAAAACTTTCAATTTAAGAAAAGTTTTGATCATGCAAGTTATACCCTATGGCATCGAGTGTTGAATGATAAACCGAAAGGCAGTGTTAGTACACAGTTTCTCGCGTACTAGATGCCTTGTGGTGGTGAAGTATGAAAAACTAGGATACCAAGGTAATATTGACTCGCCCGCATGAGCTACAAATGGCCAAAAATGCTTGAACTAAATAATAAGACTTTCAAAGTGAAGTGAACTGCTTGGACTCAATATACTCTTGCGACCATTAACAGCTTATTACGTGCCTAGGGGTGCTGATAAAATTTTAGATTTTATTTTAGAGATTATTGTGCAATTCATGCAAGCAATCAGCTCAATTAAGCAGCATCCAGGCTAATGATAAACATTTTTTTTTATTATTTGCGCGCGCTCAAGGGATTTAAGTACCCTTAAAGAGTTTGCACACAGCGCGGGCGAAGGAAAGTCAGGGAGGATACAAATTGAGGTACCGGTGAACGTTGGTTTTAAATGTTTGAAGGTTATAATAACTAGGAAATAAGGAGCTAGGCAGGGCATCCCATAAGCGAGTTGTACGGTTTAAGAACGAATTACGATATTTTAGAGTACGTCCGAAAGCGGGCTTGAGGGTATACTGATGAGCATTCATAGCGAGACGGGTGTTACGGTTAAAAGTTTGAAGGGGCGGAATGTTACTGGCGATTTCTATGGAGCACTGGTGGTGGAAATAGCGATAAAACAGAGTGAGACACGAAACATTACGTCGGTGTTCGAGGGTGTCCATTGTTTGAGTGATATTAGTATCACCTATGAGTTTTATCGCACGGTTTTGAATCGGGCGCACCCGACCAGATGTGGGCATTGCACTCCAATTTCGGGCGGATGAATGCCTTATATATTGAGGCCAGATCAGAGGGGGTAAAGTATTTCTTACATCGCTTGAGGAAACCTAGACATTTCGCAGCATTTTTGACGACACCGAATATGTGGTCATTTCAACGTAAGTTGTCATTAACACACATACCGAGTTTGGAAAGTTTATCGATTTCGACGATGCAAGTGCCATCCAGGGATAATGCCTGGTTGTTTAAATTTCGCTTTAACGACAGCAGGCAGCATTGTGTTTTGGAATCATTAAATTCTACTCTGTTAGTGGGTCCTCACTTACATAGTTATGCTGTTAATATCGGAATTTAATGAGTTTAACATATGCTGCCGTTCCTGTTCTACAGCCGAAGAGCAGGGACGTGAGCCCGGGAACGAAAATGAAAAGCAGAGAGTACTGTCGTCAGCAAAAGAATATATTGGATTAGAAGTAGCAGACAAAAAAGTGTCAGGGACATAACGGAGCCCTAGGGCACACCAGCATTTATTTTGTGAATATCAGGTAATTTCCAAAGGTAATTTCTAATCCATTGAAGAAGAGTTTCGTGTTTCGAGATATTTCCTGAGCTGACGGTTTATCAGCGTTTCCATGACCTTCGAAAGAAGGGTCGTAAGTGCAATGGGTCGGTAGGAGGAGAAAGAAGAAAATTCGCCTTTTTTAGGGACGGGCTGGACAAATGCTGTTTTCCATCTGCTCGGAAAGAGTCCCAAGGAGTAGGATTGATGAAAAAGCTTACGCACTGCTTTTGCCAGCGAGAAAGAACATCCCTTCAGAAGAAGGGGAGATATACCATCTGGACGAGCGGATTTGTGAATGTTAAGATCTTTAAGAACTCTTGCTACTACACGAGTGCGAAAGTGGATTTGTACCATTGAAAATTCGACGTACTCCAGTATAGGCGGAAACAAAGCACAATCTGGGAGTACTGAGCTGGCCGCAAAGTGTGCAGCAAGCAGATTGGCCTTGTCCAAAGAGCTGACAGCTGGAATGTCATTGTAAATGAGCGTTGGGATGGGGGATGAGGCAGAATTTCTAATATTTTTGACGAACGAACAAAATTTTTTACTACCTTTGGGACATTGTAGTATTTTTTTCCTCAGTTTTTGGTCGTATTGGAATTTTACACGCTTAGGAAAGACGTTGCAGTCAGTCCTCGTTTGAACTTTTTCGGTTTTCCTCTGTTGGGCTGGTCTTGAAGGACCGAAGAAACATTTATCTAACGCTGACAGCCTCTCTATAGCTCGAGTCGTACCATGGAATTTGCTTTTGGTTTGATACTCTTCATCCGATGAGGGATAAAGTTTCTCCAAAGAGAATGGTGTGTGTAATCATATGAGCAGCGGCATCCATGTCGTTATCGAGGAAACATAACGACCAGTTAAAATTCCTAAAGAAGCTTTTAAGACCACTCCAGTTGGCTTTCTCGTATCGCCATACGGTTCTTTTAGGAATCTTTTCTTTAACTGCGTGCTCGGTATACGAGAAATTAGCTGATTGATACAATGGTCCGACGAGCCTAGAGGGGAGAGCACATCAACGGTGTAATTATCAGGGTGATATTAACGTCTGGTATTCGTTTACAGAGCTGGATTAAGTTATTTTCCGTAGCGAAGATCTCAACACACCGTCCTTCGGGTGTTGTCTGACCAGAACGTCGAAGCCACCCAGAATTGTGTATATTGAAACTGCCCGTAATGACGATTTCAGTATGAGCATAGAGGGATACAATTCTTTGAATGGAGTCAGACAGCGCATCAAACTCGTTAAAGGTCGAATTGCTGTCCAGTTTGGAGCTTCTGTAAGTAAAGCAGTAATGGATAATTTGCTTACGGAGATGGAATTTTAACAACATGGACTTGAATTCAGGATCGGAAAAGGGTAGAACAGTTTGGTAAGCTACATCACTACGTACATCATTACGCACGTATATGGCGAGACCGCGGTGAGAGAAGAATAATGGCACTAGTTCGTAGCAAGGTAGCTTCAGATCACAGTGGTCTGAGAAGTATGGGCAGGGATCTACTTGTGTTTCACTAAGTGCCAGGATAGCTGGTCTGTATTTGCAGACGTGGACGTACGCAGAAAAGTGATTACTTTTTACCGCGTATATTGGCAATATCCACTCTGCATTCTCGAGTCATTACAAAGAAAGACAAACACAAAAAACACGAACACCGACGTTACTAAGCGCAGATGTGAAGTACAAATTCAGAATTGGTTTACCAAATCAAATTGCTGTAGGTGTTATGCCCTTACAACAATAGGAAACAGCACACCGACAAAATTCATACCCACAGCCCGCTATCCATCGGTTGTTACATACACTCAGTCACTGCACGCGCTATATGACAATGTAATACAGCAACGGCAAGCAGTAGTTAGACGGGCAAGAAGGACCACAAGAGAGCTTCACTTAAAGTACATATGTTGAGCTATATGCTCATCGATCCGGGAGGATGCAAATATCAGCATCAATATATAATATCGACATCCGAGAGACGATGACCATTAGAAAAAGTGTCCAGGTAGGCAGTACTCTGGGCTAACGAAGGCACATAACGTTTGCACTTTTGACCATGGAAACATGGAAAGTAGTCAACAGCGCAATTACAAATATTATCTAAGATCTACGACGAGAAAACTAGGAAGAAAGTAATTGATGTCAAGAGCTATCCTTATGATGGAATGCCCTTACAGGCGGTGCAGTGAAACGTAGCAGGATATAGACCGGGAGTACTTAGCACGTAAATATGCAGAAACATGGGCTCCCATAACAATTCTACCACTTTTCTATGAGAGTAGTCGTCATAAAAAAATCTTCACAATGATGCTTTGGAATGTCGTAACGACATACTCTTGTAATATCAGATAATCCACATTAACAAGGAGCATGAATAAAGCAAACAATTATCCAAAAAGTTGTACGACTATCGTCGATTGGAAGGATTGGATTCTATCTGAGCATCAAAATTGTCGAGGTGTAGAGGCTGAGTAAGGTCAATGAATCTCGGGAAGTTCTCCAGAGAAGTCTTGAAACTAAAGGATGCTCAAACCCCGATTCCCAATCTCCTTTCTTCGCTTTACTCCTTTCTCCCCTGGGCTAGATCAAGGTGCTATACGACCCCTGATGAGGATCAGCCTGTCTGAGAGCTCAATATCCCTAAAAATAACTCAGTCGTGAACGGAGTATCCGGATACTTGGCGACCTCCGCATTAGCTAACTTTATCTGTATACAGCCGATATCTGTATAGATTGACCTCCATTTTTCCGCTACTCGTGGGATCCCTTATGGAATCTAAAACCTTAAAAACAAAATTCGAGACCAGTATTCTTTTAAGACCGGACGGTAATATGGTGACTACACCGACTGTCGCAGAGCTCATGCGAAGCCGAGCAAAGGCAAATTAATGGCAAGTCGCTCAAAGGCAAACGAGCCAAACTCTAAAGGACTGGCCAGTTGCAAGCCATGGTCTTACCACTTCCTCCACCCCTAGCAGCAGCAAGTTTGAGGCAGACCACGATCTTAGTGCTGCTACTAAAAATCCTCCCTCAAAAGAGGGGCCAGAGGCTCAGTCGCGTCGGCAAGCCCCATTCAAGTGTTTTACATAAAACGCTGAAATGCTTCACGCTTGATAATGCGTGATCCCTCGGATCCATTCTACAGTTCGAGTAAACTGCGGGCATGAGGAACAAGATAAAGTGGACCAACAACATCCTTAAAGACGGATTACCCAAAATGGTAAAAGACTCCAAAGATGCGCCAAAGATCATTGGAGGAAAAACCGTGCCAGTTCCCAAACGGTCCAAAATTAAAAACGTCAAAACCCTCTCTGGTCCCTCCAATGTCACATCTCTGAGGTTTTTTTTAGCGAAGTCCTAAAAGATGCTATAACGATCGCGGTGATTGATAAAAACGAAGCCGATTCGTCAATAACACCTGAACCGTGGCATTTGGTCAAGCTAAAACTTTCGGACAACTTCTTGGCAATCGTACTGGAAAAACCCAGACCACCCCCCTATGGCAAGCGATGTTGCCTGTACCAAGCCCACGTCATGCTTTTAACTTTAGCCAACAAAAGATCTCTTGATCTTTAAATAAAAGCCATAGGTGGATTAGAAGAGGTCTGGCCCGGTGCGAAGCTCAAGATCGTGGGTAAAGGGGATATCCCTGGCAGACCCAGAGCTTGCACCTGGATCCCAGCCGAACCAGGAGATTATAAAGCTCAGCAACCCGACCCTTCTAGAGGCTGGATGCTGATAAGCAACCTCCTCCTCCTTTAATTGAAACACAAAATACAGCCTCAGATCTCGGAGCGTCGATATCCTTTGCTAAAATGGATAGCGGCTACTCCAAACTTTCAGATGGGAACAACCAAGCCAACGGTTTCCACCTCTGACACCCTGTCGGAAATGGGAACCGAAGTCCAATCAAAGAGCGATCCTTTCAGATCAGAAGAATAAGATGAGCTTTTGGGCACATTTTCAGAATCCGAGGACTCAAATGACACAGTGGTGGGAGCTTTTCTGGTTGATTGTAGCAATGATACGGTTTTTTCAGATTAATCTCCATCAATCCAAAAAGGCTTCAGCCGTAGTCACTTTGCGTCTATCCAAAAACGCAGAAGACATCATCCTAATCATCATGGATTGTACAAGGCGTGGTTCGTTCACTTGGGACACCTGAATATGTTCCGCACTATACAAGAGACAAAGGTAAGATTGGAACTTGTATATTAATGAAACGTAGGCTTAATGTATTCTTACTTCCTAACCTCAGTGACCTCGAAATAACCGTTGCCAGACTGGAGACTGCCAAGGACACCTACTGGCTGGCATCGGCATATGTTGACCACGATCATGTGGGCCCTTTCCCTGGTGACTAGGAACGCTAGTACTGTAAGCCGGAAGGCTAAAAACTGGAATCATAATCTGGTGCGACCTTAACGAACATCACACGATATGGGCCAGTACCGACACCAACGGTAGGAGGTGAGTCACTTGTTGACTACATTATAAGTACTAACCTCATTCTTTGCAACATTGGCAATGAGCCTACTTTCATAACAAAAAAAACCAACAAGAAGTGCAAGAGCGATCTCTTGTCTCCGACAATCATTCAAATGCTAACTAACGAACGGATGGTATCGTCTACAAATTCATTTTCAGATCACAAATACATCAAATTCAGCCCGAATGATGCTCCTCCCAGTCAATTTGTATTCCGGAATTATCGGAAAACTGATTGGCCAAAATACAAAGAAACGTTTTTAAAAACACACCCCTCTGAACTCTTAAGTTCCCCATGTAACACCTATGAGCTTGGCATGAAAGTCAGGATATTACCTCGGCTCTCAACCAGAATGTCTGCATCCTGCCTTTTTATTCAACCTAGAGGCAAGAAAAAGCCGCACTGACGGACATCAGCACTGGGAACGCTTAGAAATGCTTGTAAGAAACTTTTCCGGCAAGCAAAAAGCACATTAAATGAGACACGCTGGAATTCATAAAAGGAATTCCCCAAAGTATATAAAAAAGAACTGAGGAGATCAAAGTGACAATCCTGGAGGTGACAAAAGAACAGAAACCTCTGAGGCATCGCTGCTAAAAAAATCCTCTCAAGAAATTGTATGCTGCATAGTTGTATGAAAAAAACCGGTGACCCTTGTGTCTCGAGATGATGAATCGAGATGACCGAAATTCACATTCTGATTACAAGAAACAAGCTGCCTTGGGCGCTGCATAGCTTTAAACTATACAAGTCTGTTGGGGCAGAGGGTATAATACTAGCCGATGTACAAAAGCCCTCAGATATAAGCTAGTGAATATCATGAGAAGGAAAGGATCCATATTCCCTTGTCATGGAGAAAAGTTTTCATTCTCAAAACCGGAACCTATAAGTCTATCACCCTTTCTTCTGAAAACTCTAGAACGACTGATTGGTATCTACATACGATCCAGAATTGGCCCACGAATTTTTTTTGTCTACGGCCCAACATGTTTCTGTAAAGCAAAGTCGGTGGAAACGGCTCTGCATATATGTTATTTGCTATCCACATCGAACGATCTCTACATCGTAGAGAGTACAAAATCGTCGCTTTCCTGGACATAGAAGGTGCCTGTCCTCCTCACTTGATCATCAACTCCAAACCACGAGTCAGTAGCTGGGTCTCCTGAGAAAAGATGTGTCAGCAGAGCTACCCCGAACTTAGTGGTCAACGAATTGCTGATATATGCGGATGACGTTGCTATAGCCGTCTCAGGTAAGTATCTTAATAGATTAACCCGTTCTTGCTGTGGATTGGAAAAACTGATCTTTATTCCAGGAAATATAAAATTCCATTCATAGACCCTCCCTCAATCAGCGTTACCAGTTTAGTCTACTCTGATGCAGCGAAATGTGTGGGTCTTATTTTTGAAAGGAAACTAACCTGGAAAACTAATATTCAAAAAAGAGCAAATAAAGCTACCCACTGGCTATACATCTCGGTTATAAGACCGATACTCACCTCCGGGTGGATGCAGTCAACTATAGCAAACTAAGCAAAGTCGAAAGAACAGCATTTCTGCGCATAAGGGAAGCTTTACGTACTACCCCCTCCGCGACACTGGATATTCTGGTTCACTGGACGCTCCTTGACATTTTCAGCAGGCAAGTGGGTGCTAATGCAGGTATTCGCTTTGAAGCGACTGCACAGTGGACAAGTGGGCTATTTGGCTACGCTAATGTAAAAATACATTAGGGTCCGGAGAACATCGACTACATTATGCACCAACATTGGTTTGACAAAGACTTCCATGTAGGCATCCCCTCTAGATCTTTCTGGGAGGAAGATGCTTTCATGGATGTCAAGTCAATCCACTGCTATACGGATGGATCCAAAAGTGATAGCGATGTTTTCTCAGATAAGCTTAATCTAAGCCTCTCCTACCGCCCTCTGCATGTTTCAGGCGGAAATTTTTGGCGATAAAAGAAGCCATGTCCTGGCTGAAGAAAAGCGAGATATCTGCAAAGGATATCCGCAGCTTTTCGGATAGTCAGGCCGCAATCAATTCCCTGAACTCAGTCTCAAAAAATTCTAAAATCGCCCTTAAATGCCGTTCATCTCATAGGGAGATGGCAGAGCAGTTCAACATTCACCTATCTTGGGTGTCGCGACACAGTGACACAGGGACATTCCAGGGAATTGTAGGGCCGACGAACTCGCCAAGATTGGAACTACTCTACCTATCTTACCGGAAAAAGGTAGCATCGCTACGTGCAAACTATTATTAAAGTTGGATCAAAATAGAAGAACAAATCTTAGACCGACTGTTGGGTCAACCTGTCTAGCGAGCAAGCAAATCTGGCTAAAGCTGGATCTGAATCGTTCTAAGAGTATGATCTTTCAAAATAGGTGTCATCACTGGACACTGTCTTATAGGCAAGAATGCAAGAAGGCTTTTTTTACAAACGACTTCTGCAGAAGCTGTATTAACGAGGACGAAGAGGAGGCAATCCTTCCCTTACTCTGTACATGCCCAGCTCTCTCCCAAAGAAGGAAGTTCCACTTGGAGCTTTCTTCTACAGTCTCCTACGCTTCATCAGAAGCTCAAAATAGTTCCAAGAGTAGAAGGATCACACATCCACGTGGCATCACAATGGACCAATAGGTCTAAGTGGGTTGGCTTCTCCAACAGCCACTCTTACCCACCTAATTTAACCTAGTGGAGTTGACTTTTTCCCCACGAGGAAGTAAAGAGCTGCATAATTGGTTGGTCATTTCTTGCTCCGGTTTACTAATTTGGAGGATATTT
Source organism: Volucella zonaria (assembly GCA_963966105.1). NCBI lineage: Eukaryota > Metazoa > Arthropoda > Insecta > Diptera > Syrphidae > Volucella > Volucella zonaria. The sequence continues at coordinate 339,061,025 of OZ014530.1, forward strand.
TTGCTAAGTCGACAGCTTTAATTGCAGCTTGCTATCAACATAAATTCCATTCTTTTCAGTTTAGCCTTAGAAGGAGCTTACACTCTTTCTCACTGTTATTACTTCCGCAGGAAGACACTAGACTTATCTGGAAAGCGACGATTATTTCAGCCGAGAAGATGGTTGGTCTATTAGAGTATGCTAATTTGGTATTAAGACGTCGTCTCTCCAGGTAGGTAGAATGTAGAACGTGGAATGTTTTATTGAATTCGATCTTTGATTTGATTACATCGGAGTTGGAAGAGCTGAAGCACAGTGTTAGGTACGAGGAATGGAGTGCCAACGCACTCGAAACGTTCTGATTAGAGAAATATGTTCAATTCAATTTTGTTACGGAAAAGATTCAGTCGAAAAGGGTGCTGACAGCGTTGCAAATAGTGCTGCTTGGGCTTGACAAGGTAGGCGATATTCCTAACAAAATTGTTATTGAACGGAGTAAGATTTAATAAAGAAACTTACTTTGCCAGCGAAGACAAATTCTGAAACGAATTCAACGCCTGCATTTGTTTTTCTCTCTCGTGAAATTGCAGTTTCAGCAGAACCTCTTCCAACGCCATTTGAATACCAGGCTTGATTCCAGGAAACTCCACGACTCCATTTTGACTGCCGATGATTCGTATAAGCGCTCCGATTCCCGCCTTATTTATGGTGTAGGACTTTCTAAGTAGCTCCGATATTGTTTGGTGATAGATATGTGAGTGTTGGGTGGCTGAAAATAAAGAAAATTAGGTTCCTACTCAACGATCAAATAAACGAACTCCTCATACTTACAAACAAGTAAAAGCAATCGCACAGCGGTTTGTTGCTCAATCACATTTGAACTGAAACACGCCTTCCAGAGTAAATACTTGGACGCTTCTGTTCCCAAATCACTAAGAAGCGGACACCTTGAATTCATAAGAATCACTTGTTCCAATTCCTGAAGATTGTACTCTAGAAAGTCTTGACACCATGCATATCGTTCAGCTAGCTTGGCAACAGCCATCAGAAGTTTCGAACCATTCGACTTGAGATTGAGAGCAAGATTGTTAAAAGACGGTTGCATGTCCATGAAGAGCTTATTAGTCATCCAAACGGGAGTTTGCCTAAGAATAGCCTCAACAAGAGCGTCGTTATCTTTAAGGAAATTGATGTCAGAGGGTTTTCATTTGACTTTGACAGGGTCACTTACATAATTCGAGAAACACAGTAACAACACTCTGCAGCACAGACTCAGAGTAGCAGGAAATTTGGGTGATAAACGGAATAATGTGCACGTGAATTGATTTTTTCGGAAGAAAGCCATCCTGAAATGAGAAGCCATTAGCAATCTTTGTGCGTTGGGATATTTTTGTAGCATGGTACAACCTCCAGAAGATCTTTCAAGGCCAGCATTAGTTCTTTTTCATGAGCGTACGCCAAGTAGTCTAGTATTCCAATTTCTGAATCAAACCGACAACGAAAATCCTCTGAGAAACGCTTCAGTCCACACTGAAGAATCTGTGAGATGATCTTCAAGGGAAAACATCCACCCAACCGTGCCACAACCCAGTCGAATGTCAAGATATACCTTTGAAATGCAGCTAAAATGATAGGAAAGCAATTAGTTCAGATTTACTGACATGGTTCATCTCCTCCTACCAAGTAACGTCTCCACACAAGACTCCGCTTCAATATTCGTCAACTTCCTAAAACATGAGCTTATCAGACTAAGCAGACCCTTCATGGCGGTGCAATTTAACCAGAAATTACATGCCGCTCCTATGCTCATTTTTCTCTTGTGTGAATATTTATCCGATAACTTGCCAACCAAATCGAGACTCCATGAAGCTATAACCGGGCCCCAGGCGGGCGGACCCTTATTCACCAAATTCTCCAAGGTTTCCTGAATATCTGCGAACGTTTCATCGTCTTGAGGTGGTGGATTCTTTGAATCCATACCAGCGGTTGCGACATAATTGCCCACAGCAATATCAAATACGAGTGAGAAGTATTCAAAGACAATTTCACGAGAGGCGGGTAAATCCTCAAGAAGATGTAAACTCGTGCGGATTAAGTGGGTGGCATTGATACTTTTCGGATTCCCTCGATGAGTGGTGACAGCGGTAATGAATTGTTTCAGTTCTATCAGAATGTGTTGTTTTAACATTTCTTATTATTTATTTAATTATTGTTAAAGAGGAGCAAAACGTAAACATCACACTCAATCTACTGCACGAAATAAAAATGTTGTCAAACTGTCAAAGTGTGAAATGACATTTCAACTGAAGTGAAATAATACACATGCGACATCTGGATTTGAGTTGGTGACTCAACGGACAAAATTGGGAGGTGGTTAGAAAATTTCAAAACGTAAACGTTATTTTTCAAATTCAAATTCGACCGTCTATTCTCTTGGCTAACAAAAATTAGATTAAATAATAATTTCCTTTCGAACAGGTGTTAGAATGTATTCGAGGTAAGCGTGCCTGTCGTAAGAGGTGACTAAAATAGTGTAGAGTACATAAAATATGCAATGGACAAAACAAAAAGTGTACATAGCTACACCAGGTGGCAGACTAGGTATGCTGGAAAATCAATCCTTCTCGTAGGTCGGCTCTATGGGTTCTTGAAATAGCCATCTATGTCTTTCGAGGGAGAGGTCAGGAGTATCGAGATCTCCGCAAGCACGATCCCAAACAATTAGCTGCTGAATAAAAAGTCTGCCGGCACCGCATGTGTCGACGCACGAGCAACTGACTTCAGGGAAAACCAAAGCGTTAGTGAATAAAATATCAAATTTTAGGCCAGGTTAAATAAAATGGTAATATTCTCTGAAGAACCTGAAAAAAGAGCTAGAAAAACTTAAGGTGGAAGACGATACTATGAACGATACGTCTCTGTTGAAAAGTATTATTATAAAAGCTAGTTTTGACTATTGCCACATATCTGGCAATACCATCGCTAGTTAACATACTCATCGCAATGTCAAGCTTCTGTCAGAATTTTTTGTAATAAAACGTGTTCCAAGCAAGAGGTTTCATTTCTTTCTTTTCGCTTCTTCTCAAGTTCTCAAAAAAGAAAAAAACCTTCTTCCAAACAGTCTCAACGTCGGAAAAAGTCTGTCTTGACCTTGCCCATAAAATGGACGAAGGAAGTCATGCAACTGACTGGATCTTTCAGAGATGAACAGACTAGAAATGGTTCCTTACTCAAAAGGGTTACCCGACAGGAAGTGATGGGGAAATATGTCGGAAAAAAAGAAAAAGCCTACGTAACAAGTATTTGTTCCGAAGAAAAACGCTACCCCAAGTAAGGGCATTATCTTCAGCGGTTTTCTAAATCCGGGTTATATCCCAAACAACTGGGAAGAAGTAAAAGTGGTTCTCACTCTCAAAGTGTGCGGCTCTGTTGTTGACATTCCCTCGAAATCTTAGCGCCAGAGCTTGACATTTGCAAAAGTTACGTAGCCAAGAGTACATCTATCCTGTGTGTGTTGGCGATTTTTTACAATTTTGGAAATGGATTTAAATTTGCAACAATGAACTTGTACTCGTATTGAATTTTGCGTAAAAAACGGATTTAATGGTGCGCGAACGTTGGAAATGTTGGAGAAGTGTTTCGGCAACGATTCTCTAAAGAAAACGGTCGTTTACCAGTGGCACGAGCGGTTCAAAAGTGGTCGTGAGTCAGTCGAAGATGATGAACGCAGTGGCAGACTATCGACATCGAAAACCGACGAAAACATTGATGAAGTACGAGTCAAAGAAATGTTGGTCAATAACCGCAAATTAACCATCAGAGAGATAGCGGAGGACTTGAACATTACCTATGGATCCGTCCAAGACATTTTGGTTAATGATTTGGGTTTCCGTCGTGTAGCAGCAAAGTTGGTGCGAAAAGACCTCAATTTCATGCAAAAAAAAGACAGTGTTGACGTCGCAAAAGAGATGATTTGCGAGGCTGAATCCGATCCCACATTCATCAAAAGGATCATTACTGGGGAGGAGACGTGGGTTTATAAGTACGACACGCAATCCAGACATCAGGCAAGTGAATGGCGTTCACCAAATGAGCTGAGACCAAAAAAACCACGTCGTTTTCAGTCAAGAAAAAAGGCAATCCTCACGGTTTTCATGGATTACAACGGTGCACTACATCATGAATTTTTGCCAGAAGGCCAGACAGTAAACAAAGAGTACTCGTATTATTTGGGCGTTATGAGACGTTTGCGTGAAGCAATTCGCCGAAAGAGAACAGAATTTTGGGCAGAAAACTCGTCTATTTTGCACCGTGATAACTCACCGTCGCACAGTGCCATCATTATTCGTAATTTTTTGACGAAAAATGCAGCAAATACCATCCAACAGCGACCGAATTCACGTGATTTGGCTTCCTGTGACTTCTTTCTCTTCAATCGAGTTAAAAAACCACTAAGGGGAACGCGTTTCAGCAGCCGAGAGGAAGTAATGGAAAAACCGCAGGAAGCACTGATGGACATACCGCAAACCGAATATAAAAAATGTTTCGAGGATTGGATCAAGCGCTGGCATAAGTGTGTTGCAGTCGATGGGGATTACTTTGAAGGGGGACAATATAGATTTAGAACAATAAACTCGTATAGTATTTTAAATTTTCTGAATAAATCCCGGGAACTTTTTGGTGGTATTGGTTGACCGGTATTATAGGCATGAACTGTTAAATTGTAGGTCCACAACGGGAGTTTATAAAAAGAGACTGGCAATCTCAAAAATGGGGTCGGCAGACATTGTTGTAAGTTAAACGTTAGAACTTTTATAGATGAGGAGTTTTCAGCTTTAGATTTGTCCATTGCTTTCGATTTATACGCAGAATCTGCTTCAAGATGGTGATCATTTTGCTCCTTTTTAAGGTTCTCTCGTTCTTCCTCAGTAGCAACGTCAATTATCATTTTTAAAATTTAACACTTATGGCAAGCATCTAATTTTGGCTTTTTAAATTTCAAGTTCAAAGTGTTGAAAATTTTCTAAAACTTAGAAAGTGAAACTGGAACATACTTTTCTGAATAGAGCAGAGATAATTCTGCAATTGATAAATTGGTCGACAAATACCTTTTGGAAGTATCGCGTCTTGTGTAATGCGATTCGTAGGATGGGAAACTTCTTATAAATTCAATAATTTCATTTTCTTTTTTAGGAGCGAGCCTTCCAGCTTTTTTTTAACGACTGTTTTGATGAATTTTTGCGATTCACAAAGGGTGTATCTATGAGGGTTGTCTGAAAAGTAAAGATACTGGCACTCGTCAATAAAAGCTAGTGAGTGCTAGTTGTGCATCTTTTGACAGTTACTTACCAAAGTTTCAGTCATTTAGTTGACAGTCGTTTGAGTGAGTCGATGTGAGTGCTTTTTGTGAAAATGGAAAAAATTGAGTATCGGGCTGTTATTAAATTCTTGTTTTTGGAAGGCAATACGCCTACGCAAATCAAAAATGAGTATGGGGACTCTGCACCATCATTTACCACAGTGAAATTTTGGGCAGCTGAATTTAAACGTGGCCGTAAGAGCTTGATAGATGATGAACGTTCGGGACGTCCAAAAACTGCAACCACTGACGATAACATTGCTAAAGTTCACCAAATGGTGTTAGACGGCCGCCGAATTAAAGTGAGAGAGATAGTAGAGGTTATGAAAATGTCCAAAGAACGTGTTTGTTACATATTAAATCCAGATTTAGGCATGAGAAAGCTGTCCGCGCGTTGGGTGCCGCTTTTGCTTACGTTAGACCAAAAACGTATTCGAATGAGCATTTCCAACTCTCTGCTTGCGCAGTTTAAGCGCAATAAATCCGAGTTTTTTCGCCGATTAATTACAATAGATGCAACTTGGATACACCATTATACGCCCGAAACAAAAATTCAGTCAAAATAGTGGAATGCAAAGGGCGAGCCGGCTTCAAAAAAAGCAAAAACTGTTTTTTCGGCTGGGAAAGTGATGGCGACTGTTTTTTGGGATAGTAAAGGAGTTATCTTAATCGACTATCTTCAAAAAGGAAAAACCATTACAGAAGCAGCATACTACGCATCATTATTTGCCAAGCTGAAGGCAGAAATTGCGGAAAAACGGCCACATTTGCAGAAAAAGAAAATCCTGTTTCACCAAGACAACGCGCCGTCTCAAACCTCAGCGGTTGCCATGGCGAAAATCCATGAATTACGGTTTGAACTGCTTGACCATCCGCCTTATTCACCAGATCTGGCCCCAAGCGACTTCTTTTTGTTCCCTCATCTAAAAACTGCGCTCGGAGGACAGAGATTTTCGTCAAATGAGGAGGCAATCACCTTCGTACTATTTGGACGGGTTAGAGAAATGGGAGCATCGCTGGGAGAAGTGTGTAAAGTTACAAGGAGACTATGTAGAAAAGTAAAAAAAAATTTTGAGAAAAAATGTCTTGTATCATTGTTTTCAGACAACCCTCGTAAAACATTTCAACGGAAACCTTTTCCCCACATATCACCAAGCAATATTTGTTGGTGTATTTCCTTTTTCTCAGATTGGTAAGGCTCTTCTGTTTTTTTAAAAATTTGGCATTGCCAACCAAAACCAAGCCGGCAACAAAAGCTTGTCTCAACTCATAAGAACCAAGTTTCCAGTACGATTTACAAATAAGCTGTTGATTTGTAAACGTTATTTTTTCTCTACATTTGTTACGACAATCATCCAATCTTCGTACGGTTCGTTCTCCTACAACTTTTCCAGTTGGAGATATATAGCTTTTGCCGGAGTTTCTTTTTTTTGCATCTTATTTGTTTTTTTGGTATTTTCTTCGACATTTTCAGAACCGGAATCTCCAAATAATAAAAGATTTTGCTTTACTGCATTTCTTGTATCAAAGGAAATTTCCGAAGGATCAGACTGGACTAAATCAGGATCGCCAAGTGAACCGTCGTTATCAAAATCTTTTGAATTTTCTCCTTCTGCCTCCATATCTAAACTAGTATTTTGGGTTTCGCCAGCATTGCCTTCGTTTTCTTTTACGTTCTGGAAATCTTGATTAACCGATATGTCTTGCGCTTTATTATCTTTGCCTATTTTATTTAAAACCTTATAATATGAACTTACCAGCTGAGTTATCTAAATGGTGTTCATTGCCTGTAGATGTAGACCGTTCCAAATTTCTATCGAATTGCTTTTTTAATGCCATAGACAGCATTTTTCTTGCACGTTCCATTTTTGAGACTAGGTAAGTAACCTTATGTAGAAAACTTAAGCACTCTTTTTAAAAGAGCAATATACATACGCAACACAATTCTTTTCGCTTAGACTGAAGAACATAACCTTTCCTTTTAAGTGAATAGAGCAAACTGGTATGTGTCCAACAAAACTAACTTATGTTGACATAAGTAACGGGTATTTAAATATTGTGTTTCAACAGAATTTAACAAATCATCTTAAGTGAACATAAGATTTTTTCAAAAAAAAAAAAAAACAAAAGGAACCAAAGAATTTAGAAATTCAACCTACTTAAAACGACATAAGTTTTTCTGTTAAAACTAAAAATTTGAAATAACACATGGGCTGAAAATTCAGTGCCGTTTTATAGTAAAACCCAAAATTTTTACAAAATTCAAATTTATTTATCAATATAGTTGCCTTCGAGGGCGATACACTGATTGAAACGATTTTTCAATCTTTCGATACCAGTTTTGTAGTACGATTTCGGTTTAGCCTCAAAATAGGCCTCTGTTTCGGCGAGTCGGTCTTAAATCTCTTTCCCTCAAGTATTCTTTTGAGGTCTGCGAACAGGAAATAGTCGCTGGGGGCCAAATCTGGAGAATACGGTGGGTGGGGAAGCAATTCGCAGCCGAATTCTTTCAATTTTGCCATCGTTTTCATCGACTTGTGACACGGTGCATTGTCTTGATGAAACAGCACTTTCTTTTTCTTCAAATGCGGCGATTTCGTCCTTCAAACGCTCCAACAACGCAATGTCATAGTCGCTGTTGATAGTTTGCCCCTTTTGGAGATAGTCGATGAAAATTATTCTATGTGCATCCCAAAATATGGATGCCATAACCTTGCCAGCCGAGGACGAGTTTCGTCGCCTGCTCGCCACTCAGCTGACTTGACTCTGGTGTGAAGTGATGGAGCGAAGTTTCATCCATTGTCACATACCGACGCAAAAATTCGGCTTTATTGCGGTTGAACAGCTTTAAAAACTCCTCTGAATCATCAACACGTTGTTGTTCTTGGTCGACTGTGAGCAAACGCGACACCCACTTTGAACAGAGCTTTCGCATGTCCAAATATTCGTGTATGATATATCCAACACGCTCTTTTGATATCTTCAGAGCCTCAGCTATCTCGATCAACTTCACTTTACGGTCATTCGTAATCATTTTGTGGACTTTTTTGATGTTTTCATCTGAAACAGCCTCTTTTGGACGTCCACTGCGTGCATCATCTTCGGTGCTTGTATGACCACTTTTAAATTTTTCAATCCACTTGCGAATGGTTCGTTCGGCTGGTGCAGAGTCTGGGTAACACTTGTCAAGCCATTTCTTTGCATCTGCTTAATTTTTTCCCATCAAAAAGCAATGATAAATCAACACACGAAATTGCTTTGAATCCATTTTTTTCACAATAACAAAAGTTGCTTCACTCACAACGCTATATCTCGAGCACTAATCGTCCGACAGCTGTCAAATTAATACACGTATCTTTTGAAGGTTGGTACTAACTGAAAAAATTTAATTCAAGTGGTGCCCTCTCTTTGAAACGGCACGGACCTTTCAGCCCATGTGTTAATGTAAGACAACTCCGTAACATAAGCTGCTTTGTTAAAAGCACAGCATATTTGTTAAAACATAAGCGTTTAGGAAACATACGATATTTCTTCAACGGAACACTATTTTAAAATGGGGGTGAGATAGAATAGTTGTTCTCAAACTGTAGATTAATCCTAACTGAAAATCTGAAAAACCGCTTATGTCGATATGCTACTCTGTCTTATTGCCACAGATATGGTACACAGCTTAAGCAAAATCTCCACACTTTCCAAAATGTTTGTACCAACAACGAATTTAATAATCGCTTTAGTGTTAGTATGAAACTAAATTTTAATGTACAGGGTCCCTATTCCGGTTCTATGATAAAATGAAATGATAAAATTCTTTTCACAAAACTTTTCATAGGGCATTTTCATTTTATCATTTCATTTTATTCAGCAAGTTGATTCCCGTTTCAATATGATAAACTCAGCTGACTTTTTTGCTGAATTTCAATTTATCATTTGACATGTAATTTTTCTGTCATATTTTTTTCATACTTGAAGAAGATAAGATAAGATAAGATATTTCAAATTTAAAGCAAAAGGTGCGATGAGCAACATATTTATTTATTTACTCTTGGATGAAGATCGCAGAAATTCTGTAAGGTTTGCATAAATTGTCGTATTAAAGCGATGTTAAATTTTGTGTTTGCATTTCAGATTTAGGATGAGAACTTTCCGAAGAAGTTTAAGGGACGCTCAAAACCCTTTCGAAGTTTTATCCGAAGAAAGGTTTATAGAACTGTTTCGTTTTCCTAAACATCTTTGCCGCGAATTAATTGAAACAGTGTCTCCATTTTTGAAGAAAACAAGTCGCATTCATGCCTTGCCGCCATATTTAAAAATACTTGCTGCACTTATATTCTTTGCAAATGGAAGCTATCAGCGATGTGTAGGACAAGATGCACTCTTGGCATTATCCCAAACTTCTGTTAGCCGTTGTGTTACTGAAGTAGCAGAAGCACTTGGGATTATTGCAGTTCAATTCGTCAAATTTCCAAATGATGAAGAGCTTACTAGAGTGAAGCAGAAGTTTTTTGAAGTTGCTTCCTTTCCGGGTGTTATTGGACTGATAGATGGAACCCACATTAAGATAACTTGCCCCAACAAAGATATCGAGCACGTCTATTATTGCAGGAAAGGAGATCACTCAAAAAATATATATAGCAATTTTATTATATTGAATATAAATGCACGATTCGGTGGAACTTCGCACGATGCATATATTTGGCGACGCTCGATTTTAAAAAGACATTTGGAAGGAAAATATCAGTCGGGACAAAGAAATTTTTGGTTACTTGGAGATAGTGGATATCCTCTGCAACCATGGCTGATGACATCAATTTTAACGCCTACACGTGAGGCTGAACAAAAATACAACGTGTCACATAAAAACACGAGAAATATTGTTAAGAGGTGTATCGGTATCCTCAAGGGCAGGTTTTGTTGTTTACTGAAAGATAGAGTTCTGCATAATAGTCCTGAAAAAGCTGGAAAAATAATAAATGCATGTGCAGTGCTGCATAACATTTTAATGAAGGTTCGAGTTCCTTTACCTGAATATGTTGAAGAGATAGAGGACAGTGAAACGAACTCGAATTCAACAAGTTTTAATTCCTTACTAAGTGAAGGTCAAAGAATTCAATCAGCTATATTAAACCATCATTTTCAGTAAATATTTACAAAAAAAAAAAAAAAAAAACATTTATATCACAAATTTTTATTAATGAATAAACACTTAGTTCACCAAGTTTACCAAGACTGTTGTCAGATTGACGCTTGGCCTTCCTTTTTGGATTACGGGTTGAGGTTGATGTTGTTGGCAATTCATCTTGTGCACGTTATTAGTTTCCACCGTTGTGTCTTCTAGGTAAACGATATCCTTAGATATGTAGATAAACATACACAGAAAGAAAATCTTTTTTTAGATTTTTTTGGAAAATATAAAAAAATGTATTTAACAAACCTCATACAACTCGGCTTGAAAGCCTAGTTCGTCAACCTCTATGTCACCGTCAACTGCCTGGGGTATAATCAACGTTATTATACGCTTTTCTACTTCCATTTGCTTCCATCCTTGTTGGCTCCACCTAGCCCGTTTAATTCTTCGGCTAGTGCTTTCCACATAGCCTCTCTATTTCTTCCCCAATCGATGCAATCCAATCTAAAAAGAAACATGCAAATTTTAAGAAATTATACATTAAATACATAAGTTTTGAATACTTACCTATCGTGAGCCAAATCAATATTATTTTCCAAATAATCGATTAAATATGATTTTTGTTCTTCGCTCGCACGCTTTCCGCGGTTGAGTTTATTGTTTTCCATTTTTTTTAATGTTTTAAATTCAAAATCGTTCTAATTAACACACTTTTCAGCTGAAAATCAACGATGATAAATAACTTTTCATATGATAATTTTTTGACATTGGATTCCATGTTTTCAAAGAACAGGAATCGCAAAATTACGTTTATCAGTGAAAAGTGTTTTCATAGCTCTTTTCATAGAACCGGAACGCCACTTCTAATTTTTAAAATATGACACAAGAGAACAGAGTGATGCCAATGTACTAATTTAATAGTAAGAGCAATCCTATGAAGGCCTAGATTTGACATTTAAAATACCAAAATTATGCGTAAAATGGTGAGTTGAGTTGAAGTTGTGTAACAGTTATTTAATTTTCATTATAATTTATTGAAATACTACGTAGTAAAAGTTCGTAAAATTGTGTTTTTTGGGAATGTTTCATTGAGACAATTAATTCCTACATTTTTCGTTATACAAAGAAGAAAATAATATTATTGTTGAGGAACGATGTACACATAACACAAAAAATCTGACCAGTAGAAAAAGGGAATTCACCACTCTTAGCCAAACATCCTAAATATCACCCTACATTTACGAGTAGAAGAAAATTATTCTGATAATATAAAAATAACTGTAATTCTAAACTCTTTCTAATTCAGCAATGTATTGCATATACACGGTTCTCTCTTTTGTCTCTTTTTAAAATTCATGTTATCTGATAATGTTACACTTGTTCGAATTATTGGTCGATTTCGGCAGTCTGGTCTTGAGCATCAACCGCATCGCATCTTAAAACATTCATTTGACAAAACACATATACATACATAAAAAATAAAGAAATTGTTGCATTATAATTGAATTTTTGTTGAGAGTTTTATTCAATCTTTTTTTTATTTGTTAAATTCCTTGCGATCTTAAAACACTTAAAATACACACAATCCACAAACGCATTTCACATCATTCACATTTTACACAATACACAAGAAAAACACAGCAAATAAAGGAAACGGGTTGTATACACATATATTCATAACACACATTTACATTTCTAACAAACACATTTACACCAAACATTTATTTTAAACAAATTCAAATATACATACATAACATACATAACAACATATTCTTTCGTATTCATATTTAACAACATATTTTTTTTGGCAAACATATTTAACAACATACTTGCATGTATTCAAATTCATAATTTGGTCCTTCGAGCCGGATACGCCAACAAAAGTGAAAATTATTAGTACTAACTTTATAGGCAATCTAATTAGAAATTATAAGTAATAGATGTGCATTCTTATCTCATGTCGTTATCAAATTTCTCATACTAAACTTTCGTCGCCGCTATACAGATAGGAATTCTGCACCTACGGTATAAAAAAAAAAAATAATAAAAATTAACGGACTTAAAGTTACGGTACAATCACACCTTATACATCCGACACAAGTGCCGTTCATCACATCTCATACGATTATTGAATTCACTCTAACGGTACAAGACTTATCATACGAACTCACGCGTTATAACATATATGTGCATGTGTTAACTTTTAAACTGTATTTAGTATACCAACCCTGATTTACGTTTTAATTTTAATATCCAAACAATAATTTTCGTACTCTCTCTATCGTAAATTCAGCCCTTTTGGTTTCGATATAACATAAAACAAAAAAACATGAAAAAGGTCGTCGTGAAGCGTGGGCGTGCTAAGGGTTGCATCACGCAAGCCGAAACGTTCGCGAAATCTATTGAACTTAAGGCAACAATCGCAAGCCTTGAATTCCGAGTCAAGGCACTAGATGAAGCATGGCAGGAATTCGTATCTTTGCAAAACGAATTGCTGGATTTTATAGATGAACCAGGGTATGTTGACCGCGAACCTGAATTCGCGGAATATCAAAATAAATATTACGAAGCTCGTTCGATAATTTCCGATGCGATTCTTATTAGGAAAACGAGTTCCGAAACTAAACTTCCATCACCACCTCCAGCAAATTCGCTTCCAGAAATTCCTGAATCGGTTAACGTATCCAAGTCAGTCAAGTTGCCATATTTATCGATACCACACTTCACTGGCGATTATAAAGACTGGCCAGCGTTTCGCGACTTGTTCACAGGCACCATCGATTCCAATCCAAACCTTACCTGCACAGACAAACTTCGTTTTTTGCAATCGTTTCTTCGTGGAAGCGCCAAGGATCTCGTTAAGCATATCGCATGTACAGAAAACAATTATGTCGAAGTTTGGGATAGGTTGGAGAAACGCTACGATCATAAACATCTAATCGCCCAGTCTTTCATTCAGTCGTTTCTAACCCTACCCTCCTGTACTGCTGTGAATCTTCAATCACTTCGAAAGATCGCGGATGGAGCTGATGAAGCCATACGAGGGCTTAACGCGTTAGATATAAACACTCGAGATCCATGGCTCATCTATCTTCTTCTCCAAAAACTTGATCATGAAACTAAACGCGCTTGGTCGGAAGAAGTAGGAACACGCGATGATTGTTCAATTGATGAATTTTTAGACTTCCTTCAATCTCGTTGCCGTTGTCTGGAATCATGCATGTCTCTTTCTCGCTCCAGTCAAACTCGCACAGTTCGCACACTCCTGGCAGAATCCTCGTTGACGTCAGGCTGTCCAAAGTGCAAGGCAGATCACACACTTTCCCGATGCCAAGACTTTATTACCTTAAATATCGCCGCTCGCCGAGAGTTCGTAAAATCCAAATCGCTTTGTTTCAATTGTCTTCGGCAAGGACATGCATCTAATAAGTGTCGGTCAACATTTCGCTGTCGCCAATGCAATTCGCGGCATCACTCGTTAGTGCATCCTTCGCAAACTCCAACTTTAAATCCGAACTCCGAATCTTTTCAAGAAAATCCTGAATTGGAACTACCGGTTATCGCTACCCACACTTTGCAATCTCGTCGTCGATATACAACCATTTTACCCACAGCCGTCGCTCGGATTCAGGACAAGCAGGGAATGTATCAAAACGTGCGTGTTCTTCTCGACTCAGGATCTCAAGTATCATTCGTTACAGAGCAAACCATTCAACGTTTGGGATTGCCGCGTAAACGCTCTCGGGTTCCAATCATAGGAATCGGGTCTTCTTCAGCAGGAGTGACTAACGGATTGGTTAGTCTCAACCTATCTTCGTGTTATAGCACGAAATCAGTGCAAATTAGTTGCTTCGTCTTACCAAATATTACTTCTTCCCTTCCGCCACTGTCCATCGATACCATTCCTCAAAAGTTGCTCTGTCTTGAACTAGCTGGTCCTCATTACAATCGGTCGGGCCCAATCGATGTTTTGATCGGTGCCGACACAGTCTTCAATATCATCCAAGGACCATCTAGATTTGAAGAAAAGGGAAAATTGACCTCCATTCCAACCATTTTTGGCTGGGTAATAACAGGACGCCATCCTGAGCATGTATCCGTTAGAACCTATTGCACGCAATTAAATTTTGACGAGGAATTTGGCCTCGAACGTTTCTGGAAACTTGAAGAAGTTTCCAACCAACCACCGTTATCTCTGGAGGAGCAACTCGCCGAAGAACATTTTATAACCCATCATATTCGTCGCCAAGATGGAAGGTATGAAGTTCAGCTTCCATTTAAGCCCTCATTGCAATTAACCTTCGGAGACTCTTTTGGAACTGCACTCTTGCGATTTCATTCCATTGAACGCAAGTTTAATTCGAATCCCGAGCTAAAATGTCAGTACTCTTCATTTATAAAGGAGTACATCGCACTTGGGCACATGGAAGAAATTCCGTCCAATGAAATATTCAAACCCACAGATAAATTGACCTACTATATGCCTCATCATGCAATTTTTAAAAGTGACAGTAGCACATCAAAAATAAGAATAGTTTTTGATGCCTCTGCCAAAACAAACAAATCTATGTCGTTAAACGAAACTCTGCTGATCGGTCCAGCGATTCAGAAAGATATTTTTTCAATTTGTTTGCGGTCTCGTCGACATCTTTATCTCATGACAGGAGACATTGAAAAGATGTATCGGCAAATTTGGGTTTCACACACCCACACTGATTATCAACGAATTGTTTGGCGTGAAGCCCAAGAACAGCCACTCAAACATTACCGGTTGCTTACCGTCACATACGGAACATCAGCTGCTCCATTTTTAGCAATAAGAGTTCTACAGCAACTGGCCGTAGATTCTGCTCATACTCATCCCCGTGCATCCGCAGTTCTTCTTAATGATTTCTATGTAGATGATGTAATTACTGGCTCGGACACAATTGATGATCTTATCACTCTTCGAACAGAGCTAGTCGACTTGCTTAAATCTGGTGGATTCAATCTTCGAAAATGGACCACAAATTGTTGGCCTCTGCTTATTTCTTTGCCCGACGAACAACGCGAGCTCTCCCCTGTTGAGTTTGAGGAGTCCAGTTCCGTCAAAATCCTGGGTCTGCAGTGGTGTCCATCAAGAGATTGTTTTACTTATAAGGTCAAATTAAATCCTTCTACTGCCTACACGAAACGCCGAATACTATCTGATGCATCGCGTATCTTCGACCCATTAGGATTCCTCGCACCTACGATAATTTCAATAAAAATTTTAATGCAGGAGCTTTGGCGAAAACAGTTAAAATGGGATGAGGAAGTTCCAGAAGGCCTCTCGTATCTATGGACCGCCATCAGACATGAGCTAATTCAGCTGGAGTCATGTTCTATTCCTAGAATAATGATTACAAATAAACAACATTGGGAATTGCACGGCTTCTGTGATGCATCCCTGGATGCATATGCAGCAGTCGTCTTTTGTCGAAACATCAACATGGACGGGTCGATTTCAGTGTGTCTCGTTGCGGCGAAATCGAAGGTAGCGCCCTTAAAGGTTTTGCCACTTCCGAGGCTAGAATTATGTGGAGCTTTACTACTAACCCGTCTTATCAACAAAATCAAGATTTCTTTGCAGGAGCCTCATGTAAACACCTTCGCCTGGACAGACTCTTCAATTGTACTTCACTGGTTAGCGGCGTCACCTAAGAAGTGGTCAGTTTTCATTGGAAATCGAACATCTGAGATCTTAACATCGATTCCATTTAAATCATGGGGCCATGTGCGCTCGGCTTCAAATCCTGCAGATGCAGCAACTCGTGGAATGCTCCCTTCTCAACTTTTAAGCACTGAAATTTGGTGGAAAGGACCACAGTGGCTCAGCGAAGACAAAACCAAATGGCCTTTATCCAGCCATTGTAAAGAAGATGTCGACATCAACCAATTAGAAGAGAGGAAGGTATCAACATCACAGGTATTCGTAGCACAATTACCAACCACAAACGTCCTTGAACAAATGATATTTAACTCGTCTAGCTGGTTTCGGTTGATACGAATCGTCGCGTACATAATTCGGTTCGGTCGAAATTGTCGTTTGCCATCAAATACGCGAAAACTCGTCGCATTATCAACTGAAGAGTTGTTTACCGCAAAAACTGAACTCCTTAAAAGTGCTCAATTATCGTTATTTAAAGATGAAATCCAACATCTCAAAACCAATTCGGATTTACCATCAAAAAACAGACTCTCACCTTTAACGCCCTTCCTTGACTCGTTCGGTATTGTTCGGGTAGGTGGTCGCTTAGAATATTCGCAATTACCTTATTCTGAAAAACACCCTATCGTGCTCTGCAAATCACACCCAATCGCAAAACTAATTGTCGAATACGAACACAAAAAACATATACATGCAGGTGTTTCGCTATTATTTGCCCTTCTTAAACAGAACTTCTATATTCTCGGCGGTAGAAACCTCGCTCGAAAGGTTGTACATGACTGCGTTATCTGCTTTCGTCAACGGCAGACCACAACAAACCAGCTAATGGGAAACCTTCCCATTGAACGCATACGTTATTCGCGGCCATTCAGCAGGGTTGGCTGCGATTACGCGGGGCCGGTCCTATTGCGTCTTAATCTAGGAAGAAATCCCAAATTTGTTAAGACTTATATCGCCTTCTTCATATGTTTCGTAACGAAGGCTATACATTTGGAGCTCGTTGGAGATTTGTCATCGGTGGCGTTTTTAAAAGCTCTTGACAGGTTTGTGTCGCGTCGCGGGAAGCCGTACGAGATATGGGGCGACAACGGGACAAATTTTCACGGCGCAAAACGACTTTTGGATGAAATGTATATACTGCTTTGTAGTCAACAACATAACAACATAGTCATCAACCATCTTGCCAAAGACAGCATCCAGTGGAAATTTATACCACCCTCATCTCCTCATTTCGGAGGATTGTGGGAGTCCGGTATTCGTTCTGTAAAATTGCATTTGAAACGCGTCATAGGTGATACGAAGCTTACTTATGAATCCATGTATACCCTATTAGCACAAATCGAGGCCTTGTTAAATTCACGACCGATGTGGATCACATCAGACTCTGAACCTCTCGCCCTTTCCCCTTCACATTTCTTAATCGGGGAAGCATATACTGCCGTACCCCAACCAGATGCTCAAAACCCTGTAGTATCCATCAAAACTAATTGGTCTCTTTTACAGGCAATGCTGCAAGGATTTTGGAAACGTTGGCATAGGGAATACCTTACATCACTTCAGCAACGACCCAAATGGAGGAAATCGTCTCCCAATTTAGAAGTCGACAACATAGTTCTCTTGAAGGAACCAAACCTGCCGCCCTCCAAATGGATTCTCGGACGAATTGTAAAAACCCATCCTGGAGCTGATAACAAGTGTAGAGTCGTAACAATTCGCACTCAGTTTGGAGAATATGTACGGCCAACAAATAAGGTGGCTTTGTTACCTACTTCTGAAAGCCCATAGTCTTTCAGGGGGGGCTGGATGTTGAGGAACGATGTACACATAACACAAAAAATCTGACCAGTAGAAAAAGGGAATTCACCACTCTTAGCCAAACATCCTAAATATCACCCTACATTTACGAGTAGAAGAAAATTATTCTGATAATATAAAAATAACTGTAATTCTAAACTCTTTCTAATTCAGCAATGTATTGCATATACACGGTTCTCTCTTTTGTCTCTTTTTAAAATTCATGTTATCTGATAATGTTACACTTGTTCGAATTATTGGTCGATTTCGGCAGTCTGGTCTTGAGCATCAACCGCATCGCATCTTAAAACATTCATTTGACAAAACACATATACATACATAAAAAATAAAGAAATTGTTGCATTATAATTGAATTTTTGTTGAGAGTTTTATTCAATCTTTTTTTTATTTGTTAAATTCCTTGCGATCTTAAAACACTTAAAATACACACAATCCACAAACGCATTTCACATCATTCACATTTTACACAATACACAAGAAAAACACAGCAAATAAAGGAAACGGGTTGTATACACATATATTCATAACACACATTTACATTTCTAACAAACACATTTACACCAAACATTTATTTTAAACAAATTCAAATATACATACATAACATACATAACAACATATTCTTTCGTATTCATATTTAACAACATATTTTTTTTGGCAAACATATTTAACAACATACTTGCATGTATTCAAATTCAATTATATTAAAGTTATAAAAAAAAAATCTTATGGAATCTAGTTTCCATTTAAGAAGGAAAAAGGGACCCAACAAATTGCATTAGCCTCAGTACATTGGCATCACCGTTTCATATGGAATTGCAAACGAAGAAAACAATCTCAGCTGATTTTGATTTCCACATGACCTCAAAATAAATTCAAATTTAGATGCGAATATAAAACGTCAAACCAATGTTATGCATTGGGCTGTCAAATGAAGTTGTAGTAGTTTTTTTGAAACAGTGAGGTCTAGGTGAAAGCTGACTATTAAGGGGTTAGGCCACTCTAGAGGCCGTAAAAATAGGCTTATGTGTGATTTTTATTCAGCAAAAATCTAAAATAAATCGAGTTTATTGTGCAATACATATGATTGACTGTAAAGCATAATTGTTATAGAATAATTTATTTAAAATTGGCGGCTGTGCGGCGTTTCTCAGATGACCTCTCGTTTCTAGAAGGGTCTACGGCCGTACAAACAGGTCCTGTAAATTTTTAACTATGATGAGTCACAATTTTTTTTTTATTGTATATAACAAGCTAGAAAAGTATGTAGGATTTTTTTCATATATTGGTTTTTGGCTGCATGGCGCACTTCCAAAGTCAAACTTGGAAAATTCGCGGTCTCTATTGGCTAGAGCCGGATTGCAGTATTGGCCTAGTTTTTTAACTTCGATTTTTTTTAGGAGAGATATAACTTCGTTTGCCGTCAAAAAACTGCATCCAAAGTGTTCCTTCTTATTTTTCTTAAAATAGGACATTTCCCCATTAAGTGGATAATATCTTCTGTTTCACCCAAGTTACACAAAGAGCACAAGATGTGTAAATCATCTCTGTGAGTAATAAAGTTTAGGTGTATCAGCTCTCCTCTTAGCCTTACCACCATTAGTATGTCACCGACGCTATTTTCATCTCGAAAATAATTCCATTCTTCCAAATTGTGGTTATGTTGGGAATATATTGCTCTATGGAACAATTCGTTGGCGTTGCTCAGAAATCTCTCTCTGCACTCCAAATCCACTGATGATGAAGCCTTCCAGCGAGTACAGTCGAAGCTATTTAGACTGAAATCCATGCCATAGTCCGCAGTAAGATCCATCCATCCAGCATACCAGCTCGATTCTACATGTATGACTTGGAGGGGCGCTATCTTCGGAAGCCGGTGATTTTCTATCTTCATAATCTTAAGCACATAATCAATTTGCATTTTAAGGGTACGAATAAAAAGAGGTGACAATCCAGTTTCCAGAATTATCATATAATTTGACATATTTAATGGTAGTCGAAAAATTCGCTTTAGGTAGTAGCGGAGGAGCTTCTCTTCATTTTCATATTGTTGTACTCCCCATATTTGTGCTGGGTAAAATAAAATAGATCCCGATACCGCCTTAAAAACCCGGAATTTGCTACTGCGTGCAATACTTTTATTACAAAAGCATCTACTCCACGATGCACTGATTGGGTTTTTAGCTTTTGTCAGCTTCCCCTTCAGATGCTTCTCCATATTTAAACTTTTTGTACTTAACAATTTCTATAGCCTTACCATTAAAATACCATTTTTCATTTACAGAGTTTCTGCCTGCCCCGTTCTGAAAAATCATAATTTTGGATTTCTCCAAATTCACTACCAGACTCCAAAGCTCACAATATTGAGACAGCCGGTTGATCATTAGCTGCAATGAATCAGGAGAAGACGCCAAGAACACGATGTCGTCTGCGAATTGCAGTGCCTTGATTATATGACCCGCGTATTCGATGCCGCACTGTAAGTAGTTTACGAGATCATCAATGAACAAAGCAAATAAGCTTGGGCTCATAGTACAACCTTGTCTGACGCCTGATTGTGTCGATATATAAGTTTTGCATGACTCTGTCAAATTTTATTAACATACCAATGTTACAGAGCTTGTAGGATAGAGCCTGTCTATCAACCGCATCAAATGCTGACCTGAAGTCCATGAAAAACGCAATAGCTTCTTATTTTTGCTGAGAAATGAATCCGCAATACTTTTCAAAACAAAGATATGGTCAGACGTATAATAGCCTGGTCTAAAACCTGCCTGGTACTGTTCTATGAGCTTATTATCGTTAATCCATGTGTTGAGACGTCTCTGTAGAATTAGCGTGAAGATTTTGTAGCAAGCATTTAAGAAGGATATGCCTCTATAATTAGATAGCTCCGACAAACTTCTTTTTTTATGTATTGGAAAAATTATGGATTCTTTGAATTCTTTGAATTCTTGCGGTATCGATCCTGTTTCCAACACATTATTGATTATTGTACTTATATTTTTAAGGATCTAGTTAAAATTTGAAGTGAATTCGTTGAAAATTGTTCAAGTTATGGGTGCGGCCAATATGAAAAATGCCGTTTTGACATAAACTTTTAAGTTAAGATCACGGCCTACCTGGCGGCCTTATACTATACTTTGAAAAACAAGCACTTCGACATGTTTTCCGGCCATAATCTTTTGGGATGTACTTTTTGAGGTACTAAGGGACCATAAAAAGCAATAAAAAAAATCGATTTGTTGAAATCCTAGAGTGGCATAACCTCTTAAATTCTACTCTGTTAGTGGTTCCCCAATTAGTTATGCTGTTAATATCAGAACTTAATGAGGTTAACATAGGCTGGCGTTCCCGTTCTACAGTCGAGGAGCAGGGATGTGAGTCCGGAAACGAATATGAAAAGCAGAGAGTACTGTCGTCAGCAAAGGAATATATTGGATTAGAAGTGGCAGACAAGAGATCATTAATAAAAATTAAAAGGAGTGTCGGAGACAGGACGGAACCCTGGGGCACGCCAGCATTTATTTTGTGAATATCAGACTTGAAACCATCCAAGACAACTTGAATTCGACGTTCCGAAAGGTAATGTGTAATCCACTGAAGATCGATCCACCCATTTTCGACAAAAGAGCCTGACGCCAAACGATGTCAAATGCCTTAGAAATATCAAGTGCAACTATTTTGCTTTCGCCAGATTGATGTACGCTTTGGTTCCACTTTTCGGTGAGACATGCCATCAAATCACCGGTGGACCTGTTGCTATGAAAACCATATTGCCGGCCATTGTGAAGTTTTTGTGCTTCGAGATACTCGTATTTCATCAGCGTTTCCATGACCGTGGAAAGAAGGGACGTAAGTGCAATGGGTCTGTAGGAGTAGAGAGAAGACGATTCGCCTTTTCTTAGGGACGGGCTGGAGAAATGCTATTTTCCATCTTCTCGGAAAGAGTCCTAAGGAGTAGGATTGATGAAAAAGCTTACGCAGTGGTTTTGCCAGCGTGTAAGAACACCTCTTCATAAGAATAGGAGATATACCATCTGCACCAGTGGATTTGTGAATGTTAAGATCTTTAAGAATTCTTGCTATTACCCAAGCACGGAAGTGGACTAGCCCCATTGAAGATTCGATGCACTCAGGTGCAAGCGGAGACAAAGCACAATCTGGAAGTGTCGAGCCGGCAGCAAAGTGGGCAGCAAGCAGATTGGGCTTGCCGAAAGAGCCGGCAGCTGGCATGTCATTATAAATGAGCACTGGGATGGAGGATGAGGCAGAATTTCTAACATTTTTGATGAACGACCAACAATTTTTACTACCTTTGGTGCATTGTAGTATTTTTTGTCTCAGTTTTTCGTCGTATTGGAATTTTACACGCTTGAGAAAGGCGTTGCAGTCATTTCTGGCTCGTTTGAATTTTTTTCGGTTTTCCTCTGTCGGGGTGGTCTTATAGGACCGAAAAAACATTTCTCTAACACTGACAGCCTCTTTACAGCTGGAGTCGTATCATGCCTTTTCTTTTGGTCCGAAAATCTTCATCTGATGAGGGAGAAAGCATCTCATTCCCAAGAGAATAGTTCCTGTGATCCTTTTCGTAAAAAAGCTGTTAAGACCGCTCCTATTGGCTTTCTCGTATTGCCATACGGTTCTTTGAGGAATCTTTTCTCTAACTGTTTGGATGGTGTACGAGAAATTAACTGATATGACACAGTGGTCCGACGATCCTAGAGGGGATAGCATATTGATTTTGTATTTGTCAGAATGAGAAGTTAAAAATAAGTCCAGAGTGTTGGCGGTATGACTATCAAGGTCTAATAGTTATGTGAGGTCATTTGCAAGCTGGGTTAAGTTATTTCCAGCAGCGAAGTTCTCAAGACACCGTCCATTGGGTGTTGTCTGTCCAGAACGTCGAAGCCACCCAGAATTGTGTATATTGAAATCGCCCGTAATGACGATTTCAGTATGAGGATACAGGGATACAATTCTTTTAATGGAGTCAGACAGCGCATCAAACTCGTGAAAGCCCGAGTTGCTATCCAGTTGGGGGCTGTAGTAGTAGCAGTAGTGGCAATTTGCTTACGGAAATGGAATTTTAACCACATGAAATTGAATTCTGGATTGGAACAGGGACTGCATTGTGGTGGAATTTGGTAAGCTACATCACTACGCACGTAAATGGCGAGACCGCGGTGGAGAAAGAATAGTGGCACTAGTTTGTAACCAGGTAGCTTCAAATCATTGTGTTCTCAGAGCGAGATCTACTTGTGTTTCACTAAGTGCCAAAAAAGCTGGTCTAAATTTGAAAAGTGATTATATTTTACCCCGGGAATATTGGCTATACCACTTTGAGTGTTCCCGGAATTTATTCAGAAAATTAAAAATACAAGTTTATTCATCTTAATCTATTTTGTCCCCCTTCAAAGTAATCCCCATCGACTGCAACACACTTATGCCAGGGCTTGACCCAATCCTCGAAACATTTTTTGTATTTGGTTTTCGGTATGTCCATCAGTGCTTCCTGCGATTTTTCCATTACTTCCTCTCGGCTGCTGAAACGCGTTCCCGTTGTGGTTTTTTTAACTCGATTGAACAGAAAGAAGTCACAGGGAGTGAAATCAGGTGAATTCGGTGCCTGTTGGATGGTATTTGTTGCATTTTTCGTCAAAAAATTACGAATAATGGTGGCACTGAGCGACGGTGCGTTATCATGGTACAAAATCCACTAGTGGCCACAATACTGGTCTCTTTCGGCGAATTGCTTCACGCAAACTTTTCATAACGCTCAAATAATACGAGTACTCTTTGTTTACTGTCTGGCCTTCTGGCAAAAATTCATGATGCACTACACCGTTGTAATCCATGAAAACTGTGAGCATTGCCTTCTTTCTTGACTGAAAACGACGTGGTTTTTTTGGTCTTGGCTAATTTGGTGAACGCCATTCACTTGCCTGATGTCTAGCTTACGTGTCGTACTCATAAATCCATGTCTGGCCCCAGTAATGATCCTTTTGATTCAGCCTCGCAAATCATCTCTTTTGCGACGTCAACACGGCCACTTTTTTGCGTGAAATTGAGGTCTTTTGGCACCAGCTTTGCTGCTACACGACGGAAACCCAAATCATTAACCAAAATGTCTTGGACGGATCCATAGGTAATGTTCAAGTCCTCCGCTATCTCTCTGATGGTTAATTTGCGGTTATTGACCAACATTTCTTTGACTCGTACTTCATCAATGTTTTCGTCGGTTTTCGATGTCGATAGTCTGCCACTGCGTTCATCATCTTCGATTGACTCACGACCACTTTTGAACCGCTCGTGCCACTGGTAAACGACTGTTTTCTTTAGAGAATCGTTGCCGAAACACTTTTCCAACATTTCCAACGTTCGCGCACCATTAAATCCGTTTTTTACGCAAAATTCAATACTCGTACAAGTTCGTTGTTCAAATTCTAAAATTGTAAAAAATCGCCAACACACACAGGATAGATGTACTCTTGGCTACGTAACTTTTGCAAATGTCAAGCTATGACGCTAAGATTTAGAGAGAATGTCAAAAACAGAATTTACCAACTTGACACAGAAAAACAGAACTCAAATCGGAACAATGGGAGCGCCACACGGTGGTTATTCCGGGAAAATTTTGTTTCTAAATTCCCGAGTCATTATAAAAAAAAGAACACAAAAAATATAAACACCGTAGTAAGCACAGCTGTGAAGTAAAAATTCAGAGTTGTTTTACCGAATCAAATTGTTGTAGGTGTTATGCCCTTACAACAATAGGAACCAGCACACCAACAAAATTCAGTCAACAGTGACTGAGTGCAAGCAACAGAATGACCTATAAACTGACAAAGAAGCCTCCAGCAGTACTTTTTAGCCAGTAATCATACTTCTTCGGCATTTTTTAAAGCACTATTAGAAATCCTTCAGCATATCGTTAAACAATGAGAGGCTTCACAAGGAAGTGATGTTGCAATTCTACCCATCTTTACCTCGAAACGGATATCTTCACAGAGATTGTACCTCGTATTTCATAAATTTTTGCAGTTCCTACCACATGATGACGACGTTAGCGTACACTGAAAATATTTATGAGCCTATTTAATGCAGAATCATCCAACGCATATCCGTATCTTCTTCGAACTTGCCCTCTAAAATGTCAACGGCTTGATAAGGCCCTGTCTAAACAATATTTGCTTTGCAAATTTCTTACATGAATATAATCTTCTTGAAATCATCCTCGACAGTCAGAATAATTTACGAAATGTATCAGATATATGAATAATCAGATTGGTTAAGGTAGTCACTAATTTAACTTCCCCTCCGCTACATACGAG
The DNA here is from genome assembly GCA_963966105.1 of Volucella zonaria. Taxonomy (NCBI): domain Eukaryota; kingdom Metazoa; phylum Arthropoda; class Insecta; order Diptera; family Syrphidae; genus Volucella; species Volucella zonaria. Next base: position 339,086,323 of record OZ014530.1, read on the forward strand.
TATCTCCACGCATACCCGTAGATCTAGCCCGCTGCCTAATAACATGTATTGTTTTGCAAATTTCGATTTTTTCTCGCTGATTTTAATTTAATTAATGAGACTATGAGGAAATTGCCAACATGTGCATGATCGGATGACTGGCTATTTAATTTTGCCGTTAAAAAATTTGTCCTCGAAAATTGCTTGTATCATATTTGGAATCTGCCGAAATGGGCATATCTGAAGAACATTCGTTTATGGGGACGAATAATTCAGTAGAGAAATATGTATCTACGAGTATTTAAATTTGAATGAAGAATTTGTTGAATAGATTTCTGTTTGTTTTTTTTTTTTTTTTTTAAGGAAAGGCCTTGAGTTTATGTATGTAGGTCAGCAGTTCAGTGATTCTGCGGGTTTCTAGGAAATCGGAAATGCTATTGTGGCAAAAAAAATGTTGAAAGGGGTGCGTTCAAGGTGAAAAGAATTAAGTTAAAGTGGTTTTGAAAGAGCATCGTAAAGTATTCCATTATCGTATTCTTCAACTACATTTCATTCTAGTGCTTGTGCAGTGGACCACCTTCTCCCACAGTTCTCCCAATAACATGAAGTTGACTAGTCTTAACCAAGCGTGATGACATCCACAATTCCTGTCATTAGCCAATTGATGCTGACGTATAACCTCCATTTGAGGCACCTGGACAGCTATTTCGGCATCTGCCTAATAGTAAACTAATTCAGCCAGCTGGAGGACACCTTGTCATAATGAAGACGTAAAAAACCCATTCTTACGAAAAAACTAACAGCCTCGGACAGTTTCACGTCGAGACGGCACAAAAAAGAACAATAATTCTAGAGTAGGCCTCTGGAAAGCTACAATATGTTACTGTCCCAAGGATACTCAACATTTAAAGAACATCCTCACAAATAATAAGGCGGACACTACTTCATTGTGCACTAAATAGGATCAGAAGCAATGAAAATAAAGGGGTGCGACATATAAAGGGTGTTTTTTTTAGAGTTTTAGTTTCTAAACTGGCAACACTATTTCTATAGATTGTCAAGTTGACAGTTGAAAATTGATTTGTGGTTAGTATTGTACATTTCGCCATTTTATGATGAATAGATTAACGCCAGAACAACGCTTGCAAATTGTGCAAACCTACAATTTTTTGAAAACCATATTTCGGTTCGCTAAACTTATCGTGCGCTACGTCCATTTTACGGTCGACATACCATAATGGTCTATCTGAGCAAGTTATTCGGATTAACCGTTTTCGCACCATGTACACTGTAGTGGATAATACGCATCGCCAAAGACGACAAACCGTGCGAACAAAAGAAGTTATTGCCGTTGTGGACCGCAGTGTTGAGGAGAACCCGAATGAGTCGATTCGCTATCGTGCACAACAATTGGAGCTATACCCATCCACTTTGTGGGTCGGAAAGATCTTGCCGTAAAAGTTTATAAGATCCAGGTTTGCAAGAGTTGAAACCGCGTGACCATCATACGCGTTGTAAGTTCGGTGAATGGGCCGAAAGTATGATTCAGCTTGATCCTCATTTTCAACGCAAAATTTTGCTCTCCGATAAGGCCAATGTTTGGTTAAATGGATATTTAAAGAAGCAAAATTGCCGAATTTGGAGTTTAGAAAACCCAGAAGCCTTTGTCGAGACGCCCTTAGAACCATTAAAACTCACAGTTTGGTGTGCTTTATAGGCTGGTGGAATCATCGCCCATATTTGTATAAGGACGATACCGGCCAGAATGTTACCGTCAATGATTTCCGTAGTTGAATGGCAATAACGTAACAGAGCTTTGGTTTCAACAAAATGGCGCAATATGCCACACGGCGCGCGACTTCACAAATTTATTGCAGGAAACATTTGCTGAGCACATAATTTCGCGTAATGGACCTGTGATCTGGCCTCAACGATCAGATGATCTCACACCTTTAGATTACTGTTTTTGGGGGTATGTGAAGTCACTAGTCAATGCCGGTAAACCAGAGACGCTGAACGATTTGGAAGTCAACATTCGCCGTGTTATTGCTGATATACGGCCCCAGTTGCTCGATAAAGTTGCCGAAAATTGGACTTCACGATTGCGTTTTATTCGAGGTACTCATAGCGAGCATATGCCCGATATTATATTATCTATTAAAAAAAGCTAACATCATAGACATTAATATTAGCTTTAAGTGTTTTATTTCATATTAAATTTGTAAAACTCTAAAAAAACACACTTTACAAGGTGGCGCAAAAGTTAACACCCGAAAAATTCGGTTCCGCTTTCGGATTATGTTTACTTGATGTCATAGGTTTATTTCCATTAAGTCGAGAAAATGATATCGGCTAAGTGGCCGCTGCCAGAATTGACAACCATTCGGACCTGACTTGAGGCATTTTCCATCACTCTTGATAGAACTTCCGGCGATGGGACCTCGCATTCTTGACGGATATTCTCTTCGAGGGCTTCAACAGTCTTGTTGACATAGATTCTTGACTTGAAGGAACTCCACAAAAGAAGTCTGGGACGGTTAAATCAGGCGAAATCGCCAAAAGGAGAGATTAGGCGACCGGAAATGCAGCGCTCAGAATTTCGGTTAGGGCTTATACAGTATGCACCGTCGCTCCATCCTGTGGGAACCACATGTTTTTCAGTTTCAATTCATCCAATTGACGAAGAAGAAAGTTATTGAACATGGCTCTGTAGCGCTCACCGCCCGCGGGGTTTTGGAAAAAATAAGGCCCAAAAGCACTCCATGCAGTAACGTTGAGCAGGTGTTATGTCTCTTCGTGGGTTATACGCGGATTTTCGATGTCCCAGAAGCAATAATTCTACGTATTCACATATCCACCGAGATGGAAATGGGCCTCGTCGCTTATAATGATTTTCGATGAAAAGTTGTCTCCCTCGTGGTCGAGGTTCAGGATGGCTTGAGCATAGGTTACACACGTTTGGCGGTTAACAAGTAATATCTTACAGTCTTTCACCAAAATTATCTGTACAGACCGCCGGTTGATGCCCGATTGTGTGGCAAGTCGTCTGGTCGATACTCCGCGGTCCTCTGCGACATCTTCAACTGCAGCTGCGATATTCTCAGCAGAACGGTTGCTCCGGGGACGGCCAGATCTGGCAGCATCTCGTGTTGTCCCATACTCTTCTAGGCGAGCGGCTACACGTTGTAGTGTTTGCCGAGTTTGCGTGCCGAAATTCACTCTGCGCCAACACCACCGACAAATCATTCCGCAAAAAAATCGTAACAATTATTCCGCGTTCCATAGGAATATAGCGATTCATGTCTTGTTGACATGACATGTGTATCTGTTTACTCCACAAATGTCAAAGTAGAATTGACATTTGCCGCCATTTGGAAAAATTATAGCACATTCCGATAGGGTGATGACTTTTGCGTCATCTAGTATTACAGTAGCCAGAAAGGGTCACACATGCTAGAATGCGGATTAGTAGAAGAAAAAGAAAAACGACTGAGATTGAATATAATCTATTTTAAATGAAGGATCGTCTAGGAGAACCTGTGGAAGACACTATTGGGGATAACATGCAAAAATAGGGGAGATTTTGATGCCAAAATCAGTAAATAATCAAGCGTAAAACATTCTGCATGTGCAACAATTTTATATGGGAAAACGTCGACGTTCACTATTATTTAAAGGATGTTTTTTATGCCAGCTTCCATGCGCCTTACGTATGTAAGAACACGGGGCTGTCACAGTTGTCCTATGTTCCAGCACATAAGGAATCTGTAGAGCCAGATTGTCAGCAAAACGTAGAGGTTAAACAACCACAAATTTCTAGTCAAATATCAGCCATCACTCCCCAAATGAGCTGCAGATAGGGAAAGCACGGTATAAAAGGCAAATGTTACTCTAAGACTTCAGTGCTCAAAGCACTTCAACGTTAGCTACAACGTCCGATTCAAGAGCCGATATGTACAAGCGTAAACCAGATTCACGCACGAACTCTAAAGATGCTTGCGTTAAAATTAAATTCACTGATAAAGATCAGACGAAGTGCTACACTCCTTAAGCTGCTCATCAATTCCCTGACATGCTTTTGGTTAGAGAAAAAGAGCTAATACGGATCTATACAAAAGGGCAAGCTTAATAAGAGTGGACAATTTCGCCACTCCGCTGACTTTAAGGCAGATTGTTAGAGTAAATTACCTGGACGAGACCTGATCTCCAAGGCTTATTACCCTTATAATATGTACCAAAAGAGTATGTGCTAGGCTTCGTTCTCCCAATAGCGTTCCTCTATCTGGACAAAGAAGGACTGATCCAGGATAAGCCAGTAGTGCCGCTAAATAACAAAAAGGAAGTAAATGGTCCATGACATTTCAGGCATATAGTTCCCTCGACTGCTTTTGGTCAAGCCTATCTTGCCGGTAAAAATTTGGGCCACTGTTTCGAGTAAAACTGTTTTCCTGTCTGCTGCGTTTTCCCTCTGGGTTAAAATCTAAGACTTTGCGGGGCGGAACATTGGTGTCCATTTTCCATACATGTCCTTTTGCCATTGAATCTTCTCCTTCAAAGCCGGACAACGCAAACGGGACCGAATATTTTTCGCAGGATTTTTCTCTCGAGCGACTGAGGATATCTTCATCCGCTTTTGACAGGGTTCATGCTTCAGCGCTATAAAGTAGGACTGGGATAATCAAGGTTCTTGTGATTTTGCTGAGGTGTTTTTGGGAGAAGCAGAGCCAAGGTAAACAAAGCCCCTCACTACCTCGAAATCATAGCTATCGACTGTGACGTGCTGTTCAATTCGGCGATATCGAGTGTCATTTCTTTTGTCCTCACCGGTGACAGCGCGCTGAGTTCTCCCAATTATACCGATATCATCGGTAGTTAGTAGTTACACAGACTTTTGGGAAATTTGCGCCTCAAATGTTCACTTGTAAGTTCCGCACAATCTTTCAAGTATGATGTTAAAGAAGTCACTTTAGCTAAAAACCTTTCTTGATATCAAAGGTCTCGGTTAAGTCGTTACCGATCTTAATAGAGCAGCGAGCGTTCTCAATCGTCATTCTGCACAGATGGACGTGTTCAGCATGCCAAAATTAGACATGGCTCTATATAGCTCATCTCTATAAATGCTATCATATACGGCCTTAAAATCGATAAGAAGATAATGGGTATAGATTTGGACTTCTTAAGTGTAAAGATTTAGTCGATTGTGGCTTTTCCTGATCTGAAACCGCACTGATAGGGACCATCATTACTTCGTTTTGGTCAGGTGAACGGAGGTTTTGGCTATCATCGTCTAAGTTGTTTGGTATATTCTGCCAGAGGGGGGGATGTTATCTACGGGTCTTTTTACTTTGGCACGTTCTTTTTACCTGTGGGTAAAACTTCCATATACCCCCTGACTGACTGGAACTGCAACCAATTGCGTCTCAGTTGTGTTGAAAAATTTTTATCCGCGATGGAATTCAAACGTGATAGTGTGGTTGCTTTATATTTGGCAGGAAAACCACAAGTAGCTATCGTTAGAGCCATCCAGCACCTCAACGTGAATAAATCATTTGTGTCTCGAACCATAGCTCGTTACCGTGATACTGGCAGCGTTGCAAAACGCCATGGAGGTGGTCATAAAAAAACAGCAACATCGGCAGAAATGGTTCGGAAAGTGAAGGCTCGAATTGAACGAAGTCCGTGTCGAAGTGGAAGAAAAATGGCTCGTGAACTCAACATATCATTGGAACGGATGCAACACATACTGAAAAATGAGCTTGGGCTCAAGCCATTGAAGTTCCAAAAAGCACACGATCTTACTTCGCAGCAGAAAAAAGTTAGAGTCGAAAGAGCGAAGGAGTTGCTACGCTTGCACGAAAGTGGTGAGTTGCCGAATTTGGTTTTTTCCGATGAGTCGCCATTTGTTATCGAGCAATATGTCAACAAACAAAATGACCGAGTTTACTTGAAAGAGAGGTCCTTCGAAAATTTACACCTTCGGTTATGGTTTCGGCCGCCATAACCGCCGATGGTCGCCCTCCGCTCGTATTTTTGGACCATGGCGTCAAAATTAATGCGATCGCATACCGTGAAACTGTCTTAGAGGCAGTATTGAAGCCTTGAGCAAACAATCATTTCGGTCGGAGACCGTGGACATTTCAACAAGACTCGGCACCGTCTCACAAAGCGCGCGTCAACCAAGATTGGAAGATTCTAGCAGTCTCTTGCGATTGCAGATTTTTTACTTTCAAAGTTTAAAAAAGCGTTGAAAAGAACTGTTTTTATTTTGTTTAAAAAAAAAAGTGTTCCGGAAAGACTTTGACAGCGACAGAAAGAGGAAAAATAGATGCGTTCAATGAGTTAGGATTCTCAGACCGAGAAATTGCAAGGAGGCTTAAAAGAAGTAAGACTGTTGTAAACAGTTATCTTGCGGATCCACAAAGCTATGGGAAAAATTAAAAAGGACGCACGGCAGAAGCAACAACATTACGAGAAAAGCGGTTAATTCTACGGCGTGCCTCAAATTATACTCTACCAGCGACTAAAATAAGGGCAAACAGCAAAGTATCGGCCAGCATAGCAACTGTCCGAAGGATAATACGAAAAAGTGGTACTATACAGAGAAAAAAACTTAAAAAGAAACCAGTTTTGAGGCAAGAACACAAGGAGCATCGAATGAATTTTTCAGGAGAACATGTCGCTTGGAGCAGTGATTGGAAACGCGTTGTCTTTTCGGATGAAAAAAAGTTTAATCTTGATGGCCTCGATAGTTACAATTTCTATTTCTATGATCTAAGAAAGGAGGAGCTTATTTTGACAAGACACCACAGTCGTACATCAGGTGCAATGGTGTGGGAAGCTATTACCAACTATGGCACAATCGAGTTGGAGTTTTTGTCCACAACAATGAACGTAAACAACTACAAATGTTTGCTGAAACGGTCATTTCCAAAAGTGAAAAACATTTCCGGACCCCTGCCTTGGATATTCCAACAAGACAATGCCCCCACCCACACTTCCAGGGTTGTTAAAAGTTGAATTCAATCAGAAGACGTGGAACTTTTGCCATGGCCGCCCTATTCACCGGACTTAAACATAATCGAAAATGTTTGGGCATGATTATCTCGTAAAGTGTATGAAGGCGGCAGACAATTTGAAGACAAGGACACTTTAATCGAAGCTATTCGTGATGCCTGGGCCCAAATTTCTCTTGATTATTTAAAAAAAAACTCTATGACTCTATTCCAAACCATGTTGTAGAGGTCATCTCGAAAAATGGCGGGCATACTCATTATTAATGTAGGAAAACATAATAAATAAATGTTTTAAAACCATAAAATGTAAACTTTTTATTAATTTTTTCCTTTTTTTCGAAGATTTAGCATGTAGCCTCATTCTAGTGGCGCATCTTTTTATACGCTTTTCAAGAAGTTCATTGTTTGATCTCGGGAAATTCCAACGGCCGTTTCTTATTTACCCTTTAATTTTATGACTTTCTGTTGACAAAATATGTATCTGTTCCCAGGTAGTAAAAGTTTGTGAACTCACAGATGGCAGTTAAATCGAAATAACAGTTAAACAAAATTGGCCTAAAACATAGAAACCTAGAGGATGGCAGCGCATCACTTGATTGTGATACTTTTTTAGCATTCCGCAAATTAAAGACTAAGCCTAAATCTGTATCTTAATTTAACTTGAGTCAATACTGTTTTGTCCGAGTGCCTCTGTCGTAGGTTCAATACATTTATCAACAGTTTTGTGGTCTATTTTCAAATATTTCGGTTGTGTTAAATGCAAGGAGTGATTTTTTGAAATAACCAAGCTACTGACGCACTATTATCAGCCCCAACCTGAAGTTTAAAACCAAGGAACAAGAACAACAATAGCACACGATCATTTAACACAGCAATAAATCCCAATATAACCACAAATATAATTTAATATTGTCAATAAGCCTAAAAATTGAATTTTTGCATCACTCTAAAAAAAAGTAGAGCCATTAAAACCTTTAATCCTAACAACCTGTTATACAAAGGAAGTACCGCCTTTGCGTCTTCTTAAATATTACTAGATTCAGTACATTTTAATTTCCATCATTTAAGTGTATGAACTCGAAAGTGATTTAAGAAACGCTTCTTCAATATTTCACTAACCACAAAAAATGCCAATAAGGCCATCAATTTAAAATCAAGTTTAGAAATTTACAAATTCATGAATTATTTGTGAGTAATGTATTTTTGTGTATTACTCTGGTCAAAAAAGCTGGTTTTAAAGCACACCTCATCGTTGATTATTGATCACTTAGCCTGAAAAATATTGACCCTGCTTCCTTATAATTAAAACAAAATTTTCAAGTATAAATTTAAATAAAACAATAAATTAAATTTGTGTCTTAGTATTAATTTTCATCAATTAGAGTTTAACAATGCAGATCTAATTTTTTGAAGGCAATATTGTCTAAATGACAGCCGTTTCCTGCAAGGCATTCTTGCAGCCGGACTCTTCTATTGTAAACGCCAAGAGCAAAGCGAAGATGCAATGACCACAATTTCTTGGCGAACAATTTCCTACAGGTTCTGAGTCTTGATGGGCAAAATCGCTTTAACACCTCCTCAGGGTGCCTACTGGGTAACTACAATATATCTCAGTCAACTCAGCGTACCCGGTTTTGATTCACATAAAAACGTTGCCTCGCAAGGCCTTACAAGCCTATGCAAAGGAGATATAATTGTGATGAAAACAACAACAGCCTCGGATAAGAACAATTTATCAGTTGACGACCCATACACACGCGACAAGTTAAACGACGTTCGGATGTGTACCTGCAATGTGAGGACTCTTACTCGTAATAGACCAGGTGCTACTGAACGCCTAGAGGATTATGTATGTTGTATATAATCGCCATCCAAATTAAAATCGTCTATACCGATGTGGGTTTATTATTTAAAGCCACATTAAAGATAAAGTCATGCGCTTTTACGAGCTTCTAGAGAGAATGTATGAGCAGTGTCCCAAGTACGACGCAAAATTTGTACTCGCTGACCTTGGCCAACATAGGAAAGGGAAGCACCTTTGCTAACGCTGTGAGCACACGCAATTGGTACGACATCACATCAGGAAACGCACTGGGCTGATGGAATTTGCAAGTGGACTATATATAGTCGAAGCAAGTACATGTCTCAAACATTCTAAGTAACAGAAGGGCACATGGCGGTCTCCTGATTAACATTTCTCACATTGCGGAAGCCTCAAGACACGCATCCAGTTTTTAAGATTTCCGCGGTGCCAACATTGACTTTGACCCTTACCTCGTATCATATTGGCCATAGTACGAATGGCTCCTCAACTGAGAGGAGCTTTAACGCCTGGCGGCTATAATCGCAAGAGATTGCCAGAGTTTTTGCCGATCGCGTCTTCTTCAACCTCTTCCATAATATCACTTCAAAAATATCGAGTGCGACCAGTGGCAATGCTGCAAGGAAGCCATTAGAAATGCTGCCTCTGATTTGCTAGGTTTCACAAGAAATCCCTGCTTTGCCGATGAATGCTGACGTGCACTTTCAGCCAAGCAAAAGCCGTGCCGTGAAACACTGTGCGCGGGGACGAGTGGACGCAAAGAGAGCCGAATTAAGAGCTGCTGTCAACAAGTCAAGCACAAAGCTCTTCCAAAAAAGAAGGATTTGGAAAAATACGAAGTTGAAGAGGTTCGGAAGTCTAAAAGTGCTAACAATTTAGAGGAACCTGTTCTGTGGACAAGACTGGGGACGCTAGTCAATCCGGACGAAGACCGCCGTTCACCTGACCAAAACAAAGTGATGGAAGCTATATCGAAACTTTCATCTAACAAATTTTCTGGAGGTAGAGGAAATGATCTGATATAATGGATCCAATAGCTCATGTACAATTTGGTCAGAGGTATCCATGCCCGCTGAATGAGATTTGAGCATCGTCTATCCGGTTCTGAAGAAAGGATACCTCATGAACTGCGACAATTACAGTGCCATAAGATACAAGATCGTCGCTTTCGTATTATGTGAACGTGTTAAACCGATCGTTAATAACATAATGAGTTAATATCAGTGTGGTTTTAGTCCTGGTAAATCCACTATCGATCAAATTTTCACTCTGTAGCAGATCTGGGAGAAGAGAGAATGCCAAATCGACAACCACTACCTCATCTTCGATTTCAAGGTAGCATGTCGCGTCTCTATACAGGGCCATGTCTGGTTTTGGGATCCTTGTCAAGCTCGTTAAATTATTTAGGATATTGATGAAGACCTTTCGCTGCTCAGTTAAAGCCAGAAGAAATATCACCAAATAGCTTGGGGTTAAAAAGGGTCTCAGCAGGGCGACGCGTAATCATGCGACTTCTTTAACATCGTACTTGAAACAGCTGTGGGCTATGTTAGACAATCTTTCTTTTCTAAATCCATATGCTGAACCGACAGTTGAAGGGCGGTGAAAAGCATTGATTAAAATTTGTCTAGAAGGCATCCTCCATCTAGGATATCTCCGTTGGTACTCTAATCTAGCTAACCCTGCATCCCCATAATAGAAACCCTAAACGAAAATTATATCAGCGTATTGGGAATCGAAAACATTTTTTTCTTAAACACTTCATTTGTTCACTCTTAATCAGTAAATAAAGTAACATCGGGACATTTCAAAATGTGTCGCCGAATTAAACAAAAACATTGCACAAAAAAGCGGAAAATTACCGTTGGCTTAATATACAGGGTGAGTTTTTTAACTTGAGACATCCAAATTACTCGAAAAATGTTTCAGACAAAAGTCACAAGGTTCTGAAGGGGACATAAGATGGTGACCACGAGTTTGACCTTGAGACCCATTTTCAAGGTCAAACGAAGGTCACTTTTGATTTTTCAAATGATAATTCCTGATTTTCATTGCTCATAGGCTTGTCATACTGCGTTTAGCATAGCCCAGAAACAACAACGTGGACGTAGTAGTATTTTGTTTCCTTCGGGGTGATTAATTAGAGTGGGTTCCCTTGTCTCCCACTGTTGAATCATTGAATTCTTCCCATTTCGACGTTTATTTCCCGAGACTATTTCAACAAATGCTCGAAAATGTGACCATTCACTTCAATACACTTGTCTATCCGCGCTCTAAATGAACCAACAGAACTGAGAAGTATTTCTAGCGTAATCTTCCGGCAAGCTTCAGTTATTCGTCTTTTCATGTCCTCACGTGTTGTTGGCTTTTTTTTATAAACCTCACTTTTTAAGTAGCCCCACAAGAAGAAATCAAGTGACGTAAGATCCATTGTTGATGGTAAATATTGTTTAATACGCCCTGGGCTACTTGGGAATAATGGGCTGGACAACCATCATGTTGAAACCACATTGTTTGTCGCAACTCCAATGGCAGTTCTTCTAGTAATACTGGAAGATGGTCCCGCAAGAAGTTTGCATACTTTTCGCCATTCAAGTTGCCTTCAATAAAATATGGACCTATTAATTTATCCCCAATAATTCCCGCCCAAACATTAACATTCCAAGGGTGCTGGCGTTCAACTTGTCGTAACCAAAAAGGGTTTTCGGTAGCCCAGTAATGCATATTATGTCGATTGACCGTACCGTGATTGGTGAAAGTCGACTCATCAGAGAATAACACCTTGGCGAAGAAAAGGGGGTCTCGTTCAATTTGCTGAAGTGCCCATTGACAAAAGGAAACCCGGTTGCGGAAAACCTCACTAGAAAGTTCTTAATGCATTGAAACATGATAAGGATGGTATTTATGCCGATATTATCTTACAGACAGTAGTTTTAGAAATTCCTGATTCACGACTTATTTGGCGAGTGCTGATGTGAGGATCGTGTGCAACGGCAGCTAACACTGCTATTTCATTGTCCTCAACCGCCACCCTATCTGACCGATTCCTTTTCTTTGGTTGCACACTTCCTTCACCAATGAATTGTACGATGAACCGATAAAAGGAAGCGCGCGATCGTATCTGGTCTGGGAAACGTTGGGCGTAAAGAGCAACAGCACCAACGATGTTCCTTCCACTTTCTCCATAAATCAATATCATTTAAATTTTCTCTTGAATTGAAATAGCCTGCATTATTAATCTGAAAAACGTTACTAATAATAATCAGTTATTCAAAACAAATGTCGAACTTCTAAATGAAGTACAGTTCCGTTCAAGTAGAAAAAAAGGGCAGAGTGCACATCATACACTCTCAGATAAGTTTAGGACAATTTGTCTCTATCTGGAATTTCTTTGAGTTTTAACTTCACTCGAGGCAATAATGACTTCTTCAAAACAAATCTCGACTTTCTAACACCCTAACAACGTTGGAAACCGATTAATGATTTAGGCGTGCCAGTGCAGTGGTATCTAGCACTGAATGAATAAGACCTTTGAGACAAAGTCGTGTGCCCCATTGAGGAATACGACTGTGCAATGAAAATCAGGAATTATCATTTGAAAAATCAAAAGTGACCTTCGTTTGACCTTGAAAATGGGTCTCAAGGTCAAACTCGTGGTCACCATCTTATGTCCCCTTCAGAACCTTGTGACTTTTGTCTGAAACATTTTTCGCGATATCGCGTATATTTCGAGTAATTTGGATGTCTCAAGTTAAAAAACTCACCCTGTAGTACTCCAACTTTGTTTTACTTGTTAACTGACAGCTTTTAGTCAATTTTCCTTTTTGATTTGAACACACAATTTATTTTGTGACCCATTTGCCTGAATAAAATAGTGGTTTGCAGTAACTTCCGTTGTTTGTATGTGCCATTAGTACGTAAATGCGCGCCTTAGCTAGCTCGAATGAAGCGCAATCTCGAAGTCCAATTTTCGACAACTTTATCGAGCAACTGGGGCCGTATATCCGCAATAACATGGCGAATGTTGACTTCCAAATAGTCCAACGTCTCTGGTTTATCAGCATACCCCAAAAGAACGTAATCTAAAGGTGTGGAATCACAGGATCGTGGAGGCCAGTTCACAGGTCCATCACGCGAAATTATGCACTCAGCAAATGTTTCCCGCAATAAATTGATGGTGTCGCGCGCCGAGTGGTATGTTGCACTATCTTGTTGAAATCAAAGCTCTGTCATTCAACTGAGGAACGAAGAAGTCTGAAATCATGTTTCCATAAAGAAGGATGGGCCGACGATTCCACCAGCCCATAAACCACACCAAACAGTGAGTTTTAATGGTTGTAAGGGTGTCTCGACAAAGGCTTCTGGGTTTTCTCCACTCTCCTGAATCATATTTTCGGCCCATTCACCGAACCTAGGACGCGTATAATAATCACGCGGTTTAAACTCTTGCACAAGCTGGATCTTATAAGCTTTTAAGCCAAGATCTTTCCGTAAAATCTTCCACAAAGTGGATGGGCATAGCTCCAATCCGACTCATTCGGATTCTCCACAACACTGCGCTCCTTAATGGCAATAACCTCTTCTGTTCGCACTGTTTGTCATCTTTGGGGATGCGTATTATCTACTAAAGTGTACGTGGTGCCAAAACGATTCATCGTGTTCCGAATAACTTGCTCAGATGGACGATTATGTCGACCGTAAAATGGACGTAGCGCACGATAAGCTTGGCAAACCGAACCATGGTTTTGGAAATAACTTTGCACAATTTGCACGCGTTGTTTTGGCGTTAATCTATTCATCATAAAATCTCAAAATGTACTCACCGTAAATCAACTTTCAACTGTCAAATTGACAATCTGTCGGTGTTGCCAGTTTAAATACTTTTTTTTAAACTCAACCCAAATTCTAAAAAGTGCACGGAATCAGTGTTTCAAAAAACATTAAATTAAATAAATTATAAAAAAAAATTGCGGCCATTTTTGATTTTAAAAATGAACAGGTATGTGGGCAAACAGCAACACTATCACGGAGGAATATGAGAGGCAGGATATAAAAAAGACGCACTCGAAGGATGAGGGCAGTTGTTTTCCGGCTTCTCATCGTGGCAGTTCTTGCAACAAAGTAAATGTAAATATATAATTTTAACCCCTAGAAATTGAAAGTGTTTTGTGTTACCTAAGTAAACAATCTTACAAATTTGGGGACTCAACCAGAATATTGAAATGGTGTTTTTGGTTTTTTTTAATAATACGAAATGAGGTGCTTGGAAGACATAAATGAGATAAAAAGGTTTCTAAAATACGGCAAAAAAATAACATTGTGATGACTCTACACAAATATGTATTTGAAGGCGACGGCGACAGATCCAACAGAAGAAGACACAGATTGTTTCAAGGTTTCGACTTCGATAATAACGACGAGAGGTATAAACAGAAGCAAAAGTACGTCGATGAACACCTGTGGGCAGCTGACCGTTAGGGATCAATTACGACGTAAAGGATGTGAGCCAACACATATTTGATAACTTAAGAAAGGGTTGTTTACTTAGTTCATGCAATGCCGATGACGACGACGAAGATGACGACGACGACGACGACGATGCCAACAAAAATGTCGACGAGGATAATGATGACGACGACGACGACGATTGTAAGGACGACGATACCAACAACAACGATGACGGCGATGGTGAAAAGGAAAAAACCTAGAACGGAAACAAAAACGGGGACCAACTCAATCAACAGTGTATACAGTTGGTGAAAGAAATTAGACAAAACAGTAATAAAAACATTAAAAAGGAGCAAAAAGGAATGCAAGCAGCTGTTAAAAGTGATATGCCGCCGATTTCCAAATTTGCGATCAACTTCAGGAACATAGAGGACTCTATAAGACCATTCGATGGAAACGGGAAAACATCCGTGGAAATGTGGGTAAGTGAATTTGAAGAAATCGCTTCAATTATGTATTGGGATGACTTCCAAAAATTTGTGTTTGCGAAAAAATCATTAAGAGGATGAGCAAAACTCTTTATATCAAGCGAAAGGGGTATAAAATCATACGAAAAATTGAAATATGCTCTATTCGACGAATTTAGAAAAACAGTAAATAGCGGGCAACTGCATAAATTGCTTCGGGAAAGAAAAAAGCAAAAAGATGAAAGTGTCCCATCCCATTGCATTTTTTTGTAGGGAATTAGGTCATCACACATTGTTCGTTACCAAAAAGTCGTTACCAGTTTTTTCTAACAGTAAGTTCTTCCACATAGTTGCTGCATGACGTAGAGCGGCATTTGTCTATAAATTTAAGAGAATGAAGAAATACAGTGACTGTTGCATTACTGTGTTGCATAAAGTGCTGAACTTTCTTTTCTAACTCACATCTAAGAACTGCATTGCATAGCTCCATTTCAAGACCTTTCACTGCTCATATATTTCCATTATCAGTTGTATCCATCATACTGCACTTAATAATCAACAAACCACATCCGTAACAGTCTACATTTCACAAAACCTCCACAAAGATACATACCTACTCCTACCCGAATGAACACTCCGAAAACTCAGTTTCATTGTCTGGGCCCAAAGTATCTAGATCCAAACTGCATTCAAATTTCAACAAATGGCCCCCTTATTCAAAGAGTTAACTACTTTCACTGAATTATGTAACCGAAAAAGCCTAGACTCAAACCCCAATGACTCGTCAAAACGCTGAATAATTAGCCACCCTTAACTATATAGGCCCAAACTCATAAGCGCCAGCATTTATTTGATTTTAATTGCAACATCTGAAAGGCAAGTGCGAGTATCCGAATATCTATTTTGCTTTCCGTACAATGATGCCGAGTTTGAAAGCTGCCTCTACTAAGCCGGACTATGTGAGTCCGTTCCCAAGCCATAGACTTGAGCGTAAATTGATCAATAATTATATTTGCCTCAATATTTCCAAACAGACTTTGACCATGAACTGAAAAGACAGTATGTTGCGTTAGTCAAGAAAATCACAATCAATTATAGAGGCATCAACGGATTTGTTGTTTTCTTCTTTTTTCCGAATTTTTTTACGAAAACGCCAAGACAAACCGGAAAATTATATCACACACTACACGTGTAGAGACGTGAGATGCGTGGACGCAAGCGCAATCGCAACCACAAACGACGCAGATGCATACACACTCTCATCTGTAGTACGAGGGGAATGAATGTCGGGTCTAATGCGTCAGGTGCAATCTCATCCGTTAGATGGTAGTGAATGACGCGCAACATTTCCGATTGATGGCCAATACGCAATGAGTGAACATTTCGGTGGGCCAGTATTATTTTTTTTTTTGATTTTAGGAAGTGGGTGTTGAGTAATTTCGGCGCAGCAGTTTGGTGGGCGAAAGACGCAGTTTCGAAATGAGGAAATTTTGAAGGGATCGAGTTGATGCATTTCTTGTTATTAATTGTTGTTGGTGGAGAAATATGGATAAGTGCAACACTTCGTAATGAGTACCTAGTACCTAACGTGCTTCAAAATGAATGTTGGTTTGGATCTTTTCCCGTGCCTCAAGTGTAAGCGTTAAATTCAAGTGATGTACTCATTAAAATTTGAAAAATTGAAAATCTGTTTTTATCCTTATTTGTGTGTTATTAGTTTAATTATTTAACGGTCGAGTGAAGTTGCACAATGTTTACACACAAGATGCAATAAATCATAAAAAGTTTTATTATTTAAGTTTTCAGTCATAAGTCGAGAAGAAAGCCCATGATGTTGCGTAGTTGGTCATATTGTTTGGACGACAATAGTAGAGGAGTTCATTGTAAAATATAGAAACGGGGGAATGTGACAGAAATCAAGTCAATCAAATCAAAAACTCATAACTAAATGGGTTTCTCAACTTAGTTTAATGCTTTAGCAAGCGTCCTCAGCTTGAGACACCGAAATATGTGGGAACATCATCGAAATTGTATTCCATCGAGTTGTCTCAATGTGATCTCTTGCCGAATTAATTGACGCTGAGTAAACGTATCAGCGATAAAGTGCCTTCAGTATTAGAATCCATAACACCATTACCGAGTATCTCTATCTTAAAGTGAGCCTAGGCCAGACACTCTCAGAGATAGTACTCCGCGGTGTCATGCCAGTCGATGGCAGTAGTATATAGGGGTGTGAAGTTTTTTATAATGAGAGACACCAGAAAGCATCCAGCAATCTAGAAAATCATACAACCGATGCATACAAGGAAGCCAATTGTCAATAGAACCTCTAACCGAAAACGCATGCAGTCTCCTAATAAATGCTCAAAGAAACGCTCCTCTGAGCCTTTACCTGCGACTTCGTTTCAGATGACCACATTGTGACCTGAGACCCATATAAGACTAATTGTCATTCACACTCACTCATTAAGTTCAGCTGTCAAATTGCCTTGCATTCTCAAAGTCACTTTGAATTAGTGAGAGCGTTCAATAAAGCTTTGAGCGCAGCTTGGCTGTTGCCGCACCGATACTCAACAATACAGCTCATTGCTTTGCTGGCTCCGATTCTGGCCAAAATTTTAACAGAGGGAAATTCGATTCCGGACTTTTTCAGTTACAAGAATTCTGTCATCATTGAATCACTTAGCGTATCCCTATAAAAAGAATCAAAACCCGGTTAACCCGGTTAGTTATCAAAACTCCAGTATGTGTTGCATCAAAGACCACTTCGCTTGTAACAGCCGTTGGTGACATATGGTACTTTCATAAAAGCTTGTTTCAGCAGATAGCCAACATACCACCTTGATCAAACAGTTCCCGCACCACACCACCGTGTGACGCTCCCATTGTTCCGATTTGAGGTCTGTTTTTCTGTGTTAAGTTGGTAAATTCTGTTGTTGACATTCCCTCTAAATCTTAGTGTCATAGCTTGACATTTGCAAAAGTTACGTAGCCAAGAGTACATCTTGTACACAAGAGTTGGCGATTTTTTACAATTTTAAAAATGGATTTAATTTGCAACAACGAACTTCTACTAAATTTTGCGCAAAAAACGGATTTAATGTTGTGCGAACGTTGGAAACGTTGGAAACTTTGGAAAAGTGTTTCGGCAACGATTCTCTAAAGAAAACGGTCGTTTACCAGTGGCACGAGCGGCTCAAAAGTGGTCGTGAGTCAATCGAAGATGATGAACGCAGTGGCAGACCATCGACATCGAAAACCGACGAAAACATAGATGAAGTACGAGTAAAAGTAATGTTGGTCAATAACCGCAAATTAACCATCAGAGAGATAACGGAGGACTTGAACATTGCCTATGGATCCGTCCAAGACATTTTGGTTAATGATTTGGGTTTCCGTCGTGTAGCAGCAAATTTGGTGCCAAAAGACCTCACTTTCACGCAAAAAAGTGGCCGTGTTGACGTCGCAAAAGAGATGATTTGTGAGGCTGAATCCGCTCCCACATTCATCAAAAGGATCATTACTGGAGACGAGACGTGGGTTTATGAGTATGACACGCAATCCAGACATCAGGCAAGTGAATGGCGTTCACCAAATGAGCCGAGATCAAAAAAACCACGTCGTTTTCAGTCAAAAAAGAAGGCAATGCTCACGGTTTTCATGGATTACAACGGTGTAGTACATCATGAATTTTTGCCAGAAGGCCAGACAGTAAACAAAGAGTACTCGTATTATTTGGGCGTTATGAAAAGTTTGCGTGAAGCAATTCGCCGAAAGAGACCAGAATTGTGGCCACTAGTTTATTTTGTACCATGATAACGCACCGTCGCTCAGTGCCACCATTATTCGTAATTTTTTGACGAAAAATGCAACAAATAAAATCCAACAGGCACCGAATTTACCTGATTTCACTCCCTGTGACTTCTTTCTGTTCAATCGAGTTGAAAAACCACAACGGGAACGCGTTTCAGCAGCCGAGAGGAAGTAATGGAAAAATCGCAGGAAGCACTGATGGACATACCGAAAACCAAATATAAAAAATGTTTCGAGGATTGGATCAATCCCTGGCATAAGTGTGTTATAGTCGATGGGGATTACTTTAAAGGAGACAATATAGATTTAGATGAATAAACTTGTATTTTTAATTTTTTGAATAAATTCCGGGAACTTTTTGATATAGCATATAACTGGCCTTATTATAGCCGTCTAGATCCAAAGGAACCTTCTAGGTAGACAAGCCTTAAGTTCGTTTACACTGCCAGAACCCGACAACGCCTTGGGGGCTTTCCATACAACGTTTTTTAGTCTAAAGCATTTTTAATTTTTTTTTATAATTTGTGCGCGCTCAAGGGTACCCTTAAAATGATTGCACACGGTGAGGGCGAATGAAAATTAGGAAGGAAAAAAATGAAGTACCGATGTTTGTTGGTTTTAAATGTTTGCAGATTATAATGACTAGGAAGCGAAGAGTTCCATAAGCGAGTTGTACGGTTTAGGAAAGAATCACGATAATTGTGAGTGCCCGAAAGTGGGCTTGTGGTTAAACTGATGAGCATTTAAAGCGAGACGGGTATTGGAGTTGAAGGTTTTAAGGGGCGGAATGCTACTAGCAATTTCAATGGATCACTGGTAGGGGCAGGAGACATTACGTCGGTGTTCAAGGGTGATTGTGTAATATTGGCATGACATATAAATTTTATCAGTTATAGTTTTGAGTCCTATCTAGCAAGTGCAGCGAGGTTTCAGAAGGACCTGACTAATTTTGGGCGAATAAATTATTTATAACGGGCGACCAGATGCAGTAATAGTTTTTTTCAATTGTTATCTTTCAGTAGCTGTCAAAGTTACTAATGACATCCAGCTGTCAAAGTATTCAGTAAGGTTTACCACGTGATCAGGCATCGTTTTACGATCGCCAAACGTGAGGAAATTATTAAAATACGCAACGTGAATTTCATCGTTAGGTGGGTCGTCATCATGTCTTAACTGTGCAGGCAATTCTTCGCACCCACGGTCTGATAACAAAAGACTGATGCATAGTTTCATATCATACAGGTCTGCTGGGTATTATACCTGCCGAGTTACAAATTCCATCAGATATCATCCTACCTACCAATATCATGAGCAGCTGCGTTGAAATGATCCATGTTCCCCTGTCATGGAGAGAAGTTATTCGTAATTTAGTTTTCGGAAAATGTTCTCATGTTGTTCCAAAGGACCTCAGACTTACGAGTATATCTACCCGTCAACATGCTGACTAGCCACAACGATCCCTACATTACAGAGACTACACAGAGGTCGCATTCCTGGATATATAAGGTGCTTTTAATAACGTTAACATATCCGGAATCACAACTGCCCTGCCAATTCTGAAAGTAGACAACTCACGACTCACAACATAAGATGTGTCAGCATAGGGACGTCACAAGGTAGTGTCCTTCCACCCCATCTCTGGGTGGTGTTGATGATATCAACATAAAATTTTCCTTCATTATTCGCATTTATTGCTTAGTTTAACAATATTTGTGTTTTTATGTGTCAACATTTGTTTTGGTATTCTTTTAACTTGCACTTCGTCGCTTCGTTTTTATTGCTTAGGCTAGCAAAATTTTTGTATAAATTAAGTTGAAATAAAGTTACTCGACTCAGTCTTGTTATTTAATCGAACCAAGCCTTTCTACTACTTAATGTGAGGCTGCATTAGGCGATTGAATTAAAAAATATAACAATTCTAAATAGTAGAATTTACATGGTCCTTCGAGCCGGATTAGCCGGAACCGAGAAAAGTGATTTGTAAATATTGGTACTAGACGAGTACACAGAAATGAGTGTAATCGAAGACATTACGTTGAACCAGACGAGAATCACGGAAGAAGTTTATCGATTATGGACTAATTTCAAGAAAGATGGAGAATCCCGATACTCGGTGGAGTATTTCGTAAGGAGACTCGGGCAATTAGAACAGCACTGGACCAACTTCCAAATAAATAACGGGTATTTGGAAGATCTACGAAAGACAAATCCGCAGCATGAGTACTTTGTGAGAAAGTATTTTAGCCAATTTGAAACGAGGTATCTCGATATTAAGGGTACTTTCAAGGCAAAATTGGAGGTAATCAGGAAAAACACGCAACCAGCTCCAGTGCCATTACCAAGCGGTGCAGGCATACAGGCTTCACGGTTATCTCCTGTAAATGGAAGTGCAAATCGAAGTGAAGTATCAACATCCGACACAGAAAGAACTAAAGAGTCGACTAACATCAAGAAGTGCCCAGCAAAATTTAAAAAGATGAATGTGATTAAGAACATCTTTATACGTATTATTGAGAACTTGGAGTAAACTCAGAATACAGTTTACCTGGATCAGATTAGAGAATACTGGACAAAGCTGGTGACAATGAATGACGAGATCATGTCCTCATTGGAAGAAGCCGATTACAAGCAGGAGTACGTGTCCAACAGCGATTTCGTTGAGCTGGAGCAAATATACATATCAAGATGCTTACATCCAAATTAAGGAAGCAGAACAACCATAACACCAACCAGAGGCAGTAACTCCACAAGCTGCAACACATCGGGAAATCAAACTTCCACCAATAAGCATTTCATCATTCAGCGGCTAGTATGAAGAGTGGACATCATTTTGGGAACTGTTCGATCGATTAGTTCACCAGAACGGAACCTTAAGCGATGTTGAACGAATTCAATATTTAAAAGGAAATTTAAAAGGAGAAGCAGCAAGGATTGTTAATCATTTGGCACCGATATCAAGCAATTAAGCAACAGCTATAGAATTGCTAACGAACCGGTTTCAAAATTTAGCAGCATTGGTCAACAACTACATCCAAAAATTGCTTACTTTAAAATCAGTTCGACATGAAAATGCGTTCGATTTGAAAACGATTATGGGTATGTCAAGGGAAATCTTGTACGGTGTCAAAAATTTAGGGGTCGACGTAAGCTCCTGGGATCCATTAGTGATTCAGTTGTTATGTCCGAAATTTGATTCTGAATCAAGGAAATTATACGAGTATCAACAATCTAGAGGAACTTCAACAGAAATTCCTAAACTAAGCGAATTTTTTGACTTCATCGAGGCTAGGTTCAGAGGATTAGAAAGCAGTAGTGAATTCAACCGTGAACACCAGCTCGAGTAATAGCCACAAAAAACCATTTGACTACAGTCACAGAGTCGAAATGCGTTGTATGCAGCCAGCCTCATTAATTGTATAATTGCAAAAGATTTTTAAGTATGAAGACGAAGAACCGATTGGACGTAGTCCAAATTTCGAAACTGTGTTTCAACTGTTTGCGAGAGGGGTTGCAAAATATGCGCACAACAGCATAATTCCTTACTTCATTTCCCTCGAGGTGAGAGTACTGTAGTTTCGGTAAAAGGAAGAATATCCAGTGAAGAAGCTTCAACATTAACCCGAATCGCTACCGCATGTCATAGTAATAGGACGGTATTACTAGCCACAGCCATGGTGAACATATGCGTTGGAGGAGAAATTAGACTCGTACGAGCTCTGATTGATCAAGGGTCTCAATCATGCTTCGTGACCGCGAAATTAGTCCGTCAATTAAAAGTTCCATTAGTCAAGTGTGAGTCAAAGATCAATGGAATCAATGGTCATGCAACAGAAATCATCGCAGCATGGCGCTTTATAATTCAATCAATTCACGATGAAAAGGTCAACTTGGAGGTAGATGCTCTAGTAATGCCAGTTATTACATCAACAAGTTACACCCAACCAGTGGCTACACATCCAGGGGTTGAAGTTGGCTGAAATATGGTACGAACAACCGAAGGAGATTGAATTACTAATTGGATCAGACACCAGTAAAGAACTCCTATAGCTAAATCTTAACAAATAAACTCGCTGGAAGGATCGCTGTGGATTCGGAGTTAACCCCCATAAAACTGATCCTGTCCTCTTTTCCAGGAAATATAAAATTCCAATCACAGATCCTCCCTCAATCAACGCTACCAGCCTAATCTTCTCTGATACAGCAAAATATCTAGTTCTTATTTTTGATAGGAAACTAAACTGGAAAGAGCGAAGAAAGTTACAGCAGCCATTGGGAACAAATGAGTCCTTCTAACTCGCATTACCCACTGAATATACGTCTCGATTATAAGACCGATTCTCACCTACGGAATTATTGTCTGGTGGACGGCCATAGGCATTGTAGTCAACTACAGCTAACTAAGCAGACTCTTTGCATAAAAGGAGTTTTACGTTCTACTCCCTCCGCGGCATTGGATATTCTGTTTCACTTGACACCCTTCGACGTTTTCAACAGGCAAGTGACTGCAAATGCAGCTATTCGCCTTAAAGGGCCTACGTAGTGGACAAGTAAGCTATTTGCCTACGCTAATATTGTTAATACATTAGGAACACTTCTGAAGAACTTCGACTACATTATGCCCCAACATTGGCTTGACAAAGACTTCCATGTAAGCATCCATTCTAGATCTTTCTATGAGGCAGATGCATTCATGAATGATAAGTCAATCACCTCCTTCCGTCTTCTAAATCACTGTAGCGTGTTCCAAGCGGAAATTTTGGCGGTTAAAGGAGCTGGCTGAAGAAAAACGTGATATCTGAATAGGATATCCGCATCTTTTCGTATAGTCAGGCGGCTATCAAGTTCCTGGACTCTGTCTCATTAGATTCTAAAACCGCGCTTGAATGCCGATCATCTCTTAGGGAGATGGCAGAGCAGTTCAACCTTCACCTATGTTTGGTGCCGGTTCACAGAGACATTCTAGGGAATTGTAGGGCCGACGAACTCGCCAAAATTGGAATCCTTTTACCTAATCAGAAAAGGGTAGCAGAGGTATAACCATCGCTACGTGTAAACTAATATTAATGTTGGATGGTAATAAAAGAACAGACCTGGCCAAAACTGGATCTGAATCGTTCCAACAGTCTGATCCTTCTAAATAGGAAGTATCTCAGTGCCATCATAGGTGTCATCACTGGACACTTGACGCCTTTACAAACGATTTTTGTACGAGCTGCATGGAGGAGGAGGAAGAATAGAAGAATAGAATAGAGCTTTCTTCTACAATGACTTAAACTATCTACAGAATATAGACGTTAATAGTCTCCTACGCTTCATCATAAGCTCATGGAACCGAGTAGGAGGGTCCCAGATCCACGTGGCATCACAATGGGCCAATAGGACTAAGTGGGGTGACCTTTCCAACAGCCACTGTTACCTACCTACCTACCTACAGTACAATACTGACCGCGTGAGGAATCCTCGGAACCAACATTTGCGCGAATGTCTCTGCCAAACAATAAAAATAGTCAGCAGAGGGGCATACTGTAGGATCTACGACCATTGCAAAGTTGAGACACCACCGAAGTGGAAGATAGAAAGGAAGGAAGGCTTTCTGGAGACTTATGAGCACTGACCGAGGAGTGGGAAGCTCTAAGGAAATATGAGTATGTCATCATTGTGCGCAAGTTCCTGTAAATGTAAACTTTTTCCGAAAATTAAAAAAAGAAAATAATCTATAAGTGTTGTTAAAAACGAAGTGTTGTGAAGCATATGTTCCGTCTTTAGCTGGTCCTGTGTCAACCAAAGTATTTGATAGAATGAAGGCCTAAGAGGGTCATTCATTGCGAAATTGAAGAAAATATTAAAAAAAAACGCATTATCAAATGAGGAGGGTTTTATTGTTATTGTAACTCATTGAGCGATAGTTATGGCATATGTCATGTACCATAATTACAGTCAAGATCAACTGCCAGTGTTAACGATCATAACTCGCATAGCGTCAACTTTGCATCAGCGATAGATACGAGTATACATGAACAGATACAAAACTAGTAGGTTTCCCAATCCAGAGTTTTTGCATTCACTTGCTTTGTACTCAAAAGCACTTGCAAACACCTCTCGTGCATTCATGCATTGCTTCAGTTGGGTGTTTAGGCGATTTAGGACACCTCTAAAAGCCATGTAAATCTCATTAATAACGATTGACGAGTCTTGGATAAAAACACTATCGCAGGGCTTTGATCGATCAAAACAACTTTAGACAGACATTATTGCAAGATACGAGTACTAGTATCTGCACATCGCGATATACACACTTGCACCTCCAGCTAATGATTTTTGTTTTTCTCTAATCCCAATCGGACGTTGCTTAACGAAAAATCGCGTTTGGTTTGGGCTATGGACTGGTATGGGTCCCTTTGGAGTTAATCTAAAGTCGCTTTCAGGAGCGACAACCACGATCGCCCGCCTTAAAATTCGAAGGAGCAGATACAAGTGTACGAATGGATTTTTTTTTGAGCTTATTGTGACAGCTCATGGTACTTATACCAGTGGGTTGTGAAAATTTTGAATTTTGAAATCTGGAAATACTTCTACGAGCGTGCGGGACAATAATCCACGACATTTGGATACATAATTTGAGCGAAATTTATTTAATGAATGAATACGAGTACATGGAATGTGATCTTTTGTAGGTTTTAGCTTTAAGTTAAACATGTTGCGAGTAAAATGACTCTGTTGGTTGCGTTGCAGATACATTTTATACAGTTTGTTCCTCGTGATGGCAATATAATTACTCAGTTTGCCAGTGAATTTCGTGTCCATTTGGGAATTGCTTTATTTTTATGAAAATCGGGGAAATTAGATACGGACAGTCTGTAGATCACTGGTCCAGTGGTTGAATTAAGGTCATTTTTCAGATATACTTATGCATTAGTAAAGTTGACTTGATTGCAAGCAGAAACTATAAAGTTGCACAGGTCTATTTTTTTCAAGCTCGGATATTGAAGTGAAACTTTCTCAACCAACAGCTAAAAGCACTTAGATGGCGCTACAGTCAGGTGTATACCAGGACTCTAGATAACAAGCCTCTGCCGCTGGCTCAGTCTATTTTATTTAAGTGAACTAATCCAAAAGTTGAGTACTTGCAAGTGATCTGATCATCTTGGTGAGGTTTATTTTAATTTAATTGTTGGTGGGGGGCTGATGCCCCTATTTATTTAGCTTAATACAATCTTAAAACCAGGACCTAAAAACTAAGACTGAAAAATTAGCAAAAAGATTTAAAAATCTGTTTGAGACGATGAGTTCTCAGGTTGAGATCAAAAACGGCGAGGTTTGGGTTGAGGTGCGGTGGACCAGTAGATAGAAGACACGAGGACAATGTAAATTACGTGAGTCGGTATCGATGGAAGTAAAGTTGTAAAGGGCAAACCGATGGAACCTGATACGAGTAGCACTCGATGAATGAAATTAATTTCAGCTATATTCCTACGTATTTCTAAGGAATTTCAACTGATATGTAAGTTTGAGGTGGTCCTGGTAGGTAGGTAAGATTAAAGAGTCGTTCCAGGGTAGACCACGGAAAGCAAATCGGATTAATCGACGTTGAATATGCTCCATTCGGGAAACTTGAACTCGGTGAAAGGGACCAAGCTTGACTTAGACCCCCGTTTAATAAAGCCAAGTGATGAGTTGGGTTCAAGGATCATCTTATCGATATTCAAACGAAAATGAAGCTCACAGTCGAATAATATGCCAAGGTCTTGAAAAGACAGAACCGGGGGAATTGATTGACCATAGAGAAAATAAAGTCGGGGAGGAGACGGGTTGCACTTATGCAAGAAGGCTATAGATTGGCATTTGGCTATATTAAGGCAGATTTTGAGGCACCAGATTCAAAACCAATCAAGGTCTTCTTGAAGAAGGGCAGAGCCATGGGGAGAAAAAATAATTTTAAAAATATTTTTGTCGTCATCGTAAAGGGAAAGGGAGGAGTGTTTAATGACCCTCCCAACATCGTTAACAGTAAGAATGAAGAGAACAGGACCAAGATGACTGCCTTGTGGAACTCCAGACGAGGCCAGGAATGGAACAGAAAGGGCGGACCTAAACCGAATACTATAATTACGGTTTATTAGGTAAGAAGAAATCCATTTAGAGTTTCAAAGTCGAGAGCAGGCAATTTGAAGAGGATCCATTCATTAGATACGAGTAGCGTACTACCACAAGTGCTTTAGTGAAATCAATTGCGATGAAATCTATTTCTTTGCTATTTTCTAAGGCTGCGAGAGCAAAACACACGAATTCAACTAGGTTTATGATAGTTGATCTGCCTTTTAGAAAACCATGTGGTCGGGGCGAAATAAAAGGCTTGAATTTGAAGCTTAAGGCTTCGTATAAAATGCTTTCAAAGAGTTTGGGTATATGAAAGAGCTTAGCAATGGGACGATAATTGATAACTTCATGTTTAGATCCGTTTTTGTGTATCGAGATTATAAAAGAGGTCTTTCAAATACGGGGAAATTCGAGCTGTGTAAGGGGTAGACAAACTAGGTAGGATAGGTGTAGAGAGAGGTTGGAGGGGTATTTTTTAAGAAAAATGGCGGTGAGACCATCTGGGCCAGGTAGAAATTCATCTCTAAGTTTTAGTACCTTTTCTTCAATAACAACGAAATAGACATTTTGAGTGAGAAAGAGCACAACGGAGAAATTTGGTAGGTCATTGAAGTAAGAGGGATCTGGTACGAAGGAGTTGTTGGCAAATGATTGTTTGAAAAATGTAGGGAAAAAATTTTGTAATTGACAAATTGAAAAAAGGACTTGGGGTTATTTATAAGATTGGTTTGCGCACTATTCGGGTAGCGTTGATAGGGATAGTTGTAGAGTTCAATGAAATGAAGATATGTTTCTAGATAGTTTGAATAATCGGAAGAAGAGTTGGAGCGAAGGAATACCGCTCTTGTTTCTTATTTATTTTGTTTCGTAGAGAGCGGAGTCTACGATTATACCAAAGAGTGTATGTAGTATATGTTTTGTGGCACATAAAGGCGATGGATTGGAATATTTCTCTGTAAAAAATGGAGAGGGCAGCGACCAGGGATAGATTGGTATACTCGAAAGAAGCTCTGCTTAGATTCATATTGATTTTAGGGAAATTAGCTTTGTAAAAATTATAAGAAGAGAGAATTGCTGAGGAGGCGACTGGAGGGGATAGTTGTGGAAAAATGAAAGAAGAAGTGGAGGATGAAAGTTATCAATAGTTGAAAGAGATAGGGGGCAACGCTATACTGAGGAGTTGATGGGATCAGTTTTGAAGATAAGGTCTAATTGATTTTCCATACATGTAGTTAGAAATGCCACTGTCTTGACATGGGCTAGAGTCTGTTAATCAATCTAAGAAGAGGCACACCTTAGTCAAAATGGGATTGGAAGCGATAAAAAAGAAAGTCTTCAGATGGAGTACATTTCAGCTGAGGCAAATTAAAATCGCCGAAGATAATGATTTCATCAAGTGAGTCCGATAAGTCGATAAAATTGTCAATTGCTGCAATAGCAAGTTGGTAGGATTCGATAGATTGGGCCGGAAGAATGTAACAACACATAACATACAAGCATCTACGGATAAGTGTTATTTTAACCGACACAAAGTCGAGCTTAGGAGAGGATGAAGTTGCAACGAGAGAGGCTTCAAAAGTGTAGTGAATGGCCAGTAGAACACCTCGACAAGGAAAGTCAATCAAGTGGGGTGTGCGATCATCCTCCTGCAAAACATTAAAAGAAAGATTGGATAACTCCTGTTTTTTTATGTTTGGGGATATGATTAGTTTCAGTCAGAGCGCAGATATCAAATAGGAGAGCATGAGATTGACGCAAAACTGAGTGGGTTTTAGAACGCATTCCTATTACGTTCTGGTAACAGAAGGTGAGAGGAAGGTTTTGCGTGGCTTCTTAGATCGACTGCGTTGGAGATGTGAGACTCTTAAACTGATGAAGAGGATAGTTAGCTCCAGTTCTGCTGTCGAAATTAGGGAAAGGCCGGCGTGTTAGGAGTTGAGTGGTGGCAGTTTGAGTTGTAGGGGTTAAGTTGAAAAAGACACGTAGACGTTGGGGCTTGGCTTGTGGTGGAATAGAGAGAGTTGGGGTATGGGCGAGAGGCTTAAAATTAGGAACCATTTTAGTATTGAAACTCCAATTGGAGCTGGGTTTGTTGTGGGAAGAGGAGGTGAATCTTGGCAACCTGGTTTCACTTGCTAACTCATTAGCCGGTTTTGGTATGACGGACTGCTTAACTTTATCCTACCTCTTGGCCGTATTTTCCAACCATTTGCAGACATGCATCTTTCCAAGATTGAAATTGTTGCTGGCTGGATTATGGAATTCATATATTTAGCCGGAAGATTGAGTGGTCAACATGCAAGTCAGTTTTCGTTTGGCAGTCGTTGGAAGACCTTGTAAGTGTAGCTGTGAAAGCACCTGGTAAGTAACTTTTTTTTTTTGTTGTTCTATTTGGTTTTCTTTTGTGCACGTTCTAGGCACGCTATATTGTTGTTGGTTTATCTATACATTCTATGTAGGGGCTAAAAGTAACATGTGCCTGGGGCAGGTTGAAACATGTTACAACATGCCCTACATAGTCAAATAACGTCTATTCACCTACCTATTGCGTTTCATTTCAGAATGAGAACGTATAAACGTAAAAACAGTGTCGAAAGACTTGTTTGTAAGAGCTGCGGCTGTTTTAGAAGAAGACAGGACGAAAACAATTCGTGGTGTGGCAAAGGATTCGGGACTATGTCATGTGACCCTCTACAGATATTTGAAGAAAAGGAAAGCTGGCACAGAAATTGACGTTGGATACAAGGCCAACAGACAGGTATTTAGCAAAGAACAGGAGAGTGACTTAGTGAAAGATGTCAGAAAATTAGCGTTTGATTGTGCGCTGAAGTATAATATTCCTATGCCAAAATCTTGGCGTGAAAATAAAAATGCTGTCGTTGATTGGCTGGGTGCCTTTTTGAAAAGGAATAATAATATAGCCATACGATCGCCAGAAGCAACCAGTTTGAGCACAACTACTTCCTTTAACCAGACGAATGTAAATCTTTTCTTCGACAAATTGTTTTCGCTAATGCAAAAGCATAGTTTGTGCCCATCCCGCAACTGGTGTTACTACAGCACAAAAGCCAAGAAAAGTTCTAGCCAAGAAAGGCTGTAAGCAGGTTGGATCCGTAACGTCTGGTGAAAGAGAAACATTAGTTACAGTCTGTGCAGCGGTGAGCGGTTCTGGAAACTCGATTCCCTGCATGTTTATCTTTCCTCGCCTTAAATATAAAGATTTCTTTATTAGTGATGGACCCCCAGAGTGCATAGGAGCCGGTAATGCTTTCGGTTGGATGACAAGCACGGAGTTTACAAGATATATGGACCACTTTATAATGCATGTAAAACCATTTGCTTCGGAGCCGGTGCTTTTGTCGCTTGACAACCATAGCTCCCATTTAGATATTGGTGTTATTGATAAAGCTAAGAAAAATGGTGTTTTAATGCTATCTTTTGCACGTCGGAGTTTATGGTCCTTTCAAAACCTATTGCGCCAATCAACAAGATGCCTGGTTACGTAATAATCCAGGAAAAACGATGACCATAGATGATATTCCATCTGTAGTTAGAGCCGCTCTTCCTCTGGCGCTGAACCCAGCTAACATCACTAATGGATTCAAAAAAACTGGCGTTGTTTCTTTTAACAGAGACATCTTCCAAGACTTTTACTTTTTATCATCTTTTGTCACCGATAGACCGCTAGCTGACCCTAATTCATTGACTTTGGATGAAGGAGTCCTAAACTCTGGAGATGTACAGCCAGGACTAATACCTTCACTTCACACACCACTATCTTTATCTAAACCTGGTAAAAGCAGTCTTACCACTGAAAAAATAGGACCTGGAAAGACAATAACCACTTGTTACAGCACCCATTCCCCAGATGTTTCTGAATTGAGATCCACCTTGCCATCAGCACCAGGTCCATCAAAACTCTGTCAAACCAGTTTAGCCTTTTCTCCAGAAAGGACCCTACCAAAAGCAACGGCAAAATGTAAACGGACAGCCCAGAAAAGCAAGCACTTGCAAAAGAACAGACCAAAAAGCTTCAAAAACAAAAAGTTGTCAAGGTTAAAGCAAAAAAAAAAGTGACAAAAAAAATATTGATTGATTCTTCAGATGAAGAAGATGAAGTACATTGCTTAATTTGCTGCGAACCTTTCGGAGAAAGTTTGCATCAATTGTGATTCAGATTAATCGACTATTTTTTCCGAAATTTTCTAAAGTATGAAGTCTCTTTTTATGTTTATTCTGTTTGTTATTTTGTATTTCTTAAAATTGTAGAAATTAGCTTTTATGTTTATTTTGAACTTGCTTTCGTTTTCCAATTGCCAACACTATTTTTTTTTAATTATTACTGTATCTACGAGATCTACTGTATCTTGCACATGAATTATTTTGTTTATTAAATAAAAGGTACATCTGTATAAATAAAATAAAAAAACAAAAAACCGGATTGTTGTTACTTTTTACCCCTGATAGTGTTACAACCAACCCCAGAGACGGGGTTGAATGTAACAGCTATGAAATCTTATAAAATACCATATTTTTAGGAGTTCAAAGTGGAGATCTGCTAATATTCTAAAAGCAGTTTATAGCCAAAGGATTAATCTTTTCAGTGACCAGGTTTCATTTGAATAATCTGCCTCTGATAAAGGCTCGCAGCAAATGTTCTAAAAATTGTTACAACCAACCTCGGTGTCCCTTAAGTTCATCACCGACATGGTTCCCTTTATCGAAGATATTTTCGAGCATAGGATCAGGTTTTTTAGGAGAGAGTTGTTTGTGTGACGGGGACTGGAAATGATTGTCGTCGTCACGCAGGGAGCTTATCAACTCGCATGTTTTTTTTTGGTTGGATATAACCTGCGCAGAATAGATAGCTTTAATGTCACTCAACATTTTATCCAGGTGACATAAGGGAGTTTCTTCATCCCTGGATCTTCCGGAGTCTAACTCGATTAGATCTGCAATTTGTTTATCCATGTACTTTACTTTATCGATTTTAAGGTTGGATATGACTGCGTCATATTTAACATCGTCCTTGAAGGTATTGTGAGCAATTTGATTAAGGTGGTGCATACAGCTGGAAGGCGACCTCAACCAAATTGGTGTGCATAACAGGAGGCAGCTAGCTAGGGATCAAGCTGGCTGCATAGGTCTGATGAGATGTCAGCAAAGTAAGGGAAAGTAAAAAACAGTATCTGCAATAGGACAAAAACTGGACAAAGTAAAGCTTTGCTTAAAACCACAGTATACAGAAGGGTACACATTTCTAATCTTCCTCCCGCCCATACATTTTTCTCCGGAAAATATGTCAAGGAATCAGGTCTTAAAGTTGTAGAAACTCAATGCAGTCAAAATACAGTCTACTGCGGAACTTGTGGCTTCAACAAGAATCTTTCGTCATGAATGGTTCACTATTAGATGCTAGTGAACCATGCCAGAAGCAGGTTATGATACTCGTATGACTTTCTTCATGAATGGTTTTGTATATGAGCTCTTTGGGCTCATTTGTCAGGAGATTCAAAATCACCTCATTCCCAAGTATGGTGTAGCTGAGGTACATAGTTTTCATAAGAAATAAATCAGATGACCATTAATAGATGCACATTGTTGAGCAGTCATTTCAATTCATGCAAAATGTTGGATCACCGAATGAAATTAGTGACATCTCTTGCCTTAAAGTTAACGCGGAAAACTTTTTCACTAATTTTTGGGTCTAATACTCCACTTGTATCGCATTTTTATGTCTTGACAATTGTTAATATTTTCTAGAGTAACTGTGACTTGCTCTAATACTCGTAAAGGTTACATGTTAGCCTACTATTCAAACAGAACGAAATCCTGGTTCACATCTCATACTCAAATTTACATTTGGTTTGTGTTAAATGCACTTTGTGCTCGCATATCCTTAGTCAACCTTGAAAAGTGTAAACAAGTAAATAAAAATCATTTACATGGTCCCGCACTCAAGTAAGTGTAGATACATGTGTTATGTATGTGTAATAAATGAATCCACTAGCCGTGTGTTGTTTTTATTGCAAGCAAAACAATCCGCTTAGGCCTACTCGTATCTCTTACTCGTACAGCGCACTTACCAAAACTAGGTATCGACTGGTTTTCGCAACCAGTTTGGCGCGTTATAACTTTGCTCTTGAACGTCGCATCGAACGACTTGAATCGGAAGTGACCAAAGAGAATCTGAATCTGACTGAATCTGTTGATTTTTGCGATTTTTCTCGTTACCTCGTGCGGCCTTAACTTTGAGATACATACTCGTACCTGCACTCGTACTCATACTCATATCCGTACAAGCCTATTCCACTTGTATCGGATATCGGTTATGTGCGTACCTTTGAACTTGTCTCTTCTGCTGGTTCTGTAATGGATCTTGTTGCTGGCCATTTAGGCAATGCACTTTCTTGACCCATCCGCGTTTGTATACAGAGATGAAATCTCATGTTCGAAAGGAGGAAATGACTTTTTCAAGGACACTTTTAGAGAAGTCTTCCTCTTCATACGGATACGCCTGTAATATGACTTATTCTGTTCTTCTTTTATTTTGCTTGTGTTGAGTATTACGGGTATTGCAAACCTCGCCAAGGACTTTCTTCCAATTAAGTGTACAAAATCAGATTTCGAACCTCTATCAAGGTTTCCACGGTTTGAGAGTCGGCTTCGTCTTAACATAGATCGGAACAGTTGGTATGGACTGTGATTCGTTCGGCAAGTGACCAATTAAGTAAATCTCCTTATGCTGAATGAACTGAAATTAACCTGACTAATGGGTTAGTTGGTAGATTCGCATTTGGAATTTACCAAAATGGTACATCACCTTGACATTGGCACTAGTAAATAACGACAAATTGGGTCAGTGTCTGTGATTTTGTTAAATTTCTTGCCAATTGTCGGTAAGTAGGTTTTAGGTGGGCTTCGGCTTATGGCTTTGGTTGAAAAGTATTTTACCCAAACTGGAAGTTACGGTCGCTACAATATATCATTTTCGGAATGGCAACCGCTGTGTAATCTGTGCGAAGTAACTTAGGATACCCGATTGAGGTAGGCAGATTGATCTTGAATTTATTGATGAGAAATTATCACTAACGGATATGGATATGGTTGGTTTCATGGTTAACGACTGTAGAAAATAAAATTAGGCCATCAAATTAATAGACCATAAGTGGCTGAATAAGCTTTGATTAAAGTTTGCTATTCGTTTGTTAAGATTTAGTTAGATGCTTGAAGAGGATTAGGTAATGGGTTGAGTTATCAGCACGTCATTAAAAATCAGACTTCATTAGTGTACAACCCAAAATAAGAGTGATTTGGGGTAAAGATTGCACAGGTTGAATGAAAATATGTCCTTCAAAATAGTTTCCTATTCGTGACAATTCTCACTTAAAATGAGCCTTGATGGAACCCAAAATAAGTAGCTTATCCACAAATGTATGACCTATTCAAATAAAATAGGTACGCCAACTATACGTAGATGCATCAGTTCTCTTAATGAACCTTCTTTCCATCCGGGGATGCAGTTGTTATATAAAGGGTGATGGCTTTCGAGTGCCTATTTAAATGTCGTGTGCGGGTGTCCTAAATTTTCTTTTTTTATAGGTGTACTGACGCACTGCTTCCTAAAATATTTATTACTCGAAGTCTCCATTGCAGCAACCTCTTTTGATTTTGGAATTTTGTTTGGCGTCTTCTTCATCTTTTAGAGCCACTGCAGTTGTTTGTCTAAATCTGCGCTATTTGTGGTTTGTTCACTCAACTAGGTCTTTTCAAAATGCAATAAACCCGTTCCGAAAATTATATCAACGAGGTCCGAACAACAGATCGATATACTCGCGATATACAAATCTTCGACGCCTTTTTAATTCGAAAATGTGAATATGTGCACATTTGAAACTTCCGTCAGATACTTTCGTCCTTAATAGACCTGCAACAGGGAAAAGCGTGTGGGAAACTATGCGAGTGAGCCCGGAAACTTTGTAAATTGCTGTTCTAGTGTCATTGCCGGTTGCTCTTGCGATATGTCTCCGAACCACATTAATGAGGAACTTGTCAATCATATTCGTAAAGAACATTTTCCGATTAATATTTTAACATATGTACTCGGAATATATTTTTTGTAGAGTCGAAGGCAGGTCCTGACACAATGCCTTTCGAACACCCGAATCATACAAAATATGTCGTGTGCGCTCAGTACTAATCTTTGTGGTATCTGCTAGCTCGCGCACCTTCACTTCCCGGTCAGCCAACACCATTTCATGTATTTTTTTGACATTGTCCTCTGTAACCACACCGGAGGGCCTGCCGCTGCGGACTTGATCGGTAGTGGAGTTGCGGCCACCACGAAACTCTCGAAACCAATATTTGACGGTGTAATCTGACGGAGTATTAGCCCCATAATATTTATCCAACTTTTCTTTTGTTTCCTTCGCCGTTTTGCCACTCAAAAAATAACGTTTTATGAGAGAACGGAAATCGTTTTTGTCCATACTCAACATGGTGCCAAACACGTCAACAACAATCAGCTGTCAATACAAAACTAAAGACAGTATCGCACTGAAATTTGGCATGTCTGCCTAAATATGAACGGACTTCAAGGCACCACAATCTTTTTTGCAGTAGCAGCGCATTCTGGCGGTCACTTTTCACTCCATCTAGTATGGCAAACCACCATGGAAGGTTATAGCGTTGAACAACATCTGCAAATCAGAAATTTTTTTTTCAAAATCAGTGCTGCGTTCGAGGGCCCATTTTTGGATAAATGAATGTGTGAACAAGCAAATTCGTTGGATTTTGGATGATACTAATCCACATGACAGCACAAAATGCATTCCGAAAAAGTCGCTGTTTGGTTCGGATTTTGACGGTTCGTACTTTTTCCAAAACGAAACTGTCATTGCCATAACCGTCAACGGCGAGCGCTACAAATCGACGATGCAAATTCTTGTGGCTTAAACTGGTAGATATGGATATCAACGACATGCGGTTTAACAGCAAGGCGCTATGTACCACACAGCGAAGAGGTTATTAAATATAATTTTATCAGTGCGGATGTCATAAAAATTACCTACACTTTAACTAATGAACCTTTTACGATTTTGTGTGCAATATTTATCGCTAGTTTGAGTAAAAATATCTTTATTTAGCATATTAGTGAGCTTTTGAAAAATGTAAAATGGAAAATCTTAAAACTATTAAAGCAACATAAATATTAACATTTTAAGTGATAGAAATGATTCTGGCAAATATTTGTTTTTAGTGTCATCTTATGGTCTGAAGTCGCTTGTGAATGAATCCACACGTTTAACAGACGAAACACGAACCTGCATTGACCACATTTTTGTTAGGTTTAATAAAAATTGCTCGCATAAGGTATCGAGTGAAGTACTTGATTTACAGATTTAGTGTGAGATTCTTACTCACTAAAAAACACCTCCCTTCTGCAAACCACGACTGAGTTCACACTCAACAAGCAGTTCTTCTATCGCATTTTATTTTGTTTTTATAAGATATCCTGCAGGCGATTTTCCATTGAAAATTCCTGTGTACTTTAGAAAAATTACGCGCTGCTAATCACCGCGCTAGATCGAGAGGCTTAGTTCTTTTCAGACGGCGCAGTAAATTTGTCTCGTCGAGGATCTGTTGAACAGAAATATTTGCATGTCCTTGTAGTCGATTTTTGTGTTTTCGCGCAAACATTTTAATTTCGTTCTGAACGTTTTCGACTCCTAAGTCTCTGTGGATATCATCGTTTCTAACAATACCTCGAAGAACTTTGTTTTGGAATGTCTGTATTACATTAATGTTACTATTTTTAGTACAACCCCAAAGTTGTACACCATATGTCCAGATCGGTTTTATCACATGCTTGTATAACAGCAGTTTGTTCTCTAAGCTAAGCTTGGAATACTTTCCAATAAGCCAGTAAATATCTCTATATTTGATTTCAAGCTCTTCACGTTTTTTCTTGACGTGTGCTCTCCATTTTAGTTTAGCGTCGAGTGCCATACCGAAGTATTTGGCCTCGTTCGCGTAAACACCGGTGGATTCTCAATTTTCTTGAGAGTGAAGTTCACGTGGACAGACTTGTTTTCATTAGGCGCGATTCGCCAAGTCTTTGTCCAATTGTTAATCAGTGTAAGGGCACGTTGCAGGTTGGCAGTTGCTTCTTCGACTGTTTTAGCCGTTGCCAAAATGGCAGTGTCATCAGCAAATGTGGCTAGGACAGTGTCGTCCGTTTGCGGTATATCGCGGGTAAAAAGTAAATATAGCAGAGGGCTAAGTACATTTCCTTGCGGCACCCCCGCCTTCATTGTCGTAAAAGTGGAATATTCGCTTCCGTGTCTCACGCGGAAGAGTCGGTCTTCCAGGTATGAACCTAAAATACAAGACAATTGCTGGGGTAGGGCTTGTCGAAGTTTATATTTTAGGCCTTCGTACCATACATTATCAAAGGCTTGTGAAACGTCAAGGAATGCGCTTGAACAGACTAACTTACACTCGATTGCTCGTTCAATTACATCGGTTATTCGATGCACTTGGTCAACTGTAGAGTGTTGGCTTCTAAAGCCAAATTGATGATCAGGCAAGGGGGAATTTGTGTCGGTAATTGGTTTTAGGCGATTAAGAAGGATTCGCTCGAAGACCTTCGTTGTAATCGGGAGAAGCGATATTGGTCTATATGACTTGACTTCAGTCAGCGGTTTACCGGGCTTCGGAACCATAATAACTTCGGCTACTTTCCACTGGTGCGGTACATGCTCTAATCAAATGCTGGCATTTATAAGATAGAGCTGCTTTAGTAAACCTTTTTTCGGCAACGCTTTGAGTATTTCTCCCGTTATTAAGTCATATCCCGGGGCTTTATTGGGCTTAAGCGTGTCTATAACTTGTCTAAGCTCCCTAAGTGTAGCTTTTTCTACTGTAAAGTTTGTAGTCACATCTAGCGTATTGACATTCTCTGGAAGCACTTCCCCGTCGAATGGTTTAAACGTTTCTGCAAGATGTTCGGCGAAAGCATTAGATTTTTCCTTATCTTCTTTCGCCCAGCCATCCTGGTTTCTTCTTATTGGCGCCACGTGTATTTGGGGCCTTTGAACACTTTTAACCGCACTCCATATGGAGCAGTTGGTATCCTTTATCGCTGTGAGTCTTTCAAGATAGTTATTAATACCTTGATTATAGAAGTCCTTGATCGATTTTTTCAACAAGTTTCAGAGCCTATTGAAGGACGTTTTATCTTGTGGTGCCCGGGTTTCATGCCACTTTTTCCGCGCTCTTCGTTTCTTCCTTATCATTTCTCTGATATCCGGTGGGTATCTTATGCCGACTTTGGGAACTTTGTTCTACTCGCGGGGAGTGTTCTTCCAGGCCGCTTGCTGTATGACTTCAACAAAACGTTCAACTTCTTTTTCAAGTTGATACGGCATTCGAAGTGCTACTTTCAACTGAGTATTGTCTATAACGTCTATACGGAAATCTTCAAAGTGAGTTTTGCTGTTAGTTAATCTGGGTGGTCTTTGTTTCTCAACCAAGGATGCGCACAATGAGAGGATAACTGGAGAATGATCGGAGGAAAGATCGAAGCCCTCTTCAACTTTGACGTAACTAGCGTTTACTCCTTTTCCGATAAAGAAGTCTATTAGATCGGGTGTTTTGGCGACATCCGAGGGCTTGCCTGTTGAGTAAAAATAGCAACCACATTCCATACCAGCCCTGTAAAGAGTTTTGCCTTTTTGAGAGATACATCTTGAGCCCCAAAAGGTGTGCTTCGCGTTAAAGTCGCCACCAATAATGAAGATTGGTCCAAGAGAGTTGAATAGGTCAATAAATTCGTGTTTTTCTATTTTGCAGCGCGATTGGCAATAGATTGAGGATATATTAAAAGAGTAACTTTTATTTTTAGCGCGCACCACGGTCATTTGAAATTTGTCAAGTTCAATTATTGCTTCCAGAGTATGTTCAATGCAGTCTTTTATGAATAGGGATGACCCGCCTCTTGCGTTTCCCGATGGATGATGAGCGTGGTAGTCGCGGTAACCTTTTATTTCCATGCGCGATTCTGTCGCCAAGTGAGTTTCAGAAATTAAACATATGTCAATTACTTTTTCCTGCATGAAAATATTTAGTTCATCAAGCCTTTTCTGTAGCCCGTTGGCATTCCACACTAGTATATTGAATTTCTTTGCCATAGTTAGTTGCAGAAATTGGCTTAGAACTTAAGAAGCCGTTCGACTATTGTCTTATTTATTTTAGTTTGTTCTTTTAGTCTCTCGAGAATTACTGAGAACACATTTGAGGCAGGATCCGGTGATGTATAGTTAGTCATATTTACTCGCGCCGCTATTTGCGCGTAAGTTTTTCCACTTTCTACTTGCGCATTGTTATTTTTGACGTTGTTTTTTTTGGTGATTTTAGCGTTTGTCACCATTACCTTCTTTAAAGGCTTTGGAGTAGGACCGCTGTTGTTATTTGTTATTCTAGCTGTCCCTGCGTTTTTCAAAGGCTTCGTTTTTGATTGATCTCGTAGCTTTTGCACTTCCTTCGCGACTTCGCAGCCTCGATAATTAGCCGGATGTTTTCCCTTGCAGTTGATGCATATCGCTGGGGACTCTTTCGCGGCATTGCACTCTCGAGTCAGATGTTTGCCAGCGCATTTTACACAGCGAGGTTCCTTCTGGCAGTAGGCCTGAGTATGGCTG
The DNA here is from genome assembly GCA_963966105.1 of Volucella zonaria. Taxonomy (NCBI): domain Eukaryota; kingdom Metazoa; phylum Arthropoda; class Insecta; order Diptera; family Syrphidae; genus Volucella; species Volucella zonaria. The sequence continues at coordinate 339,125,663 of OZ014530.1, forward strand.
AATCCCAGGCAACGTGTACATTGGGGAATCAACCTAGAGTTTTTCCGCGGAGGTTCAATTTTGACAACAAGTCCTAAAATTGAATTTATGGCATAAATTCTTTCTAGGCTTTCGGTTTTGTCAAAAGTTAGTCTAAAGAGGAGAAGACCACGTCTTGGGGTCGTCCTCTCGCTTTCAACATTGCGCTGTTTTTGCGCAAGTGTATTAACTGCGTCGATTATCTTAAAGTCTTTATTTTTAAGGTCATTTACGATGTTTTCATTAAGACAAGAGGGATGCAATCCTCTAGCTACGACGCGTATGGGTCTTTCCGTTTGCGAAAGCGAACGGTAGTTGTCTGGATTACGGACATTAATAGTCCATGTATCATTATTACGAGATCTTACTTTATAATCGGTTGAGCACACTGATTTCAGGATTATGTGCAACTTGTTGTAGTCCGGTCTTTGTTTGGGTTGCTTTGTTGCCTTATCGACCTCAGCAGTGTTAAAGCTGGCTTGCTTCTTTGTTTGTTCGATATCAGGCGGGGAAGTAGCTTTGCGCTTCGTACCTGGCTTTTTTTTCAGTATCCAGTCTGTTTCGCGGACTAGCTCTTCTTCGTCCGTGTGAAAACTCGAGTTTTCGGGGCGGTCAAGTAGCGAAACAGACTCAGACTCAGATTTAAATTGCGGCTTAATGGCATCTAGTTGCTTTTTTAGTTCGGCACAGAGCAATTCCATATTTTGGAGTCTGGTGCGGAGATCAGAATTTTCGCGCTCGAGATTTTGTAGCTTATTCGGTGTAATGCTATTGCCCTGAGCTACCGACTGTGTTTGGTCTTTGCTTTCGCATGATTTTCCTAGCGATCCGCGTGCTGGAGATCTCGTGACCCTTGAGCATTTTTTAAAGGGGTCCTGGTTTATATTTGTATTGTTTTGAATATTATTTGAACTTATTTTAGTTCCCACGAGTAGCGGAGAAAGGGTAGTCCGTCTGTCCAGAGATCCGCCGCATTAGACAGATAAGGCTGGCTGATCCGGAGGTCGCCAAGTATCCGGATGCTCCGTTAGAGATTGAGCTATTTTTATACTGGGCCCCCAACCTGGTCGATTCTGGCACGGGTCGCTTAACACCTTAATCCGGCCCAGTGGATTTTAGTCGCCTCTTACGACAGGCATGCCTTACCTCGGCAACCCCTAACCCGAACGGTTGACTGTTACTAAAGTGAATGGATACATTCTTTTACTAGTTAAATATAAAATAGACTATTTGGAATAGATTGATGCTCTAAAGCTTGAGTTTTTGGAGCAGGTATATAACAATAACCCTTCATTAGGCAATGATACTTTCTTAAAAATATTACAAGGTCAGATTGATAATACCACCACATTTCAGTCGCGTGTTAATAGCAAGTCTAAACTATAAAACCTTTGAATTGGAGAAGATTACTTAAAAATTATAAACAAAAAAAAATCGCCTCGTAAAGAATGTAAAAAGAATCCCAAAATATCGACCTAAAACGTTACTACCATATAAAATGAAACAAAGAGTAAAAAAGAGGAAAGTAGCTATCAGTCGAGACAGATTTTATTCGGTTAAGCTTTGGAACTGTGAAGGAAATGTTACGGAGGAATGGAAAGTTGTTAATTTAAATTTATTTAATTTTATTTACTTTAATTTATGAAAACATTTTTACTCAACTATTAAATAAATTTATTTATTTATATTGTTATCTATAACTATGTTTTTCTATATGCCTTGCTCTACGCTTCCTTCCTCTATTTCTACATCTATCTTTCTTACTTCTTCTCTGTAATTTTGTCCCCTGGATATGCATTTGAAATAGGTTTACGGCATTATTTCTTTTTTTAATTATGGAGAGTAATGTTTTGTCGAATTGTCTGAGTAGTGTGAATAAAAACTGCACTCGTGAGTTGATACATGTTTTATCCAAATACCGATAGAGATATAAAGTTTGCCACCTTAACGCACGAAGCCTTAACATCTTCAAACTAGATTATCTGTATTACTATACTTATTTTTGAAGTCCAATGTAGATGTTATGTGTATTAGTGAAACTTGGTTTAGACCGTATATCCCAGACATTTTTTACTTTTTGCCCAATTAGAATAACGGTAGGAGGAAGAGCAGCAATATGTGTTAATTCCACACTAAAATGTGACGTTCTTAGTGCATCTCATTCGACAGGTATTGAATTAGTGATATGGAGTAGTAACGCTGAACGTTAAAAATACATTTAACAGCGACGGGCCGTTCATTAGAAGATCACTCGCCAGGATGGATACACCATATAACTTGCTGCGTATAGTGACGAGCTATTTCAACAACAGGAAGTTGAGATATAATACAGATGAAGCTGAAAAATACGACAACGTTACTGCCGGAGTTTCACAGGGGTCCGTCTTAGGGCCCTTATTGTAGAACATCACGTACGACGAAGTCCTACGATTGGCGTTGCGTGGGGGTGTGACAGTAATTGGATTAGCCGGTGGCATTACCGTCGTAACAGTAGGTAAATAGGTACAATTAAATCCGGTACAAACAAAGCAATTGTCCGAATAAAGGACTGTCTAGCAGCCGCCAGCCTAGAACTAGCTGACCATAAAACAGAATCTGTCCTCATAACCAGCCGAAAAACTATAGTGTTCGCCCACTTCCAGGAAAATAATTAGGTCCAAAGAAGCTTTTAAATATCTCGGAGTATGTTGGGCAATAGATTACGGTTTAAAATACATGTGGACTATTTAACCGCATCGCAAATGCAGAGAGCGAATACTGCCTAACATTGGTGGACCTGTATACGCAAAAAGTATCCTACTCTCCAGAGTTGTCACATCAGCTCTGTTGTATGCCGCCCCAGTCTGGGCGCAGGCACTGAATACGTCAAAGAGCAAAAAGAGACTATCGTCAACATACAGTCTCTGGGAGCTACGGATAATCAACGGCTTTCGAACCATATCAAACAAGGCCGCCTTTGTTAGCTGGAATGGTTTCCGACGACATTCTTGTAGATGAAATTTTGAGGATATATAACAGATGGGCCTTAACCCAACAGGATGTCAATGGAATCAATGGGATCAAAATTGAAGAAAAGGTAGCGTCAATAGCTATGTGGCCAGCTCTCTTCGATAATACAACGAAATACTACAACCTTACGCAGTTTCTGTCTGGCTACGATGGTTATCGCAAGTACGAGGGTTGTCTGAAAAGTTTCCGACCGAACAATGATGCAATACATTTTTTCTCAAAATTTTTTTTTACTTTTCTACATAGTCTCCTTGTAACTTTACACACTTCTCCCAGCGATGCTCCCATCTCTCTAACCCGTCCAAATAGTACTTGGTGTTTTTCTCTGCAAAATAATTGTTCACGAAGGTGATTGCCTCCTCATTTGACGAAAATCTCTGTCCTCCGAGCGCAGTTTTTAGATGAGGGAACAAAAAGAATTCGCTTGGGGCTAGATCTGATGAATAAGGTGGAAGGTCAAGCAGTTTAAACTGGATTTTCGCCATGGCAACCGCTGAGGTGTGAGACGGCGCGTTGTCTTGGTGAAACAGGATTTCTTTTTCTTTTTCTGCAAATGTGGCCGTTTTTCCGCAATTTCTGCCTTCAGCTTGGCAAGTAATGGTGCGTAGTATGCTCCTGTAATGGTTTTTCTTTTTGAAGATAGTCGATTAAGATAACTCCTTTACTATCCCAAAAAACAGTCGCCATCACTTTCCCAGCCGAAAAAATAGTCTTTGCATTTTTTGGAGCCAGCTCGCCCTTTGCAGTCCACTATTTTGACTGAATTTTTGTTTTGGGCGTATAATGGTGTATCCAAGTTGCATCTACTGTAATTAATCGGCCCCAAAACTCGGAACTATTGCGCCTAAACTGTTCATTCGAACACGTTTGTGGTCTAACGCAAGCAAACGCGGCACCCAACGCGCGGACAGCTTTCTCATTCCCAAATCTTTTTGGACGTCCCGAACGTTCATCTGGGAGATGATGAACGCTCTTACGGATACGTTTAAATTCAGTTGCCCAAAATTTCACTGTGGTAAATGATGGTGCAGAGCCCCAATACACAGAGTCCAGCTCATTTTTGATTTGTCTTTAAAAAACAAGAGTTTACTCGATACTCAATTTTTCCCATTTTCATAAAAAACGCTCACATCGACTCACTCTAACGACTGTCAACTAAAACTGCGCGTCCAAACTGACTGCAACTTCGGTAAGTAACTATCAAAAGATGCATAATTAGCAATCACTAGCTTTTATTGACGAGTGCCGCTATCTTTAGGTTTTGGGCCCGTATATCGTATATCCACCGTTTTGGGCACGACCGCTCACCATCTTGCCCCGAATGCCCAAATGAAGATGAAGATAAGGAGCATGCAGTGCAGTATTTTGTTGCCCGCGTTTCATGGCATGGAGAACTACTCTACCCAGCCACGCAGTTCGAGGAGAATTGGGCGGAAATATATATTTTTATAACAATTCTACAAAATGTTTAGAAATGCTAAGAAAAGTAACGGAGGAAGCCTCAGAAGCTACAGAAATCTCAGAAGCAGGTGATACAAAACGAAAAGCTTGATTTGCTTACCAGGCCCGCGAATCATTACCTAACGGCAGACTCGCAGGAAGTGTGGTCGAAGTGTGTACGCTGGAATCGAAGAATCAGGCTAGCGATTCGTGTAAACTTAGGCTTACTCGTAGTTTAAGAGCAAAACTTTTTAATTGATAGTTCGTAGCCATTAATTTAAAATGGAAGGTGTACCATTCTTTAAGATGAAATGTAAACAAGGAAATGAAAATATGTATTATGTTTCTTTTTTTTTAAATCAGCTTTATTAATAATATTCAACAACAAAAACTAAGAAATAATTGATAAAGCAAAACCTTAAATTTTATATTCGTTTTAATATACAATATAGTATACAAAAATCCGCTGCTCAATCCTTACAAATTCATTGGAAAGCTATATATTCATTCAGTCTTTTAAGAATTAATTTCTCAAAGTCACGGCCGACTTGGTTGACATGAAAATGACAAACAGATTTTATGATTTTCAGTTCTTGGTTAAATAAAATGAATTCATTGTGCAGATCAAAAAGAAAACTTACAATTTGAATACACGTCTTTTATTGGATGCCCAAATAAAGGTTGTTTTTATAGCAAACATCACTTTTCAACGCATTTTCATATTTTTTTGAAACTGTTCTTCGTAATTGTTTATTATTGTTAAATAAAGAACTCGAGTGGGCATCAAGGTCTGTTGCTATTCGTTAGGATGTTCTGATTGAAACTTTGAATATAAAAGTTGGTTTTACTACGCAATTCATATAGAAGCGTAGTAAGAATATGGTTTTCTGAGTCTATAGAAACCAAAACCCTAATATGTTTTGTGTACTTTGAATAATCAATTTACAGCTTACCCATATTAGAAGCTTCGTTGTGAGACAAAAGTAACTCTCTGCACTCGAAATTAGTAAGCGATTTGTATTTTAATTTTTGCTTTAAAAGTGTCCCTTTTTAGAAAAATTACATTTTGCTTATTGTTATGAAGAAATTATATTTGAAGTCAATGTTAATCTGAAATACGAGACTGTGTTCAATAACAGTTAATATTGTTTTAAAATATACGAAATCACATGGTCTTTCTTCAATTTAGGCCTGGCTTCAGGAAATTGGTCATCGATTTTATATCTCGCTGCCGAAAAGTGTAAGTTTTCCCCAACTGTCGAGGACTTCTTTCCCATTTTCCAGTGGCTCCAGATGGTGAATTGCGGCGCAGGTTACCCGGTCGTCTGACACCAACTGGGCAAAAACTATGAGGTTTTAGCCGCTCGCCTGGAAGAGTGTGGGACAACACGAGATCTGTGAGGTCTGGCCGGGCCCGGAGCAGCTGTTCTGCTAAGAATATCGCAGCTGCGGTTAAAGATGTTGCAGAGGACCCAAGAGTATCAACCAGACCACGTGCCACGCAATTGGGCATCAATCTATCAAATTGGGAATCATTCGGCAATGCATCTGTCGTGAGATTAGGCCGAAGTATTACTCATGGTGTAACAAAATCTATTTCTTAGTGAAGTTAATTTCTACTTTAATTCCAAATGAGTTCGGACGGGCGGACAAAAGTCTAATTTTTTAATTTTTTTCAATGGTATTGATTAACCTTTAATAATCTTGGATCCATATGAAGCAGGATTCCCATGTTCAATATATGGATATGGATCTAGTCGGTCACAGAGGCTGCCATGATGAAGGAGTAGACGGCAGTGGAATAGCTCGGCTGTAGTTCATCGGATTGCGTTTTTTCTTGCCACTACCCTGTTCATCTCAACTCAATGTACCCTTTTGTCTTGTACCAAGAATAGATACAGAGAAAGCTACTTTACTTTACTTTGACTAGACGGACGGACTTAAAAGAAAGGAGGAGGGAAAGATGATAGAAAAGATCACATTTCAGTGCTACAACCACGTGATTAACACTAACTAAACCTACTTTACACTAATCCCTAAATACCTAATCTCAAATATCGCATTTGAACTAAACCTAAGGCTACCTTAACCCTATATATCCTATATCGAATAAAATGTTCCAGGATCACACCTACGACGTCTCTCTACGACTGGAAATAAGCCCGATGTTGTTGGTTGTGGATGGCTAACTCACCCTTATCGCACATAGATGCGACCAATTGCTACCAATCTGGCTAGATCTGTGAATTGTAGCCCTTAATTCGAAGTTCCTCTCAGTCGCCACCTATAAAAAGAAATCAGTGAAAGTCCGTCAGGTCATTTCCCATCACGTCGTCATAGTTTGCATGTCACGTCCCCTCGCAGTCGGCCCCATTGAAGGACGGTCGGTCCGCCCATTCACATACCACTCGCGCTAAGGTTTTAATCCATCGTTATAACAAAAGGAACTTATTTCCCATAACTATACAATTATACGCAATAATGATCGCGGTAATAGACAGGAACGACACCGATGGATCAATAACACCTGAACGGTGGCTGTTGGTCAAGCTAAAGGTTTCGAGCACCTTCTTGGTCATCATGCGGGAAAACCCCGGCCCACCTCCAATAACAAGCGACGCTGGCTGGCAGGAAGGGCACATCAAGCTTATCGCTCGCGCCAATTAGAGATCTCTTGATCTCTTCGCTAAAGCCATAGGTGGTTTAGGAGACATTTGTCCATTTGTCCAGGTGCAAAACTCGAGATCGTATTTAAGGAGGACATCCCTAGCAGACCTCGAACTCGCACCTGGATCCCAGCCGAACCCTCCTTCCCAGAAAGCATTCTGGAAATGACAAGGCTTAGCAGAGGAACTAAGCGGCTCTTATAGATTCGCGTTGATCGTGATCAATAAGGAATCCCTTAACCCTCTAGCGCAGACAAAAGGTATGATTCGGTTCGGCTTCGGGTCAATACACTTAAGAGTCTATAAAAAGGATGAGGCAAAGGTAAGATTAAAATTTGTATATTAGTGAAACTTAGCCTTAGTGCATTTTTACTTCCTAATCTCAGCGACCCCGACTTAACCGTTAGCTGACTAGAGACTTGGCCACGATTATGTGGGCCCTCTCCCTGGTAATAGCTAAGAAATGGTGGTACTGGAAGCTGGAAGGCTAAAAACTGGCCTCATCATCGGGTGCGACGCTAACTTTCATCACATGGTATGGGAACAGCACCGACATTAACGATAGAGGTGAGTCACTTTTTGATTATATATAAGTACTAACCTCATTGTTTGCAACATTGACAATGAGCCCACTTTTATAACAAAAAACCGACAGGAAATACGAGATATCACTCTTGTCACCGACAACATCACACAAACGCTAATGAACTGCATGGTATCGTGTGAACACTCATTTTCAACCTAGAGGTAAGAAAAAGCCGCATTGGTGGGCATCAGTACTGGTACTCAAACAAAGAATCCCTCAAAATATATAAAAAAGAAGTGGGCAAGGCAAAGCGACAATCCTGAAGATTATTCTGTGACAAAATTACAGAAACCTATGAGGCATCGCGGCTAAGAACAATACTCTTAACAAATCTTATGATGTCTAGTTGTTTGAAAAAAAAAACCGATGGCTCTTGGACAACCTCAAGTGATGTATCATTCAATCTGCTACTGGACACCCACTTTCCAGGTAGCTCCCAATTCGCGGCCAGTAGCAAGCCAAACAGGCCTACTGCAGCCGTGACCAAAACTCATGGTCTGATTACAAGAGACATACTGCTCTGTGCGGTGCATAGCTTCAAACCATACAAGTCTGCTGGTCCGGACGGTATAATACCTGCCGAGCTACAGAGGTCTTCAGACATTATTCTGCCTTCGCTAGAAAATATTATAAGGAGCTGTGTAGAACTAAAAGAAAGAGGGGCGAAATAAGTTCAGCTGGGTAGAATCTCTAGCCGAATGGCACGAAGACAAAAATGCAGTCCAATTTGAAATGGGAGCGTTCAGACACTACACACTTGCTAGATCGTAGAAAAGACTAGGGAATCTCAGATCAACACTCGCCATTTATTTGTCAAAATCAGAACCGCATATGACACAGCTCACGCCACATTGGAAATTCGGCACAAGCGATTCGAGGGCATGGTCATCTCACGTGGAGGTGATGTCAACTGGCCAGCACTGGTGTGATTTGACCCCGTTAGATTTTTTCTTGTGAGATTTTCTGAAGTTTCAGGTCTTTGTGAATAAGCCACAAACCACAGCGGCTCTCAAAGCCAACATAACCCATACAATCGGTCAAATCCAGCCTGATTTATGCGCCAGAGTCGCGGAGGACATTTGAACGATGTTATATTCCATACATAATGGTATCGATAGGCCTTTCAAACGAATATAGGATTTCGATGATACGAGTATCTCATACACACTTTGTTTTATTTAAATTTAAAAACAGTAAGCGCTCAATGAAAGACCCTTTAGAATGGATCTGACACTAAACAAGGACATGCTATCATAAGAAATGGATGCACACCATCGAGAGCTCGATCAGACCGTCACCATTGGCGGTTACACTCGTAACTGCGAGATAGTTAAGGGCTTCGTTTACCTCGGCTCTGCAGTTATAAACAGCAACGACATCACCGCAAAATAATACTTTCCCGTCGCTATTTATTTAGGAGGCATTTGCATAACAGAGCCCTCTCTCGTAAGATCAAACCGGCTTTATGTGAGACCCTTACTATCTCGGTCCCGTTCTATGGCGGAGAGACTTCAAAATTGTCGAAAGCGGATAAGGAGTACTTAACCGTCTCGAAAGACAAATATACCGCTCGTAGCAACGTTCTAGTCAGTCGTTTACGGATCTAATTCAGTTGACTAGGCTCACACAACCCTTTCGCATAATCTTCGAGTCAAACCTCGAGGGCGACACCATCACACGTGGCGCATGCAAGTGGAGTGAACCTTAACCAATTTGAAGTGCGGCACTGGAGACTGTTAGCTGAAGGAAGTTTTTCATCGAGGCTCAGCCCGCTACCTAAGTAAGTAAGTCAGATAAAAGACCATATACGAGTACTTGGGCTTAGCAATGCAATTTACCTGTGAAAACGCCAGTGTGGCAGCACAAGTAAAAACTGCTTCCTTTTCAACTAGTTCGGGCAGGGGCACCCCCAAAAGTATTACAAAAAATCTATAAATAAATACAAGTTAATGGAAAAAGAAGAATTAGCCTTCCACTATGATCAATCCCAAGGCCATAATAAATCTTCATTCCATACCCACCGCCTCCGAATTGTAATTTCAAAATTTTCCGAAGGAAACAATGAAATGAAATATCGAATAACACCTTATTTTGAACATTAAAGAAAATTTAATCAATCAATTAAAAAGCCACACAGTGGCCTTCTAGCTACTTAGCCAGAGTTAGTTTGAGTCACTTACGACGAATTCTTCTAGTTCAACCTTCCCTATATTGTAAATTCTATGCAAAATCTGACCAGCTTCCCTAATTTCAATGCTAATTTCCACTAACCCATACTCTATTAAAAATAAAGTAAACAAAAATAAAGAAACCAAGAACCCAAAACACAAGGAAACTCTGATCTACGCATAGCTAGATCGACCTACACTCAGATACTTGTATCCAAGTGAAGCTTTTCTAAAGAGAAACCCAACGTCACTCTCTCTTTGAAGTTCTCTTTTGGTCTCATTTGTAACAGAGAATAGAGAAAAACTTCAAATCTCAACTGTTATACGAAGAAATTCCAAAGCTCATCATTACTCACCTGTTGAAGGCAACATATCTCTGCTCGATTAGATGCATTCGATCTTAACAACGACGCCTCATGTCCACCTAATGATGATCATCGGTGAGCGTGAACACCTCAACCATCGATCACAAACGACCGCCGCTACCTCTCCAACCATCTAAAGCCAGCCCAGCGCCAATCCAAGCACCGACGCGACGAGCCATCGGAACCATGAATTAAAACAGAGAATTATGCATTCCAGCGTATGACCAGAGCTTAAGGGGGGGCGAGCTCATATAAAAGCCAAGTGTCAATGTTGACGGGGACTTATTTCAGTGATTTCAATTTTAGCCAAACGTTGTCTTGTGTGTGGTGTGGTGCAGGAAGGAAGCTTGTCTCTCACTCTCTAGCTTAACTCTTGTGTTTCCGTTTTCAAGCCGCAAGAAGGATTCCAAATTGTTTTTTTTTCCCCCGTTCTGGTAAAACCAATTTAAATTCTCTCGGTAGAGAAAAGATCTCCATTTGGATTTGTTTCGTCGTTCGAAAGTGCTGATCTCGTAGTGATCTTTAAGTGCAGTGCATCCACAAGTCGAAAACCGTGAATAGTGAAGCTCTACCGTAGAGCTTAGATTTCCGCAAAAAAAAAAATAAAAAAATAAAAAAATTCAAATAAAATATACACTCAGGATTAACAAGGATTACCCAGAAAAAAAAAGGATATAGCTATACACACGATTTATGAGTTTGACGCTTTCAGTGATCGGTGGCAAAGTGTAAATTGGTGTTTTATACTCAAATCGCAACAAATCAAATCAATTTCAACTATCACCTGTATCTATAACCATCTGCAGTCAATTAAATAACAAAAAAAATGGTGAGTTGTCCAGTGAATCTATCCATCAGATACGAACACAAATTTTTTCCTTGTGTCATTCATACGTTTATCAGACGTTTACGAGTATGTATCGACAAAAATATGTAGAATATGAGAATTCCGCTTACTTGGCGAATTATAGTCAAAACAAAAATGTACCGTCAAGGGGGTAAATTGCAGATGCAAGCCAATTTGAATGCGAAAAATAATTGAAAAAAAAATGTTGACCTCTGCATGAGGTCGAGGGGATGGTTTGCCTGCCCATCCAAAAAATCGTGTTGGTAAACAAATTTAAATTGAATTTAATTGGACCACACGTTCTGTGTGGGTTTGTGGTGATTTTAATATTTTTTTTTTCACAAAAATTCAAATTAGGAATAATTTCCTAAGATTTCTACATTTTTTTTTGGCCAACCAAGATACTCGTAGAGTGACTATTCTAAGTCTGAATGAACCTAAAATATTCATCCTGCCAAACGACTTCTACTATTACTATTCCTTTCATAGAAATTAATTGATTCACCATCCAAATAGTAAATAAACTGTTTATCTAAGCGAATAGTCAAGTTTCAGCTTCTGGTTTAGATAGATTTCTTAGATTCACAAATCGTCTTAACACGTTTGAAAGGCTTGTTGTCTAGTTTTAAAGTTAAACGATTTATGACCAAAGAATTTATTCAAATTGTCTATTTCTGTGTTATTATTCTTACTCAGCAGTCAATGAACTTTGCAAAATAAACGAATGGATTACGTTTTTAGATAATTTATTAAAACAATTTTTTATATGCGAATGCAACGAACTGAGGTTGAATAATTTTTTTTAAACTGGTAGCACTTAAGTTGGGAATTTGTTTAAGAAGATTGCCGAGTCATTGACATCTTTGAGTTTAGTTTAACATCAACTTTAACCTTAAGAAAAATTTTAAAATAGTTAAAAAATGTAAAAAAAGGTTATGAGAAGGGTGCTGCATGTGTACACACATTGGAATATTCTTATTTCGAATTTATCGGTAAAATATTTTTTGCCCTAGATTTTTTATTTTATTTATGGAGAACCAAATTTATATAATTATATTTTAAATTCAAAAACAATCTTTATTTGATATCTAAAGGTATAAAGATACGATCTGATAGATAATATAAAGTTAAGATAGCCATATCAAACTTGATAAAGTTAAGATAGCGTTATGTGAACTACGAGTAGCATTCAACTAAGTTGCTAGATCTACGGTTTAGTGTTCGAGTTGCTCTTCAAAGCATCGCTAGAGAACTTGGTAAAGAAGATTTTGTACACCTTTGCAGAACATGATTGAATGAAAGTGCTCGTATGCTCTATAAATCGAACTTCACCATATTGTTAGCCTGGTCCTGAAGAAAGGAGACTCTCTAATGACCATCTGTAGAGGCGTAAGTCTCTTAGAAATCGCCTACTACATAGATCCTATCTTTTTGTGAGCATTTGATGTTTTTTGTCAATGACCTGATTGCTCCAGGTCACATTAGTGTGCAAGGCCCAGGAATTTTTTTTAGAAATTTCAGGTCGATACGCACCACCTTTGCACCGAGTTTAGCACCGCATACCATACAGGGTGAATAACTCGAACTTTTTAAAATGCTATAATTTTTTTATTTGTTGATAAATTTTATTGTGCCAAAGCAAAAAATGTTTGAAAATACATCAATTTTCAAATTGTATCAGTAGTTTTCAATATGTTCACCTTTGGCGCGAATAATGGTATTTTGGCCCATTCCCGGCGAAGTGCTTGTTTGAGGTGGTCCAAACTGCCAATCTTCGCCTCCAAAATACCCCAGATAGAGAAATCCAACGGATTTGCATCCGAAGAATTTGCAATCCATTGTGTCGAAGAAATGAAGTGTGGAACAATGTTTTTTAACCAATCTTGGCTGACGCGCGCTTTGTGAGACGGTGCCGAGTCTTGTTGAAATGTCCACGGTCTCCGACCTAAATGATTGTTTGCCCATGGCTTCAATACTGCCTCTAAGACAGTTTCACGGTATACGATCTCATTAATTTTGACGCCACGGTCCAAAAATACGAGCGGAGAGCGACCACCGGCGGTTATGGCGGCCTAAACCATCACCATCGGTGCTGCCTGCTTTCTGGTGGCCGTCCGAAGGTGTAAATTTTTAAAGGACCTCTCTGGCAAGTAAACTGTCATTTTGTTTGTTGACATATTGCTCGATAACAAATGGCGACTCATCGGAAAAAACCAAATTCGGCAACTCACCACTTTCGTGCAAGCGTAGCAACTCCTTCGCTCTTTCGACTCTAACTTTTTTGTGTTACGGAGTAAGATCGTGTGCTTTTTGGAACTTCAATGATTTGAGCCCAAGCTCATTTTTCAGTATGGGTTGCATTCGTTCCAACGATATGTTGAGCTCACGAGCCATTTTTCTTCCACTTTGACGCGCATTTCGCTCAATTCGAGCCTTCACTTTCCGAAATATTTCTGCCGATGTTGCTGTTTATGACCACCTCCATGGCGTTTTGCAACGCTGCCAGTATCATGGTAACGAGCTATGGTTCGAGATATAAGTGATTTATTCACGTTAAGGTGCTGGAGGGCTCTAACGATAGCTACTTGTGGTTTTCCAGCCAAATATAAAGCAATCACACTATCACGTTTGACTTCCATCGCGGATAAAAATTTTTTGACACAACTGAGACGCAAATCGTTTAAAATTCTTGTAAAGAATAAAATTATCTGGAATGTGTCAAAATTTGAGCTCACTGTCATGAACGGTTTGGAAATTATAGCAGTCTGAAATTGGTTGGCAGTTCGAGTCATTCAGGGTGTAGAGACGGGTTTTACTTTGTTATCTCTACCAAATTCGTTCGATTTTTTTTGGCTAACGATAGAGAGTTCACTCTGCTCCATTACGGTTAATGAAGACCTTCAATATAAAAAAAAATTCTTGAAAAAATTGCACGAATTAACAGACCAAACCAGGTATTGAGATGTACACAGTGTGATGTCCGTCCTACGTTAACGTTTTGGAAGCCTAAAAGATAGGTCTAGTGTTCAAAGAGAGCATTATGGTGATTACAAAAAAGGACACAGACATCTCGAGCAGAGCGACTCATAGACTCCGATTTTAATTCTGAGAATATTGAGATTTAGGGAACAGTATATGCTTACAATGGCTTTTTAAGATAAGTAGGCAATTTTGAGTTGTAAAACCCATTCTTAAATAAGTACACTGATCTTAATCATCACAGTCCTCCTGCTTGGTATGAAAATGCACGCTTTCGAAATTATAGATGCGCTTTTGTTGAGGAAAACGGATGCAACGCGAAGCTAGCCAAATGGGTCCAATGTGCATATAAATTACGACTTATACCAACTCAAAGTGCATAAGTTTAGACAGCTAGCTCGCAATCTAGATGGATTACTTCAATAGTCAAAGGCCAGGACCTGGGCGATGGTTTTGCTGAAGGAATCTTCGTTCCTGCTTAGCACATAAAAGTGATTAGTGGAAGCGTATTATCTGGTTAAGACATCCTATTATAGTCAGCTATAATGGATTAGGTAGGTCCTCGTTTAGGTACACAGCTGTTATTCCACTGTGGCACTACTGAATAGTCGTAGAAAGGCCATTTCCTAGCAACTTCTCGAACTAAAGTGATTTCTTGATAAATTTGTCAAGGTTTTTTTTTATAGATCAGAGATCATGTAGGTCTCAAAAGTGCTAACTGTCTAATGCCTGTCAAGGCAAGGTAGTTGGCAGAGGAAGTACGGCACAGATTTCACATCACTTTTTCCTTTGTTGCTTTTTAAAAATCAATATTAGGAATATTTAGTCGCCCTTGGTGGCTTTCAATAACTCAGTGTCCCGTCATTATGTTTGAGACTTTGGAGATATCTCTACTCTTGAGCTGATTAAATCTCTTGATCGCTAAGGATCGAGGATGGGCCATATTGCTCAAGATGTCGCATAATTGATTCGATGGATCCACCCAGGATTGACCTCAAAGAGCTCTTGAAAGTTTATTGTTGTTCAATCTAACCGGGCCAGTTTTTTTGGCAACAAAGTTACATGAGACATCCAAATTTCCAATAACAGAGTGCTGCTTAACTATCTCGTTCTGAGATGAGCAACACTCGAATTTATGCTGATCGAAGTAAAAGATCTAATAGCTATTTGACCGTCTGTATATGGTATATTGCAGTATTCGACGAGGATATTCGATTCAGGCAAAGGTGAGCAGTCGCCTGATGATTACTTGAGATTTCGGATTGGTTGATGGTGCAGTATCTAGGCAGACTGAAGGATTTAGGTGTACAGAGTTCCTCAGAAGGGACTCCTGCTCTAATACCTTCCGCTGTCCCAGAACCCTCTATGAAGATGAAAATAGACATACTGAGATTGACTTTATGTTAGTTCCATTCATTCTTTTCTAAAACTAGGTAACTGGAATCAACATTGAAGATAATTTCAGTTAATTGAAGATCGGCTGACTGTGGGAGACCGCGATGCAGCGTGGGTAGACATGGCATGGTCTGCATTTAGTTACCTCCATTGCTGAGTGTCTTTCAGTCGCAGTGCAGAGTTAAGTTTATATGCAGCAAATGGAGAAAAGTCTGGACAGTCGCCGTTGAAGAGGTTCTTAACGCACCAGTGATGCTTATACAGGCCAAACGACAAGTAATAAGTGAGAATTTATGGCCACGGTGAGGAATGAGTTGATGACTTTGGAGTGGAAACCCACCTTAGTTAACAACCCTCTTGCACGAGTAGAACAACTTGCAACCACAGATTTTTTATTTCGTTCTGAAAAGTATTTTTTACAACCTCAGTTTGCTGTCCAGGATAAGGCCTATACACCTGACACTTCTGCTGAAACTCAGAGAGAGCCATTCAACTTCGATGGAGTAATGTAGGGTATCTTGATTTTTTTGCGAACAGGGCCAACTCAATTTTGGCCGGACTAATACTGAGGTTACAGCTTCGTTCAAGTATAGATTATTCTTAAGTACGGCACATTGGAGAATGTTATTGCCTGTCACACCATAGCCCTCTTCCTGAGCTGGTCTGGTAGAGTCAGGAATTTGCAATCTCTAAATCGGTCTACTCACACAATACAACTATCTGTAGACGTAGGCGAAGGTTGATGTTCAAGAAAGTCCTCTTGAGAATTTTTCCTATCGAGTCCATTGGAGATCTTATTTTCTATAATTAATTGGTGGCACAATGCACAGCAGGAACTCTACGAAACCCGTTTCTGGTTTGTCGAAAAACATATGGATAAATTTCTTTCACCTGTAATTGCAATTTATTGTTATTAACACTAAAGGGTCTTTCATTAAGCGCTTCCTATTTTCAAATTTAAATAAAACAAAGTGTGCGAGAGATATCATCGAAATTTTTTATTCGTTTGAAAGGCCTATCGATGCCATTACGTATGGAATATAACATCGTTCAAATGTCTGAGCTTCTCTAGGTGGCGCGCATCCGAAATGTCCAATTTTCCATGACTCTGGCGCATAAATCAAGCTGAATTTGACCGATGACATGGGTTATGTTGACATTGAAAGCCACTGTGGTTTGTGGCTTATTCGCATAGACCTGCGACTCCAGAAAACCCTACAAGCAAAAGTCTAACGGGGCCAGTTTGCATCACCTCCATGTGAGATGACCACCTCTCGAAACGTTAGTGTCCATATCATTCATTCAGGCCAAGAGAAGTTAATAATCATGGACCTATAGCGCTCGCCGTTGACGTTGATGGCCTGCCCGAAATCGTTCTCAAAGAAATATGGACTGATGACGCCGCCAGCCCAAAATCCACACCAAACAGTGACTTTTTCGGGATATATTGGACGCTCTTGGATCTCATGTGGATTGATATCGTGCCAAATTCAACAATTTTGTTTGTTCATCCGAAAATAGGCCTCATCGCTGAAGATGATTTTTCGATGAAAATTAAGGTTAGTTTCCAACTGCTCCAGAGCCCATTCAGCGAACACACGTCGTTGTCTGTGGTCGTTTACCTTCAGCTCCTGGGTCAGTTGAATTTTGTGCAAGCATAAGTCACGACGTAAAGTTCCCCAAGTTGTGGTCTGCGAAAGGCCGAGCCACGCGAAAACTACCGCCTCTCCTGCACACTCTCACGGACAGCGGCGATGTTTTTGGCAGATCTTACGTTTCGTCAACGTACGGGAATTGGTTTATCCTTTACTGAACCAGTGGACTCAAATTTATCCACCACACTGCGAATAGTCCTTTCGGTAGGACGACTATGGCGACCGTAAAATGTGCGAAGCTGGCGGAACGTTGCCCGAACAAAACACAATTTTATCATTCAGACGAGTTGTTGCACGGCATGTCCATCCATGGTGATTTGGCAAAACAGACTGAATAAATGATAGCCAATTTGACAGATGTAGCTTCAGCAATATGGCCACTATCAAATGTCAAAGTCTGGGAGTCCCTATTGGAAGACCCTGTATATAAATCCTAACTTGGAAGTTTTTAGATGCTGACATCAAAGAAGATGTCAGTTGAGAGTTTTTAATTTCTCTCAGAGAGATATTTCGATCAAATTCCTGGTGTCATAAACTATTGAAATAATCCAAATTCGACTTATTAGTGCACCAAACTCGATAGTCTTTTTCGTTTCATTGGCCTTCACCGATGACAGTATATTTCAAATCACGTTCGAACCTTCCATTTTAGATTTTGTTTACTCGATCGCTTTAGTGCGTTAAGGTTGAAAATATGTTTCAAAAAATTTCTTGCATAAAGCCGAACTACGGTTCACATAATCAGAAATGAAGTTTCTTTCAAAAACTTAGCTCCAAACTCAACGAACTTCCCAAGAACAGATCCTACAGCACTAACGATAGAACAAATAAACCACCTTCGGAATATTTGACACTTAAAGCCGTGATGGCAATTGCGACATTACTAAAAGCAGATGCTGTAGCCTTGGCTAAGCAGTCATTGTGTTGCCATTTCCATACCTAGGGGTAGGCTGTAGTTCTGTGTGCTGGGAACAAAAGCTTTATCAGTTATATTCACATAAGCAGGGTCTCTACTCCTATTAACACGGATTTCACTACCCTTTTTGGAAGAAGTGTTATCCTGATTCTGATTCACAGCTTTGAGCAAGTCTAGAGACCACCCAACGATAAGCAGTGCAAGAAAAATGCTTTAGTTGTCTGGTTTTAAACCTCTCTTTCACTTGGCTCCAAAAAAGAAGTCGTACAGTGTTAAATTGCATGATTTTCGTGGCAAAGTTGTTGACCGGAACAGTGGTCAGGAAACTTGAATCCTGTCCCAAAAACTGCCCGAAATATCGTTTAAAAACGCGTTTAAAATAGAGAGGTTTCTCGACACTCATGGTTCGATTTTTTAAGTCTCAGATGTGGCAATTATGCTTTTTAACAAAGGTTTGGGTGTCATCCCGGATAACAAACTTCTCTGGACTAAACATGTTGCGTCGAAAGCATCTAAGGCGCTGTCGGTCTTCTGGCAGTGCGGAGGAATGATCAGCAAGATATGAGGCCTGTCACCGAGAAAGGTCCCTTGGATCTACACGGCTATGATAAGCCCAATTATATGCGTCAGTTGTCTGGTGGAATAAGCTCTCGCGAAAATACATGATTGCTGCTTTTACCAGACTCCAACGGTTTGTCTCGGATGCATGGGAGCTTTCCTCAGCAGTCTTGACTCCGCTCTAGACGCATTAATGAATCTCCCTTCCCTTTATATTCACATCATGGGCTGCACTCACAAAGCCATCTTCCGTTTAAGAAGAAGTGGTTTTTTGGGTACAACACGCACTGCAGCTTGATAACCTTGCGCGTCGGCTCTCTTACGACTCTGGTCTTATGGACATTCCATCCGATGCAATGAAACCAAAACTCTTGTTGCGGAAAAAATACGAAATCGATTTTCCCTGTGTCCGCGACTCTTTTCGGCCAGAATCTGAGCAAGGAAAGGAATGTAGTCGGGTTTTCGTGGACGGCTTCAAAACCAATATAGGATGTGGCGCTGGTGTCTTTCTGGAGAACGACAACGCTGGAGTTCACTTCAGGTTATGAAATCTCGCATCCGCCTTCCAAGCGGAGATTTACGCAACCCTGATGACAGCGAACTATGTTGCGGAGAACTGGTGGAAGGGCAAAGCATTTGAATCTATAGCGATAGAAGCTTCGCTTGGCCTTGCCTTGCTGAACCCTCTTACCTCTGAGGTAGTTTAAGAATGCAAGAGATCACGGGAGGCTAAATTCAGTGGCTCTTGTCTGGGTCCCAGGTCACAGGTCGCGGGAATGAAATCGCCGATGAACTTGCCAGACAAGGTTCAGCGGAGAGTTTTTCAGGACCCGAACCTACGTTGTTTCTGTTAAGGCTTCCATTGACAGTTGGATCTCATATGAACACATCTGCAGATGGCATAGCTCCCCGGGATGCAGGCAGACCAAACGAACGCTTCCCGACGTCTCTGGGAAGTTAACGGCCTCTCTGCTGACCCTCAGCAAGAAAGACTGCGGGTTGATTACTGGTGTCGTAACAGGGCACTAAACTTTGCAAAGCACGTAAATGGGCTGGGCATTAGTAACATAACATCCTGCGATGCTTGCTGTGAAAGTGATGCTTGCTTGCTGTGATGACGACGCCGCGGAGCACTATCTCTGTGTATGTCACATGATGCATTTCCAAGACCCAGTTAATAAAGTTACGACGCTGCTAATGGTCAGAAAGCTTAACTTCTTGCATAGTTAGTTTGAGCCTAATACGTATGGCCCAAGTCTATACAAAATTCAGTGGGGTATTGCCTGTAATATGCCAATTCTTGAGATAGGCCATATTCTTGGCCGAATGGTACACATCACTGACTTGCCCTAGTTCAAATCTTTAAACCAATTTAAGACGAGAAGGTGCTTCGCGTCGACTGAAAAAGCTTTTAACTTTTCTACTTGCTTTTGAATTTTGGTCCAAAAATGTCATGAGATTTTCATTTAGTTAATAAGGCACTCCAAACTCCACACCTTAATCATAAAAAGCTGACCAAATTAATTGAAATATCTACACCAAGTTCAGAAAACACGCATCCAACTCTGATTTTGACATCTGTCAAAACAAAACCCCCCGATGAAATCTGAATTCTCATTACAAAAGTTCTGACAAGAAAGTTCCACCTTTTCTCGACAACCACATTTGCATTTTAATTAATGAAAGCGTTTGACACTTTTTATCATGAAAGTAAAAGTCTGGAATGATGTTTTCGAGTTCAGAAAATAGAAAACAACTTTTAGTGGACCGCTGATTGGAGACTATCAAAGGTACTTTCAACAATTTCAAACAAATTACAGCAATCAAGGTATTTCTTTTTAATTTGTCTATAATTAAATAAATGTGGCTTACTTCAGTCTGATTGTATCTTTGGTGATAAATAATTCATTAGGACTGTTGAAGGTTGTTACAGAACATAAATACGACATTTCTGGAATTTCTTAATAAAAATTCAATTGCTAATGCAGGAACTGCTTGTTTTAGACATGCGACTATTATTAGAAAAAAATTGTTAGCTTTTTCTACATAGCCATACATAGAGAGAGCGAAACACGATTTTCCTAAAAACTTCTATCTTACTTACCTATTTGATGCAGTCTGGTGTGAACCTGGCCCTCAACCAATAAACCTGTTCAGTTGGCCCAGTCTTTAGCCGAATGGCTCAAGTTTTGCAGTACACAATTTTCGAAGTCACAGTCCATTCCGGTCTTCGTTCACAGTCGTAGGAGTTGGAGTCGAAGAGTCTTTGAGCGCACGAGCTGCCATTTCATAAGTAAGTTGTGAGGGAGCGGCCATGTGAAAACAAGCACACTAATTACGGCATTTCTGATCGTTTCTCGGAATTTCAACAATAAAGCGATCCAGTGATCCAGCGATCCAGCGATCAGCAAAGCCTTTTATCGTCAAATCTACTGCAATTAGTTATCTAGGAAGTGGTTCAAAATTAATATGCTTTAACGTCATATCTAAGCAGTGCTCATAAGTTTTGTTGAGGAGCTCGTAGACACGATACCAGGCTAATGTTGATGAGGATTGCTACAATGTATTCACTCACGTTGCGACATTTTAAGACACCTTTCAATGATCTACCAACTATAACAAGTCCGCACCCAAATTGACGCTGCATTTGTTTTCTCTTGTAGTATAGGTGCATGTCACAGTTTTTCTACTCCTTTTGTACGGCGAAGATATCTGTTTTATTTACATCGGGCTTTCGCTTATTGTTTGCTTGAGAGTGGCCTATTGAGGGTCCAAACATTCGCACAACGAACAAATATTGGTTGCCTCAGAACAGTTTGAATTTTACTTGGCCGTGTAGTTAGCCCCATACACACCAACTCGGAATATCAGGTACTTTTTGGGCATACCTTGGGCAAAAGCGACTGGATATTTCGCTGCCAGTAACCCGTTCGGAAACAAGGGAGCTGGCATGACCCATTAAGAGTCCATCCGACACCTACTTCTACTTCAGCAGCCTAACTAGTCTTAACAAATTCTTATTAGTTTCAGTGTTAAATATGTGAAAGCACGAGTATGTTAGCTCATATGAAGACCGGCTAACAATGATAAATGTTCTGTGATTCAATCATTCATGAAAGGATATTACAGTATCTCTACTTTCCTGCTTAACACTTGCGCAGTGTGATGGATATCCCCACGATTTTAAATAGAATATTTGTTGTCTAAACACAGCAAGAGTACTGGATATCGCCAGGTTGATGCCGCTCTGTGCCAATGCTATTCGTTCAACTGCCAATCAAAGAGCCTTTACTTTAGTGGGAAGTGGACTCGCGCCTCAATTGATAAGTTTCTTCTTATGATGTGCTAGTGTTCTATGTGTTCTACTTAAAGTGTCGTCCAGGATTGCAATGCTTCTGCAAGCTGAGTTCAAAGACTCAATAAAAGATTTAACTAAACTAGTCTAAATTATTCTAGGCTCAATGCGGATGACGTAGTGATACTAGTGCCATGGATGTTTCCCTCAGTGATAAGTGAAATCATGGAAGCTGCTCTAGACAAGGTAAATACCGGACCGCAAGTTGTGCCCTTGGTGTCAACTCGATCAAAACTGAACTGATGCTATTCACTAAAAAGATCAAAATACATGATTTAACCCTTCCCAGTCTTAATTGTCAACCACTCACACTACCCTCTAGCGCTAGGTATCTGGGTATTGTGCTTGACCCAAAACTTAACTGGAAGCAAAACATCGAACACAGAGTTAGGAAGTCATGTGCCGCCTTCTATACCCGCAGCAAAACCTTTTGGAATGAAGTGGGAACATCAAGCAAAGATGACCTCCTGAATGTACACAGCCGTAGTGCACCCAATTCTCACCTACGGGTTGCTAGTATGGTGGTCCACATTGGGCAAAGGCTACAAACTTACGGGACTAAAAAGGCTCCAAAGAACAGCCTCTCTCTCTCGTTCTAAAAGTACCGTACTGTGCAACGCAGTCAGAGGCAAGAAATCTAGGTACTGGGCTACATATACTTACTGCAACACTAATATCTTTGACGCGTCACCGACATCATGGTCACTTTTCCAACCCACTTCCTCACACCCAAAGAGCTCATTGTAAGAAAGACGAACTGCTCGTAGTAAAGGACTTCAACAGGACTTATGGAGCATTGGCAAATTGGAGACCATGTGGCCTAACTATGTAGTATCTCATACCACTCCATTGCCACAGTTTATGGAACGAAAATGAGAAGGAAACTCTCTCTCATTTCCACTGCAAATGTCCGACACTAGCAAGAGCGAGACTATATGCACTATATGCACCCATAAACTGGGTTTAGGCACCGACTTTCTCACATCATTCCAAGTTAGCATAACACTTAATGAAAAGCTCTCATAAAAGGATCTAGCATAAAGGCCATAACTGTTTGGGATCCACATATCTATGACTCAATAACAAAACGATTCTTTCCTGAGGAGACCACCAGGAATCTAATCAGGATTATTTTTACACCTATCCAGGTATCCTGATGATACAAATGAGAACAATAACAGCAAAATGCTACCCGTTGGAGTATCTTTGAAAGATGGAGAACCGTTTCATATCACCGAGAACTCTTGTCCTAACGTAACTATAGACTTTAAAATGTCCTACTTCGATCCTTGCTTTGAGAGATTATCGGTGATTTTGTTTCGAGTAATCCCACTTAAATCTAGATTCGACTCAGTCATTAGTTTGAGCTTGGGAAAATGTGTCATCCTCAAACTGTTTCGGAAAGATTTAAACAATATCCTAGACGCCAATTAGCTATAGCTGAAAAGACATGCATTATATTTTAGGGAAAAGGGACTAGTGTGTGTCTCACGAGATGTGAAGTCTAAGGTTGTTGCTGTCAAAGATGCTGTCGATTGGCTTTCGCCAGCCCCCATGATTTGGTAATGAATCCAGTTTCGATCTAATGGAAGGCCAACCTTTATTTTCAAATTGAAGATCAACACATTTTGTCACAACCATCACTGGCACTAATATTAAGCGAACTGAGATTCATCCGGGCATCTAGACCGGCCTGGCATGAACAGGAGTAAATGAGAAAGCTTATCTTACCAAACAATCGACGAATTTTAAAGTGTGAGACTAATCCCAGTCGTACATTTTCATAGGACTCCCTCGGTGACAAGCAGTATGCAATTCCACAGGCTTTGACAAAAAAATCTACTCTCCAGGATAACACATAAAAACCTCTGTTTCGTGGGAAATATTGATTAATACTAACTAAATCAGCCCTATCAGCTTCTTTCTTCTGGTGAAGATATTGTCTCAGTTCTAAGAAGAGTGCCGACTTCTAGTGCACTAGAAGACGATAATATTTAGGGCTGCATATACTTCGGAGAATTTGAACATTTCATGCTTTTCCTTATCAGAGGTTAACTCACTTTATTTTCTTTCGTTATGAAGTGATTGTGGTGACCCTAGACTCCTAAAAGAAGGTTTTGGGCACATAAAGCTCAACTTTTTAGTAGGCTAAATGACCATATAGACTATATGAGTGAGTAGGCACATTCACCGATTATTGGCATAACTCATAAGCCAGTTTTATAGATAAGAAAGAGCCAGACTATTTGCAGGGACCCTTTCAGACAGCACCCGGTTTATGCCTTTCTGGCGCTGGATATATGCCATCGATTCCAGTCGTCTGTCACTAGAAGTGATAAGAAATACGACTTACTTACTTACTTAGGTCCTCGTACCTATTATGTCAGTGAGGTGCCGTCGTGTACGGTTTCTGGAAATATATCTCAGCTCTCCCCAACTCTACCCCAGTTGTGCTGATTCCACTTCGACCGTTCTTCGCCAAGTACTTCTACTTGTATTGCATCGCTTGACCCGCAAAGAACTCGTAACATTTCCGAAGCGTATGCCCTATCCACTGCCACTAACGTCTTTTTATGATAAAGCCAATGGGTTCCTGATCTGTTCTTGCATGAATTTCATCATTAGAGATAAGGTTGGGCCAGAAAATTCTCAAGATTTTTCGAGACATCTATTCACGAACGTTTGCAGCTTTCTACTGAGAGCGAGTGTGACTTTCCAAGTGTTGCACCCATAAAGAAGCACGGATTCAACATTGGAGCGGAACAGTCGTAGCTTGGTCATTCGACTGATACTCCCAAGATATTGAAAATGCTCTACCATCTCTACTGGTTGTGCAGAAATCTTTACTTGATTAGATGAGGAAATTCCAAGGCTGATTCTTTTTGTTTTGCCGTGTTGATCTTTAGCCCAATGATTTCAGCTTCTCTATCCACCCTTGTTGTCATTTGGTGGAGATCCATGTTCCTATCAGAGAGTCGTCCGCGTTGTCCAGATGTTTGAGGTGTGATTGAAGAGAACTGTATTGGTGACAGTACACAGCCCTGCTAAACCCCACTTTGGATTTCAAACTCCTCTGACAACCTTCCTTTATGCAGAACATATCATTTGGATCCATCATATGTACCCTTTATAATACCAATCAATTTATCTAGGATGCCCCTCCTGTGCAATGCAAGCCAGATAAATTCTCTATTAACACTGTCGAATGCCTTTTCGAAGTCGATGAACAGCAGGTGAAGTGGCGATCGATATTCAACGCACTGTCCGACGATGATCCGCAAGGTGTTGATGTGGTCCACACAGAAATATCCAGTGCGGAATCCTGCTTCTTCGGCGTCGAGTGTGTCTTCGAGGTGGTCTTTTATTCGCTCCAGGATTACCTTGGCTACAGCAGGCAGCACGCAAATTCCTCTCCAGTTTCCGCACTACGTAAGATCTCCTTTCTTTGGAAGCTTGAAAATCATTCCTTTATTCCTTTGATTGCGGTAAAGATTTCTTCTCTGCTGGGGGATACAGTGCGTATTCGGGAATTTGTTACTACGGGCGGGTGCAAAAAAGTGCTCCTTCCACCTTTTGAGCTGGTCCTCATCCGAAACTATCAGAGATCCGTCGGTGTCTTTTACCAGGTGTTGTCTAGGGCCTTGGATAGCTGTGAGCTCTTTGGTAATTCTGTAGACGGTCCTACTGTCACACCTACCAGCAGTCTCTTCTGCTCCTGTAGCCAATGCGTTGTTATGGTTACGCTTATCACATCACACGCTACAGTGAAATTCTCTCATCTTCATGCGATCCGCAGACTGTAGCTCGTTCGTCCCTGCTGCTGGAGTAGCTGCGATGTGAGCCTTGAGGTGTTTTCTTTCTTCGATCCTAGCCCAAGTTTCTTCTGCAAGCCAGGCACTGTTTCTTCCTTGCGACCGACCGACTATACTTTCAGCCCCGGATATGAAGACATTTATCACAGCACACCAATGGTTTTCAATGGAGGTGGGTTCCATGCTACTGATTGCTCACAATCCTTGTGAAAGGTGGTCTCCTAGTTGTTGGCAGACTGCGAAATCCTTTAGTCTATCGGTATTAAACTTAGGCATTTGGATTTTTTCTTGGGATCTCCAAACTGCAGCTGTACGTAGACTTACGATAGCAACCATCAGACGGTAGTCCAGGACCATCCCCATGTCTGCACCGCTTCTGTTACGAACGTCCTGGAGACTGAGTCTAAATTGCCGACTGATCTCGCAGTGATCAATTTGGTTAGAGGTTGCTTATCTGTCCGTCTTCACCCAAAACATGGTCCCTCTTATTACAAGGCGGTTGGCGTTGCAAAATCGACAAAACGCTCGCCATTGTCGTTGTGGTCGCCAACACCATGCTTTCCCATAACATGCTTTCCCATAACATGCTTTCCCATAACATGCCTGAGTCCATCATTGCCATTGCCAAGCTTGGCATTCAAGTCTCCCATTACCATTATGATGTCTCCGCGTGGTGTACTATCACAAGCAGCACTCAGCCGGTTATAAAAGGCCTCCTTCTCCTCGACAGAGGAGAGCTCCATTCGGGTGTAGAGTAAGTTGTATAGTGTTACGAATTGGAGACTTAAACTTTCCCGAGCCCAACTATCTAACTACACTAATCCATCTTATGCCGCATGAATTCCTTCTCTAATTGGAGGAATCTGACATTTTGAGGACCTTCACTCCCGTTGTCGAGAAGCGTCTTCACATTTCAGAAACCAATCTTTGTCCGGGTACAATAGCCAAATGTCGTCGACGTGTTATCATTGCTTATCCGAGGCGTAGTGTTGGTTTCAGTAGCGGTTTTGATTTCAGATACGAAGAATGCTAACCTTCGTAACGTATCATAGAAAGCTAGGCCTTTCGCACTTGTAATTTTAGCCTGTTTACGTATATAGCGATACGCAAATAGTTGCCCGGGGACTACCACGAGAAGGTACAATACAATACAACAAGCACCTCATTGTGACTGAATGTTGCGCTACTGGCCTAGACCAAGTTCTGAGGAATCAATAGTTTCCCGATCAGGCACGATGCTGGTCACCCATAAGAAATACTAGCGTTCACGAACTGTACAACCTACTTGGCTCATTTGAAGCTTCGTATGAACCGGCTGTGATTTGATTTGAGCATAAGACTGAGAGTTTTCATTTTCGAATCGGTGTAGATATTTCAGAATTTTCAAGTCTCCCTGTATGACTGATTATTTTTAAGAAATAAGTTCAATTTCAAGTTTATAGCAAAATCTTTCGACAGCCTTTCTCAAAATAACGTACCCTGATTAGAAGTATCCTGGTTTCCCTACGGAACGCTGGCCCGAAGTGACTTTTACCAGATGGACAAGCTTTGACGGGAGACGGTTCTGAAATTTCGCTAACTCTTATATCTGTCTCTATTTTGGATGGAGTTTTGAGAGTTCGGTGTATCTGTGATCTTCCAGGGGTTTTCACATACCCTTCAGTTTCCACAAATTTATCTTTAACTAAATTCAAGTTGTACTCCTACTTCTCTTACTATGTACGAGTCCACCTGTCAAACAACGAATTTTTTACAAATTTTACTAATAGTAAATATATTTATTTATTTATTATCATTATAACACTCTTTTCGGAA
This sequence comes from Volucella zonaria, assembly GCA_963966105.1. Lineage (NCBI taxonomy): Eukaryota > Metazoa > Arthropoda > Insecta > Diptera > Syrphidae > Volucella > Volucella zonaria. Next base: position 339,153,247 of record OZ014530.1, read on the forward strand.
ACTAATTGTGCAAAGTGCAAAGTATGTAAACATAACCCAAAAGTAGACAGACTAATGATTAGCCGAACTTAAGACCATTTTCCGTCAATAATTACCCCTCTGTTACATTCATGAATAATCAAAAATTCCATGCACGAAATTCGCATGCAAGTCTAGCTCATTGGATGGAAGCTTAGCTAACTATAAATCGTTTTATCGCTTGAGGAATGTAAGAGACGCCATTTCACCGATACGACGAACTACTATACTCGTACAACTCGTAACATTGGGTCAAGTTTAATATGCAATGGGATACGCATAGAAATTGAGATAAATTACCCCGAGCGCCCCATTGATGGGAAATTGAATTTTCATTTCATCGATTGAATAAGAGAGGGAAATAATATTCTATTTTGAAATTGTTATACTCGTACTCGAATTGTGAGTTGCTTAATGTTTGTAGATAAAAGATTTTTGTTTTTATTTTTAATATTTTTACTTAGAATACAATGAACTTTGTTATAGGAAATTATTTTAAGAAAAAAATTATAAATTGTATCTAAGCACTATTAAATCTGAAAATACGAGATTTTATACTGATATTTTTGGATGAATCTAAAGGTTCGGTTTTTACAGAAATATCATATACCAAACTGACTCCTCGTATATTTAAATGATCATGATCTTGACTTAGCCTTTATTTATTTTTTAATTTCACTTTTGATGAAGGCCGTCCACTCCTTACACTTGGTCTATTGCAAACCCTCAATCATGTGGGTCACGGTGAATTTTGCGATGAAATCAAAAGATCAATAATTGTATTTTATATTAACTTTCAAAAAAAAATCCACATTACTCAATCGAAAGCCGTGCGTTCAATTCAAGTTGTTTAATTTATAATATAATTTTAATTATACTACCACTACTATCGTAATTGAAAAACATGAGATTATATTGCAAGGGGGCATTCAAATCCCTGTGGATGACGCCGTGCCTCAACGGCCGACAGAATATTTTAACGAGTTTTATGAGTTGTCTGACTTTATATAAAGAATTGTATATCTGTATCCTCTGTATTCGCTGTCGTTATTGTGGGCGATTGCTTTAGATTGATATAAGCTGATAGATATGCCTTCAACACCCTGTGCCTTTTTTAACTTCCCATCCTGCTACATATACCGTTGATGTAATTGTTTTCTTGGGATACAGTTGCCTATAAATTTCTCGTACGCTGACTCTGTCTAATCCTGCATCCCAAGAGTCATTTATATTGAGATTTCAGCGTCAGCTCTTTGGGAAAGGCCAATTTGCTGGTTACGCACTTTGCAGTGTCAAATATTCTATGGTATGGAACCGCTTAGGAACTCTTGTAGTACCAAAAGAACTCAAAGATCTCAATTATGAAATAACACAAATCCGTTGATCCAGATGTTGTATGTGTCTCCCCTTCTGATAAAAATGTGTTCTTCCATAGTGATCCATCAAACCAACTTTTGAGGATTCCTTACAAGAAGATGGAAAACAGTATTTGTCCAGTCCGTTCCGTTCTTCTTATACCTGAGTCTACAGACTCATTCCCTTATTTCAGAAATTCAAGGGAATGCTGATTCATTATCAGCTCATGAAATACCTCTGGAGATGCAAACTTTTTAATGATCGGCAAAACGGTTTTTGTAACACATGCTTCACTGAACGGTGGAATCAAAGTTTAAAGAAATCCGGCAAAAGCAAGGTACGAGGGGCGTTCAATATATTCTCGGTATCGATATGAAGGAAAATGCGAATTCAATTTAAATTGCTTTTATTTTTCAACATAATCTCCCCTAACATCAATACATTTGTTACATCTTGAGATAAGCTTTTTTAAACCCTCAAAAAAATAAATTTCCTCTTTCTCTGCAAAATACCCATTTATTGCCGACTTGAGTTCTTCATCATCCGAAAATCTTTTTCAACGAAGACATTTTTTCAAATCCGGAAACAGGAAATAATCACTAGGGGCAAGGTCTGGACTATAGGGTGGGTGTTGGATTTCTTCGAAACCACAATCTCGCGCAGCAGCCTTGGAAACTCGCGCCGTATGAACAGGAGCGTTGTCATGAAGAAGCAACACACCCGCTGCGAGTTTACCCCGTCTTTTCTTTTTAATTTCCTCCCGCAAATTATGCAAAGTGGAAGCGTAGGATGTGGCGTTGATGGTTTCACCTTTTTTTTTGTACTCAATGAGCAAGATTCCCTTTGAGTCCCAAAAAACTGTGGCCATGAGCTTCCCGGCAGACGGAGTGACTTTGAACTCCTTCGGGGGGTCTGTTCCTTTTTTATGCCACTGCATGGACTCTTGTTTGCTTTCAGGGTCATAGTGGTGGACCCATGTTTCGTCCCCAGTAACAATTCGATCCATAACACCGTCCGCGTTCTCACTACACATCTCCAAAAGCTCTCTACAGCATGCGATTCTCACTTTTTTCTGAGGCGCTGTGAGCATTCGTGGCACCCACCTTGCACTGACCTTTGAAAGGTTAAGATGGTCATGAAAAATGGTGTGAATGGTACCAATTGAAAGCTTGGTGATCTCTGCCATCATTTTCACCTTTATTCGGGCATCCCCAAGAACAAGTTTTTCGACTTCTTTGATGCTTTCTCCTGTACAAGCAGTAGCCGGGGCGCCGGAGCGGGGGTCGTCTTCAATGCCCTCTCTGCCTCTCTTGAACTCACTTGACCACTTTTGCACAGTTGATAATGAAGGTGCGGAACCCTGGTAAACAGCCACCATCTCTTCATGTATTGTTTTTTGACTTTTTCCTTGCTTAGCGAGAAATTTAATTACAGCGCGATGCTCAATTTTCACCATCATCGTCTCAGTTGTCATTATGATTCTGTTTAACTAGAGATAAAACGCGAATTAATAATCACATTTATATGAAATTTTACATGAATGCACTAAAATAATAGTATTACTTGATAAATAAGTCACTTTATATATACAACCACAGCTTCACCCCGATACCGAGAATAGTTTGAACGCTCCTCGTAGTTGCATTAACCTTTCCAAGGCATTTGACGGAGCTTATTCGAAATCGACTCTTCAATGGATTAAAAATTACAATTGCCTTTTGGGGTGTTTAAATCAAGTTGTCTTGGACAGTTTCAAGTCCGATACCCACAAAATATATGGTATGCCTCATGGTTCCATTCTGTCTCCGACAACTTTTTTTATTTTTTATTTTTAACAATGACCTCTTGACTGGCTACAGACTTGTAGTACTCTCTGCTTTCTGTTCCTCATATTTTTTCATGTCGACTCGTAAATGGGAAGAATTATTAAATAACAATAAATTCCACTGTTATTATCACAAATGAGTAGTGCCTAATGTTTTCGAAAAAGCAATATCAATGAATTTCACTTGCACTGTCGAAACAGAAAAACTTTTCATTCCCGGTGCTCCAGAAATCTTTTTACACTTGATAGATATGATTCAAATCCCTGCGATAAATCTCAAAGGTGACGCCAGTATTGCTCAGTTAATCGACTGTGTATCACATAATATCACATGCATTTTGTTCTATCCTTATTTCTACTATCAGTGTTCCAACGAAACTGTCAGCAGCTTTCCGCGCCTTCAAAACTCAATTAATCGCACCTCACTATGAATGCCCATTATTATACAATATTTGATATATTAACCCTCCAGCATACCTCTGGACTTTCTTGAAACATCGTTATTTCTTCACAAGCTTTACGGATAACTTATCAAATGTCTGGTTGAAGCCTCCGTGTCCTAGTTATTATAATCTGCAAACATTCTAAACTAACGTACATTTGAGGGGTACACAAAAACCCTTGAGAGCACACTGACAAGAAAAACAGTTCGTTCCATTGCACCAACCCATTTCTTCCGCACAGAGTGAACAAAGCTCGGTAGTCTCCGGGTGCGAGCAATATGATGCAGAATTGCAAGCTGGAACGTCGGTATAATGACGGGCAAATATTTCGAACTAAAAAAACGTATTACAGCAGCGTAAACCGATATGTGTGTTCAAGAAATTAAGTGCCCAAATGAGTAAACGGGGCCGGCTACTTGAATGGAATAGAACAAAATACAAAGGATATTGCCATCATCTTGAACTCTTAAATAAGATCGTAAGGGTATTGAAAATAAGCGACCGACTAATGGCAATAAGACCGATAATTGCACAAGATACTGGAAGCATTCTTGGCGGCTACTCCCGCCAAGTAGGCGAGGATTAATCAGAAAAACAAATATTTTGGCCCGAAATGCTTTTCATCGATGGCAAAAGAAGTCAACTCTAGATTTCAATGGAAAATGCAAGAGTGAAGCAAAACTCTGCTCGGTTTTCCAAAAGGCTGCGTAAATAAAGAAGAGTGAGTCGGAAATTGCGTTAAGCCAATTATTTAGCTTTAAAGCGCGGAGGAAATATGGTAAGAAGAGCGAAGCCGATAAAGGCAATGGCGACACTAGAAAATGTAACAATTTTCAGATTTATATAGGAAATATATGGTATAACCAAGTTCTAATAAGTGGACAGCTCAATATTATTAAGCACCATGACAATTAAAGTGACTTTGTGGGAGTCAGTTTGATACATGACGGGATTCACAGTTTACGAATAATGATGGAGTACATCAGACCGCTTCAGAAGATCAGCGCCTCGACTTTGAAGAAGTGGTCAATGGAGGTCTCAAAAATTATTAGTGACGCTGACATTTCAAAATGTACTCGAGACGTTTATAATAAGTGAGAATAACCGGGGAATTCGAAGTTAAAGTTGGAGTGCTCTAAAGTAGAGCACAAACTCCGTTGATATTTAATGCCGTGTAAGATCTTCTATTGGAGCACATTAAGGAAACTTTTTCTGATAGCGCTATTATAAGCGACGTGCCAGCTATTTGAGCGACTCTTAGATAAAGGCGTACGAAGATAACAGGCTACGAATTAGTAAGCATTGTGGTTTTCCGGGCCGGTAAATCCAAATCATCACATCTATTTAGAAAGAGTCTTCATACCGAAGATCAGTATTGTTAATTACCAAGAAAATTGCGATAACAATATCGCACGTAGGGTTAGCGTGGGTGGGTTTGATGGGAACAGGACTCTGCAATATTTAGCGAAGAAAACGATTGTTATAAAGGGTGGTTCTTTTAGAGGTACTTTTTCCGTGGGGATTTCATGACAGATCGTTGTGCCACACTGATATTGTGTTTTTGTTCAGTATTGTTTGACACTTCATCATGGAGAGAATTAGCCCGGCACAGCGTCTGTCTTTATGGGTAATATAATCGGCCTATCCGACGTACAATTCGCTATGCCATCGAAAAGTTCGAAACCCAGTTATCATTATACACATACACGACAACTAGTGAGCGGTGAAGAAAATATAGCGGCGGTAAGGGAGAGTGCACGCGATGACTGTGGTGAATCGACTCGGCGCCATTCTCAACAGCTTGGCTTGCCGTATGCAACAACTTGGCGTATTTTACGTGAGGATCTTGGTTTAGAAGCATACCAAATTTAATTCGTGCATTTCGTTGGTCGTTGGGCTCCTGAAAAGCTTCAAGAAGATCCACTGTTTTTGATCAAAATTTTGTTCAGAGATGAGCTCATTTCGGGCTCAATGGCTAGACGATGAGGAACATGAAGGGGTTCAAGAGCTGCCATTATATCTAGACAAAACAGCGGTTTGGTATAGTTTATGTACTGGTGGAATCATCAGTACATATTTCTCTAAAATATGGCCGGCCGGACTATTTGATACCTGAAATTGAAGCCCTTGGTCTCGATGACATTTAGTCCCAACAAGATGGAGCCACTTGGTACACAGCTCGTGAAACCATCACTTTATTGCAAGAGGGAAATTCGGTGAAACATTTAATTTCACTCCTCGGACCGGTGAATTGGACGCTAAGATCATGTGACATCAAACCTTGGGCATACGTAACGTCTACATGGGTAAGCCGTCTATGGCCAACATTACTCGAGTCATTGGTAATGCTCGAACCCTTCACCGAAAATTTCAACTCCAAAACGGAACATGTTAGCCGCAGTTACGTCCAACATTTGAAAGAAATAATCTTAAAAAAATGAATATAAAGAGTAGGTCTTTTGAATGATAATAAAGATTACCCAATAAAATTGAATTTTTTAATTGTTTTTTTATTTTTGAAAACAGTACCTCTAAAAGAATCATCGTTTGCGTTCGTGAGACTTAAATATATGCTACGCTGTGTTGAACAATGTTCGTGAAGTATAAAGGAAAAACGACCAGTCTCCACTCTTTATTTCAGAGGGACAGCAGGGAACCAGTTGACCTATTACGCCCATCATCTAGGGTTTATACACGCGAAGTTAAACCAGTAGGGTTTTATCATTGTTTTTTTTACTAGCAGTACAGCTAGCAAATCACGTGTGTAAACCCTAGGTCACGTAACATTCGTTTGCTCTGCTGTCATCCTGGAGAGTGATCCATCTAAAGTTGTGCTCACCCAAAACCAAACTGAGAATAACATAGAAGCCTAAATAGAAGAGGCTGGCAATGCTAATGCAGGTCTGCTTCTGAGAAACTATCCCGCGTGTTTCCAATTAGGATTTACAGTCACTGCACCCCGAAAAGCCGTGCATTCTCGAACCAGCTTGGGAACGATGAGGGATTTTAGGAAGACCTTAAACGTTGCCATCTGGATTATGAAGACAGACTGTCTTGCTAACGAGAAGTAAAATCTAACATTTTCCTCGTCTTCCATGCAAAGACGACATTCAGTTTCCTTAATCAGACCTATTTTGTGTAGCTGATACCGGTGGCGAAAGTGCCCGGTTAGAAATCCAACCAGTCTTCTGATATCATTCTGTTTGAGGGATTCTTCAGATTCTTTGTGGAAGGGTTCGATGGATTTTTGTAGCTTGGTGAAGCTCTGGGATGTTTTACTAACATTTTGTTCTCCCAATTTATTATTGTTGAATTAATTTCTGAATTCGGAATAGGTAGATGAAAGAATCAGCCGAAGCGTTTCTAGCCAGTTTGTCGGCTATTTCATTTCCAATTGACCCATCAAAGTTTTACTTTGTTCTTATAAAATAGGTCTTGTAGTGTATTGAAGCAGTCCAAGATTAATTTGAACTCGATGCGGTTAGAGCCTAATGCTTTAATGCTGCTTGACAGTCAGACATTAGTGTATGATTCCCTTATCGAGGATAAGATTTGGCGGACACCTGAATGGTATATATTTCCGCTTGAAATACGCTCGGACTTTTTCCCATTGATTGCGGTATTCTGGTGTTTGCACCAAATATTCCAGCACCCACCCCGGTGTCCATCTTTGATCCATCCGTATACCACTTGATACCTTTAAGGTTTGAGGTTGGGTTTTTGTATTTTCATGCTTCTCGGGTTGGGATCACCAAATTTATCCTTCTGCCGAAGCACAGAGCCTTAGGTAGGCGGTCGTTTAGCGCGCAGATCATGTCAAGCTCAGGGAGTTCGTCTTTTGTTTGTATGAAGTATAACATCGTTCGAATGACCGCCGCGGCTTCTCTGGGCGGCGCGCATCCGAATTGTTTAATGTTCCATGACTCTGCTGCCGCTGTGGTTTGTGACTTACTCGCATATACCTGCGACTTCAGAAAATCCCACCAGGAAAAGTCGAACGGGGTCAAATCGCAAGATCTCGGTGGCCAGTTCATATCACCTCTACGTGAGATGACCATGCCCTCGAATCGCTCGTTCAGAATTTTTAATGTAGCGTGAGCTGTATAGCACATAGCGCCATCCTGTTGAAACCACATGTCGTTGGTGTCCATATCATCCAATTCAGGTCAAAAGAAGTTGGTAATTATCGACTTATAGCGCTCGCCGTTGACGGTGATGGCCTGGCCAACGTCATTCTCAAGAAAATATGGACCGATGACGCCGCCAGCCCAAAATCCACACCAAACAGTGACATTTTCGGGATGCATTGGACACTCTTGGATCTCATGTGGATTGGTATCGTCCCAAATTCGACAATTTTGTTTGTTGATGTACCCATTCATCCAGAAATGAGCCTCATCGCTGAAGATGATTTTTCGATGAAAATTAGGGCCAGTTTCCAACTGCTCCAGAGCCCATTCAGCGAACACACGTCGTTGTCTTTGGTCGTTCACCTTCAGCTCCTGGGTCGGTTGAATTTTGTATAAACCCAAGTCACGACGCAAAATTCTTCAAGTTGTGGTCTGCGAAAGGCCGAATTCTTGTGAGCGTGGCGAAATCGACAGCCTCTGATTTTCCAGCACACTCTCACGGACAGCGGCGATCTTTTCAGCAGATCTTGCGTTTCGTCAATGTACGGGTGTTGGTTTATCGTTTACTGAACCCACCACACTGGGAATAGTCCTCTCGGTAGGACGATTATGGCAACCGTAAAATGGGCGAAGCGCGCAGAGCGTTGCCCGAACAGAAAATCCATTTTGATAAAACAATTTTACCATTTACGCGTCAGTCCATGGTGACTTGACAAAACAGACTAAATAGATGACAGCCAATTTGACAGATGTAGCTTCAACAATATGTCCGCTATCAATTGTCAAAATTCGGAAGCCCCTATTGGAAGACCCTGTAGCAAATGTGTTTAGGGTGTTTATAGTTCACTGTTAGGGCTAAGTCGTTGGCATATCCTATTGTTTGGTAGCCCAGATTACTATGTTTTTGTAGCAGGCCATTTGTGACAAGCGATCACAAGAGTGGTGGGAGACAACCATTGACGGCTGAGACAGGGATTTTACTCTTACAAGAAGATGTGGAGATTTTCCGGTTTACGAGCATCGCTCTAACCCAACAGTTAAACATGGAATGGACTCATATCCTTATTATCAAAGATGCCTTCTGTATCTAGGAAGGCACATATTGCAATCGCCTTTTGTTGGTAGGCTGTGTATGTTTCTTTCCTGTATCCATGTTGGCGAGGGTGCAGGGGTGAATTTCTGTTAAGAAGGTCTGATGTCTCTGGTGATGCAAGACTTATGCGTCGATTTAAGCAGTTCACAGGTATGGGAATAAAGACTACGTTTATTTCACTTCAGACTTGTGGGATGTATCCCCAGTTGAATCTAGCCTTAAATAAGACGGTCCGAGTAGGAAGAATATGAACCAGACCGTATTGAATTAATACTGGCAAGATTCCGTCTGTTCCAGGTGCCTTGTATGGTTTGAATAAGTTAGTTGCCCATTCAACTTTGTCTATGCTGAACATATTTCCAGATAGGCTATTAATTCTGTTGTCTTAGGAAACGACTGTGACTTCAGAATTGACATTTTTTGTGTTGTTTAAAGGGTTCGAACCTTAAGTAGCATTGTTGAAGTTTCCTCTGGACTAGTTATGAAAGTACCGCCTACTTTTTGTAACAGACATAAGCAAATTGAAGAGTCTTTGGAGAGAACTTTTTGGAGATGAGCGATCTCTGATAGTTCTTCTCGTATTTCTTTCTCCAGGAAGGTCTCTTAGACTTTCCCAATTCTCTATTGAAGTTGGCTAAGGTGGACCTGTATAGATCCCAATTATCGATGGTTGACGGTTCCACTATGGTGCACACCTTTTGACTATTTGCAACTGCGTTTAAATTATGAGATAATGGCTTCATTTAGTTAATCCGCTGCCTTATTCACATCCCCAATGGAGTGTAGGGATTAAGGCAGTAAGTTAGCTGTAGTAGAGAGATTTTCTTTATAAGTATCCCAGTTTATGAGTTTCTTAATGTGTCTACTTGACATTGCATCCTATATTAAACCTTGTGTGCGTATGGTCCGATAGGAATGCCCCATCCGTCACATGTCAGTCTTTTATGAACGTATGAAGGATTATAACTTCTCTTATACATAGAATTGATGAATAGTAGGTTTATAACCCCTATTACATAAAAGCAGATTTTTACTAAAAATATAATCTGAAAGTAACTCACCCTCGGAGGAGTTCGCCATATATCTAAGGTACAGGCAGCGACTTGTATTTTTTGGAGAGGAGCTGTGAATAGCGGCGTCAGGCCTATTACAAGCTGGTGTTATCTGGATTCATCACAAACTGCACTACTTGGGTCGAGAAGACTGTTAATATGACATTCGACATTCTTCTACCTCTGTTAGAATACGCTAGCTTAGAGTTGAAATCGTTTGATCATCCTTATCATAGGCGGGATGTTATTTTAGGTACAGATTTCGTAACAGTGATGAATGGCCCATGTTACTTAGACTAGAGAAGGCACTAACCCTAACACTACTTGCAGGTAAGATAAGCAAAACCGAAACCTAAACCGAATCGTATTACACATGTACGTGGAAATATTGGAATAATCCCTATAATCTTGATGCTCTTAAAACTAATTTAAATTCAAAAGAAATGGGTAATCATGGATAGAAATCCAAGCCTCATAATACTTCACACCACCTTCATAATAAATTTGGATTTGTGATCATTTTTTTAATTAAAAGACTTAAACATTATTTAAATTATGATTTTAAAAAAAAATAGAAACAAAGCATTTTGTTATATCATAGTTTATATCATTTATTTAAATCTCATCTCTAAATTACACATTTATCAATATTACCTCTGTCCCCGTTTTCTATAAATCACCCGAACTAATTACCTAACCGACATGTGTTCATGCAATTAATAGGCTTTCAACAATCATTTGTAAATTAATTGTTTGTTAATGTATTCGTGAATAATAATCAGTAGTGACTGATCAAATCCAATTACTCCTAACTTTTCCTTTCTCCAATCGAATAAACCGAAGCATCTTAAATCGAAAGGCAATAGACAACAATCCAAAATAACTTCTATTCTCATCACAAGACACAACAACAACGGATGCAAATAATTTTCATCAAAAAAGTTACTTGGAAAAAAAAAAAACACAGTGATTTTTTTAGGATGTTTTTTTTAGACTTAACATACCATTCCCTTGTTTGTTTGTTTGTTTTAGTGATTGGCTACAATGCCCCCTCATGCAAATGTTATTACCAATTTGACTATTTACTCATATATGCCAAAATAAAAAGCTCACCAATTGTTCCCACTGTCAGACGGTTTACACACCCCTACTACACCTTGGCAAGACCTCCCGCATTGGCGGTGAGACCTCTGAATTTGCCTTTTAACTTCGAATCGAAAGAATACTCTCAAGCCTTTAGTCATCATTTGAAAGGCAAGACGCGGTCCTCTCTTTAATCAATCGATTTAGTTGCCTTGTCAGCTGTCAAAATTCTACGAGAATGTGGGTAAATGATAAAAATATATTTATCGCGCAAATTACTGTGATTTTGTGTCAAATGCGTTAGTGTCGTTGGATAACTTTTAGTGATCGGACTGCAGTCTGTGGTCTACTTGTCAAACTATTCACGATTTGTGTAATTTTTACAACTTTTACAATCTTAACAGATTGATATTGACAATTAGAATTTACATTTGTGGTGAACAAAAAAAAAAAAAAAAACTCACGGAATGCGACGAAAACGGCACGGTAATTAGTTAAACGTCAACGATATGGTTTAACATGCAATGACAGCTGCAGTGATTTAGTGACGCCACTGTTTACATTCAAATGAAACTAACGATGTTTTCCCAGTACGAAGTGAGTTTTCAGTTTTCAGTTTTAAGTGTTTGTCCAGAGAACGTTTTCTGTTGCTTCCTATTTGATAATGTGAAAAGCTCTACCCAATTATCAAGGCACGTGAGAGTCTATAGACTTTTCACATGAAAAATTTTTAGCTATACGACAACACAGTGGAGGGTGTTACCATTTAGAAGTTTAGTGAATTTATTCAACTTATGACGTATTCATGCACTAATGGAAGTTTTTGTTTAAATAAACGGCTCTTTGTGTTCAATGGGGCGGAACCTACACTTTATTGTGGGCAATGTAACTCTGATTATGTATTTTGTTTCAAAAGGTTTATGGAGCCAATGAAAATTACATAAAAATCTGAAAATCTAGAGTGTAGATATGTTATCTTCGGAAAACACTTAAATTAGAACACAAGTAAAAATCAGTTAAATACGTAGATTATAGTGAAAATGCATTAATGTATCTATGCACATTCATATGAGTTTACAAACATTGATGGCATTTGGCAATTCGCTGTTTATCATTTCTTGATAAAAACAACAGTGTTTGGAAGGTGACTTATCGTTTATTTGATAGAGAGCCTAGATAGTAGAAGTACTCGTACATACAATTATTTTCGACATGAGTGAAGTTTTATGTTTTTCATTGCAACAAATGATCCAGATAAAGGTCTTGGAAGTTCTCGACTGTAGCTGTTCGAATACTTTAGTATAAGAGACTACTTTGGATTAAAAAATCTGATGTTCATAGCGATTTGAGCCGAAAAATCACATACCTACTATAATTTCACGAATTGTATGTTCAGCGAATCAACATAAAGCTCTTCCGCGTATTTCTATGCGTTAACCATTAACCATATTTGTAGAGCATACGCTGTTATGAGCTTCAATTTTTTTTGTACAATCCGCGCGCGTCAGATTTTTGGTTCCACTTTTCGGTGAGACATGCCATCAAATTACCAGTGGACTTGTTGCTACAAAAATCGTACTGACGGTCATTGACTGACGGTTTATCAGCGTTTTCACGACCTTGAAAAGAAGGGATATAAGTGCAATGGGTCTGTAGGAGGAGAAAGAAGAAGATTCGCGTTTTTTAGGGACAGGCTTGACAAATGCAGATTTTCTTCTGTTCGGAATGCCTAGGAAGTAGCGTGGAAGAACACCTCTTCAGAACGAAGGGAGATATACCATCTAGACCAGCGGATTTAAGTATGTTTAGATCTTTGAGAACTGTTGCTACTAGACGGGGGCGAAAGTGGATTCGTCCCATTGAAGATTCGACGAACAAGTTTAGGCGCGCAGCAAGCAGATTGGCCTTGCTCATAGCTGACAGCTACTATGTCACTATATGTGAGTGTTGGGATGGAGGATGAGGCGGAATTCTTAATGTATTTGACGAACGACCAAACATTTGTACTACCTTTGGGACATTGTAGTATTTTTCTGTTTTTGGTCGTATTGATATTTCACACGTTTAAGAAAGACGTTGTAATCATTCCTGGCTCGTTTGAACTTTTTCCTTCTGTCGGGTTAGTTTTATGGGACCGATTGTCGGACTTCGATTAAGATGCCAAATTTGAACTTTATCCAACAAACTTGTCCATCCAGGTCGTCCATAAGTTAGTTTCCCCCAATTACTTGCGCCGAGTTGTCGGTATGTTCATACGCTTAAGGCCCACATCCAATAAAATCGAGGTGTTCTCTACTTCCTTTCCCGAAAATTCGATAATTCTCTGAGCCGAAGCACCAATGTTCCTCATCATGTATCATTTACTAGGCTGCGACATCTGACTAGGTGTATGTCGCTTTAAGGCTCAAACGGTTCGCATTGCACCTACTCCTCCATTAACAGTCTAAATGGAGACGCCGTAGATGGACAGAAGAATTGTTCTCCCTCTTTTGCATTCTTAACAAACTTATGCTATAGAGCGGAATTGCTACGATCAGGGTCTAATGTAAACAGACTTTCTTGTTCGATAGAAGGCTTTGCTGGACAAATGTTTTTTTATCCCAACGAAACAGCGATTGGTAAAAATTACTCCCCTTTCTCTGATATTAGAATTAAAATCGGAAACCTTGGTGAACCCAGTCCCTTATTATCTTAAAGTTACTCCTCGCCGTGTTAAATGTCCTTTTTTGTAGATACCATATAACATACCTTGTTTAGCCTCATTGACCGTCATACCCACCTTTGCCGTTTCAGAATCGGTACTCACGAATGTGTTATTGATATCGCGATGCATATTTTGAGTTATGCTAGCATAATATCGTCGGCTTGCGCATGGTGCTAAATGGATTTTTAAAAAATTGGTCGTCTGAAAAAACTGGCGTAGCAGCGCGTCCGCTTGACTAGATCTATCCATCGTCATCCTGCACAATTGGATGCATCTGGTAGAGATGCTAAAATAAGAAATTTTCTGTACAGCTCACTTTTACAAATGTCCTTATACTTACGAGTCCTTAAACTCGATAAGGAAGTGGAATGTACTGATATGAAATTCTTGAATACTTCCCAAGATCTGAGGTACAGTACAAAATTGTAGACTTTTCTGACATGAGCTGCATTGATATGGGCTAAACACAATGTCGCTCAAGGTGCTCAAAAAGCAAAGCGAACAGGATCTTGTGAGGTATGTTGATGATGCCTATAGTTCTATAGTTGGAGTAGTTTAAATTTTATTTCTTCTTGATAAATGAGTGTACTATCCTTACCAAGTCATTCTCTACTGCTTCTAAGAGCTTGGCGGATAGACCGTCAAATAAAGCAAGAATCCAGGTCGGGTAGATGGAATAGCTGTTTAAAATCGTCCGGATTGAGCGTTTCATTCTGCCTAACAGCCGAAGTATAATCATCGTGTTCGTACGTCTGCAGAAATTGTTCCCTTGTCCACCTTTACAGGCTCGATTCAAGCTTTGATGCCTTTTTCACATTTTCTAAAGTTTTCGAAGCTTATTCCTTCAATAGCATCTTCCTATTCTCCTGATCGATGTTACCGATCCTTCCTTTTCCGGCTGAAAAATCGGTCTTCATCGAGTCTCTTCCGCTCGTAGAGCTCATGAGCAGTCATATTTTTATCTATGTAACGCCACTCCGTACTAACACTGGTCTTCAACATATGATCCTGATACCATGGGACAGCTTGGGAAATTGTGGCTTATGATTTTAGCCATCTAGTCAAACTTTTTCGTATTATTTTATTGTCTTTGGTAAGGCCATAAAAGGATGATGAATTGAGTCAATAATAACTTCTCGGGACGTGTGGACCATCATACTGGAAGAGTGCAGTACCTTGATCACAATCAGATCAATTTGGTTGGCGGTTGATCGATCGTGAGCCTTCCATGTCTCCTTTTGGGAAACGAAAATTAGACTGAACACATTTTTGGAGGCAGTGTGAGCAAACTCTGTTTCCCAAATGAACAAATGATGATGTTTTGGATTTCCAGCTCTCACTCAGACCAATATTGATGACATATCTAGGACGTTCGTAGAAGTTGAGAATCGTCGTCTTTGCTTTTCAAGGATCTGGATCTCGACTACTATATACATATGGGACAGCTTTCCAACTATTTACTTATTTACTTACTTAGGTGGCGCTACAGTTCGGTGTGAACCTTGGCCTCAACTAATAAGCCTCTGAAGTTAGTCCAGTCTTTGGCTGACTGCCTCCAGCTGAGCACTCCAAGTGAGTTGAGATCCCCTTCCACACAAGGTGAGGTCTGACTCTATTGCGCTATCCTTCCAGATTAGATTCGAACACTGTGGGGGTTAGAGTATTGGAGTTCTTTCGCCCTACGTGTCCTGGCCATCTCTGGGGACTGATGAGCATTTTTCTGACTAGTTCGATGTCGCTGTACAGCTCGTATATTTAGTTCGTCGTTGAATTTTTTCTGCATAGCCCGTCAACTCAATTGGGACCTTCATCTGCCTCCGATAGGGCCCATGCTTCTGTGCAGTATTGAAGAACTGGGATGAGCAACGGCCTTATTACTCAATTGCATTCATAGCCCACAAAAACAGCGATTGGCAAGAGTGATTCTTTGTTTTATTTTTTGCTGAGGCATTGTTGGTAGAATTCATAGCAAAGCCAAGGTAGACAAAGTCCTTTACTATATCCAAATTATACCTGTCGATTGTGACGTTTTCTCCAATTCGTCGATGTTGTGTGTCCCTTCTTGTTGGCTGCATATATGCAGTTAGTTTTGCCCTCATTAAAAACTAAACCCATTTTGGCACCTTCCGTTTCAATACTAGTGAACGCACCGATGATAGTCCGCTAAGTTCTAAAAATTATATCGATATCATCGTCGTACGCTAGTGGTTGCAAAGACTTTTGAAAGATTGTGCCTAAAGCGTGCTCTCGTGAGTTCCTCACAATTCCTTCAAATATGACTTTAAAGAAGTCACATGGTAGTCACCTTGCCTAAAACCTTTTTTGCCATCAAAGATATCTGTTAAGTCATTATCCACCTTGAAAGAGCAGCCAACGTTCTCTATTGTCATTCTGCACGAAGAGTTCTTTTTAGTTTTTGGTAGGATTTCCGTACGTTATTCCTGGAGTACAAACTCTCAATATCTCCAATCGAACTCCTTCTGGAACTCTTTTTTCTTCTTCTGGAGAAGCCAATATTCTCGCGGTCTCTTCTGCTTGTAGAGCTCTCGAGCAGCTCTTATCCTTCGTTACAGCGCCGCTTTGTAGGCTTCTTGTTTAGCTGCATGTGCTAGCCGGCATTCTTCATTAAACTAAGGATCTCTTAGTGGTGGTGGACTGAAACGCAGCCCATCAGTTGTTACGTCTTTGATCTTGCCATTGGTCTTCGTTATTTGATGCTGGTGATATAGGAGTTATTGAGAAATTTCGGGATACGCGTCAGGCGAAGATTCTGCCGGTCTCTTGTGATTGCAGTTTTCTACGTTATATCTTCTCACAGCAGTGTTGTTTTGTGGTGCTTGGGAGACCTGCATTCGCACCTTGGTTGCAATAAAGTGGTGATCAGAGTCAATTTTTGCTGCCCGGAAGGTTCGAATGTCCAGAATACCGGAGGCATATCTTACGTCGATTGCAATCTGATCAATTCGATTTAGCGTTTCATGTTCCAGAGACCGCCATGTCCCCTTGTGTATATTGAGGTGAGGAACTGTGTGATAGATGGTGATATTTCGTCCCTCCGTCAATAAGCCTAATTCCGTTGCTAGACATGCTGTTGTGTAGGCTATGCTTCCCATGCCTATGCACTTCCTGGATGGTGGTGATGTCTGCGTAATAGCAACGAAGGACCTCTACTAATTGTTGGACTGCGCGTTGCCTGTTAGGTCCAATTATCTAGCAATGCATAATCCTTGTATGTAGGTATTGCACTATATACTTAACAAAACTGGAATCCTATGAAAGCGTGAATCGGGGACCCAAATCCAAAATTAGCACTGTCAGACCCATCTCCTGGTAGCTTAGGTCAGGTTAGATTAAACAGGGGTATGACGGATATGCCATCACACAGACACACGGCACCAAAACGGGCCCATCGCGATCCCTGTGAAACCAGTTGAATTCGTCTTCAAATTCCAAAAACCTAAACAATCTCCCTGGTGAAATGCCCAATTTCTTTGCAAAAGCCAAGAAGACCTTTCAGGTTCGTACCGTCTGGCCCTAAAAATGTTCTTCGACTACGCGATATTGCCTCGGATTCTGCAGATATCCATATCTGATAATTTGAGTCTCTTTGCGTACTGCCGCAGGAGACAGTGTCCTGTCAGGATTCCTATTATTCTCCTAAGCTTATCGCTGTTTAATTTTATTAACTTCCTAGATCTTTTGCTGACAAAGAGCGGCCAAAGAGCCTTGGATACCCTATGTCCTTCAAAACCTGGCCACCTTAGATTGGCAGTCTTTGTAATTTTTTCCTCAATAGTGCCCCTCACTATGCAAAGGAGTGGTTTGATGTTGGCAATATCACTATTGTCGAGTAGCACTAATTTTCTTGCAAGCTCGTCCCCTTGTTCATTTCCTTTAATACCGCAGCATCCTGGCACCCAGCACAATCTTACCCGGTTCTGACTGCATAGTGCCTTAAGAACTGTGCGACCGCCCTTGACTGTATCAGAGTTGACGTTGATTGATTCCATTGCCTTGAGTGCGGCCTGGCTATCGATGTAGATAGCGATATCTCTTTCGGATACCGATCTCATCTGTATTAGCTCAGCCGCCCTTGAGGACAGCTATAGGAGCACTATTGTGCTCTTCTAGACACTCTTGGTTTTGAGACTTCTGAGAAGAGAACCTGTTCCTTCCTCTGTTTTCGAGCCATCTGTGAAAAGTACAATTTCATTTGACATGATTATTGCATTTTTTTCCCGGCCCTCCCTCTCGGGATATATTATATCGTACGAGATGTCGAAGTCGACCAGGGAAGAAATTTCATACGTTAGAATTGGATTGCCTGACAGTAGCTCCACTAGGACAGTAGCTCCACTAGGACCGTGCGATGTCCGAAATTACTGCTTTTGAAGTATCCCAGATTGGTGAGTCATATCGCACTGTTGCCAGCAAGTTTTTTGATCTGTAAATCAAGCGTTGTGCAGAAAGGTGTCCAATGCTGCCATAGGGGTGGTACGGAGCGCATCTGTAACGGCTATGGAAACCGTTCTTTGAACAGCCGCTAATTTTCCGTAAATCATTTTGGTAGCCTAGTATTGTATGCGTCCATAAATAAAACAAGCAACGTTAAGTTAGAGACAACAGTGAAGATGAGTGCATGTATTTGCACAACGCCATCGGTGGGGCTGGAGGCTGTCCTTGAACTATTGTGCTCCTAGATCTCTATGTCCAAGTATCAGAGGTCCGATTAAAAATTATATTGGGTAACAAGTCCAAGATTGCTATATAGATTGCCTAACGTAAAGATTAAAGCCAGATCCTGTGCTTTCTACACATTTTTTGTGTTTACTTCGAACCATCAACTAAAATGTTTTCTGTGCCGGACTAAACCCTGACTTATCTGCTAAAGAGGCAATCAAGGATTAATTTCCACGGTCTTTCCTGACTTCATCTTATATTGTAGATGGTTTTCATTTTGAGGTAGGATCAATATATTTGTAATTAATTAACGGCGGCTTTAAAATAAGTGAAACATGCAAGTTTTGTCGTATCTGGACGAATGAAAAGATTTAGTTTGTTACAAATGTCTAGGTTGCAACTACTACAAGAAGATTGAAGTGACTGGTATTCCCTCATACGTGGTTTTCTTGTTGAACGTACTCCAGTGATCATCATCTCAGATGAGAGAAGGTGTCACATAACATCTATTCACCGATATAAACAAGTTCACACCAGGTTGTCAAAGAATGTCATGCAACATCTCTTTACGTCATTGGTTTTTTGATTTGTTTTGAAAATAAAAGACTTTTACATATTATAATCTAGGTACAGAGTGTAGGTTCGTTCTCATATTGTATATAGTTCGTCAAATGCGTAAGAAACCACTATAACACATATTCGTAGATACTTCATTCAATTCACAAAATTTATGATTGAGCACCAAACTGGTAAACTCATGGAAATATCTTCGCAAAGTCAGAATCTGGTATCGAATCAACAGAGTCATAAGATAGAATTGTCATCACTTACAGGATACCTTCTGCATACAAACGGATGTGTCTCTATTACTGACTTCATAGGAATGCACAAATACGAATTTCCGGTAAAAGACTCAGCTACTTCTATAAGTGTATCTGACATCGGATGCAACGAATTTCTTCTCCGCTATAGGTGTAAACAAAACATTTAATTTATTCATTTCATTAGCATTTTGTTTTTTAATTTATCATAAGAAAGTTGTTACACAACATTAATTCTGCAGAACCGATTAAGCCAGAGTCGTAGATAGTTTTAATAAATTTAATAGAAAATCTTATAAACCTGCGCATCTGAGCCTAAGTGGCGTAGGGTTTTCTATGTCTTTTGATAGAGCTATTAGTAAAATTTACAATCAAAAAGTGAATATATCATAGTTTCTCCGTTGATACTGATACTTCCTCTTTATGTTGATAGCCGTGTATAACGCCTGTGGATTTGTGTGAACTCTTGCCTGACTTGATTTGATGGAAACAATATGCCATATTAAATTGGAGTGGTTTTCTGGTGGTAAATAGTGTCGGACCGAATAGATTGTTGATTTTAAGAAAAAACCGCATTAAGATACTTAAAGATTTGATCTAACGGGTATTTCAGAAAGAGTTGTAGAATTTAAAAGGCCTATTGTATTATTTTCCAGCTGACGGTGGTAGATGTCATCTATAAATTTGAGAAATTTACCATGGAATTCTACACAGTGAAAGGGAAAATCCAAACCTTTGAATTTTATTACAAAGATTCACGTTTAATCGCGGCAACGAAGCGAAAAATTCGTGCCAATTTTGCACGTAATCTTTGCTTTCCGAGACATGTGTGCGCAATCAAGAAATTCAAAGGGGAGGACTCAGTACAATGTGTTCGCCCCAGACGTTGAATAAAAAATATCGGAAAGTATCCAAAACGACCCAAACACCTCTATTCGTCACCGTTCTTAAGAGCTTGACCTCTCCACAGCCACACTGCACCGAATTTTGCTGAAAAATTTATTGTAGCTCTGCAAACATACTCGTACAAGGAACTGAAGCCAAGCGACCACCACCTGTGCTGTACGTTCCCGGATTGCATCCTGGAAAACATGTATGTTGACATTGAATTTTGTAGGAAAATCGTGTTTTCGGATGAGGCCTATTTAAACATTGGCGGTTACGTTAATGGGAAATATTTCCAAATGATTCAGGAGATGCCAATGCCCCTAAAACGAGTAACCCTTTGGTGCGGCTACGTATCACAGAAATTGCGAACGGAGTTTCCTGGCTGCATAATTCCGCGTCTCGGAGACACTTATTGGCCGCCAAGATCATGCGACTTAACATTGTTAGACTTTTTTCTTTGGGGCTATATTAAAGGCAAGGTCTACGCTAACCACGAGCAAACAATTCCAACTCTAAAAAGGAATATTGAAGCCACCATCGCCGAGGTAGAGTCACAATTGTGTGAAAGAGGGACTGAAAATTTCGAGAAAAGCATTAAGGTCTGCAAGCACAGCCGAGTTGGCGATTTGGAAGGTATTGCGTGCTTTTTTCTTAAAGAGCTATAGCCTTTTTTTTTAAAGAAAAATGACAGAAATTTAAACAGGTCTTCAGGTACGAGGGTTGTACGAGATTTTTTTTAAATTTTTCTACATAGTCTCCTTGTAACTCTACACACTTCTTCCGGCGATGTTCAATCTCTCTAACCCGTCCAAATAGTACTTGGCGTTTTTCTCTGCAAAATAATTGTTCGCGAAGGTGATTGCCCCCTCATTTGACGAAAATCTCTGTCCTCCGAGCGCAGTTTTTAAATGAGGGAACAAAAAGAAGTCGCTTGGGGCTAGATTTGGTGAATAAGGCGGATGGTCAAGCAGTTCAAACCAGAATTCATGGATTTTCGCCATGGCAACCGCTGAGGCGCGTTGTCTTGGTGAAACAGGATTTTCTTTTTCTGCAAATGTGGCCGGTTTTCCGCAATTTCTTCAGCTTGGCAAGTAATGATGCGTCGCATGCTCCTGTTATGGTTTTTCCTTTTTGAAGATTATCGATTAACATAACTGCTTTACTATCCCAAAAAACAGTCGCCATCACTTTCTCAGTCGAAAAAACAGTTTTTGCTTTTTTTGGAGCCGGCTCGCCATTTTGACTGAATTTTTGTTTCGGGCGTATAATGGTGTATCCAGGTTTCATCTACAGTAATTAATCGGCGCCAAAACTCGGATTTATTGCGCCTAAACTGCGCCAACAGAGCGTTGGAAATGTTCATTCGAACACGTTTTTGGTCTAACGTAAGCAAAAGCGGCACCCAACGCGCGGACAGCTTTCTCATGCCTAAATCTTGATTTAATATGTAACAAACACGTTCTTTGGACATATTCATAGCCTCTACTATCTCTCTCACTTTAATTCGGGGGTTGTCTAACACCACTTGGTGAACTTTAGCAATGTTATCGTCAATGGTTGCAGTTTTTGGACGTCCCGAACGTTCATCACCTCCCAAGCTCTTACGGGAACGTTGAAATTCAGCTGCCTAAAATTTCACTGTGGTAAATGATGTTGCAGAGTCCCCATACACAGAGTCCAACTCATTTTTGATTTGCGTAGGCGTATTGCCTTTCAAAAACAAGAATTTAATAACAGCTCGATACTCAAAAACACTCACATCGACTCACTCAAACGACTGTCAACTAAAAACTGAGCGTCCAAAATGACTGAAACTTCGGTAAGTAACTGTCAAATGATGCACAACTAGCATTCACTAGCTTTTATTGACGAGTGCCGCTATCTTTACATTGCGGTCGGAAACTTTTCAGAAAACCTCGTATATCGTATCTTCGGGTGTTTTTGACGAATCGCATCCTGTCGGTCCAATTTGGGGCAAATCTTTTGAGCATTTTGGGCTTTTTCCAACAATGTGCTGCCTATTGACTACTAAGGCTTGAACAGTTTGTAGTTTATCAGCAGGCACCAAAGAATTTACGACAAGAAGTTAACGAATGGCGTCAAATCCCACGATCTTGAAGGCCATTTCGCTATATAATGTCGTTGAATCCCATAGTTTCGTGGGCAGAATGGCATGACGTTGCCCTGAAACCACATAGCACTTTGTCCAATTACGTTACGTCGGCCTCATTTTTGCTAAAATAAGCGTGCAGATCACTCTAAACATTGTTTTCGGGTGGTTTTAATTGCGCCTCATGAGTCTAGTCTTACTCCAAAAATCGCCATTTTGTTTTCTCACAAACCAATGAGCCTTGTCACTAAACACGATTTTAAGCTGCTGAGCTCAAAAATTGTCTTTCTCGCTGCAAGCAATGGTCTCATGCTTTTGTTCCTGCACTACGGGCGTAGTGCGAGATCTTTTCGAAAATGTTCCACAATTGACAATTCCAGATTATTCTGCACATATTGTACGCATATAATGTTGAAGCGTTGTCGGTCTTGAATCATGTATATGTACAAAGTCCACAACACTACATATAATTCACAAACTCAGGTGTGCGATTATGAGGACCAATAAAAATGAATTGAATACCGATTTTCAAAATAAGATTAATTGAGACGAAAGCATTCTTCAGGTCTACTCATAATGATATGTCAAACAATACTGAATATTATTTTCAAATAATTGTCAAAAATTATAGCTCGACAGATATAAACCAATAAATGAAAATTATACAGCTAACGTCGTTGGTTTTCAGCGTGAATAAAATAGGACCAATATGTCTTCCTTGCGGTACGCTGTAGTGGACGTTTTCTACGTTTAGGGACTGGGGATCTCCCCTTTCCTAAGTGCAAGTTAATCCACATAATAAAATCAGATTGAAAGCCAAGGATCTTTAGTTTGGAGAGAATATCTTTCTTTGCCACCTTCTAAAGCTGAATTCCACTTTGGAGTGGCTAGCGAAAGGCTGACGGAAAGAATTGTACACATAGCCCTTGCGATTATTTGAGGATCACAATTCTATTGTACAATAGAATGGATCAAAATGAAAATACAATAACTGCTGCCAACCGTACTTCTCTATTTATTAATGTTTTGAGTACAAAATGACCACGGGCAAAGAAGACGATTCAATTATGAACTATACGACATAAACCTTGTCAGTTAAGTGTGAATCTAAGGACTTAGATAACTGCGACGTTTAGAGTACAAACATAATAACTTTTTTACTTTTCAATTAATTATTATTACATCTATCCACATAAACTTGCAAGCTAGTCAAAAATGTTTAAACATAATTGGCTTACTGGCTCTTATCGATCACTCTAAGCTTGACAGTGCATTTAAGACTATGTATTGCCTTTTGGCCTAAAAACAATTCTACGATTAAACTTGTAGATTACACATAAATCTCCAAGAAATTTTTTTCAAAATACTCAGATTCATTATCATGATTTTTTACTTTACCTATGCTATTTAGGCTACCTAAACTACTTAGCCTAACTTAATTATAATCAGTGTGGCGAGCTCTCGTCGTCTCTTGACTCGAGTGATCACCATCCCAATTGCAAATTCGGACGCCTGAGGATCATCAACATCGTGGACATGCACCGCCGAGACTTAACTGATGCCATGAAGCACATTTCTTTTGTCAGAGGCCTCATGTCAACCAGTCCGGTCATACTGTGAAAACCCCCAAACCAACATAAATGTAACTTAAAACTATTAGAAGTAAGGGTATGTTTCAATAGCAACGCACTGGCCTAGGAGAGTGTATCGATCCGCTCCTCTCCTCCAAGCCACCGAAATTAGGCGTACTGCCTTTCAGTATCGACTCGGCCTCTGTCCGCAATCGCGGAATTAAACAGAAGAGTCCCTGAGCATTCACGTCGTACCCGTAGTAGAAGATCCGTTTTCCCTTACACCGCGGTGGTACATTACCGGAATACTGCTCCTGCTTTACACTAACCCTTTAGTATCTATATAGAGGAATGTCTCTAGCGGAATAAAGCCGGATCGGAGTGTACTCACATGGTAGATAAAATTGGGGTAATAAGCCGCAAAGATCAGGTTACTGTCGCTTGTCATCGCTCCTGTAACGTGCCTTCGAATCACCTTAATCAGAAAATTGTCAATCC
The DNA here is from genome assembly GCA_963966105.1 of Volucella zonaria. Lineage (NCBI taxonomy): Eukaryota > Metazoa > Arthropoda > Insecta > Diptera > Syrphidae > Volucella > Volucella zonaria. The sequence goes on from OZ014530.1 coordinate 339,177,519, forward strand.
GGTTTAGCCGACCCCCATCGGAAAGGGGCTTTTTGGGACAATATTTTATGAACACTTGAATTGTTTCCATATTGAACAACATGGGTGCCCGTGGATCAAGTGGTAGTGTGTTGGCTTCCCAATCGGAAGGTTCGGGGTTCAATATCAGCCGTGACTGAAAGACTTTTTCGGGTAACTAAAATCTCGTGAGATAAATGGTTGCCTAAATGCAACATCATCAAGCCAATTTATACTAATAATTTAGTCTCCCCATTAAAAATGTTGGAGGCCACCTATGGGGCGCAATAGCCACTGTCCCATTTTCCCAAAAACTTAACACATGCTTTGGCATCATAAGTGTAGTCATACCAACTTGAGTGTTAAGTTCTTAAAAAAAAAAGGAAAAAACACGGGACAACCAGGAGCTATTATTTGCTTGATTCACCCTTGAGGCGAGTCTTGTTAGGGCTGAGGCTTTCCTGGTTCCAGCTAAACAAGCATTTATATGTTTGTCAAACTATAAATACTGATTGAGACAGATAGCAAGGTCTCTGAATACGCTTTTCACTGCTAATGGCAGTCGTCCAATGACTGTCAAATTTCGCCAGTGATTTCTAGAATCCCAAGAAGCCCATCTCAATGGAGTAGTAAACGATATTGTTTCCGATTTTGAAAACTGATTTTCAATTTCCAATCATCGCAATACGCCTTCATATGATCGAAGGCACTCTGCGGAAGAGTATTGATGACCTGGACTTTTGGACCTGATCTGTACACCACTAAATCGTCTCTGCACCCTATAGCCTGATTGAGGGAATCCACTAGAACCCATTTAAACTGTATTGGGGAAACAACCACTCCTTGTTGTAAGCCATTTTCAATGTCAAATATTTTCCATAAGCATGTAAATCATATACTCGTATAGTAGACGTTTCGGCATGCCTATTCTAGTCAACTTATAGAAAAGTCCTTCTAACCATAAGGTTTCGAAGGCTTTTTCGAAGTCAACCAGGCAGGCACCTCTACACTACTTCTTACATTTGTTCCATTTTACATATGTCGGAGACCAGTGTGTGTCATGCCATGAATGCTGTCATGCCTCGTCCTAAAACCAAACTGATTGCCCGGGATTATATTGTTATCCGACGCCCGCTTCAACAGGGCCCTATTGACTACTTTCTCAAATACCTTGCTGATGTTCGAAAGTAAACTAATTGACCGAGGATTTGCAGGGTTAGTCCTAATTTCATCCCTCTTCGGAATAGGGTGTAGGCACTGCTATTTTCCAATGCGCTGGATAGTACTCAAATAGTGTAGTAAAAATGTCCACTACTTATAAGTGTAGGTGTTTCAATACGACGTTCAATTCCGTCTATTCCAGGCGTTTTCAGTGCGTCCAAGAAGGATAGGAGCTTCTCTTTTCGCCCGAATTACTTAATTGAATATGGTAAAACCGCGATTCTCAGACCGTCAATTTTGAAGTTCATTGCGCAAATAGATGTGGTTCACATAGGCTCTATTCCCAATATTGTAGTTACGATGAACTGGGTCGTTCACCGTATACACGGCCTCGAAAAAGTTCCCAACAAATCCGACTTGTTTTATAAATCTTCATCGTCATCGTCGGCACTTTCTGGACGTATGCCAATCGTCAGTAGTGTCAGTCTGTTTTCTGTCGTTTGTTGAATTCGGACAAGCTGAAAGTCATTGTATTCTTCCCTCCTGAAGAATTTATTTATCTGCGGAAACATATTCGGACTATTGGATTTTATAGCCCGAATCTTGTTGCCCCAATACACACTTTAGATCAGTGATTAGTTACTTGAATGTCTTAATTTCCAAGTTGTTCCTGTCAGTAAACTGCCTCTACAGCTGTTTAAGGCTCAAGATTAGTCTACTTTTGTATGTATATAGTGCGTCAATTGTTGGGGTTCTATACTTGTCAGCCAGGTTGGCGCCTGAGCATTCTACCCGAGGAATAGTTCGCTGCATTCTTTGTTTGATAACATTGTCCAATTCTAATAAATTTCGGACAATCCCGTCATTTGGAGGTTTCTATTTGTCAGGGGGATCAATCCTACTCAAATGTAAATTACACTTTAAAATCGTAGATAAGCGCGACCATCGTTCCCTACGATGATCATAATAGGAGAACTCATGGTTGTACTACTGTTTTTGCTCGACAAACATAATAACCCTTGGCGGAACGTAACTTCTCAAGAACTCATTTCTCAGTCTTTCGAATTAAGATGTGTAAACGCTTTAAGAGTAGAGTACCAGTAGTAGTGTGCTTCCAGCAAGCGTCGCCTATGCCTAGCACACTTACATACGAGTAGGTACTTAGCAAAATCGGTTTGTATACGACATGAATAAGCAGTCTTCAGTCGTTAGCACTGAAGGACACTTGCAAAATTACTGAGCTCTTATTATAACCCGGAACCCAAACAATGCTCAGTGAATCTGGTCTTCCAAACTGTGGCCAGAGAAGTCTTGCATTTTTGGGCCAGTTTGCAAATAGTAACAAGGCTTAGCAAGACCTTAAACGCAGCAGGGCCAGCGCTACACACACAGAGATTAGATCCAATTTAGTGATTCATCACAATAGTGTTCACTGGCATTAGGATTGCGTAAGTTTTAACTTAATAAAGAAACGAGTAGTGCAGTTTTGGGGTCATCCGTGAAGTCCCGGCTACATTCTTTTCGTGCCGCAGATTCTGACCGAAATAATTCCTGAGCACAAACAAATTCGACTTCGTACTTCCGTAGCAAGAAAAATCCTCATGTTACTGCATGCTCATAAGATTGAAAAAAATAACATGAATGGAGAGGGTTAGACCCATCTAAAACCTCCGCCGGTCTTAGAGTCCTGACACCCAGTAGACTTTCCTACATTTTTAGGGTTTTCCAACAACAGTCAGTCCGAAAACCCTCCTTGCGATTTTAGGTTTAAACCACAGTCACGAAGGGGCCTACCTCTTCAAATCAAGCCGAACTGAAGTTCCAGGGTCTTCTGATTCCCATTGTATAGAATAAAGACCCTGTCAGGCTACCAGTGAGACAATTGCAGACCTCATATATGTATCGATTGGCGGCTGAAGAGCCTTCAAATATGTCGCTGGTTAAACGCTATGTATGATAAATACATAGTTGGTGCTCTTTAACATAAGACCAGCTTTGCTCTACTCCCGTTTATTATCAGACTACGCCATTGAAAAGAAGTAGCCTCTGTAGCAGAGCGGGGACGCAATAAGTTACTACTGCGGATATCCCTAACGCTAGTAAATAAAAATACGGTCTCTGCCGATCTCACTCCCCTTTCTGGACCGCTTAGTTCCGAAGCCCATTGGTAAAGATGGCAACAAACCATCAGACATGTCGCGTACGATATGTTTAGTTTTCTCCACCATCACTGCGAAACTTATGGTTTGAGGAGGGCTGGAGCATTTCGTGAGTTCTATGAACAAAACAGGAAGGACGGCCACCAGCTTCTTGGGTGAAAGAAAAGAAGAGAAATGAGGACATGTTCTTGCAGCAAAGGCGTTCGAAAATGTTACCAAAAGGTAAGAATAATATGCCAGGCCAACAAAATACCACCGGAAGCTTACACGGACGGACAAGGGAGCTTGGCGATAGATTAGAAATTAGTGCTGAGAATATGAAAGGACCATTTTTAAAGATCGTTAAACTGCGATGACTCCGTGAAGCAGTACAAACTATTTAACCTGGACGATGTTGGTCAACAGTTCCATTTAGCCGACATCTATGAAGTTGGGTTAGTCATAGCTAAACGTAAGTCCAACAAGGCTACAGGCATTGACGTAGTAGCTGCCAAACTGTGCAAAAAGGCAGAAGATGATTTTTTGAAGATCACGCATCGAATAATCTGTTGAACATTGTCGGATCAAAGCATTCAGCATGGCATTATCTAATAAAAAGCGGGGACAGAGCATATTACTGGTCTTGTTATAAACAACTTGAGATGACGCCACCGAATTTTGGTTGGACGATTTGACCAGTTACAAGCTGCTGGTCATAGGTCTTGTTGGCGGCAAGACCACCGGGACCCTACTAGAACTTAAATCACGTTACCGTGGGAGTCAGGAGCCCCCCGGATCTCTGTCCGGGCCTGACTTGTTGAGGTAGGCCCCCTTGCTGGAGAGTCATGGTGACTGTGGTTTAAACTCTAAGTCGCGGAGGGGTCTTCATGTTGGTTTGACCAAATGTAGAGTTGCAATAAGTACTGGGTGCTGTAACCCTAAGAGCAGTAAGAGGTATTAGATCGGCCTCGACTCAAACCAAAGGTGGAACTTGTGCCTCCAACACAAGTTCTGCTTTGGTATCTCAGGAAGGCGGCAGAGCGATGGCAAGGGGTATCCTTTCTCCCATGGATATATGAGCATCCAGTAAACTTAAGCCTTCACGACAGGCGTTTATGTTAAAAACCCAGAGACTAGAGACTGTTGCATTCCCGACCCGTAATAAAGGGGATCCTCTAGTCTGCGCAACTATAGAGGTATTAGTCTCCTCAACATCGCCTATAAGATCTTTACTGCCATACTATGAACAAATTTTTCAGAGCCATGTGCGGTCTTGACATCACTATTAAACCTGTTCCGCTCTGCATTACTTCTTTGAGTGCTGAAGCTGATTATATGTGCCACTGAATTCCTAATTCCATTATGGAGCTATGATGCTTATCATACTGACTGTGTCTATTGTCTGAGTTCATGGCAAAGTAACCCACTAGTATAAATCTCTCGGAAGACAGTCTCAGAAACAGACCAACCAACCACAACAGCCAAACCTTTATCCACGTGGTCGACTTCAACCAGAACACCAGAAGAATCAAAACCAGCAAGATCAAAGCTACTTGATGCAGTTACGAATCAGAGGATTCTTCTTTGGGAAACTAGGCTTCCTATCCTGATGTATAGTATGTAGCTCCCTTCGATGCCAAGATCAAGGGCCGATTGGCTTCTTCCTGAATTTTGAACAACGAGGCAAAGATCTGCAAGAATTATTGACGAGAACTTCAATCAATGCAAGGGCAAGATGGAGGATTTGCCTTGGATGATCCACCGGACAAATCACGCAATGGGCTGCTGCGCCATAGAGAATATGGATCGCACGCATTGGTAAATAAAATCAAGGACCGAAAATTATTTTACTGAGACCTTTGACCTTCGTCAAAAGGACTTCTTCGTACTTAAAAGAATTGTACTAGTCTCGCAACTCTGTACTACAGAACTCAGCAATCTGTAAGGCATTTCATTTGTCGCAGTAGGGAGATATAACCAGGAGCTACTTTAGGACTATCTAGATACAGTAGTTAATACAAAAAAAAACTACAAAGCCTTAGAGATAATTCGAACTGTTGCAAACGGTGTTTTTATTGGAACTCAGGAGGCAGTCGAGTAATCTTTTAAAAAAATGCTCCACAAAACATTGACCATCCCAATCCGCGTCAATGGCACAGAGGCATGGATTTGTCAAAAAAGAAAGAAGTGGCGCTTGGTTACCTATGGATCTAGGGTTCCATCTACATCGGTGGAGTCAAAAAAGTCGTCATCATCTGCTTACATGGAGGGAATTGTATCATATAATTGACGGGCACCAGCTCGGAAAGTCTTCGAATCCGTTACGGAGAGAAACCCTACATCAGGTGACGTAGGAACTTTAGCTAACTTGGCATACAAAATTGGTGGCAGCTAGCAGACAGCACCGTTTGCATGAGGGGCATATACGAGTATGTTGAAGCTCAGATCTAACCCAAACTCTAACGTCGCGTAGTGAAGCTGCAGCTGAATCTGCAGTGGTAACGTGTCAATTTGAATTGATGCACAAAACACGAAGAAGAATTGGCACTGTTTAGTTCTTTATTGCCCATGGCAGATCTGGAAAGAGGTTATCTCATCTCTGAGCACCTTTCCATTTTGTCTATTGCGGTCATTATGTTTGGAAGCCATGGCCACAGAGAATGAAGTTCTTTTTCATTTTCTGCTGGCCAAAAACTTGTTATGTTCTTCTTCTCCAGAAGCGTGACTACAATGTAGATAGCTGGCCTTGACTAGATCGTGGTTATTGCGACATTATCCAGCATGCATTCGAAATGCAGCCGGCACAAAGTTCAGGCAAACGTTGTTTTGAGGTTAAGAATGCTCCTCATAATCGCCGTTTATTTCGAAAAAGCGTGATTAAAACCACACATGCAAGTAGAACTGAAGAAACCATCTTAAAATGTGGTTTGCGGTTATTAGTATGATCGTTTCGTACTCCACCATTGACAGTCGAAATTGATTTTCTCCTCTTTTTGCCAATAGATTTGCAAAGAATCTTTGTGAAATAAAGCTGCTTACCTTCCCCCATTGACAGAGAATCGATACAAGTCCGACGTATCCCAACTACAAATAATAATTCCTCATTTCAATAATAAGCTGTCAGTCATCCGATTCGATTCGACACACTTATTAGGCCGTTAATACAGTACAAAGGTCGGTCTGACGGTTTTCAAAGAAATTACAGAAAAAAGAAAAAAATTAAAAAAAAAAATCCAAAAGCGAGGCTATAGCAAAAGTGTTTATCTGCGATTTTCTTTTGAAGCCAACAAGCAGACGGAGAAGAAGGAGGAGGGAAATAAAACATAAATTGCATAAATTTTTTGATTAATTAATGTGCAAATAATTTTTTTTTTTGCTCTTCGTTTATTGCTTTGATCGAGATAACAATTATAGCGTCCATGATTGAGTTGTAAGTTGATTTCTCACACGGAGATACTTCTGTAATTTGGTATCGGATTTTGATTTTTGAACACTGATTTCGGGTGTGAATTTGGGTGGATTTAGTGTTGCTTTGAAGTCATTGAATTTGTGTTGGGAATTGGTGGAATTAAGTTGTAATTTATGTCCAATTAGGTAGTTGCTCTGTGAATCATTGACATAAGCCCATTTTTCACTTAGATCAACTTATGGCCCATTATGTCGGCTTTTGATTTCACTTCGGAATCTAAAGAGAGCCTTATCATTTTGAAGCACCCAGATAAGGATATGACTCTCAGTAGGCTTCTCAGCTCGTTGAAGGAATAACGGGCTAGAGTTCTCATTCTTGTGCCAGAAAGAGTTGACGAATGGAGCTGAACTTCTTCTTAGTCACTGCAGCTTTAAGAGGAGCTATTATGCAGGATCATGAGTTGTTCCGCATGAATTGTAATGGCACAGTGTTCGGTGGTAACACCAACCATGGTACGTGCATCTCTTTGACGAAGTTTTGTTAGTAAAATCAATTTTTTTGCTCATGAATCTGATGTAAGTCATTGTGCATGCATCCATACTGGACCAACGAATGGAGGCTTCATTATATTATGTGTCATCAATGAGGTTTTGAATAGAGCCTTACTTACAAGGAGAGGGAGTAGAAGGCACGGAGTCTTGGCTCCTTGTAAGTTAGCCGGCGCGGCGCTTTCATTGCCACGGATGTCCAAATGAGCTATTATCCAGAGTAGACGGTCTTATATTGGGTCTATAACTTAATTCGTCCGGTTTGCTAAGAGATGGCATTGTTATTATTCCATTGGAACATGCGTTGGAAAGCTACTGTCATTGTACGTCATTTCAGTATATGTCATTCATTTGAAGCGTAAACAACAATAATTTTTTTTCACTCAAATATGTCGAACTTTGTGCCTGAAAAAGTGTTTTTGCGGGAAGTTCTTCTTCATTACTTTAATATAAAGAAAACTGCTGCCGAAAGTCATCGTATTTTGGTGGAAGTTTATGGTGAACATGCGCTAGCTGAGCGAACGTGCCAAAAGTGGTTTGCACGATTTAAAAGTGGTGATTTTGGCTTGGAAGACGATGAACGTCCTGGGCAGCCAAAAAAGTTTGAAGATGAAGAACTGGAAGCATTACTCTATGAAGATTGTTGCCAAACACAAGAAGAGCTCGCAGAATCTTTGGGTGTCACTCAAGCAGCCATTTCAAAACGTTTAAAAGCAGCTGGATACATTCAAAAGCAAGGAAATTGGGTTCCACATGAACTCAAGCCGAGAGACGTCGAAAGGCGGTTTTGCATGTCGGAAATGCTGCTGGAACGCCACAAAAGGAAGTCATTTTTGCATCGGATTGTTACTGGTGATGAAAAATGGATCCATTACGACAACCCAAAGCGCAAAAAATCATATGTGAAACCCGGCCAACCAGCCAAACCAACGGCAAAGCCGAATATCCATGGCGCGAAGGTAATGCTCTGTATTTGGTGGGATCAGATGGGTGTGCTGTATTATGAGCTGCTAAAACCAGGTGAAACCATGAATGGACAACGCTACCGAACACAATTAATCCGTTTGAAGAGAGCAGTGGCCGAAAAACGCCCGGAATATGCGACCAGACACGAGGCAATAATTTTCCATCATGACAACGCTCGACCCCACGTTGCTATTCCGGTTAAGAACTATTTGGAAAATAGTGGATGGGAAGTCTTACCCCACCCGCCTTATAGCCCAGACCTTGCTCCTTCTGACTAACATTTGTTCCGGTCGATGCAGAACGCCCTCACTGAAATACGGTTCACATCAGAGCAGAATATCAAAAATTGGCTTGATTCATTCTTGGCTGCCAAGCCGGCGCAGTTCTTTTGGGATGGGGGATCCACAAATTGCCAGAAAGATGGGAAAAAGTCATAGCTTCAGATGGACAATACTTTGAATAATACTATTGTACATGTTTTTCTTAAATAAACGTTCAAATTTTGAAAAAAAGCCGCACAAATATGTTTATATACCCAATATTTAGACATCTCATGTAGATATCTTTAATAGTCTCGATCATGGGAATGCGGAATTCCGACCCTTTGTGGCTGCCTTACAAAACAGGTACACACCTTTCCGACAACATTGTCCTCCGTGATGGTCTTTGCTGCCTGATTAATCACTGTGATCTCGGATTGGAAAGCAGTTCAGTCGTCGATAATTCTTAAAAGGCGATTGACTTATAGTTAACCACAGTGAATTCCAACTCCTGTGCCGACCTCCATTATGGAACTATTGGAATAGAAAGCAAGATCACAGGACCCTTACATTCAGTTCCGTCGGGAATTCCTTGTCAAAGTTGATGAGCGAAGAGATAATAATAATTTTCATCGGTAACTGTGTTCTATGTATCTCTATAGGATGCAGGCGCTGGAAACATAATCTCGCTTCCCTCAGCATAGGTGCAGTACCATATACTAAATGATAACATCATTTCACATCAGTTCACATCTGTTAACCGATTGGACCAGTTTTTCAGTTAAAGCATTCACAGCTTTTTCAATATTCTGGGGCGTCAAATGAAGCGATGTCTTATTCAATCTAATACACCGAAGCAGCTTCGATAACAAACTTACTTAAGGTAGCGCTACAGTCCGGAGTGAACCTGAGCCTAAACCAAAAAGCGTCTCCAGCCAGCTCAATCTTTAGCCAGTTGACTTCAGTTTCGAACGCTAAGTGGGTTGAGGTTCCCTTCCTTCCTTCGTTGTGCGTTGTGCTTCGGAGGCGGATTCGAAGATTTTTCGAACCGGAGCATTGATATTCATCCGGTCAGTCTTCTGGCTAAGTCGATGTCGCTGTACAGCCCGTACAGTTCGTCGTTGTAGCTCTTTCTCCACTCATCGTCTATGCAAACGGGACCAAAATTGCTCCGAAGAATTTTCCTCTCGAAGCAGCCAAGAGCAGCATCATACATTTTTAATAAAGTCCACGCCTCTGCATCATACAGCAGGACTGGGATTATTAGGGTCACTTTTATTGTCCGAGAGAGGGCTTTGCTGGTCAATTGCCTTCTTAGCCCGAAGAAACAGCGATTGGCAAGAGTTATTCTTCGTTTGATGTCAGCGATGGTGTCGTTGTCTAAATGATTAGCGGAACCTATGTAGACAAAGTCCATAACTACCTCAAAGTTATGTCTGTCGAGGGTGAGGTTCTGTCCGAGATGTCGGTATTGGGTGTCCTTACCTGTTGACAGTATATCAGAACTTATTCTTGCTCTCATTGACCGTTAAACACATCTTCCGCTTCAATACTCTGGAAAGCGCCACTGATATCACACTGCTTTCTTCCGATTATGTCAATATCTTCGGCGTATGCGAGTAATAGGACGGACTTTTCCAAGATTGCACCTCTTGTGTTGGCTCGTGAATTGTGCACTATTTTTTCAAGGAAGACGTTAAAAAAATCGCATGACAGCGCATCGCCTTGTCTAAATCCTTTTTTGACATCAAAGTTCACGGTGAGTTCTAGACTTAAAATCAACGAATAGGCAGTGTGAATCCATTTGGAGCTCATGGGTTTTTTCAAAGGTCTGCGGTAGTGTGAATATTTGATCGATGGTGAGTTTTCGTGGCCTGAGGTCACACTGTCCATATCAGGTTGTTGACTAACGGCTTCAGTGGTTCAGACAATATGGCAGATAGGATCTTGTAGGCGAGTTAAGAAGACTAATGCGTTGGTAGTTGGCGCAGTTTAGAGAACCTCCTTTCTTAATGATCGGACAAACAATGCTGTGGTTCCACTCATCGGACATACTTTTGTCCAGCCATATTTTACAGATGAGTTGGTGTATGCTCCACACCAAGTCATCGCATGCTGCTTTGAAAATCTCCACAGTCAGGCATTGCACTCCAGCAGCTTTGTTGGACTTAAACATAGATACGGCTATCTTCAATCCATCCAGCCCGGTGAATGGATTTATTGGTCTACATCGACCAGGTTGAAAGGTTTATTCTGCTTGACTCTACAGGAAAGCTCATTTCAAATGTTCAGCATCGGTTGCGACTCTGCTACTATGTTCCCTTATTCATGTCTTCAGGTTCAGGGATTGTGCCCGAGCCATGTTTTTTTTACCTTTTGTTAAATCCGAATCTCATTCCTGGAGCAGCATCTCTATCATGCCCCTTCTTTTTCACCCCGAGGAGCTCATATCCATCTTTCCTCTTCTGCTCGTAGAGCTCATGAGCAGCTCTAGTCCTTCTATGCAACGCTGCTTTGTATGCATCTTCTTAGCTGCATGTGCTTGCCAGCACTCGTCGTCGGGTTTTTCTTGTGGTGGTCGAGTGAGACCCAACACAACAGCGGCGGCTTCTCTGGTGGCTTTTTGGCTATGTTTGCCACTGGTCTTCAATACTTGATCCTGGCGGCATAGAACCTCTTCAGAGATTAAGGGAGACTCGATCGGAAAAGGATTTGGCTTTCTATTGCGATTGTAACCGTACGACGTTAGACCTCCATGCAGTACTAGCTTGTCTCTGCGATGTTCGAGATATCTGCAACCGTATTTTGGCTACAACAAGGTAATTGTCCGATTCGATGTTGACCCCTCGGATCATTCGGACAAACATAATACTAGAGGAGTACCCTACGTCGATCGCAATGTATTCAATTCTCCACTTCCCCTTGTGAATATCAAAGTGTGGAAACAGCGTACTAGCTACGACAATATTTCGCCCCGCCACGAAGTCGATTTAGGCAGAAACCGTTATCGGAGGTAGTGTCGTGCAGGCTATACTTTCCCACTGTCCTACCAAATATGCCCTCTCTTCCTAGCTTTGAACTAAAGCCGCCGAGAACAATTTGAATGTCATAGATTGGGCACTTCTCGTATGTCTTGTCCAACACCTCGTGGAAGCTATTTTCGGTGCCGTCGTCTTTCTCCTCTGTTGATAAATTTAGCTTCAATACGGATTGGTACGAGGCTCTGGTTTACACGCCTGAAACCCACGACTTCTTGCCTAAGTCTGCATATAACAACGAATTCGCAACCAAATAAGCGCTGCTTTTGCCATAGATAAGAATCACCGTAGTAGATGCCGCAGTTTTGCATACTCTTTGTATCTGGCCCATCCCATCACATTTCCTGGATGACGGTAACATATGCTGTGCAGCAGTTCAGGCCCTTCGCTAGTTTTTCGTCTGCGCGTGACCTATTAAAGGACCTAACATTCCACGTGCAGATCCGAAGATCGTTGTCTTTGTTTCATTTGCAGGCGTTGGCAACAGTAGATCTGTCTATATCCAAGGTTTGTTGTTGCTTCGCAACTGGATTTTGCAGTTAAACCTGGCGGCACAACGCCCTACGCCCTAACTCTCCCATTAGATACCCATCATCATAATGGGACAACCCCCATTATAGTGCTGCTTTTTTTGTCTGCTGATCAGGACTTGCGCTTACAAGTTTGGCAAGTATGGTTACCACTTGCAGGTAAAATAAGCACAATTAATGTGTAGAAATAGTTACAGCACTGGATATCGCTAGGTTGAAACCTATTAGTACGTACCCCATTTTTTACACCACTCAACCACCTGGCAATGTCTATATCTTTTTTTTTGTGGAAGGAGAAGACCTTGGAATGATATTGACTCGTAGCTGAAAAATAGTGAGACCTATATTGCCTCGAGTGTTGTAGAATGTTAACAAATTTCTACTTACCAACTTTTGCTCCTAAGTTTAGCTCGGTGTTTTCTCTGGTCGAAAATGATGAAATCTGTGCTGAGCGTGAGACTTTTTCGCCTGTAAGGTCACTTGAATATCGTCCTTTCTCTTCGATAAGGAGCCAAAATCTTGCTTAAGTCATATGATGCGCTTAAAAGCACTTCACTCGCTTATGGGAACTGGAAGTCGCGACGTATCGAATGCTTATCACTGATCTTGTTCAGAGTGACTATAACGCTCGTATATCTATGCACGAGTTAGCCTCGCCAGTCGATTTGCCAGTAATAGATACGCGATTGACGAACTCAAATTTTTGATCGGGCAACAGTATTTGACTGTGGTGTGAATTCGGATGAGTTTTCAACGGATTGAGTATCGTTCTTTTCCATTAACAACTTTTATGATGGTCCACAAGTGACTGAAAAAGGTGATTGCGGCAAGTTATGTTCACTTCATTCGGATGCCATATTTAATAAAGGCAATACGAAGCACTCCTTTATTTTCTTCGGACTTGTGAAATAGTTTCTTAGAAGGTCAGAAGGTGTCCGATACCTATAGCGACTTTCAAGCACATTGTAGAAAATTTGACAGTATTCAGGCAATTCTGGTTTTGAAATAACAAAACCAGTAGGCCCGCAATGTTAACAGATTTGGTGTTCACCTTCAACATTTCCTCATCTTCCTAACGTCATAAAAGCAAAATCTAGAAATGTATCCCAAAAAGCCATTTTTAAAAGATTCTCTCACTACTTACTTAGTGCTAATTTTTCCAAAGCTTTAATTCTGCTTCAAATTCCACTGCTTAGCAAGAAACTACCAAAAGGAAAAAACTGCCAATTACTCCACGAACTTGAAAATTTAATAAAATTAACACATCCAACCTTAACCAAACAAAAACCTAAAATCTAAAAACCGAACGAAAAAAAAAACCATGTCACACATCTCCAATATTTCATTACCACAAATAAATCAGCAAATTAACAAGAAAAAGAAAATGTTAAAAAAAAAAAAAAAAACAAAAAACCTAAAATTAATCGCGTTAATTAATTGCTGACATAAACTTTCAGCCACCACATGTTCGAGGGATCCGTACCTCTAGATACACTCTCAAAGTGTCGCCCACAAGTTAATAATACAATTCAAGCGATGCGAAATATGAATCTAACTCTCGTATGATTATTATCTGATGAAAGAAAAATAATAATAAGAAAAAAATTACATAAGATACCCATCCCATCTGCGTGGAGATGCGAGTAATTATTATCTACCTTTTCTCATCACCCAGTGAATCGGATTCATTCATTTCAACTTGACCTACAAACACCACTCCATGTCGCTTGGTCGATTTAAGTCTTCAAATACTTTAAAGGCTTTGAAAACTTCAAAAAACCTCACAAACTTCTTCATTACGACAGATAGAAACTCTGTTAGATACTGCATCCGTAGTGGGTACTGGAATTATACCCACAGATCGATACTCGTGGTATTATAACTTTGATAAAGGTATCATGTCGACAAGATGTGTTACGATCAAGAATCAAAACTCATTATGTCGATCGGGAAAATGTATCTTTTGACTTGTGAGTTGCGTATACTCGATCATCATAGGCAACATCACCTATTTGATCGTCAAGTTTCATTCACTCGGTTTCACTTTTAATTCAAGCCGAATCCAAATCCGTTTTGTGCAGAGATTTTCTTTTCTTTCTTCTTGTTATGTTTCATATTTACGAGTATGTGTATTGTGTCTACGATACGAGATACAAATGCATTACATATTAAATTGGGAGAGATGAACTTTGTCTTTGGGTTGCGCGTTGTAAAAGTCTTTGCGGTGAGTATTCGGTTATGTCATACTCTTTTGAGATGGTATTACCTAAAAGATTGAGTTTAACCAATAGCCGGCCCCTTCGCGTCGGTCCTTCCGATGGAACCATTGGCCATTAATAAAACATTTATTCATGGAATCTACTAAATTAATCTCGTACAATAAAACGAAAACACGAATGCACACATAGTCGTATGTAGAAAGTGATCAAGTCAAATGGTGTAAGAGCTCCACCTATCGGCCTTGTTTTAGGACTATGATTCATCTTACCCGGAAAGTTGGTTCGGCTCATTACACGTGGAATATGGTTAATTAAAAACCTCATTTATCTGTCTCAGATAATTATTATGAAGGTGTTCATACGAGTATATCGATGCCCTCAGACAAAAGCCACAGGCTCCTATTGGCAATTCATAGACCTACTCGTACGCACCTCAGAGCTGATTATGCAACCATGATTTACACCCAAGGAAAGCAAAATCCCAAAGAAAGCATGGAAAAGTATCTGAAAGGCTGTAAAACTGTAAAACACCTGTCCACGCCGCCAAAAAAAAATTTCAAATTTTTAAATGCCCCGAGGTGATACTCGTAAAACCTATAGATCTCCCCGATCGTTGGTATGTGGGCTAATGTCTCCATGTCAGACGAATATTCGATGAGTAGTTGATGACTGAGTAAATTCAAATTATGATTGTGAAGGCGGTAAATTAAAAAAAAAAGAAAAATGTGTTGGTGACTTTTTGGGCATTTTGACATCCCAACCAATTTGACCGTTTTGTGGTCGCTTGTATCTCTGTCGCATGGTGGTATTAAGCCAGTGACTATTGCCCTAGGCTGTGAATTGTTTGAGGGCTTAATTCCCAAGTTGAGCTAAGGCAATCATATGTGGCCGAAAGATACCAAAAAAGATAACAAGATACCGAGATCAACTTGGCTTACAGAGAATGTCTTCGAGTAGGGTCATAGCAAGTATCTTATCTTTGCTTAAGGGCAGTTACCCGTGAATGCTACCAATTATGAGCAATTTTTTTGAAACGTGTTTCTCTTTTTTACGAAAAGATAAATAGTATAGAGGAAGTCAATTGGTGTTTGGTTAACCACTCTTCGTCGCATGTTTTCTTTTTCGCCTTACAGTTTGGTCATTGTGCAAGATCCGAAGCCCTTGTTGGCTTCGCACTCTCATCACAAGGTGCACGGGTGTCTCTTGTTTCGTTTGGTTTGTTGTTTCTGGTAAAAATTTAAAATATTGTTTGTTAATTTATTGCCCATTTATAGCAATTAAGGGTGATAATCAACAATTTTCACAGTTCTAACACGAGTGGAGTGACAGCTTTTTTTTTTTTTTAAACGGAACCAATGCCGACTGCCAGTCTATTTAAAGCAAACTCAAGTTTCGTTTGACATTGAGATTGTTTTTGTTTGCAAAGTGTTCTTCTAAAATTTTATTTTAGATTTTTGGATTTTCATTAAATTGGACATGCTTTGAAGACTACAACCAGCACAAGATGAACCTTTTATTGTTACATGTCAGCACTTACAACACGTGCTTACTCGTGTGTACGTGCATTTTGAAGGGTCTAATTTTTGTTAAATTTTGTAAACAACTTCAGTTCTAAAGAGAAAATCATCGAGCTTAGGTATGTCGATCAGAGAGCACGTTGGTCCACATCTTGATATTTTGCGAATCACTCTGGATGAAAGCCCATTCAAGGCAGTTGAGGAAACAGCCAAGAATTGAAGTTCTTTCTGGACAGTTTGCAGGTAATGTGAAGGACTAATCCGAGAAGTAAGAGTTGGAGAATACACATGTTTAACATTTTAGTGATAAAGTCCTTACAGTTCTAGCACCCACAATATCAGAACCAAGTACCTGCAACTTGATGCGAGCGCAGGCCGGACACTCACAAAGAAAATTCTCCACGATGTCATCATTACTCTCACAGGAGTTGCAGGATGTCTTATCACTTATACCTAGCACACTTCGGTGCTTAGCAAAAGCATAGTGCCCTGTTATGACGCCTATAAAAATTCTATAGGCCTTCCTACCAAAGGAGAGGAAGAAATTCACTGATCTGTTAGAGATGTCAGGAAGCATAATATCTGCAGTTACTCGTACGCCCAATGTCCAATGCTCAGCTATCAATGGAAGCTCTAACCGAGAACGCAGGTAGTCCTAACGTAGGTCGATATATTGAGAAACACTCCTCTGAGACAAGCAAGTTCCTCCGAAATGTTATTGCTCATGATCATATTGCGACTTGAGATTCGAATAAGTCCCAGTGACAGCCATAGAAGCCTTGCATTTCGAACTAGTTTCTGACTGTCGCTAAGATGGTTCTCCCACTTTATTAAGTCATCAGCATTACGTTTATCTCCACTTGGAATATAGGCACAAATTATTATTTTCCCTTGGGTCTATATTTTTTAAAAAAGATACTCGTAAATCTTTATTTAAATAATAAACTACAAGAGTACTTAGATACTAAATTAAAACTAAATTAAATTAGATTAAACTGGACCGGCTGATTCTGCTGCTGGAAGTAGACTTGACTTTTTAATATTTTTGATGGAGTTTATATACTCCTGGGATGACATCATTCGAGTAGTGATTTGTGATGGCATCATCAATCGATTGTTCTCGATTGATCGGTAATGGCATATTTCATCATGATTGGACTTGGTGTCCGGATGCTCTTGTTTACAGTTGATGATGTTGAAATTGGTGGCAATCGTGCTGATGCTGAATAAGCAGTTTAGCGATATATTATTCTAAGAAACGATTATCTTAACTCACATGCTTACCCAACGTGGAGTGAAATCTAGACATCCAAAAAGACACGTACGGAGCATTTAAATCGGTTTTAGAGCCATTCATGGAGATCCAACTACATTCCCTTCGTGGCTCAGCATCGGGCCAAAACCATTCCTAGATACAGGGAAATTCGATTTCGTATTATAACAGCAACAGGAGCTCTAGTATCAAATGGCATGTCCATAACACGGAATCAAAACTGCAGTCCATGTTCTACTACATACCACCTCTTTCTGAATGGAAGATGGCTTCGAGAGGTCAGATCATAATATACGAGTAAATATCAAGGGGAAGAAGATTCACCAGTGCATCCTAGACAGATCTAGGCGTGCTAGAGAAAGACCATATTCAGCCGAGGCAGGTGGTTCCAAGGAGTCTGGTAAAACCAGCAGTTACGTATGTTCCCCGTTGATGATGAAAACTCTTTTACACCTCCAGAAGCCGATAGTTCCTTGGAGGTTTTCGACTTGACTCCATGATACTCAGTTTCGTTGGAGAAACGAAAGATGACGCCGATGGTAAAGTGAGCAAAGTTTTGAGAATATTGATTGAACGACCAATTCTAACATAACAATTATTGATCATATCTATAACCAACTGTGTTTGTGCCTATCCTGTCTATCCGACAGGTAGTACATCTATAACATTCGCAGATGTTCGCACCATTAAGAGCATTAAGCAAAAATTCGCCTAACCTGCTCCATGAAGTGGAGCGTTAAATGTTACGTTGTCGAAACCACCACGAATGTCGATGAAAGTGTCCAGCGAGTGCACCTTCAAATTCATTCCAATATCTCGCAGGATATTATGCATATCAACTATCACAATGCATGGGCTGCTGCCCAATTATCAAGACTACGCCTATCAACGACGTAGTTTAATAATAACAGCGGATAGAGCATTACTGGTCGTAATCCTAATGGTTTTCAGGTTAACGCCATTGAAGGTTGCACAATTTGACCAGTTATGGTCATAAGGTCCTGTTGGGTGGCAAGACTACTGGTAGTCCCACCGGGACTTAAGAGTCGGTGCCATGGGAGTGAGGGCCTGCCGAACTTCATTCCTCCTACGGGAAGCATCATTATGACTGTATTTCAAACCTAAAGACGCAGGACAGGTTTTCCACACGTTGGTTGACCAGATGTAGAGTTGCAATAAGTGCTGGGTGTCGTGACTCTAAGTTCGGCAAGAGGTTTTATTTCAGCGACGACTCAAACCAACTAGGCTCTCGTATTACCGAAAGATGGTAAGCGCCAGGGGCATATCCTCGCCCCCAGAGATGTAAAGGTATCCCGTAAATCTAAGTCATCACGACAGGTATTCACGTAAAACATAAAAGACGTTCTGTCACAGCGTATAAAGTCAGTACACTACAGAAATAGACTTAGCCTTTAAGGTTTAACCCTTTCATATTTTGCAACTCTTGCTGCGCAATGCATTGTCGTTTGTGTCTAAACTATTTCTGTTCTTTTTTTTATTCACAAGGCAACTTCTTTTACTGTCTCTTATTTTCTATGGTCCTTTGTCAGTTCCTATCAGAGCTTAAAAAAGGTTGATGGTATTGACTTCTTGTTATTTTTACAACATCTCGTGGAGCAGCATAAATCAGAGGAAAAGTAATGATGCTATTCACTACCAGAAAAGCAGTCTTGCAACCAACTCAACAACCAGTCCTTACAATTAATATTGTGATCCCAAATCCCGAAAATTAACAAAGAAAACCTCGCCAGGCATTACTTTTTTTAGATACAGCAAAACTTTAGCTTTAAATGTGTACCACACCGTGGTTATCTCTATCTTCAACCGCATTTATTAAGTAAAGTCTAATAAATTTATTAGAGAACGGCTGGAGTAGGAGCAACTTAAGGAAGATCTAAAGTGCAACAGAAGCACTATATTAGATCTGTGCATTGCGCAGTAAAACTCAGAGAGGAACAACAAAGTCTTTCAACCCGAATCCCCGAATGGAAAAGGAATTTCTTACATTCGAAGAACTAAGTATCGGTTTACACCGATAGATAGGCAGATTTGTCTAGAGTCTTTCAAGCGGAAGTACTCTAGGATATTGTGTCTCAGCTAATCGTATTGATAGTCAGGCCACTACCAAACTCTATTCAAATACCACATGCTCGAGCTTAGTGATCGGTGCAACATCACTCTTCTCTAGGTTTCGAGTCACAGTAATATACTCGCAAAGATAAATTACAAGGCCAATGAGGTAACCACTCGATGTTTTTCTTGCAGAGCCGGTAGGCTCTCCACTGGGAGTTGCCAAAGGCAAAACTATTTTGGTGAAACATACTTAACATGTGTGGTATCTTCAGAGCTACAACCTAATCAATATAACTGCAAGTGATATGATAAATATCGTAAAAACCAAAACAGGCCATTGATGTACCCGCTTCCAAGCTAGAAGCTCCTTGAACACCAAATTGTGTACCACAATCAATTTCGTCAACTCAACAGGATGACACTATATTTAAAATAACGTTGCCTCATCTACCTTCTCGATCCTTCGAACTTCGTTCTTTTTTGGCCATCTAATTCATGCCGCATTTTTGGAAGCTCTTCCGAGTAAATTATTCTTGAAAATAAAGATCTAATAGGGGCCAGTTGACCAACCGAATTGCCAACATATTCTTGACAGCACATTTTGTCCGATCTCTTTCTGCATTCATAGTTAGATTGTCAAGTCATTTCTTAAAGCACAGACAAGATGCAGATAAGGTGATATTCTGAGTCTATCCATCTACGACTATCCATCGAAAAGTCTTTCTGTTTCTTGGTATTCTTCAGGATCTTGTGGTATTATGGTTGCTGCCGTTCTTTTAGTAACTGAGATTTAGATTTAGGATTAATGTTTTCGCTTTCTCCTCTGCTAGTTATAGGCTTGTGTATGACCGTGTTAAGAAACTTGTTCATCATTACCTCCTTAAAAAAATCAATGTTTTTGAAGCACTTCAAACTTCCATGGAGGTGGAGGGCTGAAAAATTAAGACTAAGTTCTGAGTACTTAGGATATCAAGTTTCCGTTTTTATTGGACTAAGTGCATACATATTTATATGTTTAAGCAAATAAAATAAACCAATTGCGAGGCAGGCCGACATGGACCAAGGCGATTTGTGCAAAGATGTCCGAAAAATTATTTTCTGTAAGCGTAGCAGTCAGCTAACTCAACTACTCCATGCTGAAAGTCATCAGCAAGCTTCATATCCGAAGCATTAGCTTCTATTGTTTTTTTCTTCCTGCACAGTCAGTCACTAATCTACCGATCCCGTGTTCTTAAAAGAGATACAGATATGTCTGCAAAGCAGATCCATTTTTATCATGCCTATTGTATCGTAGTTCAGCAACCTTAAGACTCAACTTCATGTTGGATTGCCTGGAGGTGTGATAAGGTCGATGATTTATTCTATAAAGGGTTTAGAATCAAACTTCAGGTCTTTCAAAGTTTCTCCTCTATGCTGAAAAATCAGTGACAGTTTATTGACACTCACCTTGGGCAGATCAGTGTCCCGACCACACTCTGTGCATACCAACTTGCGTATTTCAGAGGTAAAACTGTCAGAAATAGGCTCACAATGAAGTACTCGTATTTCTGAGCAATGATGGCAAGATCTTGAGTGAGGTAGTGAGTGAGGAGTGATGTTCACAGTATTCCTGTTGCAGCTTCAAACGAACATCTGGACGCTTTTTAGAAAATGGCCCAATATGGCCTTCTTATACTCATGAGATCTAATAAACACCGAGATGATAACAAGGATTATTTGTATTAGTTCCTTCAAAGAGAATATAAAGAATTCAACGCTTAGATTGTCCCACTACTACTGATACAGTTCATTATTCATAGGAATGGTGGGAAATTTGGGTCTTGTTTTGGGTAGGAAACTATCTGAAACATCGAGTCCTTGAAAAAAAAAACAACAAAGAAAGAAAGCTATAGCATGGACCTAAGGTGTGGAACCTCGAATCACGAGTTAACTGTACATACTTAAAAGTTTCCAATCTATCTATCTGCAGTATGTTACAACTTATCACGCTTGCCACGCCTCAATCTCAATATCCCAGGACATATAAATGTTTTCCATGAAAATCGATAACACTACGACGGTCTTAATGACACCACCTCAACGAGCATCTCTTGCTAGATCAGTGGGATTTGCTATCAGCTTGGATGAAAGATTAGTTCACTTCAGTACATATAGCTCCGATCATCGCTGTGGCATTTTTCAGACGGCGTTAATTTGCTGAAATCAAATGAAATATCTGGCAGAGATATAAATATTTTTACTCAGTCAGGTGGCAACCAACTTCATAAAATCGTGTTCTAGTATATGCAAGGACAAAATAGTCATTTCTCCTCCGCGAAGATGATGGAGCAATTCAAAATTCACCAATATCCGGTGCCAGATCACAGACTCATTCCCTATGAATGATGGCCTACCAGAGAGGTAGGAACATGCAGAAATTGCTACAACTGCAGCCCGAAAATTTGAAGGCAACTCAGAATTTGGGCTGCAAAGGTCTAAGGCCACACTTGAAGTCATATGATTTGATGTCCTTCTCGTCTTGAGTAATCAACTCGTTGAAAATGGGAAAAGTCGCAGTCAGTCTTCTTAAGGAAGTCAAATCTCAGAGGGTGTTACTTCGTAGTTGAAGGTATCAAGGTGCTCACGCTCTAACCGGAAGTCCTGAATAAATCACGGTCATTACGGCCTCTAGAGCTACAACTAACCACGGAGATCGACTAATAGTCACAACTAGGAAATGAAGTCTTATAGACAAAAATACGCGCCTAAATAAATGAATCACGGAGTAAACCGCTGTCCTTGACAACGGCCAAACGAAGATTAAGACATACTGGACGAATTGCTGTTCGAAAACAACTGCTGCGACCATAAAACATGCAGAAAAGGTTAGAATGGGCCAAAAAGCATAAAGACTAGATGAAGAAATCTGGCCGCCGCAATCACCAGATTTAAACCCTATAGAGCTGTTGTGAAAAGAATTGGATAGAAAGGTCCGTGATCAATGCCCATCATCAGAATCTTCCTTGCGGATAAAACAATTGGATTGCTGGCGCAATATAAAACTGGCAACAGTTCAAAAGCTATTGTTGTACCTACTAGAATGCCAAGAATTGTAATGGAGGTTTTTTCGACAAAAAATCGGTTTGAGTCCTTTTTTCTTCTTTTTAATAAATTTCTGTATGCTTGGAGCAAAATGAAAATATTTTTCTTCCTATGTTGCTTTCGTATATATGTTACATATTCCGCGTCTAAATTCTACCAACGAGTTTTTTACGATGCTAGATTTTGTTTTTCCTTCGAAAACTGAGGGCGGTCTGCAATTTACCTCTAGCTACATGTAAGCACTTGCACACCACAGATGAAGAAATGCCCTATCGTGAGACAAATTTATCTGTTGGCTGTGACTGAAACATACCACCTTGATCAAAATTTATTCAGAAAATTAAAAATACAAATTTATTCATCTAAATCTATATTGGCCCCTTCAAAGTAATCCCCATCAACTCCAACACACTTATGCCAGCGCTTGATCCAATCCCCGACCAATTTTTTTATTCGGTTTTCAGCATGTCCATAAGTGCTTCGTACGATTTTTCCATTACTTCCTCTCGGCTGCTGAAACGCGTTCTCAGTGGCGGTTTTTTAACTCGATTGAACAGAAAAAAGTAACAACGAGCCAAATTTGGTGGCTGTTGGAGGGTATTTGCTGCATTTTTCGTCAAAAAATTACGAATAATGATGGCACTGTGCTACCGCGACGGTGCGTTATCATGGTGCAAAATCCACGAGTTTTCTGCCCACAATTATGGTTTCTTTCGACGAATTGCTTCTCGCAAACGTCTCATAACGCCCAAATAATACGAGTACTCTTTTTTTACTATCTGGACTTCTGGCAAAAATTCATGATGCACTACACCGTTGTAATCCATGAAAACCGTGAGCATTGCCTTCTTTTTTGACTGAAAACGACGTGATTTTTTTGGTCGCGGCTTATTTGGAGAACGCCATTCACTTGCCTGATGTCTGGATGGCGTGTCGTACTCATAAACCCACGTCTTGTCTCCAGTAATGATCCTTTTGATGGACGTGGGATCGGATTCAGCCTCGCAAATCATCTCTTTTGCGACGTCAACAAGGTCTCTTTTTTGCATCAAATTGAGGTCTTTTGGCACCAACTTTGCTGCTACACGACGGAAACCTAAATCATTAACCAAAATGTCTTGAACGGATCCATAGGCAATTTTCATGTCCTCCGCTATCTCTCTGATGGTTAATTTGCGGTTATTGACCAACATTTCTTTGACTCGTACTTCATCAATGTTTTCGTCGGTTTTCGATGTCGATGGTCTGCCACTGCGTTCATCATCTTCGATTGACTCACGACCACTTTTGAACCGCTCGTGCCACTGGTAAACGGCCGTTTTCTTTAATACGAGTACAAGTTCGTTGTTGCAAATTGAAATCCATTTCTAAAATTGTAAAAAATCGCCAACAGACACAGAGATAGATGTACTCTTGGCTATGTAACTTTTGCTATGATGCTAAGATTTAGAGGTAATATCAACAACAGATTTACCAACTTAACAAAACAAATCGGAGCGAAACACGGTGGTGTGGTGCGGGAACTTTTTGATCAAGGTGGTATAGCCAGGTTGCGTTTGGCTTTGCGACCATAGATCACCTATGTAATTGGTATTCTAGCCTGTAGAAACAGCCATCGTGCTAAAGGTGTACGACTGCTTCCAAATCTCTTTTGCAGAAGTTGCAAGGCTGAAGAGGGATAGGAAACATTTTCTCACATAATATACGAGTACATCTGCCGGGTCTTAGCTCAAAGAAGGATGCTTTTTCCAGAGGATTTTTTCTTTGATAAACCTTACATAATAGATGTAAAAAGGCGACCCGCATAGGGATGGCTTAACTATTACAAGTTTGTCATTACCCTCTGCATAGATGCATCATAACTGAACTTAACTTCTATTAGATACTTGAATCACATATAGCGTATTTCATTTTCCTCCAAAGGTCCAAAAACAGAATCCTGTGGAACTTTAACTACAAAGTCTCACTATAGTAACAATATAGGGATGTTGCAAGCTTTGTCTTTTGTTATACTAATAAATAATTAGCTGTAGAGGATTGCAACTTGTTTGGATGCTTGATTAGTTACATTTCAATTCAATTGAATCTTTCTTTTTTTGACCAATTCAGATCTTCTGGGAACTATGGTTAATCGATTAGATATTGCTCGACTCTACATGCTCTGGTACATCTACCACTTTTGGAAGCATTCATTTCGGTCAACTTCAACAATTTATCTCTTTGGACGACTTTAGGTTTTGTTAATGCTTCCAATCGAGTTTATAGTTTCTCCGAAATTGAAGACAAAGGTACATAAAATGAACATTCAACACATTCATTACAAGTGCTTCAACTAGGTACAAGAAATTATGTAATACACTTTTCTTATCAGCTTTCTAATTTTGCTTGAAACTCGTAAAATAATTACAACGATTTAAGGACATATAGAGGTCTATTATTCGTTTGAATTTCCTAATATAAAATATTCTTAATGTTCTTCAGTTGAAAATTTACCAAATTATATATTTATTTTCATGATTTAATGTTTTTAATTTAAGAGTCTTAATACAAAACAAAATAAAAATGTTCAACTAATTGGAGAAGCCTCAAAAAAAAAAAACATTCTTAATTGTCTTGTTTTCCAAGACATTAGTCTTTTCAAAATAACAGGTATCTATGAATGTAATGTGCTTCAGGCAATGTATGTTAACTACAAGTGCTTGACGTAATCATTCAAAATTACGTGTATCGAGGTATCTTTGGCAGCCCTTCTGGCTTAAGTACACCCAAAATACTTCAAACTAAATACTGCGCACCTCGTACGTATGGACACGGTTTTCTGCTCCATCATTCCCTTCATTTGTATTAGAAATGGAAACACTAATACTTAATGGAACGTAATTATGAAATATTTTTCTTGGTAATCATAATGAGATACGTTTTTTTTTGTAACTAATAAATAAAATTCCCCTTACATAAGTAATAACAAATCATCAATTTAATTTGTTGATGGAGCTCCAAGTCTAAACCTTCTCTTCTGATCTCACCACGCGTAATATAAACATCTTGGCTGATCGAATTCAAGGTTGTACTTTTGTCGATAAAGAATTACTCATCCGAAATTGCTCATTGGTTTTACTTACATCTGCAAGAATTTTAAGGAATGTATCCAGCTTGGGTTAAGTCATCTTTTCTGCGACTATGAATTCAGATAATTTTGATAATGTGCCTTTGAATTCCATGAGCACTTTAAAGTATCAGCAACGACCTAAAAGTTTTTCAAGTTTCCTAGAATATGATGTTGCATAACCACAGTGGTATGTGCCGATAATTGATACGAATAATGGTCAAGAAAATGTAGCCACCAACAGATGTTCGGGTGTTGCATGGATTATTGATCAGAAAAACCCTACTGCCATCCAGATAAACTCGTTTGTTTAGTCATCAACCGACCAGATTGAAGGCGAATACGAATTTGTAGATGCATACTATACTAATGAGTGCTCATCGAAAGGTGTTAGGGATAGCCCATTACGTATTATTCAGCACTCAGATTTAATGTAAGAAGAAGAGCTTCAAACATAGTGCAGTGAATCACATTGTTGTTCATCAAGTAGTCCGACTTGCTTAACTAGACCAAGCTACATACATTAGCCACTTTTGATATTCCCTGTCATTATCGAAAATCCAGTGACGGTATTTAAGTTCCTGGAATTCATTTCCAGAAAAAGATCGTCTTCTCTTCTGAGCTATGTCTGTTATGGTTGGCTGATCTGCTGCTATATTGAGTGAGTTAAAGCCGTCTTATGGCTTTTCATTAAGAGCTGTTTTAGCTTTATAAATAAACATTTCGGGGACATCTACATACAAGTAGCCATCGATTAACAATACCTTAAACCCTTATTTCTACTGCCTTCTGAAATTCATTGAAGCACTGTTAAAGACTCTGTATTTCCGGAGCTA
Organism: Volucella zonaria; assembly: GCA_963966105.1. Taxonomy (NCBI): domain Eukaryota; kingdom Metazoa; phylum Arthropoda; class Insecta; order Diptera; family Syrphidae; genus Volucella; species Volucella zonaria. The sequence continues at coordinate 339,203,671 of OZ014530.1, forward strand.
TTTTAGGTTTTCATAAAGGTTTTCTCGCCTGTTATGTACTTCAAATTCAGTATAATCTGGTGCTAATAACGATTTTAGTGCGCATTTGCAAACTCACACGCCTTAAGAATGAGAATTAGGGCATATCTGAAGCTCATCAAGCTTCGATGTTGACAGAATTACTAACTGGGTAATAAGCAATAGAGTGGGAGTAAATGGTCCTTAGATTTAATTCTGTTTAAATAAATGGAGTTCCAACCTCCAGTAATCCCCGCTCATAGCACGTGTATCTATGCCGTGTTACTGAGTAATCTTGGGGTTTTCCAGGACAATAATAGCCCTTTAACAAACTGTACAAGTAACCCAGACATATTTGTATTTACGTGACTCTAGCACAACGTTCCCATCTTTATCTCAGCATTCTTCTGTTCCAGATTTGTGTCTTTTGCCTGATCTATTCAGCCTCTGGTAGCACTTCCTCTGTCCTTATTTTGTTTTTTTGGACACCAATTTTAGTCCGATCTCTTCGATGAATTCTTGTGCAGATTGCAGGCCTTCTTCCATAAATTTTCATTCATTTCTTGTGTCTACCGGAACCCTTCATCAATCCAAATTGTCGTTGTGATCGTAGAAACCTAACACATCACATCCGCCATCTGTGATTGGTTACCTACAATGTTGCTTCTTATCTTGAGCACTCTCCTACACTACCAGAACTTCTAAAGAAGTTTTGCGTAAATTGACCAGAAAAGCCAGCAGCAGTTGCTTGCAATTCGTCGAAGTCAAATTTTCTCACAGTTTCTACATCAACCGTGCCACCACCTTTCATTGATCGCGTTGTGATCAATCTGTTACCAGATCGACATTTATAAGCTCTTTATCGATTCCAAGGCCGCATATTGTAGCATATACGGATAGAGAGGAGCTATGCAGATAGATGAGATGATTCTGCCACACTCGTCAGATTGTGCAAAATGGAGACAGAGCCCGCTCTGCACTTTGTCAAAGTGGGAAACAAAATTCATTACAGCCTTTGATGTCAAAAAACGCTTTTTTTCTGTCAAAACAGAGCACTCACTCAAAGAACTAGTCCATTGTACTCCTTGTATGTTGCTTTTCCTGAAATTTCTCAGTCTTTTGTAAAGAGATAAGTAAGCGTTTTAGTGATAAATTGCTCATAGGACTAGCACCTATCACATCAGCACCGAGGCCGGACACTGGTGCATAGACAAAGCGCAGTAACCCGGCAAAATGCCAGCAAGCAGCCTGCAGTACTTCTGAGTCTACTTATATACAGCAGGTCTGACGACAACCTGGAGTTATGCTCATATGAAACCCAACTGTAAATGGAAGCCCTTAACAAGGACAAGGCAGTCCTAGTGCGGAGCAAAGTCCTGAGAAACTCTGCTCTGAGCCCTCCCTAGCAAGTTCATAGGCGATTTCTTTTTCCGTAATCATATTATGCCATAGAACCCAAGCAAGACATAGTGAATTCAACTTACCGACTGCGTTCAGTGAAGCCTTGGAAGTCAGGAGAGTGTTAAGTTACAGATACTTTGCACTATCCAACGAATCTATATTGCGGAAGATTTCTTTACATTGCCTGAAAGCTGACAGCGCCTAAGAGGTTTTCGACGTGACATTTTTAGTCCAAAGAAATTTGTTATCTAGGATGACACCCAGATGCTTAGATTCGTTAGGCGGAACGGATGGTGATGCCTTTAGGCACTAGACGGATCAGACCAGACAGCCTCCTCTGTCACGTAAAGAGAACAACATAAATTTTGAGAGGATTGACAGAAAGCACATGTTTAATGCCACCAATCGACGAGCACGACAAACGCTTAAACAAGGCTATGAGCGGTCGTACTCATTCTTATATGTGCATACTTGAGAAAATTGTATGAAACTCGGAAGCCTACACAACAAGAACAATTTTCCAAAATTCAGTGAACTGCTCGTACTTCCATTTGCGCCAGACACGTCACTGCTGCACTCGCAAGGATTGCAACAGAAGCGGCAAAATGGGGTTAAGCTATGAATGATAGCATAACCAAGTACGAGTTTAAGCTGACAACAGGAAGAAATGCAAAACGTTATCGAATCGAAACAATATCACAATACCGTACCATAGTTCGGGACTTTGTCTTCCTCTTATCTCCTATTACGAGTACAAAAGTTGCTACTTAAGTTTGCAGAAAGACGAGTAAAAACAAATATTTATCGTCGAAAACAGCTTTATTGTTTTTCGGGATACTCTCCATGAAGAACAATATACTTTTACATGTGTTTGAACTAATTTTTGAAGCACTTTTTTCACTCCGAACGAGGTAACTCCAAAGCAGCTGTTTAAACGCATCATCCGTTTCTTCAGGCGTCGAAAAACGTTGATTTCGCAATTTATTTCTGAAGTGCGGGAAAAAAAGGAAGTCATTGAGTGCCAAGTCAGAGCTGTACGGCGGATGACCCATAAATTCGATATTTTCAGTGCTCAAAAAGTCACTTATTCGAGCCAACTGGTGAGAGCTCGCATTGTCGTGGCGGAGAATGATCCGTGTTTGGCGGTTGCTTTTCCTTGTTTCTCCAAAGACTTGTGGCAAATAAATGGTGGCGTATCATTTCGAATTTCCAGTTCTACGTTGCTCTAATCGCACGGTGAAGACATGTCCTGTTTTCCCGAAGAAACAGGCGACCATGTGCTTCGAAGTGCTTTATGCGCGAACAACTTTTGTTGGATTTGGCTTGTCTGAAAGGACCCACACAGTCGACTGCTGTTTAGTTTGGGGCTCATATGCATAGATCCATGATTAGTCGTATGTTAAAATCTTATACGAGTAGATGGCTTTTTTTCACATTTCCTCAGACGTCTCACATCGACGTTTTTTGAGTGATTGTCAAATTATGCGGTATTCAAAGAAATCTTTTTGATGGCCAAATTTCCTGGAGCGAACGACGGCCACGAATGAATTCGGAAAATCAGCGAAACATGGTGGCCCAGGATGGTGTTTCACCACAGAAAGTCTAACCGAGTTGATCGGCACACGGTTTTTGAGTTAATCCACGTCGAAAATCATAAAAAAATAATCACAGGAAAGTGCTCACGATTTAATTCAATTTTTTAACTGAAATGACTTTTTCAAGTCCCTGTAGAAAACGCAAATAGCACTCGTATGACAAAACGTTCTGAGCATAAGTACCATTAAAAACATCGATCTTAACGATGTTGATTTGAAATTGAACGTATCTACACCGGTATTGCCATATTTCAAAACATACGTAGCAGCCCAGATAATAACATATTATCAGAAATTAAGCGACTCCTCGACATTTGCCGAATGCAGTTTCTTATGCGTAAGATCACAATTAAGTAATAAGGCCTTGTGAATAGCACCAAAGTGAACTTGCATTAGTCCTTCATTATACCACTCCTGCTCTGTGGCTTAGTAGCATAGACAAAGGTGAATATAGACATCCGTGGTCATTTAAAACGGAAGGTCTTTCGAACGATTTTTGCGTCCATTCCCATTGATGAGCTTTGATGGAAAAGAAATTTTAGCGAACTCTATGAGCAGATGCCGATTATCTTTCAGCGTTTGCTCAGGTTTTGTTATTTCTGAGATGACAAACCATCAAATAGGTGCACCAAAATTAAACCAAGCGAATTTCGAGTAAGTCCAAAATTCGGAATGCGTCTGTTGAATCCTCGTTAACATTATGAAAATGAATGAAAAGGCCTGGTTTTAAAAGCCAAACATTGTGTCATGGGGTCAGCTCAATTACACACCAGTGTAGTGGAGTCTTGATTACATGAATGTGAGGCTGAAGGCCCGATCGTTTATGAGTCATATGTAGTTCTCTCTTAGCCCTGCGCAACGATATATAAAGAGACCTAAAATAATGACGTGACATATAGATATCAGTAGTCCAGTTAATTATGCTATTTATCTAAAACACTGTTCTTTGATGATATTTTTGTAATCGGGAGGGGAATTTTTACCAAATAATCCTGCCCTTAGTGGCCACATTTCATTGAGTCTTCTCTATTTGCAACATTCAACGTCATCTCACTTCCTTAAGTAAAGCACACTCCCTTCCTTTACGCATTATATTGAGTTTTTGGAGCGGATCTTTCCATTGGTCAAACCATTGAGTTTCGGTCTAAGTTACGTCAGTCAAATGGAATGGATCTCAAAATATATTATCAAAACAGATCAACGTAGAACGGAGTAACGGCTATTCTCAAGAAAAACCAAAATCACTGAAATGTTGATTTATGGCCTACATGATTGGATGGCCAAATATTTTGTTATGCAAAATTCGGGGGATGAAAAAAGAGCCTTGAAGTTGTTTGTCTATATATGTACATCTATCAATGAAGCAGATACGCAGTGTGAACTGTGACTAAAATTCGCACACAATTTCCAATTCGTTTTTATTGACTTATGTAACATATAGCACTTATCATAGTCACAAACTTCCTAAATGTCAGAGCCTATGCTAATTTAGGTATGTGCATTGAAAATACCGGATAAACCCGTCGACGGGAAAAACTTCAACGCAATATTAAAATGGTTTTCGCATAAATAGATATTTTTATTGAAGAATGTGTTTTTGATTGAATTTAGAAGTTGTCTTGCAGCTACGCCTACACTTAATGAAAATGAACCGCAAAATGCTGCGAAACTCTAACTCTCTAAACAGCATGGAAACATCAAACGAATTAATCTGCTTATAAATATTTAAGTAATTGAACTATCCACAAATTCACAACACGAACTCAATAACTTAATTACACCCTTCAGTTATTAAAGTTTTGAGATTATACTCGTAAGACTGTGATAAGGATCCCTGCAGGTATTTAAAAAAAAAATTATTCCCTTATTGTATGAATATAAGATTAATAAAGTTATTATACAATAGTTGTTATACACCTAATGTATCATGAGAAAAGGTTCCTGCGCTTCAATAGATAGTTACAAACAAATTACTTTCAGATAACAATTATAGTAATTTCCCCTTACAATTTAACAAAATAGTTTATCAGACAGATGTGCAATATAACTACGAGGGCGGATCAATAAGTCCGTGACTTTTGGATTAAAAAAACAGATTTTTTGATAAAAAAATAATTTTATTTTTCAACCTAGTGTCCCTTGAGCTCTATACACTTTGTCCAACGCTTCTCCAATTTTTTTATCCCTTCCAAAAAAATGATTTGTCGAGGTCCTCAAAATAGGCCTTTGTTGGCGAGATGACTTCATCATTGGAGTCAAATCTTTTTCCACCAAGCCATTTGGAGAATAGGGTGGATGAGGGAGCAATTCATAGCCCAGTTCATGGATTTTTGCCATGGCAACTGCACATGTGTGCACCCTTGCATTGTCTTGGTGGAAAAGAACTTTTTTCTTGGCCAAATGAGGTCGTTTTTTTTTCAAATCGTCATTGAATCGGGTGTAGAGACCTCAACTGGGCGTCCAGGACGTTCGGCATCTTCAGTGCTTGTACGGCCACAACGAAATTCAGTAAACCAATTTTTTACCATTGAAATCGATGGTGCAGAGTCCCCATAGTATTTATCAAGCTTAGCCTTGGTCTCGGTAATGTTTTTTTTTCGCAAGAAATAATGCATAATAAGCACACGAAATTCACTTTTTTCCATTTTCTCCTCAAATTAGTGAGTAGTCTGATAAAAATAGCTGTCAAACACAAACTAACTGACGCAGCAAGTTTAAATTTTGACAGGAGTCAACTGACAGATGCCTGTTGACAGGAGCAGTGTTGCTGTTTCAGTAAAGAGGTCAGAAATTCGGACTTATTGACCCGCCCTCGTATTTTAATTCAATTCGACTGAGTTAGCATATCTGTTAAGATATTTCTTATTCACTGATACCACTGTGGTTAAAAACGGTTCTAAATGATCAGTGGATCCGCTACCGTTATCTAGATATGAAATATAGTAGTTTTAACATTTTCAACAAATTATGACCTTCACTAAATATAATTCAAGTTTGACTACATCAATCCTTTATTCTCAATCTAATTGAGACTTTTATTGAATCAGCTGCGATAGATGGATTTGAGTGACTACCACAGTAAAGCATCTGACGGGAGCTAGTGGAATACGAGTGTATGAATTTAAGACTAAATTGTGCTGGCCTTGTTCATCGAAGATACATAAGTCAATCGTTCTTATTTTGCTAAGGTTTGGACTACACAATGGTACTTAAGCAAACCATATAAATCCTTTTTTGAAATTTCCTGTGAAGTGATCAAGGTTAATCTGATATCTAGTACGCGTTCACTTTGTTCTCTAAGGGGTGTGGCCGTGGTGTAGTGGTACTAGCAATCGCTTCTCACTCGGAGGGTCAAGGTCCGAATCCTAGCCACGACAAAGTTTTCATTTGTGTAATTGGAACTCAGTCAGAAAAATCTGCGTGTGAAGGCATAACACTGACATGTAGATTTGGCTGTTGTAGGGTTTTCAAGCACAAAACAACCGTTAAAATTCACAACCGGAATCATTCCGAGTGAAGAAAAATCTCTCCGTCCTATTCGGACTCCCACCCCTGAAGTCAATATCGAAACCAAACACACCTGAGTTTCAAACCACTACATCACAAACCTTTCCTTTCTCCTCCTTCTAACTTTCCGCCCGCGCCCGGGCAACAGTAAAAGGGTATTCATAACCCCTTAGGCGCGCGTAAATTATAAAAAAAAAAGGAATCAAATTTTATTTGAAATTTTTAGGTTATAAGCAGCAATATGAAGATATTCTAGGACTTCTTTGAACACAATATTAACCTTATTCTTAATTATCTTTTAAGATATTGCTCTAGTGTTTTATGTATCCTAAATTCGCTTTAAAAACTGCTGATCCTTAACCTTAACAAATCCGAATTAATGAGGCACCTAATAGAGTTTACTTCTAACCAGAATCATTACGTAGTGTGGCATAACTGCCAAAGATCAGCAGAGAAGCTGTCAGTGATGTACTGGGCTTCAAACCGCCCCAAAAAGGAACCTCTCGTTCGATGACTAATATATGCAAACGTGCAGAAAAAAACGAAAGAAGCTCTCAAGATCTTTGAGCATAAAGTAAGGGAGGAACATAAGCTCCTCAAAAAAAAAAGAAAGAGCACGAGAAGCGCTCGATCCAGCCCTTAGAGAGGTGCTACCGAAAGAATGAAATTCCGAAGTTTTACGAAAAAAAGGAACAGGCCCGAACAGAAATCTGCATAGATTGTAAAGGAAACCTCATATTAGAACCACAGTCTGTGCTGAGAATCTTGACAGATTATTTCTGTAGACTGTTAAAGGGTGATGACGAACAACATCCCACAGTCAGGTAGATTGAACCATTCAATGTAGATGAAGACAAACAACATTTCCGTCCATCCGGCCAAGATAAAGTCAAGGCAGCCATTTCCAAGCTAAAGCCCAACAAAGCTGCTGGACCCAATGGCTTAACTGCCCGGTTTTGTAAAGCAGCAGGTGATGGTTGGGTTAGGAGCATACATCAACTAATCTCTGAAATCTGTATCAACGGAAATATGCCTGATGAGTGGGATCTCAGCATTGTTTGTCCTATCCTCAAGAAAGGTGTTGTGCGCCAACTATAGGGGAATAAAGGCTTCTCAACATCTCATATAAAACCCTGTCTGCCATTTATGGTAAAGTCTAAGGCCCTTCGTAAACAATCTGACCGGCCCCCATCAGTGTGGTCTTAGTGCAGGAAAGTCCACCATTGATCAAATCTTCACATTACGGCAAGTCTTATTAATAATCCACGAGTTCCAAACTGGTACACACCACCTATTCATCGATTTCAAAGCCGCATATGACAGCGTCCATAGAGAGGGACTAAACAGAACGATGCCTAGCTTTGGCATCCCTGCTAAGCTTATCCGCCCATTTCTTGAGAAAAGTCATATTCGATGGAGAATGCATGCTGCTCTATCAAGGTCATTACCGATGCCTTCATTGTCAGAAAAGAACTTAAACAAGGCAATGCGTTGACAAGTGATTTTTCAACATCGTTCTTAAAAGAATTATGCGAAACTCACAAGCCAACTCCAGAGGCATCTTCTTTCAATAGTCTGATCAGTTACTCGAATATGAAGACGAGATTGGCATAATGGAAAGAACAGAGGAAAGATTATCAGTCAACGAAAGAGAGGTAGCAAGGGACTTTATCTACCTCGGCTCTACTGTCAACTTCGACAACGACACCAACGCGTCAATCATTTGAAGGATGGCTTAGAAGGCAATTGAATATTGAGTATTCAAACACTCTCTTGAATAACCAAAAAGACGTTTCATGGCGCAGAAGCTTGGACACTAATGAAAGCGGATGAAAATGCTCTCGGGGGGTTGGAGAAAAAATTTCTTCGGGTAATATCCGCCGCGTTTGCATCGATGAGCAATTGAGGGGACGTTTCAACAGCGAACTATATGAACTGTACAGCGATGCTGATCTCGTCCGAAAAGTTATAAGAGCTTAGATAACTTGGTCGGCTTGATCGCTTGAACACTTGCCCAGTGGTCCGGAAATTTTTTGGAATCCAAGCTTGAGGGAAAAAGCCGTAGAGGATAACCTCATATTTGATGGCACACAGAAGTGGAAGAGAATGTCAGTGTGCTCAACTGGAGGCAGCTTGCAAAGATTGTGCTCGCTGGAGGGGCAGATTTGCTGAGGCCTTGGTCCATTCTGGACTATAGGGTCATCTAAGTAACTTAATCGTAGATGATGTTTTTGTTATTGACTTTCGACCGATGCCTATAATCTAATGTCCGCATTTTAAAAACTTGTGGTAGGTCAGGTCTAATAACAATCAGTCATTGAACTGGATCCCATGTTACTACTGATATACTTGGAAGCGAGTGGTAGCAGGGCGGTTGCCAATGCGGATGACGTTGCTATGGCCACGTCAGAAAAACACTTCAATACTATTAAGGAACTCTATACAGCAAAATACTCACTACGGTGTGGTTGTCTGATGGACAGCCTTAGACAATGTAGCCAACTGTGGCAAACTAAACAATGTCTAAAGGAAAGCATGCCTGTGCATAAGCGGAGTTTTGCGTAGGCACTGGATATTCTGTTTCACTTGACACCCCTCTATATTTTCAGCAGGCAAGTGGCTGACAACACAGCTAAAAGCGACTATTCAGTGGACAAATAAACTTTTTGGCCGCCCTAATATTCTTAATAAATTACGAATACTTTCAGAGAACATTGACTACATTATGCCCCAACATTGGTTTGACAAAGACTTTCATGTAAGCTTTCATGGGCGAGAAGTCAATCCATTTTTGCACATATGTATCCAAGGCTAATAGCAGAGTTGGTGGCGATGGTTTCTTAAATAAACCTAGCCTATGCCTCTTCTTCCACGTCACAAATGAATGTAATGTTCCAGGTGGAAATTTTGTCAATTAAAGAAGCCCTTTCCTGGCTTATATTAAACATCCTTTCGGAAAGTCAGGCCTCTATGAAATCTCTGGATTCAATCTCACAAAATTCTATAACCGCCCTTATCTCAGAGAAAAGGCACAGCAATTCAATATCCACCTGTATTGTGTGCTCGGCCCCAGAGATATTCCACGGAATTATAGGACTGACGAACTCGCAAAAAAATTGAAACACTCTACAATCCTACTTGAAAAAGGTGTCATTGGTATACCAATCGCCACGTACAGGCTAATATTAAAGCTAAAATGTGGACTATTGGATTAACGTGTCTAGCGACTAAACTAATCCGACCAAAGATGCATCTGAATCACTCTACCGATTCAAGAACGTTTGACGCATGCCAAAAGCACCTTTTGTCTATCCGATAGGAGTCAGGCCGGCAGTAGAGATACTCTCAAGGTACTGAAAACACTCTACAGCCTACTCGCTATACCTTGTTGTAAAGATGGGGTCACTCAATGGCATTTCCTTTCCTCATTATGCCTGTTGTCATTTGGAGGTATGGTGTATGGAGACTTCTGATCTGTCCACAATATATAAGGCATTCATCCGCCCAAAATTGGAGTACAATGCCCACATCTGGTCAGGCGCTCCTAAAACATCTCTTCACCTGCTAGATAGGATTCAAAACCGTACGATAAAACTCATTGGTGATACTAATATCAGTCAATCAATTGACACCCTCGAGCACCGACGAAATGTTTCCTGTCTCACTTTGTTTTATCATTATTTCCACCACCAGGCTCCGCCCATTCAAACTTTCACCCGTAACACCCGTCTCGCTATGAATGCTTGTCAGTATACCCTCAAGCCCATTTTCGGACGTACTCTAAAATATCGTGATTCTTTCCTAAGCCGTACAACTCGCTTATGGAATGCCCTGCCGGTCTCCGTGTTTCCTGGTCGTTATAATTTACAAACATTAAAAAACAATGTACATCGGTATCTGTATTTTCTTCGCCCACGCTGAGTACGAGCATTTTAAGGGTTCAAAATCCCTTTAGCGCGCGCCGATTATAAAAAAAAAAATTCTCTACTAAAGATATTGTAGGCCTAGGCTGTACAACGGATGGGCCACACTGATTCTTCGGTAAAAGTGCGGTATGGCAACATTCAAAGGGTGCTTTGTTCATTTTCCCGAAAGAGCTTGCAGATTTTTTTAGGAAATGTCTCATTTCGTCAGAAGTCACAATGTGAATGATTTGTATGTTATGACTCTAGTCTACTGCCCTAGGGCCTCTGGTAGACATATGCTTAGATGATAGCCTTGAATAAACTCAATAATGATCGTAGAAGTGTCGATATGTATTGATTCTACCACTTCTCGTAGGATTTGTGTGGTTTTATGGAGGACAGAAATTATAGGATGTCATTCTCATAGTCTGTGAGTGATCAATAGAACGGGCACACCAACTGAGAGATCTTGAATAAGGAAACAACTCTTCCATCTTTGCTGAACTAATTTTCTTTGATGTGATAAATTGATGTGTCATATACATACTCGTATGTATCTATCCAGTTCGAAGCAACACTAATGAGACCAATATAGCGACGTGGATAGCGTGACGTATCACAAATACAAAAAGTACTAAGAGGTACTTGATTTTGGGTAATTTTCTATTGATTTCCTTCAAAATCTCAATGGCTGAACAATGTTCGCTGAGATAATCGACAGCCCAACTACAGGCGGCAGTACGCACTTTTTGTGAGCATTTTATTCTGTATTGAGCTTGTAGATCAAAGGACATTGACACCTGGCACTCTGTGTGTGGACGACCTCGTAAAGTATCAAAATTGCCAGATTCTTCAGTCTCATTCTGGGAAATAACTTCTAGGTTATGAGATCAGAACCGCCTTACAATTAGTCTCTATCACCGCAACTATATTTGAGCTTAGTAAAGCAAGCCACCTGTGCGGTTGTATCTAGGAATGTTTCTGGTGACGAAAAAGACCATAAAATAAGCTATTGTGTGCAATTCATTGCTACAAGTTACATGACACCGGCGGTATATTGCCAGTGGTATTGCACAACCGTATAGATTGGCCATTGGCGTCCATAAAAAGAATATTCACTGCTAGCCTGCTGCAAACCAGATCCTGGCGAACTGTAAAAATAGCTCTTATACTGAAAATCGTCAAGTATGATACTTCAGACTTATTAGTTTGAATTACTTTCTACTGCAGAGCATGGAGAGGTGGGTTCATATTCATATAAGCAAAACAGCCCTATAAATGTACTCTACCTTAGACCAGATACTCGTAACTCTACCTAAGTTACGTTGAAAATTTTCATTAAAATTTGATAGCAGTGTAACTCAGCCAGGCAACACGGCGTAAACGAAGCACGAGTTTTGGAGATTAAAGCAATGTTAGTAAAAGGATTATTTGTTGCAGATTAAACAATAGCTGCTAACAACAGAGTATTCTGTCTGCATTGTTATAGTGCATATTGCTGGACCCCCACACGACAAATGACCGTTTGCCATAAACCAGAGGCAGTCCTACACGCAATCGACGATTTGTGCTCCAAAAATGTGCTTTAGGGCAATTTTCATTATGAAAAGAACGAAGTTGACTCACTGGATTCAACTAATGCTAAAAGACGTTGCCAGTTAATTTTCCAACGAACCTGTTGTAATTGAGTGGATAGCAAGTTTCTTTGGAGTAAATATTCAAGGCGCTGTCGGCTTTCTGACAGTTTAAAGAAGCTTTCGGCGAGACATGGTACTTGTCACCGTTTTTCTGGATCTACATGGCTAAGATAAGATAATTTCCATCCTCTGTTTCAGTTGTTTCATAAAATTATATTTCACGCAAATGAATCACAAATACCAGACTTAGAAACTTTTGCCATCACTTCATTCTCTGTTCTAGACGTACTGGTGACAGTGGCACTTGATATTCATACCATCGAACGCATTCTCAAAGTTAGTTTCTGTTTACATAGAAGTGGTTATGGTACAACTAGCATTGAAGTTTTGTTAATCTAGCGTGCCGACTGTCATTTGGTTTCGATCTTATGGACATTGCCTTATTTGACGTAATGAAGCTAGAAAACGAGGACTCATTTTGCCCTGGGCTCAGCCAGATAAAAAATAAAATCGGATCTTTATCGATGGCTGTGAAGCCATACCTAAGTGTGGTGCTAGCTTCTTGATGTAGAAGAACAACACTAGACTCGTTAGGCATACTTATGACTGTTTTTTGAAAACATAATGGGAAGGAAAAGAAAAGATGGAAGAAAACATTTTCATTTGTAGCAACAGCCAAGTTGCTCTGAAGTCCTAACTGAACCTTCTCGTCATATACAGCGAGTTCGAGAATTCCAAGCAAAATTTATTCATGAATGGAAATCGAAAAGCTTTCTTTTCTCGGTATGTATGTCAATGACAACCACATAATTGACGTCACCAAAAATGCCGCGGAATGTCTGGGTTTCCTCAGGCGATGGAGGAAATACTTCACCCATATATAGTGAATTTGTCTGCCCAAAATTGGAATATAATACCCACATCTGATCAGGTGCCCCTACAACATCTCCACATCTGCTAAATAGGATTCAAAACTGTTCGATAAAATTCATAAGAGACGCTAATATCACTCAATCAATTGACACCCTTAAATACCGGCATTCTATCGCTATTTCCACCACCAGTGCTCCAAAGAAATCGTCAGCAGGACGCTGCCCATTCAAACTTTCAACCATGACACTAGTCTCGCTATGAATGCTCATCAGTATACCCCTAAGCCCACTTTCGACCGTACTCTGTAATCTCGCTATTCATTCCAAAGCCGAGAAACTCGCTTATGGAATGCCCTGCCGAGCTCTTCATTTTCCAGTCATTATAGTTTTCAAATATTTTAGACCAATGTGCATCAGTATCTCTCTTTCTTTCCTCCGCAGCTTTCCTTCGCCAGCGCTGTGTGCAAACATCTTACTGACTATATAAAAAAAACCACTAAACTTAGTGGGATGGCTAAATTCAATGAGTTTTGTCTAGGTTTGAGGTTAAAATAACATCGTGGGAAGTGAGATCGCCTATGAATTTGCTAAATAGGCCTCAACTGAGGAATTCTCAGCATCTGAAGCTGCCTTGTAGCTAGTTGCGTTCCCCATTCACCATTTCATTACTATTTCGGCTTCTTATGAGGGCAACCATTTGCATGATTTTTCCGGTTGCCGGCAGACCAAATGTATGCTTCCGAACATCTTCAGATGTCAGCCGTTTTTCTGCTGTCCCTTCAAAAAAAGGGAACTTCTTACTGGCATAAGAAGGGCTATTACGCTTTTGCTAAGCCTCCAAGTGTACTAGGCATAAGTGACACCACCTCTTGACACATTTTCTGCAAGAGTGAAGAACATACCTCTCTCTCTTTATGAATATTCGGCTTACTGGTAGTGGTATAGAACGTGCTTTACAACTATTATCATCTTTCGATGAAAGACTGAAAAATTCCTTCAGGGAAACATAAAAGAGGTGCAATATAGTAGTGCTATGAGTGCTATGTTGCTAGAGGAAAAAAAGAAAACTGGTGTATCTATGGGTTACCAGGCTGATCTTTTATCCATAGGTACACATTCAATTATTTATTTATAGGATTTAACTGACCAGAATCTGTTTTAGGTACACACTGTTGAGTTCCTTAACGTAAGAGGTGTAGCTTTAATCGGTGCAGCAATTTAAGTGAAAACGCTGGTCATATCAAATCACTTGCAGCTTTAACTCTCAACTGCCACTGGTCGATGTTAATTACAAGTCAACTTGGAACTAAATACCTTACACGCTGCCGAGTGAAAAGACAGATTACATCGCACTTGAATTTGCATTGGATTTTGCAACGCCACTGACCTTAAAAGACTCGGAGAATGATTAACATGATCAAGGAAAAAAAGTGAATTTTTTGTTTTTATGTCACAATCTGTCGTATCTGGCATTCCAACATTATGTTCAGAGAAGTTTTCGCAATCCCATGCTCTGACACTTTGTGTGGGTTCGTTCGAGTGAAGTACTATTCGTATGGAGAGCAAACTTTCATTGAACTTCAAAAGGAAGAACCAGAAATGCCTTCTGCCAGCTACTTGATCATTTCACGTCAAAAATTTGAAGAGTAGAGTGATTCAGCAGATTTCCATCACGATTTTCGGAGTGAATATAATTGATCTGTTCAAAGGTAATCTGCATACTCAAGTTTAAAGACCCTGTGATCACTTAGCAGGGTTATCCCCCTAGTCAAGACTACTTACACCATCGATGTAGTGTCTACTTCATAGACTCGTATCCATGAATTTGTAAAAAAAAGCAAAAAAAAAACCCTTGGTATTCCCACCTGATCGTGTCTTCATCTTACCATCACTCCTTTGGTCTGTTCTCGTGACTCCATAAACCGAATTGTTTTATAATTTTTTCTGCAAAAAAAAGAAGCAAACTTGTTTCGAACTTATGCGGCTTTTGATTAAATTTTAATTTCTATTGTTAAATTTTTATGTTATTTAAAGGCTCAAGCTCATCTGCATTTTATCTTGTTTCGCATTTCGCATAAATGATTGATTTCTAAAATTAACAAATTTTTTTTGTTTTCTTCTTCTTACAGGTAAGTGGAAGATGATTAGTGGGAACGAACAACATTTATGGTAAAGTTGTAAGGCTTTTATGAAACCTTGTGGCTTAAATTTTAATTATGACCTACGGGCTAGCTTAAAATATGTGCTATTTTAGGTCGTTGACTCTGAGTCAACTTGATGTTGATGTTGAGTCCCTTTGATGTTTTATTAATTATTCATAAGATGCTATTTTGAGGCGAATAATTCGCCTGACTGTAAGTTTACAGCGGACAAATTGGCGAATTTTATTTACGGTAAAACGTGGTATGTAAATTTTTTTTTTGTAAAGTGAGCCACGGGACAAAGCATAATAATTCATGGGACACATGCTATAAACTTTTCTTCATTTAACCATGGTATTTCCAGATTAAATTAGTTAAACTTTCGTTCTAGATACATTCTATTATGATTCATTTTTATGAGCATGTGCTAGTTTATAAAATTGACCGTAGATTACATCATTTCTTTCTTTCGGATTCAAACTGAGCCTTTTTGCAAAAGGCATTTGAGAGTTGTGCAAACTCGTTTGTTTATTGGTTGGCAAAGTTTAGATGGAGAAATATATTGTATCTATAGTTAACAAGATAATTTAATCTTGTTTTTGTTTTCTAAATGTTTACATATTTAAGTATTATGGGGAAATTTCCATTTGGTCACAAAATTTAACAGGCTTACTTCAGTCTGAATTATGACTTGATTTATAAGAAGGAATGAGATACCTGATCTAGGTGTTTATATTTTTGAAAGTCGCCTGCCTTTTCGTGAGACTGTTTTTAAGGCACACCTTTTTTTTAAAATGTGAAATCGATTGATAGTAGTTTAATTTCTTTTGACGTCATAAGGCGACATTCAAATTGGTATGGGTACTCTGTGCATTGAAATTTTCTGATAGAACATCATAATATTGAAAGACTGCAATTGATAGAGTTGTTCCTCATATTTTGCTACATTTGCGGCTCTATTCCATCAACTGGATGTTGGATTTAAGCGGTTCAATTGACTGTTGGCTATTAACATTCTCTTTCACATGGCCCAAAGATAGAAGTCGCGTGGGGTTAAATAGCATGATCTCGTCGGTCAATTTTGATTACCATTTCGAGATATAACTCGGCCAAGAAACTTTTGCCGCAAAAGAGCCACTTGGATGGAAATAAACACCGCCCTCATCCTAACTTCCAAATTCATTGATCATTATCGGTGGTATAAACAACAAATTGCACTTAGTTCGCAGCGAAGTGGGTTGAAGATTTGTCATATAAATGCACAAGGTCTTCATCCAAAACTTGATGAATTTGGGCATCTATTCATAGTCAGGTGTTGACATTGTTTCTGTTTTGGAGACATGGTTAGCGATTCATACATGTTATAATGTCCATAATTTTAATATATTTCCTGCCGAAAAGAATTGGAAATAGGTAGAGGTGCAGCTGTGTATGTGAGACAGGGCATTAGAAGTGTTCCTACCTACAAATCAAATCCAGACAGCTTAGTGCAATGCCTGTTTGTAAAATAACTTGTGATGAATCACAACTCCTAACTTGCATGGCTCATAAAAACATAGACGTTATACCATGGATTAATATTGGGTTGTATAAGAAGTACTCGAGCGAACATCTGTGCCAGAACTTTAAATTTTCTTTTTTATAAAATAAGGCGTGCTTGACGTGTGACAATTTAAGGGTTCATTATTTTTTTTCTAGGAATTATTTACCTTGTTGTCGGCAGTTCAAATTCTAACCCTCTCCCTTTACGAATTTAAAATGGGATATAATGACTCATTGGCAATGAAAAACATTAATGACGCATTTGAGGATGTAGCGGTAAACAAACGCACTATACGACGTTGGTTTAGAAAATTCCGTTCGGTAGATTTCAGCCTCGAAAATGAACCACATCGGAAGCCGGAAACGTAAGTTGACCATGATGTTTTAAGAGCAACGGTGCGGACCCAACGAAATTTGTGCGGGAGATTGCACAAAGCATGCGAGTATCCCCAATGACAATAAGTCGACATATTTCTCTCATAGGGAAGGTAAAGAAACTCGTTAAGTGGGTATCCCTTAACTGAACGGATCCCAAAAACTAGGGAGCCTGGAAATCTGCACATCGCTTGCATTAAGAAACCACCAAACTGAACCGTTTTTGCACCGGTGATAATCGTGAAAGATCTGGGCTGTGGTAGGATGCAGATGGAAAACCAAAACACACACACCACCAAGCCCGATCTTCACCCAAAAAAGATTATGGTGACAATTTGTTAGACATCGAAAGGACCAATCCACTTTTCATTTCTTCAACCAGTAGAAATGATAAACGCTATCACATATTGTGGGGAAATCGACATACCACCTTGATCAAAAAGTTCCCGGACACAACCACCGTATGGCGCTCCCATTATTTCGATTTGAGTTCTGTTTTTTTTTGTTAAGTTGGTAAATCTGTTTTAAATCTTAGCGTCATAGCTTGACATTTTCAAAAGTTACGTAGCCAAGAGTACATCTATCTCTGTGTGTGTTGGTGTCTGGCCGTGGTGTAGTGGTACTAGCAATCGCTTCTCACTCGGAGAGTCAAAGTTCGAATCCTAGCCACGACAAAGTTTTCATTTGTGTAATTGGAACTCAGTCAGAAAAATCTGCGTGTGAAGGCATAACACTGACATGTAGATTTGGCTGTTGTAAGGTTTTCAAGCACAAAACAACAGTTAAAATCCACAACCTGAATCATTCCGAGTGAAGAAAAATCTCTCCGTCCTATTCGGACTTCCACCGCTAGAGAGTCAATATCGAAACCAAACACACCTGAGTTTCAAACCACTACATCACAACAATGCTTTCCTTTCTCCTCCTTTTATCTTTCCGACCTGGCAACAGTAACAGACAAGGGTATCATAACCCCTTAGGCGCGCGTAAATTATAAAAAAAAAAAAAAAAGAAATGGATTTAAATTTGCAACAACGAACTTGTATTAAACGGTGCGCGAACATTGGAAATGTTGGAAAAGTGTTTCGGCAACGATTCTCTAAAGAAAACGGTCGTTTACCAGTGGTACGAGTAGTCCAAAAGTGGTCGTGATCGAAGATGATGAACAGACCATCGACATCGAAAACCGACGAAAACATTGATGAAGTAAAAGAAATGTTGGTCAATAACCGCGAATTAACCCTCAGAGAAATAGCGAGGACTTGAACATTGCCTATGGATCCGTCCAAAACATTTTGGTTAATGATTTGGGTTTCCATCGTGTAGCAGCAAAGTTGGTGGCAAAAGACTTCAATTTCATGCAAAAAAGAGACCGTGTTGACGTCGCAAAAGAGATGATTTGCGACGCTGAATCCGTTTCCACATTCATCAAAAGGATCATTACTGGAGACGAGATGTGGGTTTATGAGTACGACACACAATCCAGACATCGGGCAAGCGAATGGCGTTCACCAAATGAGTCGAGACCAAAAAAACACGTCGTTTTCAGTCAAAAAAGAAGACAATGCTCACGGCTTTCATGGATTACAACGGTGTAGTGCATCATGAATTTTTTCCAGAAGGCCAGACAGTAAAGAAAGAGTATTACGAGTATTTGGGCGTTATGAGACGTTTGCGTGAAGTAATTCGCCGAAAGAAACCAGAATTGTGGGCAGAAAACTCGTGGATTTTGAACCATGCTAACGCACCGTCGCACGGTGCCATCATTGTTCGTAATTTTTTGACGAAAAATGCAACAAATACCATCCAACAGCCACCGAATTCACCTGATTTGGCTCCCTGTGACTTCTTTCTTTTCAATCGAGTTAAAAAAAACCACTACGGGGAACGCGTTTCAGCAGCCGAGAGGAAGTAATGGAAAAATCGCAGGAAGCACTGATGGACATACCGAAAACCGAATATAAAAAATGTTTCGAGGATTGGATCAAGCGCTGGCGCAAGTGTGTTGCAATTGAAGGGTATTAATTTGGAATTTAGATGAATAAACTTGTATGTTTCATTTCCGGGAACTTTTTTTTCATGATAATGCTAGTCCCCGTACATCACAAGTAACGGTGCAAAAACTGTTGTAGTTGGGATTTGAAATTCTTCCGCATCCACCGTACTCTCCTGATATTTCGCCAACCATCTTTTCCGCAGTCTGGATTCATTTTGCTGACAGAAGGTCTTCTGGAACCGAGCAGAGGTCATAAAAGACTTTGAAGATTTCATTGCCTCAAAAAGTCAGCACTTCTATGAAAAAGAAATATTTGACTTTTGGTATTTTGATTGAATAGAAATTTACGGAAAAATAATATTGATTTTTAAATTTTAACTATAAAATCGGACATATCATGTGGTACAACCCAATAGTTTAGAACAATACTCATGCATTGCCCCATAATTTAGAAGCTAATACCTTGTAACCTTTGTAATTATTACCCCGCATTTAGACTGGGGCAACAAGCATACGCAATTAGTTCCATCTACTCGTATCATATGGAATTAACACAATCTAAAAGATATTTGTAAACTCTCTTGAACCCTCCCTGCTATCTCACCTAACCCGTATGACCGCCGAGCACAGGCAATTCAATACTCCAGTCAGGGAAAAGAGTAGTAGAGGGACCGACCTGTTTGCAGCTGCAGGCATGCTGGTGTGCGCTCCGACTTATGTTCGCCGGAATGGGGGGAATCTTGCTGCTATACCAAGGCCGTCCTTAGTTACGTTTGGTTATGCCTTGTTCTAGGAGGTAGTTGAGCGGTAAATATTAAAAAATGTAGAACCCAAATTCGTCCTTAGGCGGTGTACAGCCACAATGGAGGGATGGTGACTTGACATTATGAACCTTCGCCACAAAAGATTTCCCTCCCCTCAAGTCTATCGCACCCCAAACTTTAATCGAAGAAAAGAGCCCCTTCGTATCAAATTAGTCCGCAGATACCTCAAGAAAGAAGCTACTCGTATCTCGTTATGCTCACTACATTGATGCGTCACAAACACGTGCCCATCCTGCCATCCTGGAGATTCTTCTCGCTCCTTCTGTATCCCCTGTAGCTGCTCATTCTGATAAAAAGAAATAGAAATGAATGCGTTTCCCATGTGAAACCACCTTACGAACCATGTATCGATCAGTAAATCTGATGGACAGAGGTTATCATATTGAAAAAAAGAACTATAGCTGGCCTTAGAACAAGTGTCGGTTCTCAAATTTATAAATAAAATCAAAAAATAAAAATACTAGCAATAACAATATTTATCCAATAAGAAACACCATTATAAAAACAGTAGATACAGAGGGTATCCGCTAGCTTGAGCAACACCGTTCATTAATGATATCAAGGTAGGTTGTGTTTTTTTTTAACACTTCATGATTCGGCACATGTTTCCTAGCACGTCACCACATAAAAGATGATACGAATATAAAAAAAAATGTCCAACTGACTTACCAAGATTATGCCGGGAGTTTTTTTTTTGACTGTGCAGCCTTTCTCAGATGACCTTTCTTTTTTGGAAGGTCATACGGCCATACCAACAGCTCCTGAAAATTTTGGATTATGAAGAGTCACTAAATTTTTTTTTTATTGTACATAACAACAGCTGGAGAACAGGTCCTCTGGTGATCTGATGGCATGTCTCACCTAAAAGTGGAACCAAAGCATACATCAATCTGGCGAATGCAAAATAGTCGCACTTGATATTTCTAGGGCATTTGACAGAGTTTAGCATCAGACTCTTTTGTCGAAAATGTGCTTATGGGATCGTTGACTCTCTTCTTCAATGGATTAGAAATTACCTTTCGGAACGTTCAATTTAAGTTGTCTTGGATGGTTTCAAGTCTGATATTCACAATATTAATGTTAGTGTGCCCCAGGGCTCCGTTCTGTCTCCGACACTCTTTCTAATTTTCATCAACGATCTCTTGTCTGATACTTCTAATCCAATATATTCCTTTGCTAACGACAGTACTCTCTGCTTTTCATATTAGTTCCCGGACTCACGTCCCTGCTCTTCGACTGTAGAATGGGAACGCCAGCGCATCTCAAACTCATTAAATTCGGATATTAACAGCATAACTATGTAATTCGGGACCCACCAACAGAGTAATGCTTCCAAAACACAATGCTGTCTGCTATCGTTAAAGCGAAATTTAAACACCCAGCCATTATCCATGAATGGCACTTGCATCGTCGAAACCGGTAAACTTTCCATTCTCTGCATATGTGTCAGCGACAACTTACGATAGAATGACCACGTATTCGGTGTCGTAAAAAATGCTGCGAAATGTCTAAGAAGAAATACTTCACCCCCTCTGATCTGGCCTCAATATTCATATAAGACGTTTATCCGCCCGAAATTGGAGTACAATGGCGACATCTAAAAAAAATCCAACGTACTTATTTACACAATATATTTTCAAAGATCTAGTTAAAATTTGAAGTGAATTGGTTGAAAATTGTTCAAGGTATGGGTGCGGCCAACTTGGAAAATGCAGTTTTGAGATAAACGCGTTTAAAATGTTAAGTTAAGCTCACTGCCTATCTGGCTCCCTTGTACTATACTTTGAAAACAAGTATTTCGAGAAATTTTCCGGCCATAATCGTTTGGGATATCATTTTTGAGGTCCTAAGGGACCATTGAATGCAATAAAAAATAAATTAATTTTTTGAAAATCAAATCAAGAGTTGCCTAACCCCTTTAGTAACAATTTATTTCAAGGTTGGAAGAGAAGGGGGTGACAGTAACTAGAAAGGATATAGATACCCACAAAATTTAGCTTGCCTTAGAAAAAGTGTCGGTTTAAGCTAAGTTTTGTTTTTTTTTTTTTAACTCCATGATTCGCTACATGTTTCCTAGCGCGTAACCACATAAAAGAGTAACTGGAGCCGTATATCAGAAATAATACGGAGAATGTTGACTTCCAAATCGTCCAACATACCTGGTTTATCTGCATAAACTAGTGACTTCACATACCCACAAAGAAAGTAATTTAAAGATGTGAGATCACAGGATCGTGGAGACCAGTTCACAGGTCCATTACGTGAAATTCTGCGCTCAGAAAATATTTCCCGAAATAAATTGATGGTGTTGCGCGGCGTGTGCCGTGCTGCTCCATCTTGTTGAAACCAAAGCTCTGTTACAGTAATGCCATTCAACTAAGGAACGAAGAAGTCAGAAATTATGGTTCTATAACGCTCTCCATTGACGGTAACATTCTGGCCGGCATCGTCCTTAAAGAAATATGGACCTATGATTCCATCAGCCCATAAAGCACCCCAAACAGTGAGTTTTAATGGCTATAAGGGCGTCTTGACAAAGGCTTCTGGGTTTTCTCCACTCCAAATTCGGCAATTTTGCTTGTTTAACCAAAAATGGGCCTCAGCTGGGAACAAAATTTTGGCCCATTCACCGAACCTACAACGCGTATAATGGTCACGCGGTTTCAACCCTTGCATAAGCTGGATTTTATAAGCTTTTAAGCTAAGATCTCTCCGAAAAATCGTGCACAAAGTGGATGGGCATAGCTCCAATTGCTGAGCACGATGGCGACTCGGCTCATTCTCCTCAGCACTGCGCTCCACAACGGCAATAACTTCTTCTTCTTCGCACTGTTTGGCGTCTTTGGCGATGCCTATTATCCACTAGAGCGCACGTGGTGCGAAAACGATTCATCGTCCAACTTGCTCAGATGGACGATTATGTCGACCGAAAAACGTACCTTACGATAAGTTTGGCGAACCGAACCATGGTTTTCAAAATAAGTTTGTACAAATTGCAGATGTTGTTCTGGCGTTATTTATTCATCGTACAATGGCAAAACGTACTAACCACAAATCAACTGTCAACTTTCAAATTGACAATCTGTAGAAACAGTATTGCCAGTTTAAAAACCAAACCCCTAAAAAAAACACCGTTTATAAGCCAGCATTCAAACATTCATGCAAATTGTTTAAGTATAGAGAGAATAGGAGACAACCTTGTTTAACTCCTGATAATAAATCAAAGCTGTTCCTGTCCATACTACTGCTTCAGTGTCCTGATATATATTGTCCAGTAACCTGACAATTTTGGTATATACTCCCATTGCATGTAATTTGTATATTAAAGGTTTACATGACACTTTATCAAACGCCACTTTGAAATCCACGAAGAAGGCGTAAACCTTTTGCTTTTCGCAGAACTTTAAGTGTCCTTATATAAGGTTATAGACGTTGTCAACCGTGGAATATCGTTTCCTGAAGCCAGCTTGGTATTCTATACGAATGTTGTGCTTTTCGATCCAAATCGATATTCGTTCATTTAAGTTGTACTCGTATACCCATCATGATTTTCCCAATGCAGTTTATAAATGATATCAGCCGATAGTTACTTGCTTTGCCCGTTTTTGAAAATTAGAAATATAACACCCTTCCAAGATATCTCTCTTCTCTTATCACTTATTTCCCCTAGACAACATGGCATCCTGAAGGGTAGATTAACCACCACAAATCTCGTTGAACTCAAATCATTTGCCCTCTCTGCCCTAGAGAGTGATAACGAAGTCGATGGAAAAACGTTTTTACAGTATTCGTTTTAGGTCAGCCCACTCGGCTCCATTTTTGGCCACCCATGGAGTTCCACAAGGCAGCCATCTAGGTCCTCTTCTTTTTATAGTACCAATAAATGATCTCGTTACGATCATCATACACTCATCTGTCTCCTTTTACGCCGACGATACCAAATTTTCCAAAACCATTTCCTCACCCCATGACTCCTTCCTCCTTCAACAAGACCTTGATAGTTTTTCGATCTGGTGCCTCAAAATTTTTTAGAACTTAAAATCGCCAAATGCCAATCCATGACCTTTTCTCATAAGTGGTACCAATCTCCTCCCCGACTCTATCTTCGCGTCCTCGGCATTTTGTGTGATAGGGAGCTTAACTTCCGTTTACATATGGATGAGATAATCGTTGAAGCCAACTCTGCACTAGGTTTTGTCAAACGGTGGTCCTTGAACAGGTCTCTATATTACCTTTGTTCGAATTTGGATTTCGGTTTTAACATTATCGTACATACTCGTTTCGAATAAGCTTTCGCGCGTTTTGGGCAATTTTTGGGATCTTAGTGCTATCTATGTTAGATCTTTTGGAATTGTATGTGTGGCATTTTTCAGGTGAAATAAGATGATATGGAGATATTCTACATCCCATCGCAATGTTTCGTATAGTTATCTCTAAATCTCTAATCGCCAAATAGGCCAATCTGCCTCCGATAAAGCCACATTGAACCGATTGAGAATTGTTGTACCTTTTCCTGTGATATTTGCCTTTAAACGATGGAGTAAAAAAGCTCTTCTCTTCTC
The DNA here is from genome assembly GCA_963966105.1 of Volucella zonaria. NCBI lineage: Eukaryota > Metazoa > Arthropoda > Insecta > Diptera > Syrphidae > Volucella > Volucella zonaria. Next base: position 339,228,025 of record OZ014530.1, read on the forward strand.
CACTGGATCTGGATCTCTTCCTTGCCCTTCATACTTTGGGCTAGGATTTGAAGGTTTTCTTGACAGAAGCATTATTTTCCATGATGCCTTTTGTTGTTTACGCCAAGTTGGTTGAAGTTCTCTTACAACTGTATATGTCACCTCAGGTTCTGCTTTACTGCGTTGTATCACTGGGATAGATTTGAAGATCTTTCCGGAAATAACACTAGTATCCACTCGGTTTATATTACTTAGTCGTCTTATTCGTTATGAGCACAGCCGTCTGACATAATCTATGGTGTTCTAGCACCTTCAGATGGGATCGAAGATCACTCGGGAATTTTTCGCATACAGCCACTAACAAGCACGTTGTTATGTGGATGGGAATATTTTATAGCTCCTTCTTTCTTAATTTCTTCAGATAGAACTTTGTCGTTAAGCTACCTTTTTAGCCCAAGAGAGCTATTCTTCCATCTCTGATCCAACATTATTTTTTGAGTTCACTGCAGAACCTGTTCCTTTAACAACTCCAAAATAAAGTTCTCCTCCCTGTCCAAAAAGCCGATGTTGGTTGTCCCTTTTTGATGAGAACATACGTACTCATGTACTTAGTTTTTCTTTCGTTGACCTGATTACTTGCCTGCATGCTCCTTACGAGATCGGCCTATGCAGATTTGGTGATTTCGGATTGTGATATTGCAACTCTAACTTCCTTTTGATCGTGTGGACAACTCTTTAAATGGTGGAATGCGCGGAATCTTCGGCATTTAACACTTCGGCATCACTGAATGGAAACTGAATGTAACAGGAAAATTCCCTGAAGAGAACAAATCAACTTCTATACCTACCTGGAAGTTACAATAGAAACTGATAGTAACCAGGACACCATAAAGACAAAAATCGTCTCATGACTGGGAGAGAAGGTCTCGACTAGTCATAAAGAATGTGTAACAAAATTGAAGAAACCGGAACGCATATACATTGTTAATGTAACCGCCTAAGCAGATCACGTCTACATCTCGTAGATAAGTCTTAATTTGGGGCAGAACATATTACAGTCAGTCCACACAAAGAATTACCCGAATTTGTTATTAAATCCCGCATCATAAACCGACTCTAATTTGAAGACAATAGGTCTAATCTGGTTAGAGTTCGTTTAAGTTAAAAAGGGGTATGATGGATATGCATCACTTAGACAACAGGCACAAAAACGGGCACTTCGCGATCCCTGTGGAACCAGTTGAATTCGTCTTCAAATGGCGAAAACCTAAAGATTGGTGAAACACTCAATTTCCCTGCAAAAGCCAAAAAGGCCTTTGAAGTTCGTGTCGTCTAGGTTTTCGAAAAAGTATTTCCTTAAAAATTTCTTCGACTACGCGATATTGCATCGCATTCACACAGTATGTGCGTTATGTCCTCAACAGCTTGCAGATCACAGCAGAATTTGCAGATATCCGTATCTGACAATTTGAGTCTCTTTACGTGTTTCCGCAGGAGACAGTGTCTTGTCAGGTTTCCTATTACTGTCTTAAGCTTATCTCTGTTTAATTTTATTATCTTTCCAGATCCTTGGATACCCTGTGTCCTTCAAGACTTGGCCACCTTAGGATGGCAGTGCCCCTCACTATGCAAAGGGGTGATTCGAAGTTGGTAGCCTCACTATTGTCGAGAAGCCCTTCTTTTCTTGCAAACTGTTCGCTTGTTCATTTCCTTTAATACCCCAGTGTCCTGGCACAGTCTTACCATGTTCTGAGTGCATAGTGCCTTAAGCACTGTGCGACAGCCCCTAACTACCTTGAGTGCGGCCTGGCTATCCATGTAGAAAGCGATATTTCTTTTCTGATTGTAAGACACTGCTTGCGTAAGGTAGTCTTATAGACGCTCTTAGTTCTGGGTCTTCTGAGAAGATACCACAAACTGTTCCTTCCTCTGTTTTTGAGCCATCTGTGAAAATTATAATTCCATTTGACATGATTATTGCATTTTTTCCCGGCCCTCCCTCTCGGGATATATTATATCGTACGGGATATCGAAGTCGACCAGGGAAGGAATTTCATACGTTAGAATTTTATTGCCTGACAGTAGCTCAACTAGGACCGTGCTATGTCCGAAACTACTGCTCTTGAAGTAACCCAGATTAGTGAGTCATATCGCACTGTTGCCAGCAAGTTGTCCGATCTGTAAATGAAGCGTTGTACAGAAATGTGTCCAATGCTACCATAGGGGTGGTACGGAGCGCACCTGTAATGGCTGTGGAAGCCGTTCTTTGAACCGCCGTTAATTTTCCGTAAACCGTTTACTTATCTGTTGTTTTCCACCATATTAGTGCGCCGTATGTAAGTATGGGTCAGGTCACAGAATAAGTGTACCAAGTCCTACCTCCCGAATAATCTAAGCTAATTTAGTGATCCCTTCAAACTCCCAGCATCAATTGCGTTTCCACGATAATGTTGCCGTTGTCGTCCTTAAAGGCTTCGATTCGATTTTAGTTGCCATGGAATGTGGCTTTTACCTTCTTGGTAAAATCTCTGAACCTCATTCCTACAAAAGCATACTTCGCTGGCCATGCTTGGCTGTTTATAATCGGATGGCCTCCTCTGCTGTTACATGGCAACAACAGTCCTGATCTCATCCCTCATCCTTGCATGAAGAGCCGCATGATATGGAACTTCTTGTTACTACAAATGCCCACTCTCATTCATCGTCGAGGCCTTGTGAGAGCGAGCTGTCATTTTTGATTGCACTCCTGTAGTATCGTAGCAGGTACTTCATTTATGCTGGTACTTAAGCATTTTGGAAGATGTTGAGCGAAATTCGTTCAACAAAGGCCTGCCGTTGATATCGGCATCTATACCTCAGCTACTTCTAGGTCTGATCTTATGTCGGTTCATTTTGTGGACGTAATAGGTTTCTTCTTATTCCATCGACAATAGCTTGTCATCTTTTAACCAGAAAAATGTCAAGTCTTTAGCGGCGGGAAACTTTTACCTCAATGTTCAACTGCGAAGACAATCAGTCCCTTCCTGGATGTGATGTCGTGCAGTCTGTGCATCCCAAGACGCAACTACGGTGTCGTTTTTAGCATGATCTTATTACTACCGAACACCAAGAAGTTACAATGTATCCTCAATCAAGTACAATATACAGGACTTTCTTTGTTACCAGTGACATTGTGTACCGTAAAAGCAGATTGGAAGACATTTGCATAATATCACCATGCACTTGTGGCATACACACATGCCCTTCAAACAGCGTCAAATATTTCTTCTTCAAAAAAAAACTCTTCCTCCTACTCAGCACCTTATCTAAGACGAACCTCAAATAAAAATAAAAAATAAAATCGGGGCCAGTGACAAATAAATAACAACACCTCACTACAAATTTTCGAAGAACTGCAGGGCGAGTTTAGTACGAAACCACTTGCATAACCTCAGACATTGTAATTGTATCTTTCAGATTTTGGCATTCTATGCAAGAATTTTCATGGGCACTAGGTGATGGGTCTCATAGAGCGTATGACTCATTTGAATGAATTTTAGTTTGCGCAATGACAAATGACAAGTGTGACAAAATTACTTACAACATGATAATGTTGCATTTTTTAATTGTGAAAGCTACAACCTCTGGCACGAGATATCCCAATTTCAAAATTGTTTCCTAGACATACACTTAGTTTGAGTTGAACTGGCGCTGAAGAAGTCCGTCCACCTGGGATAGCTCTGCTAGATCTATGAATGAAATGAATAACATTTTGCAACTTCTGTACCAAACACTCTCTTTTCTTTGTCTACATACTTTGTCATCCAGATTTATGGAAACTACAACAGGGCAGCGGGCTACAACACCGGCCCAAATAAACAATAAGATCTTCAATAAATTTGAGCGATCTAGTCAATCTGCACATCATATACAGTCGTACCATACAGTAGCTAGATTGAGCAAGTGATGAAAGCCGTTGAAGAAGTTGTTTAATAATCGCGTTCTATTCAATTTTCCATTTATGGTAATATACAAAGTTTTAGTAACCTTCCGGTTAGAGTCCAAAATTACTAAAATGTTTGTTTTCGGCAAGATCTGATAATGGACGATCCATACGCTTTCTTGCTACCAAGAAATACAGTCCCTGTACCATCTACAAACAAGTAAGCGAATACACAAATCTCCGGCTTTGTGACCATGTCCCAAGTAACACAAACTTCCGACGAACAAACAATGACGCGATTACTTACATCGTAGTAGCCAAGTCTCAAATGAGTACTCCAACTCTGCTTGAAAGTTCATGTTGAATGACGAGAGCTTGGCTTTTAGAGTTGGGTATGTATCCCATACACATACTCTGAATGATCGGAATTTCAAATGACGACGAAAGGCGATTATGAGTCATAGTGCTTCCAACCTGAACTCGATGGAGGACAATCCGAACTGAAGTTGAAGTGTTTGCCACTGCAGACAAGGCTCATTAAAACTCAAATATGTGTTCGTGCATTTAACCTGTTTCTCGGACATTAGAAATGGAATTTAACACAGCATGAGAATGCCACTTAGTATTGGTAAGCAGCATCCTCGCAATAGTTCTTCGGACTCTTTGGTGTGCCGCTTTCATATACTGCTCTAGATTAGCTTCTCCACAATAACCATCTCGTCGCGATTAAGATCGTTGATCGACCGATTTGTGGCGAACACACTCCCACCATGTAATCTTGGGTGATTTTGCAACCAACATTTAGTAGATGCAGAAATAAGCGAAAAATGGCACAAATTCGTCGTTGCTTCTGCTTATGTTCTCTATAATTCATTATTACCCCTACCACCGAAGGCTGCAACCGAACTCATCTTATACAGATTCCAGGAAGGTGGGACCTATCTTATGGTGCGAGGCTAATGCTCAGAATACTTTTTGATATTGCAACGTGACTTCTGGACTTGATACCATCGTCTGACCTTGTTATTAACAATGTTAACTCTGAGCCAACTTTTGTTACGAGGGTAAAACAGCAAGTAATAGACTTAACGTTATCCAACAGGTATGCTAAGGACCTTGTTGAAGAGGAGGAATCCGGACACTATTTATGGAGGATGTCCAACTAGCTCAGGATAAAATAAAAGCAATAGGAAGTTGTTCATAACCTGACCGGTACCTTCACCAAGTGTTTTGAAATGGCATGTCTAGCTAGAAAGTATGCTGCAGATTGTCCGTTCCTTGGTGGAACGCAGATCTGCAGCGCCTTCGTAAAGAAACCAGAACACTTTTAAACAGGTTACTTAAGACTAATTTGGAGGAAGCCTGGAGTCTTTACAGATCAAAGCAAAAAGAGTATAAGAAGCTAATTGGGGATTTCGAAGAGTTCGAAATTGCCGGTGAAAGTCCACAAAAGGGGAGGATCAACAAGACTGGAATCACTCAAAAAATCTTATGGCACCTGACTCGGAAGCAGAGACTTTCTGACCCATCTTGAGACCCACTTCCCAGGTAACCTAACCAGAACCAGCGCACAACCAGCTCCTATTAACAAAGCTGCTAGTGAGGTGAATAACACAATACGCCATAGCTGGTATATCTCATTGGTTGTAGTGACGGATGAGGCGATTAAATACGCTGTTGCCTGCTTTGATGGTTTCAAATCGTCTGGCATCCTGTTGGTAACTTTGTAGAGAATATTCACTGCTAGTCTGGCACTGGCACCAGGGTTTCGGTATATCCCTGGCGAACAGTGAGAGTACGAGTAGCCTTCATACCGAAAATCAGAAAGAGGACTACGCGGTCGCCAACAGATTCAGAATGGTCGAGATCAATGTGCGCAAAACTGCCTAGAGAATGGATCCTCTGTCTGCGATACGATACGCTTACCAAGGCAGAAGATCTTGCGAAAGTGTGCTTAAAAATTTGACGTCTATCCACAAGCATATACGGATGATCAAGCTGCCCTGTTCGTTGGATCCTGTCTAGCGACTGTCTGCTCTAAGGCGCGGACAGACCTGGACGTGATCGACAATTGGTTCACTATCAATAGACTATCAGTCAATCCTCGCAAAACTGAGGTTGTTCCCCAATTTTCCAAAGAAGCTGAGCATTTAGGTGTTATCCTGGATAACAAACTTCTATGGACCAAACATGTTACGCCGAAAGCCTCTCAGACGCTGAAGGCCTTCTGGCAGGGAAGGGTCTTCTGGATCTACACGGCTTATGTTGCGTCAGTTATATCCTACGCGTCTGGCGGAATAAGCTCTTACGAAAATATGTCACTGCAGCTACAGTACGCCAGGCTCCCCTCTAAATGCATTCTAAATGCATTAGTAAACCTCCGTCATGTTGATATTCATATCATGGGCTGAACTCTCAAAGCCATCTTTCTTTTAAAAATAAGTTGCCTTTGGTACAACACTCATTCAGCTTTTAAGACCTTTCGCACCATCTGTCTTTTGACTGTGGACTTATGGACATGCCGTCTGATCCAATGACGCCAGAACTCCTGATTACGGCCGGGCTCTGACTGATGGCTCCAAAACTGATCACTAATCTAGGAAGCGTTCGATTTCAATTCTCGTTAGCAAAACTTGCATCGTTAGTTCGAAAATGCAAATCAACGCAATCGGAAAGTTAAATTCACAGAGTTTTTTCTGGGTCTCAGATCACAATGGGAGAGTTCAGGACCCGAACCTACGTTGGGTCTGCCTGGGTCCTTGGTTAGACATATGACCATAATTGCAGATAGCACAATCCTCCAGGTTGCCGGCAAACCAAACGAATACTTCCCGATATCTCTAAGGGGTCAGCGATGGACGTTCCTGCTGTCCCTCAGTAGGAATGACTTCTTGGTGCTTACTGGCGTCGTGACGAGGCCCTACACTTTTGCTCAGCACAATGTGTTGGGCATAGATGATACACCATCTTGAGACGCTTGCTGTGAAAGTGATGATAACACTACTGAGCGCTACCTCTGTGAATATCCGAACTACTTTCGTATCAGGCTGCAAGTGCCGTACCGTAGGCACTTTATCTCTGAAGCGCTTGCTTATCTTTCTTCGAAAGGCTGAACAATTCCATTAAAAGAAACTTACTGAGTGCTCTTCTGTTCCGACAAAAGAAACAGATTATTGTTAACGTTTCTACAAAATATGCTATTGTCATTGTCGTCGTCGAAGAAGCATCCATTTTCGCCGTTGTCGGTCTCCTCTCCGTAGACATCTTCCTCGCAATATGATGATTTCATCGAATCCAGTTCTCATTCTGTCTCGTCAGGCTTTACAATTCTCTTAAAACAGAGTTAAGGAGTTATGTCGAGAAGAGTCTATGGGCTTCGTATAGATAACATCCCCCCGAACTAAATCTTGCAATTATTTGGATCTTTTTGTAGACTTCAAAGGTTAGTCACCCTGGACGTCATATTGGTTATTTCGAGAAATGTCGCAATTGGTTGCATGTCACATGCTTCATAAATTGGTCTTGACAAAATGCGAAATTCTTCAAGTTTCAGTGTCTAGCTATATAAAAGACCGTAGCAGTTAGACATACTTCAACTTTTAATGTCCTCATGTCGATTGGGATAGGCAAGTTGTTATCAAAAACGTTTACCTTATCTTCAATATTAGATACTGAATGAATTTGAGGATGGTAGAAGCAACTACAGAGTTAAAAATCCTACTCAAAGAGGTATACGTTTCGAAAGTTTCCATTCCTATCTATTGTTGTTCTCAGAAAGTGCAAAACTGATGGCGATTCCATGCAAACAGACATCTTCAGATCATCGATTTCATGAGGATACAAGACGAAATCTGTGGTAGCTCTAAACGCAAGCATGACACGATTGCCATCAGATCAATGGCCTTGAAAATTGTTTATGATGGCTAAAAAGGAAGCACTGCTCGCAGAGGACATTCGGCAAAATCTTCTCCTACTCATATCTAGTAAAATTGTGTTCTGGTCGGTGATATCATATTTGAAGGTGAATCTGAAATAGTCGAATGTTTTAGCGCTCTAATGACAATGGCCCTAATTTGAAAAAGATTCCCTTACGTTGATAGGTTTCAACGACCACAGTACACGAACATGATGGAAAACTTCAAGGCGAAGTAGACAAAAGATCAGTATCTAACCAATGCCATGTATACAGACCAGATCGGTGACAGATTTGCTGAGTAATTGGCAGTATTCTGTTGCTTCAAGGGCTTTACGAATGACTTCGACTGGAAACTCCTAACCTACAAAGTCGTCTACCCTATCATATCTATTAGATTGTACGACTTATGTAGTACATACTTGTCCTGTTTTGATGCACCTGCGGCGTTATTTGCAGATAAAAGCAATGTTGAAAAAAATGTGATGGACTGAGGCAGTTGCATTAAGGACTGAAGCGAATAAAATTTGGAAATTTCAAAGTAAAAAAAAAATATTTTCATAATTCATGTAAATTTTTTTTTATTTGCTTTAAAACTCTGTTTTTATTAAATTCATTCACAATTACAAGTAATAAAAAAAATTATTTGGGTTCCCATTCTTTCCTCAAAATCTTTCGAATGTCCTTCATAAGGTTGGTGACAGTTATATCCGTGATCTTTTTGGACGCTCTTTTCCATTTAGCACTAAAATGTTTTACGTCCTTTGCACACTGCTCACTTTTCCTCAATTTAGCTTTGACCAAAGCCCAATACCTTTCAATGGGACGGCATGTCTTTTAGGACAAAGTCTACATTTGTAGCAACCAGAAAGCTCAACGTCGCATGAGCATAGTGAGCTGAAGCTAAATCTTGCCAAAATAATGTTGAACCCTCGTGTTTGTTTAAGAAAGGAATCAACCGTTTTTTTAGGCACTCGTTAATGTACACTTCTCCGTTAATTGTTCCCGTTGTAATAAACGATGAGCTTCTGTGTCCACATTGGCAAATGGTCTGCCAAGCGAGATATTTTGATCCGAATTTTTTCATCCCAATCGATGTTGTTGATTGCGGAAGGATCTCAGCTTTAAACGAGTTGTAAAACTGCGCACCTGGAAGAGTAGTAAAGTCGGCTTTGACATAAGTTTTGTCATCCAAAAGCAAGCACGCTTTCTTGTTGCCGATCAACTCGTATAGCTTTCGGGCTCGTGTTTTTATGGCTTTTTTTTTTTGCTTTTCAGTAACTTTTGATATTTTTTTGTTTTTTTCGTGTTTTTTAGCTCTTTGTACTATTGTTTTGTTGGTATTACATTTCCGAGCAACATCTCTGGATGACATAGTCCGGTTTTTTACGATGGTACCCACTATTTTCCTGTCCAAATTTGTATCATGTGCTCCACTTTTAGCTCCACTTTTCTGTTTTCGCTTAACTGTCAACGTCTCCAAATATCGTTTAATAACAGACAAAATCCACTGTACTGCGTGCTATGTTTAAATTTTTTGCGATGAAATGGTTTGGACGCGAAGTATTTTCGAGCCATTTGTCGATGATCTTTTTACGGCGTTCCTCTTGACTCATATCTTATAAATATTTTAAACCGCACCGAACTAAAATCAATAACAAACTGAAACTAGAGAATATACTGGCTAATTTGGGTACAAAATGGGATTGCAATTTCTACGCATTGGAAGTATAGCCCGTATTAAAATTTCCAGATTTTATTCATTTCAGTGATTACGTACACTGGAAGCGGCGCTCACCGACACGCGCAAGCATAGAAAATGCCACGTCTATGGCCTTATACATTTACGCAAAGTCGGCATCTGAATCGGAGGTCAAGTCGACAGCCAAGTCGGCGAAAGATGCTTAGATTAGGTTTTCTCATGTATGTGATGTATGTAAAGGGTGTAAGATGGGAATGAACTGAGAACGAAAAAACTAGTGTTCGGTATATGGAAACTTAGTACCAGCTCTTTAAGAAGAGCAACCTTGTTTACTGCTTCAATTTTACGTCCTTAACCTGATTGGCACTATTTTTTTCTATTTCTCTAATTTATGAGTGCCTTAAAGTTGATAGAATTAGGTTAGTACAGTTTTATTTTATTTTCCCATAGATGCAAAATATTCAAACTCCTACTATCCACCAACCGATACCTCCTTTACAACATGCATCTATTGGTCTACCATGCGGCCTCATAATAAATCTTTTCTAATTTACCCGAAAGAAAAGTGTATTTTTTCTACCTTATTAACTTACCCATCTACACTTGTACAATACACCTATAGATACAGACAGTTAACTCCAAAAACTGCATCCCGTCGTTATTCTTCGTTATTTTTATTTTAAATCAGCTTGTACTGCTACATGTTGCTTGCATATCTGTACATCCGACGGATTGAGCTTACAATTTGATTATTATCTAACCGATTCAAGAGCCGCCCCATAGATCATTTCAATGAAAATTCATTCAGAGAAAGTGCTGCAGTCAAGCCCTTTTTCTATTTATCTAACATACTCGTAGATACGTTTGTATGACTTGACATTACACAATATCCGTTACACATATTTACCTGACCTCCACAACTCTGAAGTTGATTCAAAAATATTTGAAAAAAAGTTTGCAATTTCTTATAAAATGAAATTAGCAATTTTTAAAATATTCAATGCTGAAATTTCATTGAAAAATATTCCAAGTAAAAATTAAGATGAAATTGACATTGAATTTCGAGATAAGTGCTTCGTTCAAAGTAAATATTTCCTCACCGAATTAATTAAAGATAAAAACAACAAAAAAAACGACGAATCCAAAATGCTAATAATTAATTTCGTCAACGCATCAATAGTCGACGACATAATTCAATAATGAAATCGAGTATCTGCGCGTATATCTAGTGGGGCGAGTATACCTACATACGAGTAGTACTAAAATATATATCTATCAGTCGTATGCAATGAACTTCAAGAAATAGAGATGGATTCGATTTGAGATCCATTGAGATGCAAATGAGGTGGCGAAAAACAGTATGGACTACTGCAGTTCGATGTGGACCTGAACTTGAATAGCAGATCTTTCTTGCCAGCCTCATCAGTTGTTAGTTGTTTCAAAATTTGCCAAATGGCGGAGCAGTAATCGCGATGGTATTTGAATCTTTTGAACTTTGTTGATGACCACTTTTTGAATGCGATTTATGCAACCATACAATCGCTCTATATCAAAAGCCGGCTCTTTCCGATTGTGTTTAAATTTATAGAGTCATCCTAGCCTTCTGATTATTTATTAAGTTGAAACGCATCTGACTGGTATTTTGTATGTCTTTAGAGTGATTTTAATTACTTTGACCAATCACCATTACCATTCAAGTCTCCGCAGAAGTTTTCCTTTAAAATTCTGAACATTGATTGCCAGTCTGCGAATACATACGAGTATGTATATAGTACTGCTAGAGTCCTCCTTGTGTTTTGTGAACACAAAGTCATTTTCGCCCCAAGTGGGATAAATGAAGAAATTAGCCTGGAGTCCAACCGCGCTTGAGATACATATTGTCAAAACTTTTATGTTGGTACATCTATCATTTGACGATCAAGTATCGTATCTGTTTGGCGCCATTTGTCGGGAGTTTTTGCGTGATAGCTTTGTGAGCAAGTTTGCTCGTAATTTTGTGTTTCTAGCAAAATATCATGTGCGGAAGCATTGAAAATGTTAGTGGTAGCCTACAGGGACTCGACAATGTGTAATATACAAGCGTACGAGTGGTACAAAGAGTTTAAGGCGGGCGTATTTTGGTTGGTGATTTGTCTCTTTCCGGTCGTCCATCCACCAGTATGACTGACGTACACATCGAAAAAGTTAAGAACATTGTCCTCGCAGATCGTGGTGTGAGCAACAGGGAGATAGCAGCCGATCTTGGTGTCTCGTTCGGATCGTTGCAGAGCGTTATGCAGCATGTTTCGGGTGTGAGACGAGTTGAAGCGCGGCTTGTGCCGAGAGTGCTGAACTTGTTGATCACACATCTCATCTTGTACCCGACTATTTGATCAAAAACAACGTGCATACCGTTCCGCAAGCTCCGTATTCACCTAACATAGCTCCTTGTGACTTGTTCCTTCACGACAAGCGTTTTGAGACAGTTGAAGCGATAAGGGAGAACTCGCAAAAGGAGCTGATGGCGATCCCAAAATCGTTGAGGAGGGCTGAAAATTATTGCAGCAGATTTTTTTACATGAGAATGGATCCTAATCCACATTAGTGGATCCAAAAATAGTACTTTAATTTATATTTCGCTGAAGTCGACGCATGCTTGCATGATAAAGGTGAGATGTGAGGTATTGCCTACAAGGATTCTGACAACTCGATGACGATCGATTCTGTCCTGAAGTTTAACAAAGGTAGTACCTAAAAGGATTTGCTGATCTGAGTTGGAAACAGGAGTTGACAATATAAGTTGCAGATGTTTTGTTGACTGCTGGTGGTGTCACTGGCTGGTCTAAGTGCAAAAACAAATGATGAAGATTGTTGCAGAAGCGGTGTGTGCATGTAATTCGCCATTCTCGCATAGGATGTGCATTCGACCGGCAATTGTATTGTAGAATAACGTTTTTTTCATCACGACGGAAATTCCTCTTTGAATGGTTAGAGCTCGAAACTGGTCTTAACTGTAAATTTAGTGTATGCCATTGCAAAAAGTGCATTTGTCAAAATGTTTTCTCGCTGTAAGAGCTATGTTGTGTCTACCTTTAATCTTGCTCGCGACTGTTGTGGAACATGTGATGGGCTTGTGTGAAGTAATGCCATCTAGTGAGCGGCATCTGGCTTCCAAGAAGCTCGCCAGCTGATCGAAATTGGCTACTTTGTCGTTGTATTGGGAAAGCTCTCATTGTCGATGCCCAGTTTAGTGATTGTTGTCCAGTAATGTTCTTATACCGTTTGAAGCCTCGGAATTTAGTGTTCACAGAGAGAATAAGTATCTGAAATGGGAGTCCACTATGACAGGCTCCACGTTGTAAAGCATCACCAGTTGATTCCAAGCCTCCTGGTTGTTGTCATCTGTGATTTGAAAAGTCTTAATCACTTAAAGGGCTTCTCCTTGCATACTACACCCAAGATATTGGAGTTTTTGGAAATCTGACAGTGAATGCGGGTTGTTCACAAGCGACGAAAATGAGTCGTGAAACTGCCTCCAGTCCGTTGAGCCTCCAGAGAAATGTGGTAATTGGAATGACGGCAGCTGAACGTTGGCTTTTGTTGACGTTGCAGTGGTGATGAATGTCATAGCCTTTTACTCTTTGCCACCCTTCTCATCGCGGCTCTCAATAATAATATAATAACTTTTAATGAATACTGCACTTAAAACTGGTATCATTACCACTAATTGTATAACTTTTTAATCACTTCAAATAATAATCCATGGTTTATTAACAAAATTACTATTTTCTCCTTTCCATTGGTGAATCATTGAAATTATAAACTGTTATTCTAGGATGGTGGGAATCAACTTTCGTAATGAAGAATTGCTGTATCTGTGTATTGTAAAATGAAATAAATAATAATCTAGACTGTCACTCTGCATTTTTGCTGGTCACCCAAATATGTACCTCTCGTGACGATTGCTGATGATGGGGCACTCTATCGACCAATGTCTGTCCTGCACTAACATTTGGATGTAGGTACCTAGATCTTTCATGGTGGGTGTAGGTACTGTCTTTCTTTTTCCTAAGAATAAGGCTAAACTGCTTTGGGCAATTATCAAATTTTTAAAAACTCCGGACTTATCATAGTCTGGTGGGAAGACTGCGGTAACCTGTTTTCCCTGATATTGTCTTGCCTATTTTCTTATAGAGTTGATTTGGTAAGTCTTGACCATCTACAGAGACAATTGCTACTTTTTGTATACTTCCTTGGGTGATTAGCAGCCAGTTGTTGGTGAAAATGTCGATAGCTTGGTTAAGAAGTAATTTCTGATAAAATTTTTTCTCTTCGTTTTCAGCGCAGTCTTACATTTTTAGACTGAGGTAGGACTTCTATCAGAAATCTTCTGCAGATACCTGGTAGCAATAACTATGCGATCTGTCGAGGACCATGATCCCAGGAGCCGCTTACTTAAAGGTTTTTGCACTAGTCGCACGGACAGCAATGCTAAATCAACGTGATGACTGCGATGTTTGTAGGAGATACGTTTCGATTGAGAGTACTTCAATGATACTCTAGTACATATATATGTATATTAGCAAGAAAGAAGGTATAAGCTTGATCTGAGAGTGTGTGGGTAGCAATAATTCATACATACTACACAATGACCTTTACGGATGTGGGGAAACTTGTTACACTTTTATTTGATCCATTAATTATTTTTGTGTAAGTTTTTTCCTTGAACTAGAGAAGGATTTAGATAACTCTATTAGATCGCGGCCAAAGCAGAACACATGTACATCTTCTAGTTAAGCCTTACTTTGAAGATGTTCCTTTGAAGAAAATTTTTTTTATAAATCCGCCATTATGAGTGACCTTTAACTGAAAGATAAGTCTAATCAGTTCCAGTCCCGCTCGTCCGACTTTGGTAAGGGTGGCTTTTGGAAACATCAACCCTCTTAGACCTATTGGCCCATTGTGATTCCACGTGGATCTATGATCCTCTTACTAATGGAACCAGTTTGAGCTTACGATGAAGCGTAGGAGATTGTTTACGCCTATATTTTTTAGATCGTTTAGATCATTGTGAAAGAAAGCTCCTAAGTGAAGTTTTCTTCTCTGGGAGAGATGGACATGTACAGAGTAGGTGCTTGCCTATGAGGCAGTGTCCAGTGATGACATCTATGATGGCGCTGAAATGCTTTATGGGCGTTTATTTATTTAGAAGGATCAGACTTTTAGAGCTATTCGGATCTAGCTTTAGCCAGATCTGTGTAGTCGCCATATATGTTGGTCCTAAGGTTTGTTCCTTTATTGGCGTCCAGCTTTAATATTAATTTGCACGTAGCGATTGGTATACCAATGCTACCCTTTTCCGGTAAAATAAGTAGAGTTGTTCCAATTTTGACAAGTTCATCGGCCCTACAGTTCCCTGGAATGTCTCTGTGGCTGGGCACCAAGCGAGGTGAAGATTGAACTGCCCTGCCATCTCCATAAGAGATAATCGGCATTCAAGGGCGGTTTTCGAATTTAATGAGACTGACTCCTGAATTAAATGAATTAATTATTTGTCCACTATGTAGTCGCTTTAAGGCGAATAGCCGCAGTCGCAGCTACTTGCCTGTTGAAAATATTGAGGAGTGTCAAACGAAACAGGATGTCTAATGCCCCAGAGGGAGTAGACCGTAATGCTTCGCTTATGCATAGATATGCTGTTCTTTGGACTCTGCTTAGCTTGCTGCAGTCGACTTCATTGTATACGGCCGTCCACCATTCAGTAACCCCGTATATGAATATCGGTCTTATGACCGAGATGTATAGCCAGTGGGTTATGCGAAATTGAAGGCCCCATTTCTTCCCAATGGCTTTCTTGCAAGAGAATAAAGCTATTGTAGCTTTATTGACTCTTTTTTGAGTGTTAGGTTTCCAGTTTAGTTTTCTGTCAAAAATGAGACCCAGATATTTTGCTGTATCGGAAAACACTAAACTGGTACCGTTTATTTAAGGAGGGTCTGTAATTGGAAGTTTATATTTCCTTGAAAAGAGGACAGGATCAGTTTTATGGGCGTTTACGCCCAATCCACAGCGATCTGCCCAACGGGTTAATCGGTTAAGATTTAGTTGAAGGTGTTCTTTAATGGTTTTAAGATAGCAACGTCATCCGTATAGGCAATCATACTGCTACCAGCCGCTTCCAGGTATATCAGCAGTTCATTAACCACTTAGTTACAGAGCAGAGGAGGGAGGACACGGCTTTGTGGCGTACCTCTGCTGACACATCTTTTAGCAAAAGTTCTACCCAGTTTGGAGTTGATTATCCTGCTATTTAGCATAAGACTGATCAACACCCCAAGTGAGTCGTTGACCTACAGAGTTTTTTTTTTTTTATAATTTGCGCGCGCTCAATGGATTTAAGTGCAATTAAAATGTTTGCACACAGCACGGGCGAAGGAAAGTCAGGGAGGATAGGAAGAGAGGTACCGGTGAACGTTGGTTTTAAATGATTGAAGGTTATAATGACTAGGAGATAAGTAGCTAGGCAGGGCATTCCATAAGCGAGTTGTACGGCTTAGGAACGAATCACGATATTTTAGAATACGTTCGAAACTGGGCTTGAGGGTATACTGATGAGCATTCATAGCGGGACGGGTGTTACGGTTAAAGGTTTGAAAGGGCGGAATGCTACTGGCGATTTCAATGGAGCACTGTTGGTGGAAATAGCGATAAAACAGAGTGAGACACGAGACCTTACGTCGGTCTTCGAAGGTGTCCATTGCTTGAGTGATATTAGTATCACCTGTGAGTTTTATCGCACGGTTTTGATCCTGTCTAGCAGGTGCAGAGATATTTTGGGCGCATCCGACCAGATGTGGGTATTGTACTCCAATTTCGGGCGGATAAACGTCTTATATGTATATTGAGGCCTGATCAGAGGGGGTGAAATATTTCTTACATCACTTAAGGAAACCTAGACATTTCGCAGCATTTTTGACGACACCGAATATGTGGTCATTCCAACGTAAGTTTTCATTGGCACACATACCGAGAATGGAAAGTTTATCAGTTTTGACGATGCAAGTGCCATTCATGGATAATGGCTGGTGTTTAAATTTCACTTTAATGACAGAAGGCAGCAGTTGCAACGCAGTCGTGATTGTGGATGTATTGACGTTGTGAAATGCACAGTCTATGTCCAGGAAAGCAACCATTGTGTACTCTCTATATTGTAGGGATCGTTCCATGTAGCTAGTCAGTGCCGTTTCCACGGACTTTTCTTTACAGTAGACATTTTTTTCCGTTGACAAAAGTCTTGGATCAATTTTAGCTCGTATATGGATATCAATCAGACATTCTAGAGTTTTCAGAGGGAAAGATGATAGACTTATAGGTTTGAGGTTCTGTGGGACAACATGAGAGTATTTTCCGGCTTTGAGAATGAAAACTAAATTGACTTCTCTCCATGACAGTAGAATGTGGATCAGTTCTACACAGTTCTACACTTCTCCTCAGGATAATATCTGAGCTCGGCAGGTATTATATCGTCCGGACCATGAGACTTGTATGTTTTGGAGCTACGCAGCGCCCAGAGCAGTTTGTCTCTTGAAATCAGATCATGAATTTTGGTCCCGGTTGCAGTAGGCCTGTTTGGGTTGCTACTGGCCGCGAATGGGAGCTACCTGGAAAGTGGGTGTCCAGCGGCAGGTTGAGTGATTCCTCACTGGAGGTTGTCCAAGAGCCATCGGTTTCGTTCAAATAGCTAGACATCATAGGATTTGTAGAGAGGATTTTTCTTAGCCGCAATGTCTCAGAGGTTTCCGTGAATTTGTCGCAGAAGGATCTCCAGGATTGTCGCTTTGCCTTCCCCAGTTCTTTTTTGTATAATTTGAGGCATTCTTGTATGAGTCCCAGTCAGTCACTTTTCTTGTGCTTTTTGCTAAGTTGATAAGTTGACTGCTTAGGCAGTCCCAGTGCTGAGGTCCACCAGTGGGGCTTTTTCTTGCTTCTAGGTTGAATAAGAAGGCAGGGAGCGGCCATACCCTGCTTGATAGCCAGGGTGAATTCCCTGACTTTCATGTCAAGCTCATTGGTGTCACGCGGGAGACTTGAGAGTTCAGAGGATAGCGTTTCTGACAGTATTCCTCTGTATTTTGGCCAATTAGTTTTACGATAATTCTGGAATGCTGGTTGGCTGGGAGGAGCATCGCTCAGACTGAATTGGATGTATCTGTGGTCTGAAAAAGAGTGTTCAGAGGATACCATCCAATTTGTTAACATTTGAGCGATGCTGTCGGAGACAAGACTAATATCTAGCACTTCCTGTCGGTTTCTTTTTCGAATGATGAAGATTAACTGTATCATTGCTACAGTTTACCAGAGTGGCCTCCACCACGGTGTTGTTGAAGTTCTCCGATTCTGAAGATGTGCTCAAGAGCTCTGATCTCTGATCGTATAGAACCTCTTTTTTCTTCGTCATTGGTTTCCATTTCCGACAGGATGCCAAAAGAGGAGACCGACGGCTAAATTGTCACCGCGGATACAATGGAGTCGTCGCTATCCATTTCTGGAAAGAATATCGACGCTCTAAGATCTAAGGTTGTATTTGGTGGTGTCTCCGTTAAAGGAGGAAGAGGTTGCTTATCAGCATCTAGCTCATCCTTTTTATAGACTCTTAGGTGCATCTATTAGAGCCTTTTAGTTTCTCCAGCTTCGCGACTTTCCAGTCATGAGTAGAAAGGATTGGGTTCCTGAGTCTAATGATTTCCAGAATTCTTTCTGGGGAGGAGGGTTATGCTGGGATCCAGATGCGAGTTCAAAGTCTGCAAGGGATGTCCTCCTTAGAAACGACTTCGAGTTTTGCACCTGGCCAAATCTCTCCTAAACCACTTATGGCTTTAGCGATGAGATTAAGAGATCTCTGATTGGCACAGCTTGACGTGGCTTTGGTGACCGACAGCGTCGCTTGTGATGGGAAGTTGTCCGGGGTTACCCCGCATGATGCCTTAATAGTTACTCGAAAGCTTTAGCTTGACCAACTGCTACCATCGTCCGACTGTGCAGGATGACGATGGACAACATCAGGAAAAGGATTTAGGCACATGACGTGCTGTCATACTATTGCTTAACACCTTTCTGGAAAAAAAATGTGCTAAACTAGCACGTCACCACTAAAGGCGCAACCATTCAAAGGCCTGTTCAATTACTCGCATGCGGTGATAATAATAAAATAATTAGAAGAACGACCCGTGATGTCAGCAATACGTTTCGGAGTGTCGCTTCAAAAACGGTAAATGGTAATCCAGCGGTATCCAGAGAAAAATTCAGCACAGACATCTCGGACAGAATGTTCTTTAAGGCAGATATAACTTTTAAGTCGTTAGTTGGGTCTACCTAGGCCCCACAATTACTGCTGACAACGACACTAAACGTAGTGTTGAGATCGAATGATTAATAACTCTTGGTAATCGATGTTTCCTTACGATAAAATGGCAATTGATTTGCAAAGCTAATCATCTCAGTCCTTTACTATGGTGCAGACTTGCTAGGAATAGATGAAAGAAAAGCTACAGCAACGAACTACACGGGGGGTATAGCAACACTGATCTAATCAGAAACATTTGATTACAATGGCTGATGGTTGCTGCGAAAAACACTAGAGCCCTGGCACGAAGAATTTTGGAATCCAACCCGTAAGGACGGCCCAGTAGAGGAAGACCTGGACCCAGGTGTCATGGGCAATATGAAAGAGCTTCAGCCAACTGTCATTCGGAACAGTAGGTGGATGCAGATTTTTATTGGTTGGTTGGGTTGAGGCATAAATTCGCACCGGGCAGTAACGCCATCTACAGTCAAATAAAGTGAAACAGGCCTCAAGTGTGATCATTTAGAATAAGAAAACAAAATCCGCTTTTACTTGTTTACGAGTACCAAGCCTAGTTATTGGAAGAAAGGTCATCATCAGCCATTAGTGAGTGAGAAACTTATTTACGCTTCTAGTAATGCGTTCATTTAAAGCGTGCAACTTAGAAGAACCCAACAATAATTTCTCATAGCATTATGTAACATGTTATTGTGGAAACTTTCCTTTTCATTATAACAACCACTGTATTCTTACGCTGTTAATATTGCCCCCTTGAAACGCAGCAGTCATACAACAACTGGTCAGGTCTTGACTCATCATATCTACAATATGAGGAAAATTACCAGTGACAATGATTTCCCAAACATCCGCACAGATTACTACTCGTAGGCTGACTAATAAAATCAAACATCAACTACTGCCGGCAATCTAGCACAAAGCCGTGCTCATGTTAAATATGGGGTGAATGCACATCAAATAACACCTTTTACTATGAAGCGGAAAAATTACAAATTTTCTTACAACTTTACGAGTATAGAGCTCGTATCTACTGTAGGTAGGCAGTTATCTTATAAAACCTGCCCTGTAGATTTTGCATCCGCGAAAGATACTATACGAGCACAAAGCATTGTAATACGAGTTAATTTATGTAGCAAGTTGTCTCGACGTTGTAGAACATTCGACACATTCTAGTGTGTGGTAAATAAATCCATGAGATATGTTTTATTTTACAAGTACTTGTAAGTAGTAAGCGATCTGACTAAATTATCAGATGCAAGGAGAATTTTTTTATGAATTATATCCCATGCAGAAGAGGTCTTTCCTAGTTTATTGTTGAAATCAAATGGTCACTGAGTCTCGTATGTAAATGATTTTTTAATTGTAAAATTTATTATCGACAGATAAACATTGTTTATGAACAAAAACCACAATTAAGTTAAGTGTTTTTATCTGAATGAATTTTTGCAATCATCATCGATTATTGGATGCTTAAAGGCACAACAGTGTTGCCATTGTCGTGAAGGTGTCATTATGACAGCTGTCATTATCGAGTGTAATTTTTGAATTGATTGTATTTTTCCAAATTAATGAATATAATTGATTGCGTTATTACAGAGGGTATACAATGCAGTGATGAATGGAGAAGAAAGTGTTCAATAGCGACGAAGGGTTTAAATGAGGAAAACTTCCTGGAAGCCATCGTAAGCTTCATATGAACAGTGTGCGAGTACTAGTGGATACTGTATTTCACGTAATGATTCGAGTAATTTGCAGCAATTGGGCTGAATATGATGCGGCGCCAAAAGCACTGAAAGATACATCATTAAATTGAAGTTGTGTCGAATGTGCTTGAAATGGGCGGAATCCAAGAGCTAGTGAAGTGTTTGGTTCCTACTTTCATTAACCTAGTAAATCTGGAAGCCAGTGGTTTTAATCAGTACGCCAAGATGGAGTAAGGAGTAGCCTACATTCCCCTATACTTACTCTAGATATTTCTGATGTCATTAGTCAGATTCATAGAAATCTATACTGACATGTAAAGTTGCAGACTACAAGTTTCTTAATGTCTGACACCGTTGCCTTCGAGAAGCCTCTTTATCTCTAGGGATTCATCCGCAACAGTCAGTGGTTCTGCCGGTCTGTTCCTGACGTTCTTGAAGAATACCCCGATTTCTCTTTTTCACCCTAGTAGATTCCATTTCACAGCTTATTTTGAACAGGGCTTCTCGTCCTTCAAGATACCTCTACTACGTTCCTTTTTATAGAGGCAATCATCACTGATAATAGACTTAGCCTCTCGTTTGAGATTTGGCTATATCAAATCATTTTAGAGTTGATGGGAAGTTTATCCCATTTGAAGTAAATACGTGTCTTTGACATTTATGTTCACTATACTTTGTTAAATGATCGCGCAAAGTCTTACACCTTAAACCTTTAGAAATCGTGCAAATTTGTTGCCAAAATTCGCGTTCTGTGCCCCAAACCTATAGAGCCCAAATTACAGTGCTCATAGTCGCCCATCTGAACAAGTTATTCGCAATACTTTGGATCGAATTATGGCCGCGTATAATCTTGTGGATAATATTCATCCAACACGAGCTCATACTGTGCACACCGAAGAGGTTACAATGCCCACATTTGGTCGGATGCGCTCAAAACATCTCTGCACCTGTAGGATTCAAAACCGTGCGATGAAAGTCATAGGTGATACTAATTTCACTCAAAAAATGGACACCCTCGAATACCGACGTAATGTCTCGTGTCTCCTGTTCTATCGCTATTTCCACCATTGTGATCTATAGAAATCACCAGTAACATTCCTCTTCAAACCTTTAACCGTAACACCCGTCTCGCTATGAATGCTCATCAGCCCACTTACGGACGTACTCTAAAATATCGTGATTCGTTCCTAAACCGTACAACTCGCTTATGAAATACCCTGCCTAGCTCTTTATTTACTAGTCAATATATTTTTCAAACATTTAAAACCAACGTTCACCGGTACTTCCCTGATTTTCCTTCGTCCGCGCTGTATGCAAGCATTTTAAGGGTGTTAGAATCCCTGGAGCGCCCCCAAATTATAAAAAAAAACAGCTATCGCCTCTGTAGAGGTGAGTGTGATCGGGGACTCAAATTTATCAATTCGACGCTGCTCCCAGGAAGGAGGCCTACAACCGTATATGAACTAACCGGGGCAGCCAATGTACCATCGTTTGCGTCGTACGTTCGGTGAATAGGCTGAAAATCAACTGAAAGTTGAACCAAGTTTTCACCGTCAAATTACCTTGGTTCACTGAAAGTTGAACCAAGTTTTCACCGTCAAATCATCTTCAGCGATGAGGCTCTCTTCTGGCTTAATGAGCACAATCTTTATGAGACTCTCGAGACCGTATTATATCCCAAAAAAGTCATTGTTTGGTGCGGTTTGCATGATGGAGGAATAATTGGTCCATTTTATTGTCAAATCTGAAGATATAGTCAACATTACTGTTAATGGCGCTACTGGCAAATGATTCGCGATTTTTTTGTCAATAACAATCATCTATGAGACAAATGGTTTCAACAGGATGGCGCAACATGCCATACAACAAGTCAAACCATCACTACATTGGAGCAACATTTGGAGAGCGAATCTTCTTAAGAAATTGGTCGTCTAGGTCATGTGATTTGACTCCTTTGGACTACTTTTTCTGGGGGTATGTCCTTGTGTATGCTGATAAACCAGCTACAGTTGACGACTTAGAAGCCAACAAGGCTTTACTGGAAAAAGTGGTGCACTGGTATTTTCAAAAAGGTTTCATTATTTTATTTTTAACAAAACAAACATCTGATAGAACTCTCGGGACTTAGTAGTGGCACTTTTGAAACAAGGTTTACTCTAATTGCCTGGGCTTCTAATCTAAGATTTAAAATTTTTATGGACATAGGTAAGTTCAGCGCAACCAAAAAGTGTCTATTAACAAGGTGGATCGTACAAGATGTAGGATTTGTAAGAGTCTACCATCGATCAATTATTCATTCTATGGCAGATTTTGGAAATTTCAGATCGCCTCTCACCATCAAGTTGTCGATATTAAAGCCGCATACAACGTAGTGACGACCTAGTTTAGTTTTAACATCCCTACAGGCTGGCAATGGAGAATTCCATAATAGTAATGAATTAGCCGAGATCTTCAATGGCATGAAAGGTTTTACATAAGACAACGCACTGTCGTGTGACCTTTTTAACATTGGCCTAGAAACAATCGCGGAAAAGTCACTGCAACCAAATAGGCATGACCCTTTTCAAGTATAATAACTTGCGTACGTGGCTGACATTAATATCATCGTTTGATGAAGTTTTTGTCAGTATTGAGGCAAAAGCGGCCGCAGAATGGGTAAACGATGCAAATTACATGCTCTCATCAGTAAGACACGCACACCACCGATGGTCTTAACAGAATGTTAGCATTGACAGTAAAAGCTTACAAGGAGCTAAAGAGGTCACTACCCAGTCTGCGCAGTTACACAATGCCAATGACATTCGTCCAGAAATCAGACGCCGAATTACTCTTGCCAATTGCTGTTACTTTGAACTCAGGAGGTAAATGATTAATACAGCATCCGTTCGTAGGCAAGTGTCTACGGATTTAATGTCGTATGCTAGGCGATGTTGAGCCAATGGGCTCCACAGCTCCGGCCCAAAGAGTCTTCGAGGTCTAAGTGGTAGCGCAGGATAAGACGACGGCATCGAAAGTGGAAGGGGACTACTCAAAGTTTGGGCTAACTGAAGAGGCTTGATGTTTGAAGTCCAGATTCACTCCGGACTATAACGTAGTAAGTAAGTAAACTGCCTTCAGAGGAGCTTTGCATTTTTGAATAAGCTTTTCAGCGGTGAAAGAGTTCAGCAAGGACTTAACATATCACTACAGGCGTAAGTATCTCCTCTTCGACTGATTTTTTTATATAAGAGCTTATTGCTGTCAGTTTTCGCAACTAGCGCCGCATGCTAGATCGGTTTTAGAACCATCCAAGCCCGATATTCTTTTTCGGAAACTATTTCTAGGCACTAATTTTGCATTTTTACTCCGACAATTTCGGCAAAATTCCAGTGCGTGTTGTATCAAAGACAAGTTCTTTTATAACGAAAGATGGCTTTGAGAGTGCAATCCTTACATACTTACTTAAGGTGGCGCTACAGTCCGAGGTGGGCCTAGGCATACGAGAAGGCCAACAAGGGTCTCCAATCAGCTGCATCCAGCTTTGCACGCTAAGTTGGTTGAGTTCCCCTTCAATTTGGAATTTCACTTTTCAGGCTAACTCGATATCCCGGTACAGTTCGTCGTTGTATTTCCTACTCCACTCATCGTCTATGCAAACGGGACCGAAAGCAGCCCGAAAAATTTTCCTCTCTCCTTCCATCCCTCTGCACCTTAGAGCAGAATTGGGATTTTTAAGGCCTTATACATATAGGGTCACTATTGTTGTTTGAGAGGGGGCTTTGCTAGTCAAATAGAATAGAGTTATTCTTCGTTTGATTTCAGCACTGGTGTCGTTGTCTGAATTAGTAGTGGGGCCTAAATAACAAAGTCCCGAACTACAATACTTCAAACTTAAATCTGTCGAGGGTGACGTTCTGTCTGAGACGTGTACAGGTGTTGGGTGTCCTTTCTTGTTGAAAGCATATAAAGTGTGACCAGATAAGGAAGATAGGGAAAAAATCTATGTAAAACAGCAAGGGTATGAGGTATAAATTTGATTCTGACTTAATTTTGAAGCTTCATTCATGTCATTATGGGTGGAATAGCACCCCTGCTTCACTGGGTGTGCTTCAAGCGGTCGGTCTAATTTTGATGACTTGGTCCAATATGTGCTGCGTTATTCCGGCAATAGCGTGTCGAATGTTTTCCTCGAGCTTGTATAGCACGTAGGGCCGTCTTGTTGGAACTATGGTTCGGATATATCGAGCTCTGACAACAGAAAGTCGATTAACGTCGCTCTATACCTGAGGCCATTGACGGTAACACTGTCCCCTTCCTCATTTCAAAAGAAATAAGGTCCGATGATGCCGCCATGCCATAAATTGCACCAAATAGTTAATCTTATGGATTGCTCCAATAATGGGAATTTTGCTCGTTGACATAGCCGCTGAGCCGAGAATGGGCCTCGTCTGAATAGATGATTTTTTGGCCAAAATCCGGATCTCCGGCCAATATTTCCAGCGCCCAATTAGCGAGCTCAGGGCGTTGTCTATGGTCGCCCGGCTTCAATTCTTGCGTCAGCGCAATCTTATACGGATCGTAGCTGATCGGCGCCGAATCGACATTTCTGAGTCTTCTTGGATACTGGCCGCTACGATGGCTATGTTTTCTTCATTTTGCACCAATCTCTGTCTGGTTGGTAGCTTAAGATTGAAAAGGGTGTGCTCACGCTCAAACTTTTCCACGGTGCGACGAATTGCCTGCGCACTGAAGCCATGATGAGGACAAAATTCACGTTGCGTATTTACAAGTGAGCCGGAATTCCGATAATATCTTTAATTATTTCCGCGCGTTGAGCAAGTACAAAACGATACACGATTAAATGGCAAGCCGTACTGTATACTTTGACAACTGGATGTCATTGGTAACTTTGACAGCTGCTGAAGCTTAACAATTGGAAAAACTATCATTGCTATCTAATAACCCTTGCGCTTGTTTTTTGCACTATTCATTCCAGAATGATGTTAAAGAAATCGCATGACAGCACATTGCCTTGTCTAAATCCTTTTTTGTCATCAAAAGTATCGGTGAGATGTTTTCCGACCTTCATGGGGCAGCTTGCATTCTCAGGATCGGACAAACAATGTTGAAGTCCCATTCATCGGGCATACTTTCGTCCGACCATATTTTACGGATGAGTTGGTATGCTCCTTACTAAGTCATGGCCTGCCGCTTTGAATAGCTCGGCAGTTAGGCTGTCCGTTCCAGCAGCATTGTTGGACTTAAGCTTAGCTATGCCTATATTCACTTCATCCAGGTTCGGTGGAGGGAATTCTTGGTCTACATCGTCCAGGTTGAAAGGTTTATTCTGCCTGACAGCCGTGACATGACTATGAAGAGGAGGAAGATTCATCAGTGCATCTAGAGCGTGTTAGGGAAAGCCTATACGCAGCCGAGACAGGTGCTTACTATGGAGTTGGGTAAAAGAAGCAATGACGTATTTTCGCGAAACTTGTGCCACCAGATAACCGACCTACGGGATATAATTAGTCTTATTATAGCCGTGCAATTCTTACGGACCCTTCCTAATGACAAGCGTCATGTCTATCAAAACTCAGCCAGAAAGCTAACATAGCTTTTGAAGATTTTCGTCGTAACATATTTAGTCCAAGGAAATTTGTTATTCAGCATGACTCCTTCTCGTCGAGTGCGCCTTTAATTTTGCCCCTCAGATTTTGAAACGCATATCGCAGGATCTTCCGCGTTGGTAAGCGTGTTCATCTTGGATAGACGTGGGATAACATCGAAAGAAGATCGCAAGATTCTTGAATTCAACTTTTCATTTCTCGATGCACATCTGTCCAGGAACCCAAGAAAATCTCATGAAGAAATCACTAATTCCAACCACAGGATCATGAAAGTATTTCCTCCCATTTGAAATGAGCTTATATGGTAGTTTAAACGGTCTCGAGATATTTTTTCTATCTGGTGAGCTGGTTCTTATGTTTAAGTTACAGCTTAAACTCTTCGGTGGATATGGTTTCGAATTATAAGTATTTGCCAGGTGTATGCATATATTTTTTCGGGTTTAACTAAGAAACAGCGAAAAGTCCCAGCGTATTAATTTGACACATACGTCATTTTGTTCGTCTGACATTTAACTACAAACACACAGAAGTTGAATCCGCCAAAAACTAGCGTCTTCGTTTTATCGTTCAGTGATCATGTCGAGTTTTGTGCTTGAAAAATGTTTCTTGTGACACATGTAATGCTCCTGCAATTGTCACGAGCAATTGCAGGAGCATTACATGTGTCACAAGAAACAATCAGCAGACGTTTACGGGCAATGGAGAAGATCAATAAACTCGGTAAATGGGTCCAGAAGACATAGCAAAGTGATTTTGTTACACGACAACTCGCCGTCCCACACAGCAAAACTAGTGAAAGACATCTTGAAATCGCTTGGATGGGACACCCATCTGCACTCGCCGTACTCCCCAGACTTGGCGTCATCTGACTATCACCTCTTCGCGTCAATGGAGCACGCGCTCGCAGAGTAGCACTTCACCGATTTCGAGGAATTTGGAAAATGGCTCTACTAGTGGTTTGCCGCAAAATACAAGCAGTTTTCCTGGCATGCTATTCTTAAATTACCTGAAAGATGGACGAAATGTGTAGAGGCCGATGGGCAATATTTTGAATAAAAAAAATTAATTTCCCTAGAAAATTCGTATTTTTTTTTACCAAAATGCCCGAAAAAACGTTTGCATACATCTGGTAAAACTTCCAAGTTTATATAGAAGATGGGTCTAAAATGAGGTAATTTATAAACGAACACTACCCTGTATATGAAACTCATCTTCCGTATTTTAAGTGCCAAATGTGATTATTTCACTAGATTTATTTTGGGTCCTGTATCCTTTGGGGCCTAATAGCTTTTAGAGCATTTTATGGTCCTAGAACTACTTTTTATTTCCTTCTATCGAGCTCTTTTCGTACTCTGCCTTCCTTATGATGGTAAGTTGAAGATTTAAACGTAAAAGGAAGTATCATAATACTCATGTCTCAGAGAAGTGGTTTCCTTTCCTAGCTTATAAAATAGATGTAGAACTGCTAAAAAGGACTCTTTCGATAGAGATGATTTGACAGATTTGGTATATCTAAGACTCTACCCAATCGATTCTGGTTGCATTCACAAGTGCAGTAAGAACCTCCTAATAGAACTCAATAGGTGGTCTCTACAAGCTTATCTTGGAACAGAATATGAGCATGAACTTTAGCCCCCTCTTTCTCAGACCTATCATTCATTTCATTGTATCTACAAACGATTTTTCTTAATTTAACATAAGTACTCGTATCTATCATATGATGCTGCTGTATGTACAAGCATTTGTTGTTATGTCAGATACAATTGCATAACATTGGTTACATCGAATTTTAAGTGAAAGGTATAACCAGAGAATTCAACTGAATTATCTATTATAGTACCCGGAATCAGCAAGACCAGAAATGAGATTGCCTGATTAGCACTGGGCTAATTGGTGTTTTTTTTTTTTAATTTTTATAAATGTGCGTTTGAGTAACCCAATCACTTTTTGGAATTAGTGAAGAACTTTGTTCTTCAAAATAAAAATAAATAAGTCACATGATGATTTGATAGAGAGTTAAATAAGTCTCATTCCTTTTACAGATGAACCTTCAATTCTATTGATAATAATATCATTATAAACGGCCCTTCGCTTGTTGCTATATTCCAAAAGTAAATTCAGGGTCAAATAAGGTCTTCTTTTGCCCTTGGCCAGGGTAAAAAAAATCACAAATGTCGTTAATATTAATAGCGACTCTTGTATCATTTAGATTTCACTGTGACTAGATAATTCACTTTATTCCTCCTCAACTATTCAACAGCACGTCTGTTTAACGATCTGCCGCCTATTTGCTTAGCTGGACGGATCGAGTCATTTGTTTTACGTAGAAACCTGCCATCTACATACACTTAAGCCCACGGTGTGCCATCACAAATTGGATTAAACAGTGCGTTAATCGTCGCCCTGATGTAAAGAGGTGCCCGCTTATAATAAATCAATTCCGATTCCAGCTAGGTTACAGTAGCTCATGACTCCAAACTGCCAGAATTAAGCCTCCCATCTGGCCAACCAGTAAAACCCCCATTTGAGAGGTCCATGACCCTATACGAAGGCATTAGGATATCGCCAGCATAGTCCAAATATTGTAAATAAGACGTTATTGTCCATTAAATTCAACTATTTCCTTCCGACATGTAACACACATAAGATCGCTAGTGATCATCAGGTGAAGAAACTGTAATGCAGACTAGCCAAACATCAATCTAGATTTCAAAAACATCCAAAGCCGTGGTCAGAAATGCTACCACAATGCTAACACCTCATGCTGTCGAAGGCCTTTTAAAAATCAAAAGGAAGGTAACTCGGAGAACCATTCTACGCATTGCTTTAAAATGATTCTCAGGGTGCTTATGTGTAGAAGTTCCAGAACGGAGGCTTGGTTGTTCGATATCCAGGAGTTCATGGCGCTGTAAGATCGTATACATACTCGTATAAAATATCCACTTAAGCAAGTTATCAAATTAACTTTCTTTGATAACTCATCCCTTTATCCTATCTTCTCTGCAATTTACTTTATCTATACCACTGCTATAATGGTTTGAATAGCTCTACCATTGATCCTTACTCACCTAATACAAGAGTATTCTGAATTCACTTGCCCTAAAGACTCGATCACGCGTAAGCATCACGTATGTGTGGTTTCTGGATATATGTTCCAGCTCTCCCTCGTATTTCCGCTCATATCGGGCTTTTTTTACGGCTTATCTGCTCCATGTTTTGCTTTGCCAATCAACTGCCATTTTCGTTTCTTAGTCCATTGGCCCTGTAGAAGTTCTTCATTAGAGACGCCGGTTCATCAGAAAATCCTTATGATATTGTGTACATAGATACTTGGTTATGAAGGTTTGTGATTTCAACAGCCAGTCCGTAAAGGATTACGAATGTGTTGCTTCGAAAAACGCCTTGAAGGTTGTCTCCAAAGTAGTTTAATATCATCGTGATGTGCTACTCGTACTTTTATTTCCTCAGCTTATTTTTCATTAGATATTAGCCAGACATCAATTAAGTTTTTGTCGGTATGCCTTATGTCCTTGCAGATAAAACATTGATGTGTTGGGTTTCCTTTTATTTACTGAGCTTGCAAGTGCCAACTGCCCTGTTGCGTAAAATGCTCCCAACGATCAATATTCAAATCCCTCCGATACGTAGAAACACGTTGCGGTTTTCCTGTCTTTCTTCGCTGTCTATCAATTGAGTTTCATCTGATTTTGTGGCAGGTTCAACGATTAAGTGTGCTTTCAAAGGCCGCAAAGGCACTACAACAACGAACAAACTACTCGCCGTTGTCAATTTTGTTTCCGAATCAGAGTGCCCCATCAGATGTTTAAGTGTTTTCGCTTTCGACATCCCTATTGCAAGCTGTTAAGTTGTATGTGGTACCGAATTAACCACAAATGTTGTCTTTCTCTTGGCACCTGGTTGGCCAGTATCCTACCATTTGCTTTCATTCAGCACTAAAATGTCAATGTTGTACAGCCAGTACACCCTCTAGAAGATCAGAACGTCTCATGATTTTTAACGTAAACCACCAATTCGGAACTGTGTTGGAGGCACAAGTTCCACCCTTGGTATGAGTCGAGGCTGATCTAAAACCTCTTACTGTTCTTAGGGTCACAGCACCCAGTACTTATTTGCAACTCTACAATGGGTTAAACCAAGGAAAACCCCTCCCGCGATTTGGGTTTAAACCACAGCCACCATGACGCTCCCACAAGGGGGCCTACCTCTAACAAGTCAGGCCCGAACCGAAATCCGGGGAGCTCCTGACTCCCATGGTACCGTGATTTAAGTCCTGGTATGGACTACCGGTGGTCCAGCCGCCAACAAGGCCTATGACCGGCAACTTGTTACTGGTCAAATCGTACCAACCATTCAGAGGCAATATCTGAAGATGTTTACGATAAGACCAGTAAAATGCTCTGCCTCCGCTTTTTATTAGACAACGTCATTAATGGGCGAAGCCTTGATAATTGGGCGGGGGCCCTCTAGAAGAATCAATAAGAATCTTAACTTTCAAGAATTCAAACGTGCCCCGTGCACACTAACCAAATGTACGTACTTACATAGGTGGCGGTACAGTTCGCCATGAACATGGGCAACTAACAAGCCTCTCCAGTTAGCCCAGTCTTTAGCTAATTGCTTCCAGTAGCGCTCTCCAAGTCGGTTCAGGTTCCCTTCTACTTGTGTGCACCTCTATTGCGTTGTACCTCCGGGGTAGATTCGAAGACTCTGCGGGCCGGAGCATTGGTGTCCATTCACTTTACATGTGGCAGCCATCTAAGACGACGGATGCGCAGTTTTCTGACTAGGTCGACGTCGCTGTACAGCTCAGATAGTTTATCGTTGAATTTTCTCCCCGAGAGCCAGCCAACGCAAATGGGACCGAATATTTTTCGAAGGATTTTTCTCTCGAAACGACTAAGGATATCTTCACCCGCTTACGATAGGGTCCATGCTTCAGCGCAATAAAGTAGGACTGGGATGATCAAGGTCTTATATAGAGTCTAGTGAGTTTTTCGGGATAGGGTTTTTGTACTCTGTTGCCTTCTTAGCCCAAAGAAACACCGATTGCTGAGGTGTTATTGGCAGAATTTATAGCAGAGCCTATATAGAGAAAGTCCTTTACTACGAGTACCTCGTAATTATAGCTGTCGATTGTGATCCTCTGTCCAATTCGCGCCGATGTTGTGTGTCCCTT
Organism: Volucella zonaria; assembly: GCA_963966105.1. Lineage (NCBI taxonomy): Eukaryota > Metazoa > Arthropoda > Insecta > Diptera > Syrphidae > Volucella > Volucella zonaria. The sequence goes on from OZ014530.1 coordinate 339,259,387, forward strand.
CTTGTTGACAACATATACTTGGTTTTGCATCATTTCTCGATAAACGCATTTGGCAGGATCCGTTTCAAAGCTAGCGATCGCACCGCTGAGTTCTGCAATAGCGATATCTAGTTGCTAGTATTTGCACAGACTGTGAAAGATTGTGCCTCCTGTGTTCCACACAATTCTTTGATGCATGATGTCACATGCCATCTCGTCGACTTTTTCGGCATCAAAGATCTCGGTTAAATCCTTACCAAGCTTGACGATGCAGCGATCGTTCTCAATCGTCATTCTCCACATACAGATGAGCGGAAGAGTTTGGCAGGTATGCCAAAACTACATAGACATGGCTCTATAAAGCTCGTCTCTATAAATACGGTGACGGCTATTGATTTGGACTTTTTGAGTTTTTTCCAAGATCTGTCGGAGTGAGAAGATTTGGTCGATTGTGGACTTTCCTGGTTTGAAATCTAATAGGGGCCAATCAGCATGTTGACGAAGGGTTTCAGAAGTTCACACAATGTGGCCGATAAAATTTTATGTATGATGTTGAGGAGACTTATGTCTCTATAGTTATCGCAGTTGAGTAGTCTCCTTTCTTGAGAATCGGGCAAACGGTGGTGAGATTTTATTCATCAGGCATACACTTTTCTGACCAAATCTGGAAAATAAGTTGGTGCATGCCCGCACAAAGTCATTTCCAGCAGCTATGAATACCTCTGCTGCTTTGTTGGATTTCAGCTAAGATATTGCTATCGTTACTTCGTTTTGGTCAGATGAACGATGGTGTTGGCTATCATCGTCTGAGTTGGATGGTCTATTCTGCCTGACGGTGGGATGTTGCGCTACTTCGTCGTTATACAGTCTGAAGAAAAATTTTTCCATATTCTCAGCACCAACTGTGACTCCACTACAAGGTTTCCTTCTTCGTCTCTACAGATTCTGTTCGGGTGTTCTTGCCATGACACGTTCTTTTTACCTATTGGTAAAATTTCCGTACGTTATTCCTGGAAGATAAGTTCTCAATATCTTCGATAGCGCGCTTCTCATGCTTTTTTTTCTTCTTCTGAGAGGTCGTTGTTTTTCCCGTCTCTTCTGCTCGCAGAGCTAATGAGCGGCTCTCATCCTTCATCCAGCGCCGCTTTGTAGGCTTCTTGTTTAGCTGCATGTGCTTGCCGACATTCTTCATCAGACCAGAGATTTCTTGGTGGTAATCGGATGAAACCCAGCACATCAACTACAACGTCCTTGATGGCACATTAGCAGCTTTGCACTGGTATTCTATACTTTACGCTGGCGTTATAGGAGTTGTTGAGAGATTTCGAGATTCGCGTTCCGCGAAGATTCTAGTGGTCTTTTGCGATTTCAACTTTTGTACGTTATATCTTTTCACAGTAGTTCTAATTCATTGTGGCACTTCTGAAATCCTTCCAATGAGGATTGGTTGCGACAAGGCGGTGATCCGGGTCAACGTTGGTTGCTCGGGACGTCCAGACGTCCAAAATACTGGAGGCATGCCTTACGTCTATCGCAATGTGATCAATTTAATTCAGCATTTCACGATCCGGAGATAACCATTTCCCCTTGTGCATATTCAGATGAGGAAACCGTATGCTTCTTGCTATAGTGGTATGACGTCCCACCGCAAAGTCAATAAGATTAAGATTGTTGCTAGTCATATTGTCGTGTAGACTATGCCTTCCAACTGTCCTACCAAAAATGGCCTCTTTCTTATCATTGCGTCAACGTCGCCTAGAACGATTTTAACATCCTACTATGTCTTGTCGAGGAGCTCGTAAAAACGTTCTTTGGTGGCGTCGTACTTGTCTTCCGTAGGAGCATGAGCGCATATTAGGCTTATGCTAGCGAATTTAGTCTTGATTTGAATTTTCATAAGACGCTCGCTTACGTATCGGAAGCTCAAGGCTTCTTGCCTAAGTCTGCTGCATTTGTAAATGTGCGTCCGAATAGGACTTGTTTCTTTTCCCTATACCATACTTTATGTTTGGCCCATCCTATCGCACTCCCTGGATATGGGTGATATTTGCATGATAACTCTGTTATTTGATCGACTGCACGTGGCCTGTGAAGGGTCCGAACATTCCACGTGCAAATCCGATCTTTTGAACGTTTGCAAGGGTCGGCAACGGAGAATCCATTTTCATCCGAAGTCGTTACATCTTCTTAATTTTCTCCGTATAAGGTTGTGAGCGTACGATAATATTATGCTACTGGCCCTGCATGCCTTTGCCATTGCAGTATGCATGAGTCAGGGCTTACTCATACAGTTGCCGGGGATTATTACCAGGAGGTAAGGCACTTCACTACGAAATTGATTTTTGTGCTGTATCCTAGTCCCCACACGTTGTCAATATAAAATCAGCCTAGATCTGAGAGAATTATTTCTGTTTCGGGTGGCTCGGGTTTTAGAGTACAGCTGAGCTGCAGCTAAATGATGCAATCTTGGCTCAGGAAGATGCCATTTAATATCACTATAGGAGATGGATATAGTACGGAGAAAAAACATGTGACCGTCTGAAACTGCCCATAACATATGCGGTATGATTGCCGCGGCACTCAGCGTAATAGTAGAAGTTTTCTTACTGATGGACGTTCAACAGTTAAATAAATGAAACACTGATCTTCTCAAAAATCCAGACCCGCAAACTCAGTCTCACAAAAGCACTGGTTTCTGCTCACTTAAATTGACTTCAACATGAATGTCTAGAGGCAGTGCAAAGCATCTGAAAGTTTGAGCCCGATTCGATACACAAGCGGTTAAATTCCCAAAATCTCATAAAAGTGTTGGCAATTACGAGTGGATTGGATACTTTGAAATCTAGAGTTCAAAAGACTATTATTTGTATTTCCATAAGTCCACCACTTCTATTGCATTGGTAGTCACTGCTACATTCTGGATAGAGTGAGATAGCTGATGAACTTGTTTGACGAAATTCGAGCGATGCAATCCGTTAATAAGTTTTGTGTTAAATAAATCGCATGTGCAACAGCCCCAGACCGCCCTGGCTAACTCGTGTCTCCAAACCCATAAACATCATCATGAAGCATTTTGAACTAGGAAGATAGTAAATTGTATTGACTCCAAAAACCAGTTAAAGGCCGTTCAGAAGGACAGGAACTTTGCCCTACATGTCACAATACAAATATTATCTAATTGATCTTCTCTGTCTCTTGGGCCTTACTCGACAAATTCCCTCGTTTTCTGACTTACCAAAGAAGCTGTCAAATCAGACAAAATACCTGTGCAAAGTCCAAAACCTCAACTAACTGCTGTATGCACTCGCGTGTAAGTCATTACATCTCCCGGGATAAGTGTGTCTTGCGGGCATTATATTGTACGTAGACCTAAAACCGACGCTGACAAGCTTATTTATTTCTCGTAAATCACCTCGAAATCGACCTACAAAGCCTTCGGCATAATCTGCTCCACGAGCATTTCCAGTGTAACACGAAACCGCTTAAAACCCAATAAACAATTTTGTTCAAATAACTTCGTCCGTCCAACACCTACCATTACTCAATTAACGATTTTTCAATTTTACATTTTTTTTTTTACAATTTCAAACCACAATTATCGAATCCACAGTGACGGCGCACAATGGTTTGGCCAAGTTGGAGCGGAGGCTTGAAAGGCTTCAAAGAAAGTGAAAACTATCCCACTGACCGACTGACTGGTAGATACGAGTACTCTCTCACACATTAACATCTTCCGAAGAATCCAACTGTTATGCAACTGGCCTCAAACTCATCATCACATAATCGGCTAATTACACTTTTTCGATCTAAAAGTGTCCCATTACTCCCATTACTCCCATTACAGAGGCACAGTGGCACAGAGGCACAGAGGCACAGCTGCACACTGCAAAGTCTACCCCAATAGACCGATCCGACCAACTAGGCGACTTGACTTCAATTTAGATTTCAGGTGATAGTATTCACTTTGCGGATGTTTGAGAAAGTTTTCGACACGATTTTTGCCGGTCAAGACCGGTGGTCTGACTTTGCTCTTGTCTTGTGGAATTGCTGTCTTCTCTAACTCTGGAATCTAGTTTTAAGGTGTTTTTTCTTTTTTCTTTTTTTTTTGTTAAATAGTGTAATTACCCAGCGCTTGTCATTTGTGTCCCGCAGAGTTGGACAGATTACACAGCATTTTTGGGAAGTCGTTGTTTCATCTGGCAATTGTATGAGCATGTTGGATGTGTCATTGTCGTCATATTACAATTTTTTTTTTTTTTCGCATCGTCATCACCATCTAATGAGTGTTTACTTTTTAATTCATCTGATTTAGTCCGAAAGGAGAAACCTTCAGGCAGCCGGACATTGCATTTACCCAAAACAGCACACCAAACAAAAGAAGAGAAAAAAGTATCTCGAGAAACACAATCGGATATGAGACAATTTAATGGTGCCGCTGCTGCTACGGATACTACCTTCGAATTAAGCATCTGAGGAAGTGATCTTGAAAAAGAATTTTGTGTGTTTGCGTTTTATTTGTTGGATTTTATTTTTTTTTTTTTATTTTGCTGGTGAAGTGAAATTTAATTGAATAACCGGCATGAGTTGGGTGTGCACGAGAGTGGGGTGCGGAATACGGAAATAGGCGCATGCTGCGAAGATCATTTTTAGACAAAAAATTTTATATAAAAAAGCGAAATGATTTCTAGGTTTTTGTTTTGCTTTTTTCTGTTTTTTTTGGCGATTTTGAATTTTTTTGAAATTTTTATTTTAATGCTTCTGCTTCACGGATGATTAAGCGTTTGGAGTAAGGTCTTTTCAGTTGTGATTTTCATTTGAATTTATGTAATTTGCCATGTGACTATGGAGAGAAAGGAAACTGACTTGGTATTTACGACACGCGAAAAAGGTGTAGATAATATTTTTTTGACATATCTTATGGATGAGATGAGGTGCTAAACCGAAAGACAAGATAAAGCTTAAAAGGCTGAAAGTCATAAAAAATTGTCTACAACTGATAGATACATAAGAAACTGTTTTTCGGGTGTATACTTGGTCTTATCCAAAGTATACAATTCAATCCCTTTTATGAAACACTTTTACTTTTCGTTATATCCTACTTAAACCGCTTAACTACGTTTCTTAAATCACTTTTCCAATTCCACTTTAGAACTTCACTCCACCTCTATTCCTGCCATCTTTCGAGAACATTCTGTACAAGCTAGCTGTCACACTGCTTTCCATTTTGCCAGAACATTCGCTGTCAGACACTTTCACCTATTTTTCCAATGGATATGCCTTACGCTTTTCGCATATAGATGGCGCTGTTAACATTTTAAGTGGTAGAGACTGTGATATCTCCCGAAAAATATCAACAACTCGACAAGCCCTCAGTAGATACTACGTGTGCTGGGTTACTAGTCTGATCAGAAGACACTTCAGCCTCGAATAAGCCCAAGACTCAATCAATCAGCCTCACGAATTGTCTGGCCCTTAGCTAATATTAGCCTGTTTCTACTCGTTGCACATTTGAATTAGATTGATTGGAGACTCTCCGCGCCGTAGATTTCATTCGCTTTCTATGCTCTAATAACCCTAGAGGTCCGGTTGGCAAGTTTTTTACTTATTATAATATTGCTGTAAAGCTCTTATAGTATATCGTTGAACCTCTTATTCATAAAGAATTCATTTTCCTTTCTCTCCTTTAAATTGCACTAAGTGTGGGTTAGACCTGAGTATTTACAGAAGACCCAAACTGGAAAGCAATTCGACTTTTAATGAATTTGATGCCTTGTCTAACTCCATTCAAAAAATTGAATCTCTATATCCTCAATACTGTAATCGTTATTACGGATGATTTCAATGTATATAACATCGGCTTCGATATTTTGGACAGACAATACCCGAGGACCTGAGACCTTCGCTGCGGAAAATAACTTTCTCGTAACTTAGCTCGTAAATCAGCCCACGCAAGTACCAGACGTTGATAGACATACCGCCAACAAACCGGACTTATTTTTAGCTTCTCAACTTGATAAGTATAAGGTCGATGTGCTATCCCCTCTAGGCATGTCGAACCACTGTGTCATATCAACTAATTTCTCGTAAACTGACACCACAGTTAGAGAAAACATTCCTATGGCAATACAAGAAATCCAATTGGAATTGACTTAACACCTTCTTCAGGAATTTTAACTGCTGATATGATCACAGACACTATTCTCTTTGGAATGAGATCCTTTATCACTCACCAGATGAGGGGTGTCAAACCAAAAGAAAAAGTGTTCTAAGACTCGAGCTGTAAAGTGGCTGTCAGGGTTAGAGAAATGTTTTTTTTCAGCCTTGCAAGACCAATCCGACAGAGGGAATCCGAAAAAAAATTCAAACGAGCCAGAACGCCTTTCTTAAACATATGAAAATTCAATACGACCAAAAATTAAGGCAAAAAATACCGGAATGTCCCAAAAGTAGTAAAAATTGTTGGACGTTCGTTACAAACATCAGAAATTCTGACTTATCTTCCATCTTCCATTTATAATTGCATTCCAGCTGTCAACTCGTGGTGTACATCGTAAGGCCAGCTCAATACTTGCAGATGGTACTTTGTCCTCCCCTACAGCTGAACATCTCATGATTTTTAACGTAAATCACCTGTCATGTAGACCTTATGTTTACGGGATGCCCATACATCCATAGGGAGCAAGGATACGCCTTGCCATCGCTCTCCGTCAATTCTTTGATACCAATTCGGAACTGTGTTGAAGGCACAAGTTCCACGCTTGGTATGAGTCGAGGCCGATCTAAAACCTCTATCTGTTCTTAGGGTCACAGCACTCAGTACTTGTTTGCTACTCTACAATGGGTTAAACCAAAGGAAAACCCTTCCCGCGATTTGGGTTTAAACCACAGCCACTATGACGCTCCCACAAGGGGGTCTACCTCAACAAGTCAGACCCGGACCGAAATCCGGGGGGCTTCTGACTCCCATGGTACCGTGATTTAAGTCCTGGTATGGACTACCGGTGGTCCAGCCCCCAACAAGACCTATGACCGGCAACTTGTTACTGGTCAAATCGTAGCAACCATTCAGAGGCGTTATCTGAAGATGTTTACTATAAGACCAGTAATATGCTCAGCCCCCGCTTTTTATTAGACAACGTCATTGATGGGCGAAGCCTTGATAATTGGGCGGAGGCCCACCCCTACATTTGAGTGCGTCGAATCTTCAATGGAGCGAATCCACTTTCGCACTTTTGTAGTAGCAAGATTAATTAAAAATCTTGATTTTCACAAAGCCACCGGTCCAGATCTCCCTTTCTTCTGAAGAGGTATTCTTGTTTTATCAGAATACATTTCAGCCCCGAATAAGGCCGAGACTGAATGTAGTCTTCCATCCTGGCAAAAGCACTACGTAAGCGTTTTAATCAATCCTACTTTTTAGGACTGTTTCCGAGCAGATGAAAAACAGCATTTATCCAGCCCGTCCCTTAAAAAACTTCTTCTTCTCCCTTCTCCTCTAGACCCGTTGGGCTTACATACGTCCTTTCTTTACAAGGTCAGCTCATGAAATACCTCGAAACACGAAAACTTTTCAATGACCGGCAGTAGGGTTTTCGTACCAACAAGTCCACTGGTAATTTGATGGCATGCCTCACCGAAAAGTGGAACTAATCCGTCGAAAGCAAGATAGTTAGACTTGATATTTCGAAGGAATTTGGCAGAGTTTGGAATCAGGTTATTTTCTCTAAAACGGGTGGAGTATATGAATCTCTTCTTCAACGTATTAGAAATTACCTTCCGGAACGTTTGATTGAAGTTGTCTTGGATTATTTCAAGTATGATATCCACAAAATATATCATAATGTGCGGCAGGGTTCCGTTTTGTCTACGACACTCTTCTTAATTTTCGTCAATGATCTCTTATCTGCTATTTCTAATCCAATTGGTTCCTTTGCTAACGACAGTGCTCTCTACTTTTTATATGTATTCATTTCCTGCCTCTTGTCGTTGCTTTCCGGCAGCACGGGAACGATAGCGTATGCTAAGCTCAATAAATTTCGATGTTGACAGCATCACTAAATGGGTAACCACCAACAGAGTGAAATTTAATCCTTCCAGAACACAACGCTGTCTGTTGTCGTTAGAGTGAAATTTAAATACTCAACTTTTCCAAAAAACTTTCCATTCTCGGTATGTGTGTCGATGACAACTTACGTTGAAACGACCATGTATTCGATGTCGCCAAAAATGCGGCGAAATATCTGGGTTTCCTCTGACGAAGTAAGAAATACATTTCCTCCTCTGTTCTGGCCTCTATATATAAGGCATTTATTCCTCCAAAATTGGAATACAATGCCCACATGTGGGTAGGTGTCTCCAAGATCTCTTTGCACTTAAAATTCAAAATCGTACGATAAAACTCGTCACCTATAATATTGCGCAGTCAATTGACACGCTTGAACACCAACGTAACGCCTTTTGCCTCATCTTGTTCTGTAGCTATTTTCACTACCAGTGCTCCACCGAAATAGCCAGTAGCATTCCGCCCCTTCAAACTTTTAACCGTAACACCTGACTCGCTATTAATGCCCATTAGTTTACCCTCAAGCGTACTTTTGAACATACTCTGCCTGAAACATCGTAATTTATTCCTAAGCCACGGGTGGCCGTGACTCAAGTGGTAGTGTATTGGCTTCCCAACCGGACGGTTCGGGGTTCAATACCAGCCGTGCCCGAAAGACATTTTTCAGGCAATTAAAATCTCGGGAGATTAATGGTTGCTTCAAATACAACAACAAGTCAATTTACATTAATAATTTGCAAACCATTGCCATTGTAACTTGCAAACATTTACGACCAACGTACTTTGGCACCTCTCTTTTTTTTCCCCTAACTTTCCTTTGCCCGCGTTGTGAGCAAACATTTTAAGCGCACTAATAGCCCCTTGAGCTCGCGCTAATCATAAAAATTCCAAACAAAAACAACCTCAACCAACAGCTCCTTTGTCCATCTCGGTCATAAGCCAGCCTCCTTCGAATTAGTTGAGCTTATTTTTCGCTTCCGCACGTCATCTTGTCCCAGGTCATCCTCAATTGCAGGGGCAATTAGGAAATTCTGCAAATCAGAGCGTGATATTGTGTTTAACCGCTTTACGTGCCCCTGCTATAGAAGTCGTTCGGACTCATCTGGGTAAATTTCTGTCACCGTACAACCCGTGCGGCCTATGCATATTGAACCAAAGATCACCCATAGAATTTTTATTTTAAAACAATTTAGACCAGCCGCATTCGTTCTTAATAAAGTCGATGCTTTTGCATCATAGAGCACTAGGGAGATAGGGGTAATATAATATAACTCACTTTACTACACAATTGCCTCCTCAGCCTAAGAAACCGGCAATTGGCAAGAGGTTTTAGTCGTGTGATTTCAGCGTCTTAGAAGAGGTTTTGTCCGAGATGTCCTACTATTTTGGTCCACCCGCCAGTCAAGATCATAGGCATTGATCTATGATCGATTTCTCTATGTCATAGTGAAGTACCGGGCTTTGGTATTCTAGAAATTCTTGTAAAAAGGTGACAGTCAAACAGATGAAAGACAAAACTAATTAATACCAGTGAGATTTATCATAGTACATGGACTAGGTACGGAATTATGAAAGCAGAGACTGAATTGCGGGCTCTGGAGCTAAAGCATTTCAAAAATGTTTTATTGGGCCTCTACTACAGGTAGTCGTAGTCGGTTCATCATTCTATGTTTCCTCACTTTTATTCAATATTGCTTAAACCGTGAACAATTTGTCTTCAATCGCCCAATTAATGGAAATAGGTATTCAACAAATAAAAAAGATTCCACTTCAACGGTGATACGAAAAAGCAATGCAAATAAAATCTCTCACTATCTATGATAGATAGATAAAAACCTCAATAACATACACCGCCGACTGAAAGAGTGGGAAATTAGATACAAAGACCGAACGTAATAAGTACGAGGAAATAATAGTCTTGCAGACTTAACTCACCCACAGTACTACAATACAACAACACAAGAGACTAGACAACGCGCTGATTTACAAATGCAAGTATCCATACAAATGTTTGTACCCATACGTAAATCAAATTTAACGATCCCTCAACACTATACGTATCTTGTCACGAGATGTAGTAAATTATAGTACACCAATCCGTATACCGAAACCAATTACCAGTAAGAGTACGAAATCTTGTACATCTGTCGTGTATCCGTATGTACCATCCCAAACATGTTTCTGTCGAAAATTGTGACACCAAATAATTCTCATGTCCTAAATTTTGGATTTCAGCAAATCATCCTCACCATTGATGGCGGCTGCCGTCACATATTATGTTAATAGTTCCTAGACATAGTTGAAGTTAAAGTCGAAGTCGAAGACAATGGATGAATCATCTCAAGACGTTCTCTGACGGGCTACTTAACCGGGAAATATTCGAAAATATTTTACACTCTAAGGCATGTTGTTCAATGGGCGGGGATATATTCGCATAATAAATTTGAAAATGCCGTAAAATTAAACACTTTCAAATTTGGATATTTTGAACTGGTAGGCGCCTGTAATTTATAGTAATGTTTCCCAAAAAAAGAATGCTCTAAATGTGGTAAAACTGTAAAACTGTTTGAGTCGTATAACGTAGAAAAGGTCAGGTTTCACTAAATATGATTTACTGGCAACTGTTTAAGAGGCCAAAGTGAACTTTCACTGCATCTGCACTTATGCCAAAGTTGATTCTCTCTATCAATGGTAATCACAACAAAAATATGTAACATACTTCTTTGGCTGTTAATCAGCAAGCACAGGGACGACTCATGTGCTCTCAATAGCTTTTTCACTTGCATTGTACCTACTTTAAAAAAGACTATCTTAAGTTACTTAGTCGCTGTTTTCATGTTTATTACTTTTGGGCAATGGAAGGCGTTACGGAAATGTGTAACGTTGATTTTTATATTTTACAATATCAATTCATTTAATTTTGTTACTTTCGATATCCCAGTTTCTATTGAGAGAGGCATGTTGAATGTCCGTTTCTATTTTTGTTCCAATTTAAAAATCGAGAGTATCACAAAAACATGTAACATGCTAACCATGCTTAAAAGTCCATAAGGGATAGATTGAGTAAACCGATATTTGTCAGGATTTTAAGCGTTTATTTTCATTTTTCGCTATTCTTCTCAATAAACAGTCTAGTAGCTAAGAGCATGCCTTTTAGTTGGAGCTTTAAGTGGACACCACTTCTACATAAGTAGCATTGCCTATCACGTAGACATAGAGATACGAGTAGGTGCAATATAATAATTCCTACGGAAACCAGCAGCGGAAAACCGATGGACAATTAAAATGTCAGGATACCCAAAGCTCTACGTTCACAAAATATTTCGTATATCCTCACAATATCTGCATTCCAGATCAAAGTGAAATTGATGGAACATTCACATTTTGACTATCCAAATCTTCTTAGTAGATGCTACAGGGTTTTCCATTAAGAAATTTACCTTTTTTTTTAAAGGTGAACGGCCCCTTAATGTTTTTTTTCGTAGACTGTGATGCCTATGTCTACCATTTAGTCCCATTTCAGTACCCGAACGAGCAACGTTTACAAATTATTAAAATTTATTACGAAAATTCGGAGTCGGTGGCCTCAACTTTAAGAGACCTAACGCCAATTTTTGTTCGACTCGCAATTCGTAATTTGGTGCAACAATTTGAGTATACATTTTCGCTGCTTAATGTTCCGTTGTCAGCGAGAGAAAGAAATGTAAAAAGTGCTGAAAATGTTAAGTGCATCTGTTGACAGCGACCCAAATCAATCCATTCCACGCCGCCGTTCGCAAAAATTGGACATCGCTCACACAGCATTATTGCGAATCTTGAGAAAGGATCTCGTCCTACACTCATATAAGATCAAATTGACTCAAGAACTAAAACCAGATGACAATTTAAAGCGTCAAACTTTCTCAAACTGGTCTCTGGAAATTCGAAATTTCATGGCAAAATCATCTCCAGCGATGAAGCACATTTCTGGTGAAATGACTCTGCCGCAAGCAAATTATGCGCCGTTGGAAGGCTACGAACTCACATGTGCTTCATGAGACGCCACTACACCTACAAAAATTGGCTGGTGGGGTTTTCATGTTGGCGGCGTCATTCGACCTTGTTTTTTCGCTGCCACTTTATAGTTAATGGATGTCGTTACATGTTGGAACGTTATCGGGACATACTGGAATGTTATTTTTAGCCGGAATTGCGTGCACTCAATGTGGTTTCAACAGGGCGGCGTCCATTGCCACACAGCGGGCCAGACAGTCGACCAATTGAAGTCAAAGTTTTGTGAGTGTGTTATCACAAGAAAGAGTCGGTGCCGTGAAATAACGCCGAGCGCAATAACGCCGAATTCGAAAATTTGTAAAAGCGAAGTAGGGCCGAATATTAGCGATCGGCTTTATTTCACTTTGTGAAAGTGAAATAACTCGCACGTGTGACACCTTTGAACTTTAGGGCTACGTCAAGTTATTGGTTTATACCAACAAGCCTGAGTCATTAGATGTGCTCTATATTATTGAACGCGAAATTGCTGGAATATCGCCCGAAATGTGTGGAAGAGTGATCGAAAATTAACTCCAATGAATCGGAGGCTGGCAGCGCGCTCTTGGTGGACATATGGATGAAGTCGAGTTCCGTCCATTATGGTATGAGTTGTACTTTAATGGGAAATAACGGTTTTTTCGCTATTTCAAATATTTAGTTTGTGTTTTATTAAAAAACAAAAACGTATAGTTCTTAATGAAAAACCCGATATTATGGTCGTGGTGCAAAAGCAGAGACCGCACGAGTCTGAATTCTTCTACAAATAACACTGATACTTCCAAAATCTCAAAGAAGGAGAGAATTCTATCAGGGCAATATATAAGCCTTTTTCTTGTGCAAATATTGGTTCCATAGTCTTTGGTAAGAGTCATTTCTTTAAACAAATTTCTTTGTTTTTAAAAGAGTTACTATAAATATCGAACGCTTGATACATTCAGGGTGATAGTAGAGAAAAATTTATACTCGTAAATGATTTTGTCCTAAGTACGAGCATGTTTAGCTATACTCCGATATCCTAACGAAGACGAGGTTCACAGTGCAAAATAGCCCAACTAACCTGATAGATGAGTCCAAGTAGTATGTAATTCGATTGATTGGATTTGTATAGATGAAGCAATCTCCTAACCACAGTCCTGTCCTTACTTTTTGGCTAACTTCGCCAAGAACAGAAAACGCCAATTTATTTCCTATTTTATATTGCGTTCTGCTTATGATGGCAACGACAACAACGTATGCACACTCTTGAAAAATTGCATTTCTGTTGTTTTATTGCGAGCTACATACAATCTTCTCAATTATGATGTTAAGGAGGTTAAAAAACAGCGCATCACTTCGTCTAAACCCTTTTTTTTGATATCAAAGGTGTTATTTTGCAACGCCTGATGATTGGCAAAGAAGACTGGATTGGTTCTATATAGCTACGCGCTTAAGATGTTGTCATATATGTCCTTAAAATCATGTTCTTTCTTTTTTTCTTCAAATTTTCTGCACTTCTCATTTTCTGATAAAGTACACGATCCGCTCTCGTCCTCCTATGCAGCACCGCTTCATAGACGAGTCATTTTGCTATAGTACATGTGTTTGCCCTTGCACGTCATCAAGTCAAACGTTTATGGAAACCTAGCTTATCAGTTGCTGATGGCTTCTTGCCTTCATTGCCACTGATCTTTAGCCCCTGATGCAGGTTACAAAAGCATTGAGGGGTAACTGCAGCCGTTCAACGTTAAATCTGCTCGAGTTAATTATCAGTTATTGTGAAATAATACCCGCAGATATATTTTGGATGTAACTAAGTAATGATCCAGGTCTATATTGAATCGTGATCAGGTGATCGCCTTTGTAAATTTTGAGGAGAAGTATACTAACGCACTGTGTGCAAAATTTTTAAGGGTGTATGGTAATATAAAAAGAAAAAAAGCTCTAGTGATATTCTGCCCCCAAGCAAAGTCAGTAAACATAAATTCGCTTTCATATGTGCTGTTTTGTAGACTGCGTCTTCCGACTCTTTCTGTCTTTCTTGCCTAAGAGTTTATAGAAACATTCTTTCGTAGATCGTCACTTTCATCTGTGAGAGCCAAAGCTCAAATCGAGCGAATTTGGCGTTGATGTAAAGCAATACCACAAGTGCCAATAGCCCACGGCTTCCCATCTTGATCTGCCGTTTACAACAAAACTGCTCTCAAATAGGCTCAGCTTCTGTTCCCTGTAGCAGTTAATGCAGTATATGCACAGTTTTTCCACTTCCAGTATGGCGGCAATATATAGTATGTACTCGTATCTGTATGTGTATGTGTATTATTTTCTTACAATGGCTGTTTAAGTCTGTATAAGAAATCCATAAAGACATCCAAGGAGCAGGCCTGTATGGACTAATACCATTCAATAGAAACCCTCAAGGACTCCGCCAGGCTTAGCAAAATTCTGTCCAATGAACACTCCAACCCTTCCTTTATAAGAAGGTCAGATAGAAGATGGACAGAATCTTCTATGACTTTGGAACTCCTAGTGAATAGACTCTTTCCCGGATTCAGTGATACTAGTTTAGAACCCGGAAAGTCTCGGCAAGTACATTGAGCTTGTAAGGTTGTTCAATATCAATTCAATAATTTCTGAGGAAAAGTATACGGGCTCTGTCGAAATGCTTCCAGTCATGTTACGGCCAATCTTTAGAGAAGCTGTTTTATACTAAACTACGTACCATACTCTTGGAAACGCGCTCGAGTAGTATTTATATCAAATGTAGGTAAACGCGGAGAAAGGATTTCAGGTCATGGAGGTTAAACTACATCCTTTGTACTAAACACCCTAGAGCGTGCCTTAGACTTCCACATGTGAAGAATTCAATAAGGATCATCGCAATCCAAATCACAGCACGCATACCTCAAGAAAAGATCCACGGAAACGGCTCTCCAAAAGACAGTGCGAATAATCAAAAAATCCACACACTGCAAAGAATTTACCATAGCCTTCTTCCTAGACATAGAGAGAGCCTTTAATAATGTACACACTGAAGCTATTCACAAATCTCTCATCGAACTGGGCGTAGAGGAATTTATTAGCCATGTTCGGAACTAGAACTATGGTCTTAATGGTCTACCGCTCACATTATTCTCCAGCGATGGGTATCTGGGTATCATGCTTGACCTGAAATTTAACTAGAAGGAAGACACCGAACACAGAGCAAAGAAGGCATCCATCGCCTCTTATGCCTGTAACAACACCTTTGAAAAGCTATGGGAATTTGACCTTGTGGATATATATAGCCATAATGCGTCCAATTCTCACTTACGGGTCACTAATATTCGTATGGTGGCCCGCGTTGAGCAAAAGTAAGAACCTCACGAAACTAAAAAGACTCCAAAGAACAGGCACCATAGGCACCACGGGCACATTGAAGTCGGACACAACGGAAGCCCGACTTACTGTGCTCTTGCATCTTCTGCCAACTCGACCTACACACAATAAATACCACACTTTGCAGCGCAATCGGGCTCAAAGAAAGAAAGGGTACATCAACATCCTTGACTCGTTACCAAACGGCATGGTCGCTTTTCCAACCGACTTCGTCACACCCAAACTAAACTTCAAGGAAAACTTCCATGTAGGATTTCCCATGGAAGAAAGACGAAGTAGCAAAAGACTTCGATACGGTCATCTACACCAACGGATCAAAGATAAACTGCGTGTTGCAAAATATCAATATCATACCGCTTGCCGGATTTTACCAGCGTCTTCCAGGCGAAACTACTGGGAATCGGAGAAGCTTGTACACAACTCGGGCGTAACTCAGCCCACAAACAAAAAATTACTATCCAAGGTTTTGACTCGGCTACCATTTTCTCGAAACTGGGCCAGGTGAGCGGGAACTGGCATGCCCGCTTGAGTGACATCCTCAGGGTTGCACTGATCTGAGTTCCATGACACAGTGACATAAAAGGAAACGAGCGTGCAGATGGACTGGCCAAACAGGGCTCAGCTCTGAACAACTGACTCGAAGCAAGCGTCCACATCCCGCTAGGAGCGGTTAAAGGACAAATCCACTCATACATCCTGCAGAAGGCCAACCAACAGTGCTATGTCCAGGATGATATGACCGACTTACCAAACAGAACCCGCTCAGATATCGCCAAAATCACGGCCATAATCACTGGGAATTGCCTCATTGGAGACCAAGCGGTCAAACTAGGTATCCCATACAACCCCCACTGCCGCAGTTGCGGGAAAGACAATGAGAAGAAAACTCTCTTCCATTTCCTCTGCAAATGTACAGCACTTGCAAGAACCAGACCGCGTGCACTAAACCAACCATCCTTCGACGAGCTTAATGGTATCTAAAGGGACACGAGATCTAATCCGTTTCCTTAACTATGTAAGCACCGACTGTTCCACATCCTCAACAACACACGTCATCAACAACGTCACGCGAGTCCTAGTAACATTCTAGCGCTACTTGGTTTCATGCTGAACCGCCACTTACCATGTGTATTATTTATAGAAGTCTACAGTCACAGCTGGAGTTTAAAACTAATTACCGTTAGGTAGGGAAAGCATGGAGCGTTTATAATTGCAAGTCAACAATGACTCCTTTCATAGACATGACTAAAGGGTTTGACGTGGTGGATCACAATTTTTTTCTAAACAAGTTGTACAATGTTAGTTTCAGAGGAGTTTTACATGATTGGTTTCGTTCTTGTAATAAAGATAAGGAGTAATTGGTCATAATAAAGAACGGTGTTCCACAGAGCTCTCTTCTTGGTCCACTTTTGTTTCTAATTTATATTAACCCTTTTTTAATCAGAACTTCAACGGAGTACCAACTGCGTTCGCTGACGATATAGCTTTCTCGTATCAAGGATTCACTTCGTTCGAATTCATTATCAAAATTGAGCAGGATCTACAAGGATTAAGGCAGTGAGTGGTTTGCCTTTCATTGCTGATTATCCGCGAGAAAACAAAATTCATGGCTTTCAAAATCTTGGGGAATGTTGTTACCGATCTCAACGTGTTTTAGCATTCTCATGGCTGTGTAAAGTTTTGTTTACCTCTGCCTTCTCGTGGATGCATAAATATTAATGAAAACGTTCAAACTCACTTAGGTGCTTTAAAATTGAATCTGAGAGTAAATACAAATATTTCAGGGTCTTAAGTGATTTCAATTTGAGTTGGAAAGGTTATACGTAAGTAGTTAAATCACATATGATGCGGGTGACGGGCATAGTGTATCTTGTAAATCTTTACTGCTCCAAGCAAGTATTAACTACGACATACCGCGCCCTTGTCAACTCTAAGTTACAATGTGGTATTACGAGTTGGGTAGGAACCTATAACAACACCTTTGGAATTGGAATAATTTTTGGTATAGATCACTTGGCTCATGGTTGGACCCTGTTTAGAGAACTGCGAATTCTTCCATTTAGACATCAATATGTATTTAAATTGCTCAGTTCTCTCAATACTCCAAAGAGAAATTTAACACTTGCGCGTTAATAACCTAGTCAATGTTCCGATCGCAAGTAAAACTAAATTTTCTAAATAAACTACCGAGTTCTGTTCGAGGAACTCACTATTTTGTAAATGAAGTGAAGGAATGGTTATTCACTGTACACCATCCCATTATTGAATGTCTCCAACGAATCCTTATTTATTCTATATCCGCCTTTAGATTGTTCCCTGTACAGATTAATTTTAAAAATTATGTGCAAGTACCTTCCTTCTGATCCCTATTATTTGTAACACCGATAATTACCTCACATCAGATCCTTGAATTTGTAAAAATATTACTCACGGTCATCTAACCTTAATTTTAAATGTTGCAGTTACAGGATGATTATTGTTATTCTTTTCACAATTATCACTAAAGAATTATTTAATTGTTAAAATATTAGTTTTAAGTTAGAATGAATAAAAATATAATTAATTATAAAATACAATACAATACAATACAAGTTTCCAAATTAGAGCCTCCAATGTAGTAGTCAACTCGCAACCAACTTTACGATAGTCTACATCGTAATTGTAATTCTGTAATCAATATGGCAAATATCGTAGGTAGAAGGTCTTAAAAATCTCTTTCTTAAGCCGTGAAATCGCCATGATAGAAGAAATATCATTGAGCGAACTCATAAAAGCATCTAGGTGTTGGAAAAATCCCCATGAAGACCATACATATTCTTAAGATTTTATTAAATAAAAAAGCAGAGGTTTCCCCAAAAATCCGCCTTTTACAAACGAAGATGTGAATACCTTCAAGTTCTCATATTGCAGGCAACTTAAAGATCAGCCCTTAGTATGGGATATACCTAGTACTAAAAAATGGTTTAGTAAATGAAATGAACACATTCATTCTCAAGAACCACTGAATGCATCCACTCCAACTTGACGGTTATTTGACAAGTGACATTTATGTAAAGTTCCCGTGTAATTAGTTTTTGACGTCAGTTGTTTGCAATCATGAAATGGGGCTCGCTCGAAAATCGTGATATCGTAATTGACCTGCAACAATGCGGCTACGAAAAAGGTGAAACCTTTCGGATGCTGCGGCCACTGAAAACCACACGAAACTTTATGTATCGTGCCGTGGAGTTATTTCAGAATGCTGGTGGAATAGTCGACCGTGCAAAATCCGGCACGAATCGAATTCATAGGAATCTGCTGCGCAAGCAGAAAATCATGTCTCGGAAGATGGATATGAACAAGGACAACATTTCGGTCATTTTAAAAAGTGATTTGGGACAATACGTAAATCGACACGATATTTGGCTGCAGTACAATTTGAGTGAAAAAAATTTATCTGATCTTGTCTCCATCAGCGATTCGCTGCAGAAACGCAACGAGAGTGAACTATTTCTGAAATGGATGATAACAGGCGGAGAAAAGTGGATTCTTTACAACAACGTGGAACGAAAAAGATTATGAGCCAAAAAAGGTGAGCCATCTTTAGGCATTCCAAAAGCTGGCCTTCTGGAATGGTATTGGAAGGGAATTGTATATTATGAGCTTCTTCCGTATAACCAAACTATTGATTCCAATAAGTTCTGCTTACAATTGGGTAGATTGGAGGATGCAATCACCAAATCATATGTAAAGTGATGTGTCAAAGCGGGCAGTAGTTGAATTTTTTACTCCGGACCTTTTTAAATTTTTGATCGACAATCCTTTAATCAAATCGCTACTCAACGAATTCTTGAAACTTGATTGGTTCCATGTTTACTGTACTTCCAACGTCAATGAGCAAGTCGTGGCATTGGAAATAATATACTATAGCTTTTTGATAAATATGTTCCCATACGTACAAAAAATAGTAAACCCCGTGGCATAGAATGGCTTACCCCAGAAATAAGATAAGCCATTTGCAAACGCAATTTACTTTATAAAAGATGGCGAAGGTATGGATGCGAGAGTATCTTGAAAGAGTTTAAGGTTTGCAGTAATAAGACGACAAGCCTTGTCCGCAAGGCTAAAAGTACATTTTTTCAAAATAAGTTCTTCTGCTGTTTTTTGGAAATAACATACGTCAGATAGGTTTGAACACAGATAATTCTCCTTCTTTACACGGTGTTAATTTAGAGGATCTTAATGAAAAATTTGTGCAATCCAGCACATTAGACTCTAGTTTTTCAAGCATTAGACAGGTTATGAGTAGTTCTTTTAACCTTAAAAGTGTACATATGACGGACGTTGGAGAAGCAATTTTTAAAATAAAATCGAGTGCTATAGGACTAGACTGCACTCGACTAGACGTAAAAATTCTGCTCCCTTATATCCTTAAACACATTACACATAGTTTTAATACCGTCCGGAGAGATGGAAAGTTGCAAATATAATTCCACTTGCAAAGAATTCTTCGCGTACAGGACTATTACAGTTATTTCGTTTATGAACAAGGTTCTTGAATCTGTTATAAGCAATCAAGTTAAACTGCACTTAGAGAAACAGAACTTAATAACAAAGTACCAACCTGGATTTCGGGGGAAACACAACTGCATTACGGCACGTATGAAAGTCACTGAAGACGTACGTTGTGGAATAGCTGACAACATAAATGGCTTAGTTGTGCTGCTGGATTTTTCTAAAGCAGTTGAAACTGTAAACCACCAAATACTTATTGAAAAACTTACAAATTAATTTGGCTTTGAAACTACAGCAAGTAAACTTATATCTTCATATTTACAGGGATGTCTGCAGACTGTTTTTTCTGAGAATATGATAGTATACTTGCCAGTATATTTGGGTGTACCTCAGGGATCCGTCCTTGGTCCGTTTCTATTTATGCTTTTTATAAATGACATTTCAAAAAGTATTAAAAACTGCAATCACCACATTTATGCTGATGACTTGCAAATTAATAAATTGTTCGAAAAATCTGATGAATCAGAAGAAGTAGCAGGAATAAACGAGGATCTAGGCTCATTGCATCAATGGTCCCAACATATTAGATGGAGTGAAAAGTGACCTCCTTGGGAATTAAAAAATTTTTTTTTATATTATTCAATATAGTCCTCTTTCAGGGTGATACACTTATTCCAGCGATTTTCCAACTTCTTGATCCCGTCCGAAAAGTAATTTCCCGGAAGGTCTGCAAAATACTCCTCCGCGGCGTCGATGATTTCCTCTCGTGAGCTGAATTTTTTATCTTTTGAGATTTGGGAAGAGATAATAGTTCGAGGGATCCAAATCCAGTTACCAATCGACCCCAAAAGTCCGCCCGATTCCGCATCGGCAAGTCCAAACACTCTTTCGAAGTGCTCTCGCGTTCGTGTTTTTGGTCAGGAGTGTGCATTCGCGGCACCCAGTGGCAGGATAACTTTTTCATATGCAGAATATTGTCCAAAATATGGCGTGTGCGCTCAGTACTAATCTTTGTGGTATCTGCTAGCTCGCGCACCTTCACTTTCCGGTCAGCCAACACCATTTCATGTATTTTTTTGACATTGTCCTCTGTAACCGCATCGGAGGGCCTGCCGCTGCGGACTTGATCGGTAGTGGAGTTGCGGCCACCACGAAACTCTCGAAACCAATATTTGACGGTGTATTCTTTTTTTATTTATAATTTACGCGCGCCTAAGGGGTTATGATACCCTTTTACTGTTGCGCGGGCGGAAAGATAGAAGGAGGAGAAAGGAAAGCATTGTTGTGATGGTGTGTTTGGTTTCGATATTGACTCTCCAGGGGTGGGAGTCCGAATAGGACGGAGAGTTTTCTTCACTCGGAATGATTCAGGTTGTGGATTTTAACGGTTGTTTTATGCTTGAAAACTCTACAACAGCCAAATCTACATGTCAGTTTTATGCCTTCACACGCAGATTTTTCTGACTGAGTTCCAATTACACAAATGAAAACTTACTGTGGCTTGGATTCGAGCCTTGACCCTCCGAGTGAGAAGCGATTGCTAGTATCACTACACCACGGCCACCCCGTGACGGAGCATTAACCCCATAATATTTATCAAACTTTTCTTTTGTTTCCTTCGCCGTTTTGCCTCTCAAAAAATAATGTTTTATGAGAAAACGAAAATCGTTTTTGTCCATACTCAACATGATGTCAAACACGTCAACAACAATCAGCTGTCAAAACAAAACTAAAGACAGTATCACACTGAAATTTGGTATGTCTGCCTAAATAAGAACTAACTTCAAGGCACCATAACCTTTTTTGCAGTAGCAGAGCATTCTGGCGGTCAAGGAGGTCACTTTTCACTCCATCTAGTAAACAGTTTGCCCTTAATCCTAAAAAAACTAAAGCTTTGACAGTCAGTAAAAACAAAACTGACCAAATACCACCAGAACTTTTCCCTAATGGTTTAAAAATAAATTTCGTGTTGAAAATTAAAAACTTAGGCATACAAGTATATTTTAATAGCAATATGACCTGGCATGATCATATTAATAGTGTAGTCGGCGAAATTTACGGCATTCTCCGTGGTCTTAGTCCAACTGCACGCTTCTTGCCAACTGAGGTTAAGCTCCAGCTTGTCAAGTCATATGTTTTTCCTTCGGTTCTAAATTGAACTATTGCTCTGAAAAAAAATTAAATGTTGCATACAACAATTGTACTAGATACATTTTCAACCTTAACCGAAATGATCACGTTTCAGCATACGCCCAGAAAATAGCTGGGCTCTCGCTGAATTCGCTTCTAAAATATCGCACTGTTGTAGCACTGCATGGGATCCTCGAGAATAAAACGCCAAATTATCTATCTTGCACTTTAGATTTTATACGATCTCGAAGATCTTTGCAAATTAAACCACCTCGCCATAAATATTTAGTTAGCTCTAGACAGTTTTTCGTCCATTGAATTCGCCTATGGAACCATATTCTGATAGACATTAAACGTGCTAACGCAAATCAATTTCAAAGACTGGTTTTTCAATACTACCTGGATGCAAACTAAAGATACCGATACTGAAGACTGTTCTGTTTTCATGTCTCTATCTTTCTCTTCTTTCTCTTCTTTCTCTATTGTTTTCTTTCTTTCACCCTTTTCCTATTTTTCTAGTTTTAATTTTACCAAAAAAATCATTGTCAAATAAATTTTCAACCTGTACATAATTAATATTAGCTCTAAGCTTACTTGTACAGGGATAATTTTAAATATATGAAAAATATGAAAATATAAAAAAACCCCTGAACTGGTTAATCGGAGGGCGTCGTGTTCCATCAAAGCAACGCTAGACCGCATGTCTCTTTGCAGAAGTTGCTGCAGTTTGGATGGGATGTTTTACCTCACCCGCCGTATTCACCTGATCTTGCACTTACCGATTGCCATTTATTCCGGTTCCTGCAGAACTCATTTAATGGAAAAAATTTGATCTTGCTGGAAGCTTGTAAAATCCGCTTGAGCAAATTTTCCCCCCAAAAATCGAACATTCCTTTGAAAGGGGTATTCTGAAATGGCCCAAATGGTGGCAGAATCTGGTAGCAAATAAATGGTGTATACGACTAAAGTTTTTAATAGCAATAAATCTTTAATTACAGCTAAAAAAAAATTTAGGGAACCTATATGTTGTCATGTCCGTCATGGTTAATTAAGGATTTTTTAAAAATGCTAACGCTCCTTTCCCAAGAATGTTACAAGCCCGAGGACATCGTCTCCTCCGATATTGAGCGCCCGGTCTATTGTGGTGTCTTCACTGGCACTGTGGCTTTGTCACTGAAAATACGCCTCCGTGCTTCGTTGTATGGTATTCTACTTAGTATATATCTGTGGAGGCTCTTCTATTTCTATTATAGAATTTGTGGTACAGTGGAAGCTAATATTACCTCGCCCACAACGGAACGGCAGGTTAGTTCACTCTAAGTCAATTAGCCGGTCTGGTTTGACGTAGTTTTTTGGTAAATTTTTCATTGGTTTTAAAGAGCCTCTACCTCAATGTCATCAGTGCCCAAGAAGTCCTGTGAAGGCTTATGTAAAAACGCTGTTCTTTGTCACGAGGCGTTTGTATCGTTGGTCTCAAGTGGATAATTACATTTCTTGCACATCTGCAGTCATCGAGGAGCTATAGTATGCTTCTTATGGAGAAAAATGTCTTCAAATGTCTTGTGAGGCAACTTCTTTCTGTCCATTATGGATCGTCAAGTCTTTCGCCAACAATCTGATTGGGTCTTACTACTTCGGCTTTAGGTTGGGAAAGCTTACGATCGACAAATGTTCACATTACTGCAGAATTTTTGAGAAAACCGGGGAAAACATATCGCATTTTATAAATTTGAATGCCCAATGACAAAATTACTCAGAAATAGATGCACATGCAAGAGACACACCGGCCACTTACTAACAGAAGCATTGAAACAGAAAGTCAAAATGGAAAGGCTTACTTCGCCAGTACACAGAACGATAGAGTATATGCTCTGTCATCACGATATCCGTCTGAACTAGTTCCGAGATTTCAACGTGGCCACAACCCAGCTTCAGTGATGGTTTGGTGGGGGGTCGCCTTCGATTGGGTCAATAGGTGACAAAGCCTCGGAAAAAGTGTATCAAACGGACGTTTTAGGGAACGTTGTGGAATTTCTCAAAAAAACTCTCTCATAAGCCAAAAATGACTCAAACATGTCACAGAAACCACATTCCGAACTTCATTTATACGGGTGACTGATCATCTGGTAGCACAGACCTCAATCCATTAGACAAACAGATCGTAATCCGTTCTCGAGACGATGGCACTACTCGACATTCAAGTATTGAGTCTTGGAAACGGGCCCTTGTCCGAGCAGTGGAAAATTTTCCAATGCATCAGGTGCGTACTGCAATCGATGAGTGGCCAGACCGGCTTCGGTGTAACTAGAAGGCAAATGGGACCATTTCGAATAAGTTGTTCTACAATTTGTGGCCATTGAGTGACCGATCCTATAAATTGAAAAAAAAAAGTATTTTGAAAAATATTCACCGGTTTTCATTTTATTAGTCAAAAACCAAAACATTTGCTAGCACAATGTAGTAGACAAGACTGTTTCGTTTCACTATCTTGCTTAAACTCGCCCCCGCAAAATGATACTTTAGAACACTCAATCCATTATGAAACAGCGTAACTTGATGTCATATGCATTCTAGCGTCAAACTCTTAAAAACCTTGCCCGTAACTTGCAAGTCAATATCACTTAAAACAGGTAAAACACGTAAAGCGCTATGACACCGTACATTACAAAGACCCCAGTGACAATTTTCGAACATTAAACAATGATTAGAAATTCAATTAGCTAAATCGGAAAGTTCATAATCCACTTCCTGATGTAGACAAAGTGCCAGACAATCTACGCCAACAAAAATTAAGCAAACAATCAGTTAGGGATTACATTAGTCTTGACAAGACACTCTAAGTATCCGTAAGTACGACTAACTCAAATATCAGTTAATTGAGTTGTACCCCTCTCACCAGCTCAACCGGGCTTAAAGTCGAAGTCACCTGATTTGTCGTCAGTTGAAACTTAAATATTTAATGTCTTTGAACCTTAGCTTAAATTCTTTGTAACCAGAATCGGATTCATATGATTAAAGATACAAGTGTAATTAATTCCTCGTGCCGGCGTTACAATTGATCGGCGATTGATTTCTTTTAAAATGTAATCAAGCTAC
Organism: Volucella zonaria; assembly: GCA_963966105.1. NCBI lineage: Eukaryota > Metazoa > Arthropoda > Insecta > Diptera > Syrphidae > Volucella > Volucella zonaria. Next base: position 339,284,534 of record OZ014530.1, read on the forward strand.
AATTAATTGCGCAATACAACGTTGTTTGTATCATCATCGAGATATCATTGGCATGGGTGTTGTTATTGGAAGGGTTGTAGATATTGAAAACAATATTCGTTAGCAACCTGTTGTTCAAGATTGTGTACACTCGTACATATTTGTCCGATGGGAGAACTTTTGATGCAATGTTTAGTGCCCGATAAATCTTGGGTAGGTTAACTTTCTTCTGGGAAAAACACAATTAAGTTGGATTTGCATTAAAATTTACTTTCATTTTTTAAGCCAAATTAAAAACAAAAACATCTTTTATCAATGTCATTCAATAAATCAGAACAAGTTCAACAATATAAATTAAATTGGACCTCTTGCCAAGAAATAATATAAATAATATAAATATTTACCAAATTATGGATGCAAATTCTGAATATCCTGCTACAAACAATTATTCTCCCTCTAATTGCAATCGAAGATAATTTTTCAGAATCATATGTATCTGAATGAAATACACTGGATCTTCCTGTGTGGACCACGTCAACACCTTGCGGATCATCATCGAAGAGTGAATTCTGTTGTTAATCGACTTCGGAAAGTCCTTCGACAGTGTCAATAGAGAATTTATCTGGCTTCCTTTGCGCAGGAGGGGCATCCCAGTTAAATTGATTGCTATTATCAAGGCTACACATGATGGATCCAAATGTCACGTTCTACATAAAGGAATATAGTCAGAGGAATTTGAAATCTCAAGTGGGGTTACACAGGGCTGTGTACTGTCACCAATACTATTCGTGTTAGTGATAAGTGATGTACTGCATGCAGCTTTGTCGACTGGAAATAGAGGAATTCGGCAATAACAAAAAGGATCAGCCTTGAAACTTCCTAATCTAACCAAGTAGAGAATTTTCAATATCTTGGGAGTATTGTCTCTACTGACGGAGAGACCGAACTATTGTAGATATAAACAGCTTAATCGGGGAAGCAAAGGCTGCGTTCTGAATGCTGTCCACAATATGGAGAAACAACTCTATCAGCCTAATCCCGCTACAATGTTGAATACCTGCTTCTGCAGCACTTGAAAAGTGACACCCGCTGTCACAAGAAATCTGCAAACGTTGGTGAATAGATGTCTGTGAAACATTTTGAGGATTTTCTGGCCCAACCGTATCTTTATGCGAGAACAGGTCAGGAACCCATTATTTACTCTATCATACGAAGATTTAAGTGACAGTGGCATAGGTTGCGTAAAGGTCACGAGAGCATTGCAAGTCAAGCGATGCAATGGAACCCTCTCACGCAGAGAAACAGACGAGTGGGCCGACCTAATAATACTTGGCGAAGAACGGTCGAAGAGGAATCAGCACAACTGGGGAAGAGTTGGAGAGAGCTGAGATACATCTCCAGAAACCATACACGATGGCCCGTAGGAGTAGCTAAGGCCCTATGCCCGTAAAGTGAACCTCACGGACAGAATAGGTCCGAGGACCTAAGTAAAAATATATCTCAGTTTCGTCGTGCTAAAAGAGTACAGAAACTTTTGTTAGTTCAACAATCTTCATGGGACTCTTTTTAGCTAGAGCCGTGAAGGGTTCTGTTTTGATGTTCGAGACGCCTCTTGGAAGTTCAGGCAGATATCACGATCTGTTCTCACTAATTGCTGGCACCATTCGATCGCATCATCTGACGAATATAGAGCTGCACTGACTGGAATCGTAGGTTTAACCAAGTGTAAATCCTGATTGAATCGTTAACGTGATGGTACTTAGCTAAACAGATTGCCTTAATCCTATGTCGCTTTCATAGGTACTCGTATAGGCTTTAAATAGTAGATAGATCAAGTATTTATCTCTTTAAACTCCCTCACTATATCATGAGGGTTGCTCACCTCGATCACCTCTACACACCTCTAAAATGGATTGGAGATTAATTTTGTTGTTGTCGTCTTAGATCGTAAGAACTGGTTCTTCGAATTTATGGGTATTCTATAATATCATACTTGCTCTAGTTAGTTAGTTAGGCACTGCAATTGTTATGTACAATACGAGCATGCCAGCGCCTAACTAGCAGTGAATATTCTCTTCAGTGTCAGGCGAATTGAAGTCATCTAAGGAAGCAGCAGTATGTTTAATGGCTTCATCGGTCACCACCACCAATGAGAGATAAATAGCTACGGCGTGTTGTGTTATTCAGCTCGCTATCAGCTTCGTTAATATTAGATGGTTGTGAGCTGAGTTCCGATTAGGTGACCTGCAAGTGAGCCGCAAGCATGAGACTGAAAGTCTCTACTTTCGACTCAGTGTAGGTGGCATCAGATTTTGGGAGTGATTCCAGCCTGGTTGATCTTCCTGCTTGGAGGATTGTGACCAGCCTACTGGTTTCACCGATCTTTCTGTGAAAGTCTTGTCAAGTGACCTGTTTAGAAGCTTTTTGGTTTCTTTACGAAGCCGCACCAGATCTGCTTTCAACCGAGAAATGGGCGATCTCCCCGTAGATACATCCACTTCTCTCTCCTTTCACGGTATCGTACCTTTATAGTTCCCTTTGCCGTTGTCTGCAGTATGACTCTTTATCCTGCGTCTTTTACTACAGTGGCGTGGTTTTCATACCATTGATCGCCTCTGTGTTTTCAGTAATAGGCAACCACTTTTTCGGCAGCGAAACACTGAATGCTTATGCCGTCGAGCTGAAGACTATTCTGGGAGCACTGGAATTAGAATTGCTCACCAAAGTCTCCTGTGACTGCAGTTTTTCGAAGTCGAGCTTCCACGGTTTCTGCTTACCCCCATTTTTAGCTCCACAGGAGTGGCGGCCTGTAGAATTTAGCTGGACTAAAGTGTTCGTCTGAGTCCACTTTAGGCATGCCCCCTGTCGACCGCAATCATTAATCATCGGACAGGTACATCTTTATGCTGGAGTCGGGTGCTGCAGAATACCATATTACGCGCTCTGAATAAATATTCTAACCGTCAGATCAAAACTCCTTCCCTCCCTCACGCCAAGCGCAATTTGTACTTCTCATCCATCAGGCTGTGCACGCATATCAGAAAAATGTTAATGAACTTCACCTGCATTCGGAGTAGGGATAGCTCTTCGCCCACGGGTGTAGATAAGGTATGATCTTACCAAAATCTCAGCTTGCCCAAGTAGATTTTTGCATTCGTGTATATGGTCTAATCCAGCGGATTATATGACGGATTGAAGTCGGTGTCCTTTAGACTTATTAAGTGCGCCAATGACCCAGATATTCACAATGAACTAAATCTTAAAGGATATTCGAAAAAAGCAGGGCGACATACATGATCTGTTTGTCAGTCATACAGCTCAGCTCGATAGTACAATCACTTGTATGCCGCAAGGATTTGGTATCCTTGCGAAACTAGTCCGTAATGATTATTGGCATTTGCAACAAAGATCCTAAACCGATCGTAATCATGACTTCAGTGTGCAGGCAAATCGTCGCACCGTGGAAAAGTTTGAGCGTGAACACATCCTTTTGAATCTTAAGCCACCAACCAGATAGAGATTGGTGCGAAATGAAGAAAACATAGCCGCCGTAGAGGACAGTATCGAAGAAGGCCCAGAAATATCGAATCGGCGCCGATCAGTTGAATTGGACTTATTTTGCAGTTGGATTCGGGCCTACATCCATATAAGATTGTGCCGATGATAGAATTGAAACCCGACGACCATAGACAATGCCGCGAGCTCGCTAACTGGGCGCTGGAAATGTTGGCCAGAGATCCGGATTTTGGCCAAAAAATCATCTTCTCAAACGAGGCCCATTTTTTGCTCAGCGGTTATGGCAAGAAGCAAAATTGCCATGATTGGTGCGAACACAACCCACAAGTGGTCGGCCAAATATCAATACATCAACAAATATTGGCTATTTGGTGCGGTTTATGGCATGGTGGCATAATCGGACATCATTTCTTTCGAAAAGAGGAAGGAGACACCGCTACCATCAATGGTATCAGGTATAGAGCGATGTTAACCGACTTTTTGTGGTCAGAGCTTGACAACATCGATATATTCGAGCTGTGATTCCAACAAGACGACGCTACATGCCATAGAAGTGACCCAATGCCCGAAGTTGTGAAGCAGAAATTTGGCGACTGGGTCATGTCACGGCAACCGTTCGTCAATTGGCCGCCGCGATCAAGCGATTTGACATCACTCGATTATTTTCTCTGGGGATACGTCAAGTCCTTAGTCTACCCTAACACGCCAACCATTTTAGACGAGCTCGAGGCCAACATTCGACACGCCGGAATAACGACCCGCATATTGGACCGAGCCATCAAAAAATGGACCGACCGCTTGAAGCACTGCCAGCGAAACCGAGGCAGCCATTTGAATGATGTGCTATTCCACACATAAGGGAATAAACGTAGCTTCAAAATAAAGCCAGAATCAATTTTGTATCTCACACCGTTGTTGTTTTATTTAAATTAGTTCTCCAGTGTTCTTATTTGGTCTGGTCACCCCTTATAAAGTCGGGAGGTTTCGGGAGGAAATCACAGGATCTAGGGTCAACATGCGTATTTCGTATTACATGGAACCACTGGCAATACGAGCTGATATGTAAATGGTTAAGCGTTCTTTTTTGGATGTAAAAAAGAACAGTCATTGGGAAACCAAATCAAGGATGGCCTGAACGCGCTTGGTGTTTTTAAATTGCGTTATCAACCGTAGAACAAGGATAGATGGCGGAGAATATTGAAGAGGCCAATAATTTCTTTTATCACGTTTGTCAGTTTCCACTGACATATGGGATTTCGAAAATTCTACTTTTGTAAAAATCAATGCCAGTTACGTGTCGAGGTTCCTTTTCCAGAACACCAAAGCATACAGCTCACGATCGATTTAATAACTCACGTCCAGAGTTGCCAGGAGTCAGATTTAAGCTTACCACATATTTGAGGCGAATATTGAGGTCTCGCTTAAGGAGCAGAAACAGAATGCTAGAAAATCTAATTAGGAGAATGTTATATTGTCATAGGAGTTCATCGGAAAGCAAATAGACAGTTATTTTGTGAAGCTGAAAGAATAAATAAAAGATTGGAATCTCTTCATAATCAGTTACAGATTTCTGAAGTCTAGGTGGCGTACGTATACATACCGCTTTTTCTATAAGAAACTAGAAACAGATTCTTTCCCCTCAAGCGAGAAGTAAACCCTTTGGACAACACATTTTGCAGTTATTCGAAGACCGTAAGTGTTTTAGACAAGACAATGAGACAGCACTTGGTGCATCCGAAATAGAAACTTTGTATTTATACGCCTCGTGTCGCAGATAGATGAACGAGCACTGACCCAATCAATATTCTGACTTTCTGAACGATGTGGTGGCATTGAAAAGCCTTTGTTGGAAAGATAAAGTATTATAAGAAGCTTTGCAGAAGATTGTGTTCGCTACTGCAATCTGCAGGTTTTTATACTAAGATCTAACAATTGCTATGCACGCGCCAAAGCCTTGAGTGATTATCGAGCCTTACTTGAAGGTTCCACTATATTCCTTTTCTTAATCGGATTTTATCTAAGTCTGGTGTCTTTGCGTGAGATGGCGTGTAGTAAGAATAAAACCAAAAGGTGGCCGGCTTTAAAAATCTCCACAGATTCAGCAGTTGCTATAGCAAGGACCATCTCTTTAAAGTATCGTAGAAGACATTTACCTTAAAAGTGAAGCTCATGAGCGTGTTGATCTGCAGTATTCTTTTCGCTGACAATCTGTATGCCTTGCCGAACCTTCTTTAGACTGTCACATGGTCTTGGCAATCTTTGACACAACAATCTTTAGTCCAAAGACGATCTACTCGTACTCAATTTGTGCAAAGTGACGTAATAGTTTTTTGGATCCTTAGTAGTTGGGATAGTGGTTGGTTGTATGAAACCAATTTATGTGGTATTCTAATAGTGATATCAGAAACTACATTCAAGGTTCAGAAGGTTATTTTTAAAAAAATAGCTGTTGGACGTAACTTGCTCAAAAACTATCCTTCGAATTTAGTCTAGAAGATATAAGATCTGCGCAAACATATGGTCGAACTTCTATGTTCTAAATTGGGTAAGTGAATTATAAATTCGTTTAGAAATGCATAAATCTCCATGCCGATCGTAGAAAGGTCAATGTCATCTGGATTCAAAAACAATAAAAGAAATTTCCAAATTCATGCCATTCTAATGATATAATTAGCTAATTTTTATTAAATCATTCGGGTTTTTCGTATTACATAGCTCGCCATGAATGGAATCTTGTTGCGACGCCTTTTTATTAACAACAATTTGAGATGATTTAAATACAAGAACTTAGAGGTGACTTGGGAAGATTAAGTCACTAAAATTGAATTAGGATAATTTATCGCGATATGGATAAAAAATAAAATAAAAAGATGTTTTCTTAAAGCAAGATAAACATAAGTATTTACGTATTTCTGACTCGGCATTATTTATATTATCTTGTTTACGAGAAAGTCCCAAATTTGCTTAAACATTTATTAAGTCGATTATGACGCTCTGAAGTCTACAACAACAAAAAATAATAATAATACAATAATAAATTTTGCGTATTATTGCAATGAAGTGTAGAAGAAAAAAAAGAATAAACACAGTGTTGCAGTATTACAACGTAACACGGGCATGAATTTTTTTGGTGCACTGTTTCCTATTGTTGTAAGGACATTACACCTACAACAATTTTTTGATGCTGTAACCAACATCAGAATTCTGACTTCGCAGACGTGCTTAGCATCGTTGGTGTTTGTGTTGTTTATTTTTGTTTGTGATTAAAACTCGGAAGTTCAGAGTGGATGTAAACAATATACGCGACTACATCAAGCAATTATTTTTCTGCGTAAATGCTCTTAAATACACATCTTTCGGATCACTCAGACCTGAAACTACCTAGTGCCCTTATTATTTTCTCACCGTGGACTCGACATTTGCGTGAGTACCAAACTCCACCACAATGAGATCCATGCTCCAATCCGGAATCCAACTTCATATGCTAAAAATTACATTGCCACAATTACCTACTACTTCTTTATTTACAGAAGTCCCAACCCGGATAGCAATTCGACCATTAACGAGTTCTATACGCTGTCCACTACCCTACAAAGAACTGTATCCACACAGGGATACTATTTTTACGGGCGATTTCAATATACACAATTCCGGGTAGCTTCAGCATTCTGGACAGACAACATCAGAGGACGGTATGTTGAGATCTTCACTGCGGAAAAAGCGGACTGAACGTCTCCTCTCGGAACGCAAATAAGTCAGGATTGTCGGCGATCTACAAAAATCCGTTGCTGCCAATGAGTCTGTTGCCAGCTCAAAGAAGACAGATGAAACGCTTTTGCTTGTGCTTGGAAATGATACTCCCGTGGTAGATATCTCCTCAGAGGCGGAAAGTACTTCTTCCACTTCGCCTGCCGTTCCAAAAAGAAAACCAAAGAAGGAGCCCTCGTCAAAGAATATGGTCGACAAATTAGCGAAACTCAGCCTTCCAACAACCGAAGTAACTCTTCAATAGAAGATACCCGGCAGACCACACCACCAACATTGCTCAAGGTCGTCCTAAGTGTGGCCGACCGGAGAAACCATTCGTTTATCGTCCGTTTAAAGAAGAGCATGTTAGCCTCGAACTGACCAATATGAAGGTGCAGTAGACAATATGCTTTCGGCTGAAGCAGAAAAAGGCAGAGTCGCTACAAACCCCCAATCAGAAGCATCGGCTGCTAACAATGTTTGTAACAAAACAGTTGCGACAAACAATCTGAGAACGATAGCTGCGTGTGATGCCACTTTACTTACCATTCAAGCAAATGACTCATTTGCTGTCCCATCACCTCAAAAACAAACCGCATTTATCATGCCATACAACCCCTATGCCATGGTGACAATTTCAAATGATGGTTCCGAAATTCCCAACGGAAGCTTGGACGATGCCACTTTTGGTGTGAAAAATCCACAGGCATACAACAGCCTCATCACAGAGGATGAATCCTTCAAAAAGCCACTTGCTTGCTGCTTAAGACTAAGTCCAAGGCCAAAGAAATGTTCAGTCCATGCGTGGACTGCCCAATTAAGAAGAAGGTAGAGGCCTTCGACCATCATGCTCAGACGGCATCTCAGGAGGAGAACTCTGAACCAGAGTTACCAAGCATCAGAAATATCAAAGCCAATTCAAAATTGGAAAATTACACGCTCCAGCTCTGAGAAAATTCCTCTCGCCAACACAAACTCCGATGAGGATCTCAAGAAAGGATTCAACAAACTGCAGGAACTACATAGCTGAAGAGCGTAAGAATAAACGCGATCAAAAGCACCAATAAGCCGTTCTCCAGCGGAAGGCTAAAGAAAAAGAACGCCCCGAATATCTGAAGGAAATCAAGAAAGAACGCGGAGATAAAAATTGCAAGAGTCCTTGAAATTTGAGCAAAAGAAACGCGAACTCAAGGAAATCAATCGCAATTTGAAAATGCTAAAAGAACGTGAATTGAAACAGACTGCGGCTACCAAGACAAAAATGGACGCCGCCGATATAGCACTACAAGAACGCATGAAGGTGCCCAAAATGGCCAACAAGTACAACTTTGACATACTACATACACAGTGAAGATTTGACAGACGAAGAAGGCAAAAATTTCTTACAAACGGCCCACCCCAATCAATCGCACCTATCATCCGACATCATCGATAGTTTCTTCTCCGTGCAACCGATGACGCCCGATCTAAAGGCTATTTTCCCAATATCGATCCACGTTACTTGAAACTCAATTTCAGCATTCTTTCCGTAAAAGGATGTTCTAATTGAGCTCAGTTTTGGGCAGGCTTCAATGAAATGAATGCCATCTTCTCTTGTTCTGTGGTGTCACAATGTACATTCATCAGTTCTATGTGGCAGGTATTTTAATTGCAGTAGATCGAAGGATATAGTTTTGATCCTAAAGGATATGTTTTAAAACTTTATAAATGCTTCTTATTTGGCTTTGTTTTTTTTTTTTACATTTAATGGAGAGACTAAATTCTTAATGGAAATTGACTAGATGTTGATTTCCAGTCAACTCCTCGTCTTACTTGATTTTCGTTAACTGAAAAAAATGGATGAAATGTGCTTCGGGCGAGGCTGGGATTCGAACACCGAACCTACCGATTTGGAAGCCATTCCACTACGACTTGAGCCACGGCCACCCACTTTGTTCGCTTTGCCTTTGAAATAACTTCCGCGACGATCCTTCGATCATGATTAAAAGTTCCTTCAGTGGAGTTCCCAAGTTTGTTTATTATGATCGCGGCCCAGCCTAGTCCATTAGGCAAAGAAAAGGAGGTTCTGATTTTTGGAGTGCATAGCAATTTTCTTTATGAAGACGATGACTTGGTTGTGATAAAATTTTCAAGACATACCATACATATAAGAAAGGTAGTTGAACTTGAACACATGGAGCGGTGGCAAGCCAGCTTCCAGGTACAACATGTAGTTTGGCGTATTTTCTAGCAGTCGGAATATTTTCTTTACGAAGTATTGCAAGAGTTTTTCAGCCTCCTCAAACTGCCAGATTCCCCACACTTGTCCCGCATAACATGATTGACCTTATGACTGCTTCAATTACTTCATACCTTCCGTCAAAGTAATCTCCATTGCAAGCAATAAACATATTACAACGCTTCCTCCAATCTTCAAACATTTTTCATAGGCCGATTTTGGGATCGCATTCAGCTCCTTCTGCGTATTCTCCTTTATCTCCTCAATCGAAGAAACTGGTCAAAAAAGCCTTGATTTTCGATCGACTCCGTTGTGGTTTTTGGATTTTGGCTCGTCTGAGAAGCGACATTCCGGTGATCCTCAAACAGATATTTGAGCGCCAAATGACAGATGTACCAACCTAAAAACGCGCGGTTTCTTTAAATGATATTCATAAGCTTTACACTCGGCGCGATTTTCTTTTTTCCAAGATACTTTTCCAGATACAATTGATTGTCTTTTTTGATTCTTTTATCTTGAAGGTGCTTTCGAAAAGATAAACTGTGGGGTGATAAGTACTCCGAGGTATTTTTACTCCTTGACTTTCTCCAGTTCTTCATTTTGCCAGGCCCATTTTTCATCCATTACCTTCGTTGATTCCGAAAAATCATTACTTTTGATTGGTGTTGCAGAATATGTTGCAAGTTCCATATTTGACAGTATTGTTGCAACTTATTTATCATGATTTTTATCATGTTTGGTATTTCCGCGTGGATTACGTCAGCGTAAAGCAAGAGGTTTGTAACCCCCATTGGAGATATACATCGAGATATACAACGAGATCATGCACGAAGATTGAGAATAGAAGAGGGCTCAGCAGACATCCCCGCCTCACTCCAGATTTAGACAAAAACAAATTAGACAAGATGTTTCCAACCCAGACCGCTGTAGTGTTATCTTGGTGATTTTTTTGTAGCACTCTTAGTACTATTGTCGAAACTCCTAACCCTTCTGCCGATGCAATCAAAAGAAGCGTTAAAATACACAGAAGACGTCCAGCCGATGCTTGTTAGAGAGAAGATGTTGTCGACTGTGAAGTAATCTTCGCGGAACACAGCTTGAAACTCACTAAGTAGGTAATTTTCACGTGTCCAATTTGTTAGGAGTGCCAAGATAATTTCTGGAAAAGCTTTGGTGGTCGCATTTAAGAAAGATGTGCCTCTGTAGTTTTTTAGTTTATTTGGGCCTCCTTTCTTACCTCGCCAGTACTGAAAATAAAATCATGCGTTTCCGTGAGCTTCTGCAAGAAGTCATCAGTCACATTTTTAAAGAATTCGTAGGGAATACGATATTCTCTTGGGGTCTTATTTGAGCAGTATCTATGTATAACTCTGATGATATCCTGAAAAGTTATAGGTCGATCAAAACAGTTTACTTCGATGTGAAGTAGCGCACATTGCATATGGTTTTGATTTTGCAGTGATTTTAGCAGCTTTGTGCACCGCTAAGAGGTTTTGGATCTTCCAAAATGTCCTGCTGCCTTTTATGTTCGCAAACGCTGACGAAAGGTTTTGTATGTACAGTCTTTGATTCTGTTCGTAAATGCTTTTGAACTTATTTGCAATCTGCTCTCCGAGGCAACCGATTTTTTCCTGGCTGCCTCGCTTTCCCAGTCATAGCAAGGTTGTCTTCCTTTATTTCTTGTTTTGGGTTGCAAGGGTCTAGCTGCGTTTGAGATACATGTCGTAAAAATTTCTAAGCCTCAGATGGATTGGAGCTCACTATTATTTCGAGGTTTAAACTCGCTTTGTATCTTTCCACATTTTTGTTCCTCCACTTTTGGTAGCAAGCGATCCTGCTCTACTTTGACGGACATTGATAGATGGCCTGAGTGGATTAATACCTGGACGACGAAATCCACTGCATGCTTTAGTCAGTTTCCCTACAAGAAACAATAATCAATCGCCTCTTATAAATGTTACGTATCCTTTTTCATCACTTGTTTCGGCTGTTTAATAATGTAAGTCTTATCGTTCCACACATTTCAATTATTAAGGACGTAGCCGAAACCACTGTAGGGTATGATGATGAATGCGTATACCGGAAAAAGGTGACAGAAGATGTACATAAGAAAACCCTGCAGCGAGGGAAGAGTATCGAGCCGGGAGAAGAGACGAGAAGAAGGCCTACGTAGCCTCTCATCTCAAGGAGATTGAAGAGTCCCGCGATCGAAGAAACATCCGGAGGCTTTACAAGAAGTCCAAGCAACTGGCGGCTGGCTTCAAGACCGAAACACAAGCTCTTCGAAATTTTGAATGAAACCTAGTCACCGAAGCACAGGGGATAGTATTGTAGATGTGTTTAACCAGCATTTGCAGCAGCTCCTAAATGGGCATCATGCAGAGAGAGTAATAGTGCAGTCAATGAAGATCCACTTTCACCACGCAGTGTAGAAGAAGTTGGCTTAGCTATAAAAAAGCTTACGAACATCAAGGCCGCACGCTCTGATGGTAAGATGCATCCACCAAATCATCAGCCGAGTATGGATGGAAGAAAGCATGGCCCATGACTGTACTATCAGCCCCATATGCCCCATCTACAAAAAAGGCGATCCTATGTCTTGCAAGAGCTATCGAGGCATATCACTGCCTAATGTCGCATTAAAGATCCTATCCATCATACTATGTGAAGTTATCAAACCGTTCTACAACACACTAATCGGCACGTACTAGTATGGCTTCCGGGCCCGCAAATCTACTATAGACCACATTTTCACACTGAGACAAATCCTGGGAAAGACCAACGAATTTCAGATCGAGACTTACCACCTATTCATCGACTTCAAAGCCGCATATGATAGTATTCATCGTTAGGAGCTCTATATGGCGATAGCCGAATTCGAAATCCCGGTAAAACTGATCCAGATGTGTCGCGTGACGCTCGATAACACGCACTGCAATGTGTAATTTGAAAGTAGTTCATTCGAACTACAATATTCCAAACGTGCACCGGATTTCGGCGCTACCATGTGAATTCTTCAATCTCGTTCTGGAGCAGATAGTGAGCAGGGCAGATGTCAACATGGAAGGCACTATCTTCAACAGATCCTTTCAGCTACTGAGATATGTGGACGATATTGGCCATCAACGGTCGTTCGCAGCATGCCGTGATAGGGGCTTTCAAGGCGATTGGAGAACAGGCGAAATTTGTTGGCCTTGAAGTAAACGAGGACAAAACTAGGTACACACCATCAACCAACAAACCAGCCTTTGCCCACCGCCTAGGACAAAAGGTATTGACAGCAACAAATTCGAGGTACGAGTATTTAGGAAGTTCACCTACCTTGGAGTAAACGTGAACTCCACTTATGACACTCTAGCGGAAATCCGATGAAGTTCTGTTGCATGGCGGCGAGTGCTGGACGATAAGCAGGAGGGGAGAACTGGTACTGGGCTCTTTCGGAAGAAAAGTTCTTCGAGGAATTTTTGGTCTTGTGTGCGAGGAGGCCGAATGGAGAAGAAGATATGGATGTAATCCAAAAAGCCAAAATATGTCGACGACATTGGCTCGGCCACATCGAGCGAATGGACAGTAATGCTCCAGCTAAGAGGATCATCGATTCCCAGCCCCCAGGTTCAAGACGACAAGGAAGGTCGAACCTCCGTTTTAAAAGACCAAGCCAACGCGGATGCCCGGGATCGCAGAATATGGAAGACTGCAGTGTCTCAGGCAGAGATTATTCATGGATCGGGAGCCCGTTAAGTGTAAGCATCCTCCACTGGCCCTGTCATGTATGGATGTTCTTGTTGCCGGTATCCAGAGGAGCGTGTAATGCTTGAAGCAAGATTCAAAAAGTTCCATCCGCATCCAAGGCGTTTCGATGCTCTTTGCAGAGATCGACTTATTTTTATAGGGCGCCGTTTGCTGAGTCACATTCAATAGGCACTCAACCTTCAGTAGTTACTTTCTCAACATAACTACGGATTGCATCTCGATGAGGCATCCATAGAGCTTACTAACTGAACTGAAAGATGTTCGGTGCAAAGCATCCATACCCGAAAGATACTTCTTCTTTAAAACCTTATATTAGTCACTGCGGCCCAAACATATGGGTCAACAACTGATAGAAAGGGCTTACAAGTTGTTAAGATAGTAGACAAGTAGAATAAATCTAGAAAACCCAGTGTACCCAATGCGAGCGAGATGATGACAAAAACAAACTATCAGTGACTGTAAAAACTTAATTTTTTAGACAACAGTTTTGATTTTTGTTTTTCTTCAAAACCACCAAAGCAACTAGAATCTAGATGTCTTCAACCTTGTACAACATGTAAACAATTCATTCGCAAAACATCTCCATGACCACGTGAAACAAAGGGCACATCTAATTTATCACTTTTACATTGCCATGCAACAAGCACAGGCACAATGTTGCCAAAGACCGGTTGCAGTCTAGAATAAATGACTCTGACAGCAGATGTAGACATAGTTAATCACTCAGTTTGTCATCAAATAGTTCTGTGCAAAGGAATAAAACAAAGATGACCTTCTGTGTATAAATCAGGTTTAAGAATGCGTATATGACGAATACAAATAATTGTTGCATGAAATAGTTTCCTGTGCGTCACTTAGTCAAGATGATGGTATCCTACCGCGCATTGCAAGGTTCCTTACCCTTGAAATCTTGTTTATACTCCTAACATGGAGTGAAGAAGATTCATTGTTCTAGGGAGTAGTCACACCAAGAGGATCTACCACTTTGCTCATTTTTAAAGATCGTAGATACAACCCGTCTCTGATTACGTGGTTGAGCTACCATTTCCGTCACAATATCTGCATCTAATCATTCCAATCCAACTAGTGCTTCTTTACATTATAAACTAATTTGTCATCGAGTCATTCCATGAAGAAAACAAGACATTTTGTGATTAAATTAACTCTGTAGGTTTTCCGTGATTATATTAAAAGAAAATCGATTCTTAATCAAATCGGGGGATATTTCTTCAAACTTGACAAAGGAATGCCAATCGATTTTGCAATTCATATTTGTAATTAACTAACAGCAATTTAAATACTCGTAATTATATTATAACAAAAATGTACAAATACCAAGCGTTCTCGCGCTGAGTTCAATGGAACATTCTGTTGTTTCAACATTTAATTTTCAAATAACAATTAAATTATTTTGCAAGTTTGATCAGAAATTATATGTTTGTCTATTTTGGAATTATTAATTGTTAACGCCTTCAAAGTGTAAACAAAGTTGTTGTTTAATAAAAATAATAAAAACACAAACCGTACGAAGATGTTTTGAATCACCATTAAAACATTAAAGCGTAATAGCAAATTTTATTCAGGTGAATAACTGTGTTGATTTAGTGTTTAGCAATAAACAATGCCCCGGAGAGTGCTTTGATTATATAAAAAATTCTTTCGTCTTGAGCCCCTTATTGTGATCTGTAATTGTAAAGGAAACGATCTACCACGATACAGTTTGTGGTAGATCTGGCCCTTAATCGCTAAACCAGTCGATGTCACTATACAACTCGTAGATCTCGAACAAATCTGTCCTCCAAATGGCCAAGGATATTTTCATCCGACTTCACTCCTACTTCCTGTGCCATAGACCAGGAAAAGCGCCTTACAGGTGTCTCATTAATGCTTTCTGGAAAGGCCTTACTAGTTGATTGCCTTAATAGGCTACAGCAGCAGTGGTTGGCAAGTGTTACTTTTTCTGATCAGAGTTAATAGCGAAGCTGAAGTAGAACAGAATCGTAATTGCCTTAAAGTTATAGCTGTCCACAGTGACGTTCACAACATGCTTCGTTTCGCCCTCACTTACAGCTAAAGAGATTCTTTCAGCCCCTGTCACAATACTTGCAATTGCTCCTATGAGGTCTCACTGCGTTCTGCAAAATAATGTCAATGTCATCAAGTTATCCAAGTACTTGTATAGAATTTTCAAAAATTGTGCCTCTGATGTAAGTTTGTTAGTTTCACATTATTTTCAAAAGTTAAGCACATGTGAGTTGCTTCAAGGTATTCAGTGAGATTGCATCAGATATTTTCGAAGCATCGTCGTCTTTTCTCACAATCTGACGAGTTTGGCGAGGATTCTAAATCTAGATATGACTCTATAAAAGCTGTCATATACATACTTCGATACCGAAGTGCTGTGCTCTGATCTGGACTCCTTGAGTTCTCTCTAAGATCTTCCATAGTGTGAATATTTGGTCAACAGTGCCTAAAACCACACTGATAGCGGTCAATCAGATCATTTACAGATGGTTCTGTTGTACACGATGTGAGGTTACGTTAAGTTAAAGTAACAGTTAGAAAAACCAATCCACTTAGGCCTATTGGCCCATTATGATGCCACACGGCATCTTCCTATTCCTGAAAGCAATTTGAGCTTCTGACGAAGCGTAAGAGGCTGTTAACGTCTATATTGTTGAGATGGCTTAAGGAGAGAGCTGGACATGTATAGAGCAGGTGGAAGATTATCTTTTCTTCCTCCTCGTACATGCAGCTTCTGCAGAAGTCGTTTGTAAACTTCAAGCCTTCTTGGATGCTTGCCTATAACACAGTGTCCAGTGATGATATCATGATATCGTGATTCGTTCCTGAGGCGTACAATACGCTTATGAAATTCCCTGCCTAATTCCTTATTTCCTAGCTATTAAAAACTTCAAACATTCAAAATTAACGCTCATCGGTACCTCTTTTTCTATGGTCCCTGATTCTCCTTCGCCCGCGCTGTGTGCAAGCAATTTAAGGGTACTTAAATCCCTTCAGCGCGCGCAAATTATAAAAAAAAAGATCGTTTGAGAAACTCAAATACAGTTCTGACGAGGTTTAATCGGTCGCTAGACATGGTGCCCTAACAGTCCACCTAAGATTTGTTCTTCTATTAGCATCCAGTTCTAGTATTAATTTGCACGTAGCTATTGGTATACCGACGATACGTTTTTAGGTAGGATGGGAAGAGTAGTTCCGATTTCGGTAAATCGGAAATCTCTGTGACCCGGCACCCAACATAAGTTAATATCAAACCGCTCTGCACCTCCCTGAAAGATTATCGGCAATCAATTGCGGTCTTAGAATTTTGTGAAACTGGGAGGATTGTTAGCGGGTTGACTATCCGAAAAGATACGGATATCATGTTTTCCCTCAGCCAGGATAGGACTCCTTTAATCGCCAAAATTTTCGACTAGAACACACTATAGCTACGGCTTATCTGGGAAAAGAGCGCCAAAAAACCCCACTATTTGTTTTGGATCCATCTGTACAGAAATGAAAACATTTTCCTGCTAGAAGGATCTAGAGGGGATGCATAACACGGTGTTAAGGAGACTGACATCTCTATAATTGGCCGTGGGACCAATCAATGATGTAGACCGGGCTAACAATTCTGAGGTTCCATAATAACTCATCCTTTTTCCAATTAAATCTTGGATATATGTGGACTAACAGCGGTATTTCAATCATCCTGGTCATTTAAAAGTCTGCAAAAACAGGGTTTCTATATCCACATCACCGACTATGACTGTAAAAATTTCTAAATTTCCTTGCTCATCTTTGCAGGTTTCTGTTCGGGTCTTGCTGGCTTAACATATTCGGTATAACATACTTTTTGGTTGTATGTTGTTCCTGGAGTAGGATCTCTCTATTCACATGATCGCACGCTTCCCTGGTTCTTTGTTTTTCATCAAAGAAGCCGGATTTCTTCCCTTTTCCTAACCGCAGTGGAGGGAGACACAAGCCGCCCTTGTTCGTTTATGCAACGCCGCTTCATAGGCAAGTGGTATTGCTCCATGTGTTTGCCTACTATCTTCAATCAATCTGGGATTTTATGGGGGTGGCTAGCCCATCATAGCAGTAATTGGCACGGCTTCTTGGCATCAATTGCAGGGCTTTCTTAAGCAATTGGCAAAGGTTTTGGAAGTTTCTTGCCAATATCATCACGGAATAACTTAGATGTTCGCCATCTGAAATATCTGTAGACGCACATAACTGAGCTGCATGTGTTCCGATTCTACATAAGCCTAAGTTCGTTTCTGGACTTGGGTCGCGTAAGCTCTGTTTTCGACTGTAATACCAAAAATGGCCCATTTTCCTAATTTTCCATTCAAATGGCTTTGTTGAGGAGCTCGCTTTGGTAGCACCGTCTATTGATTTCATTGGGGCAATGCATACCGGGCTGATATTGACGAATAAAGTCTTGATGTGCATACTTGCCGAAATGTTCGCCCGCTTGCCGACAGCTTAGGACTTCTTACCTAAGACTATGTAGATTCTGCCTTTGTTTTCTGAAAAAGTTATCGCAGTACATGTTAAAGTTTTTCGTCGTCTGTGTTTGTCGGCCCCATATTCCATCACGCTGCTTCATATCAGTCTGGGGCCTCCGCTACTAATTGCGCTACCAGCTCCATTTCTATTGTGGAATTTAGTAGACTTAACGCTCGCAACAGCTGTTACCTCTATTTTCAGACCTATCCAGATAATAAAACTGTACCTTCTTTTGTATCGCATGTTTCGGCCGTTTGCTCTAAAGCGACAGCCCTACACGTGATCAAAGATTGGTGCACTAAAACTTGAATGAACTTTCAGACCATCCACTCAAAACTGAGATTAAAATGCCAAAAATCCACCGATTTTCTAAGGAAGCTTAGTATTTCTGGATGACAAACTTTGGGCTTAAGATGTTGTGGGAAACGTCCAAGGCCCTGCCCTGTCGTAGACAGAGGGCTTCTCATCAATGAAGGTCCTTTAGGATTTTGATTCATTTAGCGAGCTTGCACATAACAGAAGAAGTCTGGTTCGACGGTATGGGAAATTTCCTAAGTTCGCCTGGCTCTGCACTAAATGCAGTGATGACTTTCCCTTCGCTTGATATCCTATCTTCCGTTTAATAATAAGTGGTTTCTGGTACAGCCTCCACTGGAATTTAGATGATCTTGATATAGTCACACCAGAACTACCGGTTTTGTGAATTTCTTACAGAATCTATGTCAGAAAAATATCTTCACAGATGTCTCCGAAACCGACATATTGTACATAGGATGTCACGATAGTGTCTTTTTAGAGAACAACAGCAATAAATATCACTCTTCGTTCGAATGATTTGCATCTGTCCGACAGCCAATAAGGCTGAATTCAGTGAATCTAAACAGAGTTCCAGGTCCCAACGGTATCGCGGAAATAAGATCGCCATTGAACTCGGTTGACAAAAATCGAATGAGAGTTCCTCAGGATCTCAACCAGCGTTGGGACGGCATGCGTCTTCTAATGGCTTCTTTGGGTTTCCCGTGGGCATAATTGTAGATGGAATGATTTTCCAGGATCCCGACTTCTGTTGCCCCTCAGTAGAAAGTACTGGGTGACCAGATAAGAACGCACGATGGCCGCCTCGGCTTAGCTGGCAGTGCTTCAAGCGGTCGGTCTAACTTTTGATGACTCGGTCCAATATGTGCGGCCTTATTGCGGCAATGGCATGTCGAATATTTGCCTCGAGCTCGTCCAAAGTGGCTGGCTTATCAGGGTAGACTAAGAACTTGACGTAGCCCCAGAGAAAATAATCGAATGGTGTCAAATCGCATCATCGCGGCGGCCAATTGATGGATGATCAATTCGGATCTCCGTCCAACATTTCCAGCGCCCAGTTAGCGAACTCACGGCGTTGTCTATAGTCGTCCGGCTTCAATTCATCCGTCAGCACAATCTTATACTAATGTAGGCCCTAATCCAAACGCAAAATAAGCCAGATTTGGCGATGTCAAATCCATCTGATCGGCGGCGAATCGACATTTCTGGGTCTTCTTCGATACCGTCCGCTACAGTGGCTATATTTTCTTCATTTCGCAACAATCTCTGTCTGGTTGGTGGTTTAAGGTTTAAAAGAGCGTACTCACGCCCAAAATTTTCACAGTGCGACGAATTGCCTGCACACCGGATCCATGATGACGACCGACCTCACGACGAAATTCACGTTGCGTATTTACAACTGAGCCGGAATTTCGATAATTTTTTTTAAAAATTTCCGCACGTTCGGTAAGCATAAAGTGGTGCATAATGAAATGGCAAACCTTACTGAATATTTTGACAGCTGGATGTCATTGGTAACTTTGACAGCTGCTGCGACATTAAAATTGGAGGAACTATCATTGCTATCTGATCATCCTATAGAAAGCCTCCTGACTGCTCATTACTGTCTTTAGGCTACGCTTTTCCTGTGCTCCAACATTATGCGACGCTTGTTGTGATAGTGATGATGGTGCTACTTTCCCTGCGAGTGTCCCTAATTAGAGATGCTGCATTCAAACTTTTCTTTGGCCGGATCAGACTTTTGGAAATTCGTCGCCTGAAAAGGATCAAAGATTACTTTTCTTATTTCTCATATTAATTTTAGACTATTGACGCACCGGGTGTACTCCCTGAAGCGGGTTTAAAGTTCTGTTTAAACATTGCCAGCTAACAAATTAAATTACTATTCTTTAAGAGCAACCAGATACCGCATTTAACATTCTTTAAAGCAGATTTTTGGACGTCTTCAGTTTATTACTATGCTACCTACCTGAATGTTAAAATATGTGTCAAATCATAGTTGGATTGGCCGCCAAAATTGCAGATTTGAACTCATTAAAAGACTTCAACAAATCCATTAATTCTTGACTACGTCGAATGCCAATTCCTCATCATAATGTTAGATACTTAATGCAATCTATGGATAGACGACATTTTTGCTTTTTTCTCTGCTTCCTATATGGTATGAGGTGTGAGCAATTGCTTGAGATACTCCACTGAGATATTCTATAACTCTGACTATTTTAGCATTTAACGAGCTTGAATACATTCACGACATAGAATCAAGGTAACATTGATCGATTATGCGGTAGTAATAGAAAATTAGTAAATCAGTATCTAGAAACATCTGCACAATCAATAATAATCGCATATACCTAGGCACTCGTATAAATAAATTAAGTTAAGCAATGTGATTCTTATTGAGTAAATAATTTACTATCGGTTAATAATTATTATTTCTCAATTACCAACAATACAAACATAACTCCAATGACCAACCGATGACGAAATTCTCAAATGTACTCGTATGCTTACCTTGCATGTTTACAAAGGTTGTTTTTTAAAAAAAAAAAACTTCATAATTCATAATTCAATGACCCTCTGCTTACATTTTGAAGTATTGTACTTCAAAATACAAATTCAAATTTGTAGGTACATATCTACCTTTCTGGGCGCGAAATTAGTCATCACCTCGAAAATGTTTCGAGGGCTTTGTTCATAAACAATTTTTTCTGTAAGAACTTGTAAAATATGCATGTCATTTTCGAATTGAAGAAAGAAATTCTGCGCATACTTAGACATGTCTTGGCGGTATTGTGAAATCAGAACTTTGTGTGGGACGACGAAAATTGAGAACACCCAGGCACAGACCAGAAAAAAGTGCCTGACCAAGACTAGCCAAGAGGTACATAAAAGCTCTTTGCTAGGCCAAGAAGTCTGCTCATGATGCAAGTTGCATTATGAGCATTAAAAATGGTCGTTTATTAAACGCCTCCTATCTTTAAATTTAAATAAAACAAAGTATGTGTGTGATATCATTGAAATTTTTTATTCGCTTGAAAGGCCTATCGATGGGCTTCCGGAAATTAAGGCAGACAGATATTTTCGAGTATTTTTCCATTATCAGGAAAGAAAAATATGTCAGAAATGGTGACGTGAAATAAGGCCCAACAAAATAAAACCAAATGTTTTTTTTTTGTTTACATGAATTTGCATTGATATCAGCAAACTGTAATACAATTAATAGCTATTACAGACGAAGTCTCGTGAGCGTCTGAACCACTCCGGAAAGTGGAGTTTAAAAAAATGAATCGCGCGAAGTGCTGCGCCTATTCCCTCCTGGCTGGGGTTATTTCTTTTTTCAAAGCGAAATAAGGCCAGATTGGCCTTATTATGTATTCTCAGGCGAAATAAATCCAAATCGGAAATTTGGTGTTATTTCCAGATTTAAAACGGAATAAGGCCAAATTTTTCATTTTTGGCTTTATTTCGTTGGGCCTTATTTCACGCCACCGTCAGAAATATCATTTCTGGTATTTTTTCCAAACACGTTCTCTCTGGCGTTTTTTGGAAAAAAGACCTGAAATTTCGGAAAGTTAGTCAGAAAACTCTGGCTTTTCTTCCTAGGAAAAAAGGCCAGACTTGTATAGAAAATTTTCTGGCTTTTTTTCCATAAAAAAAATCTGGCGTTATTTATTCTGGTGTAATTTCTGGGAGCCCTATCGATGGCATTACGTATGATGTATGGAATATAACATTGTTCAAATGTCCGCCGCGGCTTCTCTGCGTGGCGCGCATCCAAAATGTCCAATTTTCCATGATTCTAGCGCATAAATCAGGCTGAATTTGACCGATGGCATGGGTTATGTTGGCTTTGAGGGCCGCTGTGGTTTGTGACTTATTCGCATAGACATGTGACTTCAGAGAACCCCACATGAAAAAGTCTAACGGGGTCAAATCGCTCGATCTCGGTGGCCAGTTCACATCACCTCCACGATGACCATGCCCTCGAATCGCTCGTGCAGAATATCCAATGTGGCGTGAGCTGTGTGGCACGTAGCGCCGTCCTGTTGAAACCACATGTCGTTGGTGTCCATATCATCTAATTGAGGCCAAAAGAAGTTGGTAATCACCGACCTATAGCGCCCGCCGTTGACAGTGAGTGCCTGGCCAACGTCGTTCTCAAGGAAATATGGACCGATGACGCCGCCAGCCCAAATCCACACCACACAATGAATTTTCGAGATGCATTGGACGCTCTTGGACCTCACGTAGATTGGTATCGTCGCAAATTCGACAATTTTGTTTGTTGACGTACCAATTCGTCTACGAGTATAAATCGGCCTCATCGCTGAAGATGATTTTTCGATGAAAATTAGGGTCAGTTTCCAACTGCTCCATAGCCCATTCAGCAAACACAGGTCGTTGTCAATGGTCGTTTACCTTCAGCTCCTGGATCAGTTTAATTTTGTGCGGGTCTAAGGCCTAAGTTGTAGTCTGCGAAAGGCCGAGTTCTTGTGAGCAACGCGAAATCGACTGCCTCGGATTCTGCTGCACACTCTCACGGATAGTGGTGATGTTTTTGCCAGATCTTGCGTTTCGTCGACGTACGGATGTTGGTTTATCGTTTGCTGAATCAGTGAACTCAAATTTATCCACCACACTGCGAATAGTCCTCTCGATAGGACGATTATGGCGACCGTAAAATGGGCGAAGCGTGTGAAACGTATCGCGAACAGAACACCTATTCTGATAAAACAATTTTATCCTTTGCAAGTGTTGTTGAACACTATGTCCGTCCATGGTGATTTGGCAAAACAGACTGAATAAATGACAGGCAATCTGACAGATGTAGCTTCAACAATATGGCCGCTATCAAGTGTCAAAATTCGGAAGTCTCTATTGGATAGATTATTGGTAGTCTCTTCTGTGTCTACCACGGAGTTGATGGCAAAGTACGTCATTGATTCGTATAACTAGGATGGAATGATTAATAAATTGCACTGTTTGGATACACATTACAGATAAGAGTATCCACTGTCAGGATAGTGTTACACAATGTAGAGAACATTTTCCGACCGACAGTAGAATGGTGTACAATTCTTGGGCTTGTGAATCGCCTTTTAGAATGACGCACATGTTTCAATTCAGTGGATACTTCTTAACACCAAACCAGAAGGGAGAATGCTTGAGGCATGCGTTTATTTCATTTTCCCGCGTTCCTCGGATGAGATAAAGGAACGACAGGGTGTGTCTGACGATAGTCTACAGAGAATAAAAATCTGACCCCACCTATCACGCTAAATACTGTCATTACTAATGTCGCGAAGGGTCCGATCAACAGCC
The DNA here is from genome assembly GCA_963966105.1 of Volucella zonaria. Lineage (NCBI taxonomy): Eukaryota > Metazoa > Arthropoda > Insecta > Diptera > Syrphidae > Volucella > Volucella zonaria. The sequence continues at coordinate 339,307,902 of OZ014530.1, forward strand.
TCAACCGTGCGCCATTGCGTATTCGTCCCAAATGAGCAAAACGCAGGTTCTGATAACAGATGCTTTGTGGATATCTTTAAAGATGTTGGACATGGCGGTTTCACTTATGTCTAAATTGAGAGGGATCTGAAAATTGAAATGTTATCGGCCTCGATAATCGATGATGCCGCAGATAGAGCAATTTTGCCTTCACTTCGTACTTTATTTAAGCAGCAAATTTATGGTTTCCAGAGCCTCCTTTGGCCTCAATATAGATCATTTCTTCATAAATCTACCGCTGTTCAGCGGTAAGTTATTGTTCGCTTTGAGCTGCTAGAGTTACGACTGTGGCGGGGTCATAGCTCGTCTTGTGTTTCGTTGATGGATGCATGTTTAGTAGGAGTCCATATGGAGCTATGGGATGTTCTTCATTTGAAACAACATTTTCGTATGAATATGGTTTCGTATGGTTTGTATACCCTTAGAATGTTAGTACACAGCACGGGCGAAGGAGACTTAGAGAGGAAGAAAAGAGAGGTACGAATCACGATATTTTAGGGTACATCCGAAAGTGGTACCCTCATACTGATGAGCATGCATAGAGACAGGTATTACGGTTGAAGGTTTGAAGGGGCGGAATGCTACTGGCGATTTCGATGTAGCACTGGTGGTGGAAATAGTGGTTAAATAAAGTGAAACAGGAGGTATTACGTCGGATGAGATAAAGTATCCTAAAACTCTTTTTTGTCAACTTGGAACACTGATGTCTCAGCAGCATATTCGCATAACTGACACACAGATTAATCATAAATCTTGTGACAAAATCTCTACATATGAAACTCCACAGTTATATACTTTTGAAGGCGGTTCTTAATCAAATTCCCAAATTATATCCTTATTCCGCATAGTCAAACTATTAAATATTGCTCAAAAACGATGTAACTATTTTAGTTAAACTTTAATTTGTTGTGAAGTGCTGAACTTAACAAAAAATTTTTCAGTATTAGTCATTTCTATACGTTACCCCAAACGATTAATATTAGTAGATTTATTTACTTTACAAAATCTAATTACAACGCGCAGCAAAGATCATTGAAACTTGTTCAGTTGATAAACCAGTGAGCATTGAAAACAAAAAAAACTTGTTTTGTTGTCTTTTTTTTTTATGTTTCTATTTTGAGTGAGCTTGAGCATGCATAAGATATTTGATGTAGTCGTAATTGGAATTTTTAAAATATTTTAAATTTTAAATGTCTTTTTAATTGTAACTCCGGCTCTATTCAACCGATTGTAATGAAACAGTTTTTAAGTTGAGAATTGGACTATAGAACAGTGAAAAACCCATTAGAATCGGTTCACTAGTTTTTTTGTGATGCACGGTCAAACGAACCAAAATTCTAAAAAAAAACTATTTCGGTACAGACACATTCATACGACGTAACCACTGTACAGATACAGCTTCATTACCATTTTAACTGTGAAAACACATATGTATTAACAAATCGGTAACTATTTTTATTTCCCGCAAACTTTTAAAAAGTTATGTAGTTCTTACTTATTTATCAGAAATCTCGATTAAACAAATTAGCTTTCTACTGCTACTGCAACAACATCTCGTACCATCTTTAATCATTTAATTGAATAACAATTAATTTAGTTGCCAAAAATTAATTGTGCTTGATCGATTTCCAATTTGATGTCTAAAATAAATTCTAACTTGTTCAGTTGAGAAAATGTTGAACCTAACACAGTTAGCCTAGGTGGCAAATTAGTCTCAGCACTTCTAATGGCTTGCTGACAAGAATGTTGTTAGTTTTCTAAAAAAAAAATCGTTACTGATTTGAACTTAGAAAAAAACATCATGGGAAACATTATTAGCTACTGTTCCAGCAGTATCTTTCTTTCGATGATGTTTGCTACGCTTGTCAGCGTTCTGAAAGGTCAGCTCCACATTAATAAATAATAAGGAAACATGGTGGTGGGACGATCAGACGAATGAGAGTAAAGCACAACTGTCAAGCCTTTCAAGTGAACTATAAGAAGAATCAATAAAGTGCGTCTTGATATAGGCTTCGAACAGTGTTTGGGCAATGAAAGGAATAGCTAGAGCATTTTTGTATCGGATCCTAGAAAAAAAGAGGTCCTACCTCGAAATACAAGCAAACAGACCGATAGTTTTAATATTGCGGTTCTACCGGAAAAAAAAGTGATTCAGTCCCGGAAATTTATTAAAGACAAGCAAGGACATTTATCAGCTATGTTATAGGCAGTACTATAAGTGGAAAGAGTGTACAACCGGCTTATTTAGTAATGAGTTACATTTGCATTATATATTGTCGAGGAAGACAAGATTTTACAAAAGATGCGGTCAGCGAAATCGTAAAAAGTGTGAACCCGGGTGGAGTGGTCAAACTAGATTACATATCTCACAATGTATGGATAAAAGTCTTGGGAACTTCAAATGCAAATGACTCGTGATTTAATTTAAAAAAGATGAGATGTCCTCCCAGTTGTAGAAGAGGATTCTGGTCAAATGAACGTACGCAAAGGCAATACAAGAGGAAAGTTAGCATACGACGCGATTCAGACCATATGGATATTGATAGAGAAATATCGCAAAGCGAACAAACATTTACTTACGAGTATCGTCTTCATTGATCTGGAGGAAATGCACCGAGAGATTTCAAAAAGATCCAGAAACTAATATTGATACACGATTTAACAGATTCATTGTGGATTAAGTATTAAAAGCAACCATTTCATGTTGACTGCTATTTGCAATGTGACATATAATCGTATATAATTGTTAACTTCATTTGTTTACAATTATGGAATATTGCGATATGGAAAATCTGTTTTTTGTAGTTGGCTTTACAAAAGCAACATGAGTAAAGAGTGTCTGTTGGCTATGGAATTACTTGTCATTGTATTTATCGTCCTGTGAAGTTGTTAGTGGGTGTAGAAGAAGTTTATGATCGCCAAAGATCTTAAGACTATCAAATCCGTATAGTCTCGAATGAGACAAAATCCGCTGCGAAAACAGAGAATTTATCAAAACTACATATTTCGTATCATCTTTCAAGAAGATGTGGCACTCAATGTATACAAAATACATAGTAAACAGACTCAAAGTTGCGTTGAAGTAAGCACCGAAAGCTCTGCGGAGCCGTTGAGTGAAGAACGCTCACCAAAAACCTCTGTTCACCTGGAAGAAAAGATTCACGTGGAAGAATCTTTCAATAAGCAGAACGATTGGTTGGACATCCAGAGATTATTCTAAGAGTTGGCTGTCGGCTACTATCACGCATCACTTATGGTAAGGAGTGGGCTATGATGGCGTTAAGAAGCTCCATTCTTGCGAGAAAGAAGTTAATACTTCGTCGAAAATCTATCAAATAAGCCGTAGACATACTAATAAGATTCAAGATTCTGCCCCAGCTTACATAGCGAAAGGCACTCAGCAATGTAATGCAATATTCTAGACTTCGTATCCCAGGAAGATTATAGCCAGTTAGCAGTCCAGCAGGAATAGCCTTCTCTAATTCCAATCGAAATCTGGCGTCTCTATTTGTCGAAGATATAAACAATTTTGCCGTGCATAACAACCCCTAGAGAAATTATCAATAATTAGTGAAGAGCACTTGAAATTGTTTAGCTTACGAATCAGTCACACAAGCCACTAATATCTGCGTTGTCATTTATATCTATTAAAAAGCAGTCATCGTGCCGTTGTCAAGTAAGGTCTATGGGAAAAGTATTGATCGCTGAGCAAGTTTTGCGAATACTACAGACGCAATGAATCAGTAGCGCATTGTGAGTTTGCCATAGAGATATAGTTGAAGAGCGCTGAATCACTAGTTCGTACACCTGGACTCACTTCAATATTCAACGATTAAGTGATATGGTCGCGTGTCAAAGGTTCAGACAAGGAAGAACAATGGTCAACAGAAGCCTTCCTTGGAAATTCAAAGTCAGGAGCGATGGAAGAACATATGGCTCCAGTTCCAGACCATATTCACGATCGGAATACACACCATCATCGATTTTAAATGCCCATATGACAGCATCTATAGAGATGAATTACACTGAGCCATGTCTAGGTTTGGCATCCCTGCCAGGCTCATTCTTCTATGCAGAATGAGAGTTCAGAATGCACGCTACTCTGTCAAGATCGATAATGATAAAACCACGACCTCCAACGACCACCATATCAGCGCGGTGGAGGTACTCTGCTTGATGCGAGCGTAAGCCGAACATTCACAGAGATAGTGCTCCGGCGTGTCGTTATCACCTTCACAGCAAGCATCGCAAGATGTTGTCACTTATGCCCAGCTTTGTGCTTTGCAAAAGTGTAGTGCCCTGTCACGACGCCATTAACCATCCTGCAGTTTTTCCTGCTGAGGGACAGTGAAAAAGCTGCTGACTTCCTAGAGACATCGGGAAGCATCCCGGGGAGCCATGCCATCTGCAGTTGTGCTCATATGAGACCCACCTGTCAATTGAAGCCTTAACCGAGGACACCGGCAGACTCAACGTAGGTTCGGATCCTGAAAAACTTTAATCTGAACCATGTCTGGCAAGTTCATCGGCGATTTCATTTCCTGTGATCCCATTATGGCCTTAGGCCCAGACAAGGATCATTGAATTTAGCCTTCCGAATACGTTCAGTGATCTCCTGGATTCTTGAACTAGTTTAGAAGTCGTAGAAGGGTTTAGAAGGCTCTAGGCGCAGCTTGGCTGTCGCTACAGATGCAAATGCTTCGCCCCATCCACCGGTTCCCCGCAATATAGTTCGCTGCCATAAGGATTGCGTAAATCTCCGCTTGCAAGAAAGATGCGAGCTTTCCTAACGTGAAGTGAAATCTAACGTTGTCGTCCTCCAGAAAGACATCAGCGCCACATCCCACATATATTGGTTTTGGAGCCGTCCGTAAAGATCCGACTACATTCCTTTGCTGGCTCAGATTTTGGCCGAAACCAGTTCCGGGACAGGGAAAGTCGATTTCGTATTTTTCCCGCAACAGGAGTTCTGCTGTTATTGCATCGGACGGCATGTTCATAAGACCAGAGTCGTAAGACAGCCGACGCGCAAGGTCATCAAAGCTCCTATGCTTGTTGTACCAAAGACCACTTTTAAACGGAATATGGCTTTGAGAGTGCAGCCCATGGTATGAATATCAAGGGGAGGAAGATCCATCAATGCATATAGAGTGGAGCCAGGAGTGCTCTGGAAAGCCCTCATGCCTTCGAGATAAACCGTTCTTTGGAGTCTGGTAAAAGCAGCAATCATGTATAAGCGAGAGCTTATTCCACCAGACAACCGACATATTGGATTTAATTGGCCTTATCATAGCCGTGTAGATCCATAGGACCCTTCCTGGTCACAGTCCCCATGTCTTGACGCCGCCTTGCGGGTAACCCCTGTTTACACCCGCCACCACATATTGGCCGCAGCCAGCATCCGGAATCAATGTCCTATTCACCCCAATTGCTTTTATCAGTTACTCGCGTATGAAGACGACATTGACGTGATGGAAATACACAGAAATCTGTCAGTGAAGCGTTCGCAATTATTGAAACAGGACCGGCAAAGAAGGGTTTAGTGATCACTGAAGGAAAACCCAAGTATATGCCGTCAACAAATTAGGACACATCGACGGCGACAAAACGTCGCGATATCCAGCTACCTTTTTGAGATAGTTTAGAACTTTATCTACCTCGGCTCTGCTATTGATTGCTACAACGACACTATCGTGAAACTTATGCGAAGAATCATTTTTGCTAACCCCTGGTTCCTTAGGTTTAGAAGGCAATTTATCATGCTAGTCCTTCTTTACTTTTAGAAAGTTCTTCCAGTAATTTTCTGTCCCATTTGCATCAGTGGAGAATGGAGGAGATGTTTCAACAGACAGAACTGTACGGGCTGTACAGCGATGGCGACATCAGAAGAAAAACTGGGATAACCCGAGTTAGATAGTTAGGTTACTTTGGGCGCATTAAAGCCAGCGTCCGGGCCCGGAAAGTTATCGACTCCAACGCAGAGGGACAACGCAATGGAGGACAACTTCAACTTAAGTGCTGCGTATAACTATAAGGGGACATCTGCCAACCTCGTGTGCGCAACTGAAGGCAGATAGCGAAAGACCGCGCTAGCTGAAGAATCATATTAATTGACGTCCTGGTTCATAATAACCTTAGAAAACGTCATCAAAAACATTTACATTGTCTAAAACCAGCAGTGTGGGATTTCTTCCTGAGGGATACCCGGCCCTTATTTTTTTTAACTATGGAGAAACGGTGACTTATGAAGCTTATCACCGAATGATCGATAAGTTTATGTTGCAGCAACTGCGGCTGTTTGCCACTATCTCACAAAGATGGTGCCGCTTTGCATAAATCTCCATGGAGAGGTTAGATATACGAGGGGCGTTCAAGATATTCTCGGTATCGGGGTGAAGCTGTGGTTGCATATATAAATTATTTATCAAGTAATACTATTATTTTAGTGCATTCATGTAAAATTTCATATAAATGTGATTATTAATTCGCGTTTTATCTCTAGTTAAACAGAATCATAATGGCAACTGAGGCGATGATGGTGAAAATTGAGCATCGCGCTGTAATTAAATTTCTCACTAAGCAAGGAAAAAGTCAAAAAACTATTCATGAAGAGATGGTGGCTGTTTACCAGGGTTCCGCACCTTCATTATCAACTGTGCAAAAGTGGTCAAGTGAGTTCAAGAGAGGCAGAGAGAGCATTGAGGACGACCCCCGCTCCGGCGCCCCGGCTACTGCTTGTTGTTGTACGGGAGAAAGCATCAAAGAAGTCGAAAAACTTGTTCTTGAGGATGCCCGAATAAAGGTGAAAATGATGGCAGAGATCACCAAGCTTTCAATTGGTACCATTCACACCATTCTTCATGACCATCTTAACCTTTCAAAGGTCAGTGCAAGGTGGGTGCCACGAATGCTCACAGCGCCTCAGATAAAAAGTGAGAATCGCATGCTGTAGAGAGCTTTTGGAGATGTGTAGTGAGAACGCGGACGGTGTTATGGATCGAATTGTTACTGGGGACGAAACATGGGTCCACCACTATGACCCTGAAAGCAAACAAGAGTCCATGCAGTGGCATAAAAAAGGAACAGACCCCCCGAAGAAGTTCAAAGTCACTCCGTCTGCCCGAAAGCTCATGGCCACAGTTTTTTGCGACTCAAAGGGAATCTTGCTCATTGAGTACAAAAAAAAAGGTGAAACCATCAACGCCACATCCTACGCTTCCACTTTGCATAATTTGCGGGAGGAAATTAAAAAGAAAAGACGGGGTAAACTCGCAGCGGGTGTGTTGCTTCTTCATGACAACGCTCCTGTTCACACGGCGCGAGTTTCCAAGGCTGCTGCGCGAGATTGTGGTTTCGAAGAAATCCAACACCCACCCTATAGTCCAGACCTTGCCCCTAGTGATTATTTTCTGATTCCGGATTTGAAAAAATGTCTTCGTGGAAAAAGATTTTCGGATGATGAAGAACTCAAGTCGGCAATAAATGGGTATTTTGCAGAGAAAGAGGAAATTTATTATTTTGAGGGTTTAAAAAAGCTTATCTCAAGATGTAACAAATGCATTGATGTTAGGGGAGATCATATTGAAAAATAAAAACAATTTAAATTGAATTCGCATTTTCCTTCATATCGATACCGAGAATATATTGAACGCCCTTCGTAATTGTTCATGGAAAACTAATAAGCAAGTCCATATAGTGATATTCCTTTGCCTTCTCGCTTGCTGGAGGTCACACTGTGAGACTTTGTTTTGTGGGGATAGGTTAACAATTGTAATCCTCGAAAAATTCAGACCCCACAGAAAGATATTTCCCGTAATATTGCGGCCATTGCACCTATGTGTCGCTCTTGGCTATTTATCAAAGCAAGGGCCCGGCTAGAAGAATGCCTTGCAAGAAACGGTCGTCATTCGACGATGTTGTTTGTAAAAATAAAATCCACATTGATAAGCTCTAATTTATCAATATTTTTCGATGGGAATCCTCTATTGGTGGTAATGGCGCGAAAACTCGGCAGTCTTTTCAACTTAATTGTTTGCCTTACAACAATTGAACGATGCAGGATGAAAGTAAAATAGTAGCGACTTCTGTTACATATGCCATAGAGGATGGGCAAATCATTCCTGTGTGGTATAAAATTTCAATGTTCCAATTCCTCTCGTATCTTCAACAACATTGAGAATTGATGTGGTGTATACTCGTCCCAAAAACAGTCATCTTCTAATCTTCTATGGTTTGATTCCACAGCTTCCCTCAAGCATTTTGCTCGAAATTGCTTCCTACTTTGTAGTCCCTCCGGATTGAGATCCAACTCCATCCCACGACTCTGAGCCAGTGCTTTCCGATCACCGTACCAGCTAGATCTGCTCCTTATTTGCATAAGTGCCACTATTTTCGTGAAAGGATGACTCTTCATTCCCAGGACCTTAATGATGTAGGAAAACTGAAATTTAAGGGTCTCAAGACAGTTGACAGGAGATCTTTTGGTGTACCCATTAAATATAGAATTTTAGGAGTTTTTCGACTGTTTCATATGACAACCGGGACAATACTCGTATTGGCCTAAAATTTGTTGTTCATAACCACAATCTACCACAGACCTCTCCACTGCAAAGTCAGTCAGTCTTCCGATTCCGATCTATTTATTACCAGTGACTGGTGAAGTGTGTCAGACTTAGGACTTACGATATCAAATTCCCTTCTGGTATAACTCGTTCTTATATTGTACTTATTATAATCTTTGTCACTTAAGTCAATTCAGGCTCTTTCAACCCAAAGTGTATTAACAGAATAAAATAATGGTCAATTGTCAAAACAAGAAATTAACCTGTGTACGAGTAAATAAATTCTTTTGATATGATGTGCCACGAGCACTCCTCTGTACCTGTCAACTTTTGCCCACCTGTTAATGAGATCATATCTAATTTTAACCTTTATGATTGCAAACCAATCTTTAGATGGCATTCTTATCCTGTATATTAAGCCATAAATTTGTTTTATACTTTAGGTTTTTAAAACGTTTGGTTCCAGTTTTACAGCTTCTTAGCAACTTTTTTGACCCCACTGAAACAAGTATCTCATTGCTAATTTATTTCATATTTTTTTCTTCTTTTTTTTTAATTTCAGGCATTCATTACATCAATCTATGATGGCTGGCGGGACCTGATGGATAACAAATCGGACTCGAGAACAAGAGACTGGCCATTGATGAGTTCGCCATTCCCCACGATAGCAATTAGTCTTACATATGCGTATTTTGTTAAGGTACGTATGGATACGAGTACATATTTACTAACCACAGAGATATACCATATACACAAGGATGCATTCGAGTAACCACACTGATCACCTCAATTAAAATTCTATGAAATAAAATCGTTGGTTTTATTGTGCAGCATTTAATGAATAAACCAGGTAATATGATCGTCCTTCGAATAGTGCAGAACGTCAAGGCTACTCCTATGTATACGAACCACCAGCATCCAGAGAAGTTAGACCAGTTTCAGTGTCACTGCTACCTTGTCGGTGGTCTGTCTGCCGTTCGGATAGTTTTTTCGTCCGAACAACTTGAGGCAGTGCAAGTTCAAGGGCAGCGTCCAAGTTCCTTGATTGGGTTTTCTCCCTGATGCAATGGTTGTGTATCGTACAGATGTGCACCTACAGATATCTCCTTCATTAGCTACGATTTTTTCTGATGCATGCAGCGTCTGGTGGACGGGTGTGTCCTTTATGGAACTCGATTTACGGAAAACTGGTATTTTTTATTGGTTTGATGTGTATAGTTCTCGAAAGGTGGTCTTGCAATTGACTATGAAAAACTTGGCAAACATCGTTGAAGTGTCGATGCGTATTTGGATCGTATCTTAATGCTTTTGCTCTAACATGGGTTGCCATTTGACTAGCATAACATGTAGGAAATGCGTTTTTCCTATGACTTGAAAGGTAAAAAAAATTTAAATGAAATTCCCTTTGAGAGAATTGCTTTAAGCCTCAACTCCTGCAAGATATCCAAAAATCCAAAAACGAAGAAGAATGTGTAGGATTTTGTTATTACGAGACTGCAACATGCAACTAGGTAACAGCCTGGTAATTATGTGTGTAGCCAGAAACAGATTGATATTACTTCAACACTGCAGCAGGTCGTAGTTATTAATCAAATCCCGCCTGAACTCAATAGACACCGCATTTACGCAGGCAGTAATGTCTAATACCTTCAATGATTAGTGGAATCACAGAGACTCCTACGATAAGCTGTAGGAGTGATGATAATCTGGTTGAAACTGGACCAGCAAGACCGTCGACCTACTGCCTGAAACTTTAGCTTCAACCTGAACTGATTACATTACATCCAACTTCGAGTACTAGGATCACACTCTTATTCGTATATAAAATATCCTGCAATATCGACCTGCCTTAAGATGGAGTGCGCTGTCGAATCGAGTATCCTTTCGGTTGAAATAAACGTCTTCTCACCTTCTAGATGTTCTTGTACCCTTCAGGTGGAAATACTACCAATAGAAAAAAATTAAAACTGCAGTGTCTGAGCACTATATCCCAAGTGTTGTAGTACGGCAGTCTGAATTAATTTCCTTTAAGCCATCGGAGGAGCATCGGGATATCCATACCTCCCAAAGTTTTCGAAACCTACTTTCTGGTTTCATAATTGGAGGACTCCACTGCCTCTTCAGAAGGAACACAAAAGGTGCATATCTTCACAAAGATTTCGAACCCTGCTATCAAGAATCCATCGCCTCTTCAGGACCACTGCCTAGAAACGATCTTCACAAGGCGGTTCCTTCCACTTTCATTATCAATGCCTGTTTAGCCTCACTTAACTCGTCAATTTGTTGAACTCCACGACCGTGGAAAAGAAAACGTAAGTTACGAAACAACAACAAGCCTTGGATATGAACGGATCTGCTATTGACAACTACTGCAAACGAAACAAGGACTTAATAGGCTACGTGCAGCCGAATAACTAGTGGAGGCCCTGGGCTATTACCGCCATTCAAGAAATGCGATGGGATGGGTCGGACAAAAAGAGGATGAAAACCTGCGACATCTCCTATAACAATTATTATCGACAGCAAAAGCAGCGCCTATTTGGGTGCGGATTTGTTGTTAGAGGCTGACTTAGACAAGAAGTCTTGGGTCCTGCATATTAACGAATGCCCCGTAACTAAAGCATTATATGCTCTCCCGCCCTCACAGATGAGAAAGATGACGACACCAAAGATAACTTCTACAAGCTCTTGGGCAAGACTTGTGAGCAGTCCCCTGGCTGACTTTAATCCAAAGTTAGGAAGAGAGGTCATCTTTGGTAGTACTGAGGGAAGATATAGCCCCTGATAACGTATTCAGGCTAATTGACTGTGCTGCAGGTAGAAACATTAAAGTAGCTAGCACGCGGTTTCCGCATCTCGATATTCATAAGGAGATTTGAATAACTCCGGATCAGTCAACCGTCAGCCAGATTAACTACATTACGATGGCAACGCACTCCTCCAGTGTTATGAATGTCTGAACGATCCGAGGGGTCAACACCGACTCGGACCATAACATTGCGGATATCTTGAATATCGCAAGCTAATGCTATGAGGAAGTTCGACATCAGACAATTACAATCGCAAGAGATCGCCATAGTCTTTTCCGATCGAGTCTCTCTTAATCGCTTAAGAGGTTCTATGCCACCAGCATCAAGTGCCGAAGACACCAGTGGCAATATAGCCAAAAAGCCGTCAGAGATGTCGCCTCTAATGTGCTGGGTTTCGCTCGATCACCACAACGAAACCCCTGGTTTGACGACGAGTGCCGGCAAGAGGATATATACAAAACGGAGTTGCATAAAAGGAATAGAGATGCTCACAAGCTCTACCAGCGGAAGAGGAAAGACGAACACCGGCTCCTCAGGAGGAAAAAGTAGAGTGTGGTCGATTAAATTCAGAGATCCTACTCCAGGAATGAGATTCGGAAGTTTTACCAAAATGTAAAAAAAAACGTGCCACGGGCACACCAAGAACCGAATTCTGTAGAGACGAACAAGGGAATATATGCGAGTAGTAGTAGAGTTGAATTCGATGCTTAGGATTTAGAGAGATCATTGCGGTAGACTGTATAACGGTGATCACAAACCAAATACTACTGTCAGGCAAAATGAATCTTTCAACCTGGACGATGTAGACCAACAATTCCGTCCACCTGACCTGGATGAAGCGAATATAGCAATATCTATGCTTAAGTCCAACAAAACTGCTGGAGTGTATGCCCTGACTGCCGAACTCTCCAAGCCGCAGGGAATGACTTGATAAGGAGCATATATTGTACCAACCCTTCTTTAAAATATGGTCGGACAAAAGCATGCCCGATGAATGGAACCTCAGCCTTGTTTGTCCGATTACTAAGAAAGAAGACCCTCTGAACTGCGCCAACTTCAGAGGCATCAGTCTTCTTAACATCGCCTACAAGATCCTATCTGCCGTATTGTGTGAACGAACAAGGTCGGTAAACAACTCACCGGGACTTTGATGTCAAAAAAAGGATTTAGACAAGGGGACGAGCTATCATGCGATTTCTTTAACATTATTCTTGACAGAATAACTCAAAACTTACACACCAACACAAGGGGCACAATCTATCAAAAGTCCGTCCAATATCGGCATACGCCGATAATAGTGGCGCCGTCACGAGTATTGCAGAGGAAGATGGATTTGATGGTCAAGGCAGGCAAGACCAAGTATGCTACCAACAAGAAAGAACACCCAACACTGATATGTCGGACAGAACGTCACCCTCGACAAATACTCGCATAACTTTGAAGTAGTTAAGGGCTTTGTCTCCTAGGCTATCAACGACAACAAAGACACTAGCCCTGAGATCAAATGAAGAATAGCTCTTCTTCTTCTTTGGAGAATTGACTAGAAAAACCCTCGCTCGAACAACAAGGGTGGCTTAAATAACGGGTGACCAGATAGCAATGATAGTTTTCCCAATTGTTATGGAAGTGAAAATATTCAGTAAGATTTGCCATTTCACCATGCATCGTTTTACGCTTGCCAAACGCGCGGAAATTATCAAAAAATATTATCGAAATTCCGGCTCAGTTGTAAACACGCAACGTGAATTTCGTCGTGAGGACGGTCGTCATCATGGCTTCAGTGTGCAGGCATCGCACCGTGGAAAAGTTTGAGCGTGAGTACACTCTCTTGGATCGTAAGCCACCAACCAGACGCAAATTGGTGTGAAATGAGGGAAACGTAGCTGCCGGTATCGAAGAAGGCCCAGAAATGTCGATACGCTGCCGATCAGCTTAATTGGGATCGCCAGTGAGTCAACCCGGCTTATTTTCCAGTTGGATTTGGGCCTACATCCGTATACGATTGTGCTGACGCAAGAATTGAAGCCTAAAGACCATAGGAAACGCCGTGAGTTCGCTAATTGGGCGCTGGAAATGTTGGCCGGAGATCTGGATTTTGACCAAAAAATCATCTTGTCGGACAAGGCCATTTTTAGCTTAGCGACTATGTGAACAAGCAAATTTGCCTTTACACAATCCACAAGTGTACGGCCAAGTATCAATGCATCCAGAAAGATTGACTGTTTGGTGCGGACCTTATTTCGTTCGAAGTGAGGAAAGAGATATCGCTACCGCAATGGTCTCAGGTATAGAGCGATGTTAACCGATTTTCTGTGGTCAGAGCTCGACAATATCGATATATCTGAGCTGTGGTTCCAACAAGACGGAGCCACATGCCATACAAGCAACACAGCGCTCGAAGTTGTGAAAGAGAAATTTGGCGACTGTGTCATCTCACGGCGATGACGCTGATTCGCCTGGCTTTGCAGTACTGCATCCTATCAACCTAATTTTTCACGACCGGGTTGACTGTTCCTGGCTCTACCTCACGAATGGCTTGGACGATATTCACTTTAAAAGCTAAATCGTTTCTGAATTGCGCGTATAACATGTAACTTTAAAGGCACCGCAAAAAAAAGGTCAAACGGAGCCAAATCGCAGCTCCGAGGGGCCCAATTAACGTCACCAAGGCGGCTGATAACACAATTGCCAAGCTTAGCGTGCAAAAGATCGATTTCTTGATGGGCTGTGTGGCATGGAGCGCCATTGTGCTGAAAGCAAAGATAGTCCAAGTTCATAGCTTCAATTTCAGCACACAAAAACTCGGTATTCATCCCTATGTAGCGCTCACCATTGACCGAAATGTCGTTTCGAGCAGCATTTTCTAAATAAAATGATGGTCGTTTGCCATCAATTGCTGAGTCAATTGGATTTTGTTAGAGAATAATCCGAGATCTTTGTCCCATCTTGTCGATGTTCCTTGATTGAGTCCCAAACTCCTCGGCCACATCAGCCACATTCTCGTCAGTACGTACCATACGGCGACGGGGACCGAGAGTATTCAAGCCGGTCTCACGATCTTTTTGGACAAACTTGCGTATAGCAGGCGCGGTGCGTGCGTCCATTTAGCCAAAACTTATTTTCAATGAACGCACTGTTTTTGCAACACAGCACTTTTAGAATAGGTTTACAATATTTCCCAACGATGTTGAAGCGTAAAGCGATGACAGGTATGATATTGACTGGCTGTTAAGATTTCGAGTTGGAAATAGCTGTCAGTGGCATAATAATAAATGATTGAAAGATAAACTTGTATTTGGGCCACCCGTTACAAGGCCCTAACAATCCCATGCCCAGGGGCATGGATTTTATCAAAAACGGATGAGGGTGCTCTGGGAAGAAAATTCTTCGGGTAATTTTCGGTCTCGTCTGCATAAACGATAAGTGGCGGAGGAGTACGGGCTTTACGGTGACATCGACTTAGAAGGAACAATATTCAAAGGGACAGCGCAGTAGAGGAAGAACGTGACTCTGGTGGTGGACACCTCAACCACCTTAACATACAGCTGGCTAAAGATCGATCTAACTGGAGATGCTTATTGGTTGAAGCCCAGGTCCACCCCAGACTATAATGCCACCTTAAGTAGATAAGTAAGTTTTGTGATCCTAAACATCCTAAACCTCTCTTTGTTTGGTGTGCATTTTGAAGAGTGCTGCCAGGATAAATCATAACTCAGTTTTTTGTGCCTCAAATGGATGGTATAGATATCGTAGCAATTTATTTCCAGCAGAACGGTCTTATGTTACTTCCTCCGGTCCTGTAATCTCCTCTTTGGACGACAATAATCAGCTGCCTAGGTGGTGAGATTTTACACTTTTACCATATTTTTATGGCGTTTTTTGAAGTGTAAAGTTTATACCAATAAGCCCACGGCCACCCAAGCCTTGAGAGAGAAGATAAGACTCTGTGTCACTAAAACCCAACTACATTTACGCCAAGTTTGAAAATTTCACAAAAGAAACGCAAATGGACCAGCAAAGCTGAGGGGAGTATTTATCAGATGCGTCGTTCCATACATAAAGGACACTTCTCTACTTTGTGATTGATTCGAAATTTGTTACCCGTGTAGGAGCAGCAATGCAGCTTAACCACAATTCATTTTAAGAAATCCCTATTCTTCCAGCAAACCATTCTTCTTCAGTCTAACTCTGGTCAGACCAACTTAAATGTAAGGCAAGCATTAGGGATACACAGATTCAATATCCCTTTCGCCACAAAATTGGGAAAAAAACTTGAGATAGCACCGAAATTAAGCAGTATTGGGCGCGGTAAGTACGTAGGTGGGTGACCACATGGGAACTCAGTACTCCGCGTGCTGTTGGCAAAAACGCGCCACATGGGCATAGTACCCCGGCGTAAATAAATTTGAACCCTTTTCCACTAAATACACTACTACGCTAGATGCGTTGCGCATGCGGTCATTTGATGCTTTCCCACGAAACAACATAATTGCTGACGCAGCGCCTGCACCAGAGCAAGCCACACTTCAGGCGTAAATAAATGCAATTTGAATTAGGTATGTCAATCTTGTTTGTCATTTAAATAAAGTTTGATCGGTTTCCGATCTAAAAAATAATTTCTTTTAAATAAATTTAATAATTAAGTTGTACACTTTAACAAGTTAAATTGTATATCAAACGTGGACTGCACTGACTGGTAAAAAATCCACATAGCTTTTGTTATTTGAATCTTTTATTATTGCAGAATTTTTGTATTTACATAAATGTGCAATTTTCAAGCTCTCTTCAGATAAGCCCGTCCCTTAATGGAGCACGCCCTGTCAAATTTAGGGAACGGGATGTCAAGCGGAATCTGAATAAATTAACCGGTCACTTAAAAGTTCATCTTTATTGCCGCTTCTGCGATAGGTGCAGCGGTTCCATTCTTCTGAAATCATATTCTACCGTTATTCTGAAATGTTTAAGTGCAAAAATTCACTATTATGGTCCGGTACACCGCCCCTATGATGTTTTGCGGATGTTTATCATCATCGTCTAAAAAAAAATAAACCTATGACTATATCGGTTATAGCTCAACACCAAATTGACACTGATGCAACGGTCTCGGATTCTCCGTATCCCAAATTCGGCAGTTTTATTTGTTTACATATTCTTTCGAATGCAAATGTGGCTAGGTGTATGAATTTATTGCCATATAGTGGGCGTTACTCTACGTCCCGTGGTAATAAATCAGGGTATTCTATGGAATCACCTTCAGATCAAGTTCTAAAACTCGAATTAGTGATGTTCTGGAGATACCCAATTGGGAAATACGTCGATGAGTAGAAAATGATGGATCGACACTGTATAGCCTTCAAATGTTGTGGAAGGTCAAATATTGCACCCCGCCCGTTGAGGCATTCAAATACTAGCTTATTCATTGTAACCATAGATCATTGCTTAACGTAATACAATTCTATAAATTTACTCCATACTTGCACTGGTTATGTAGCCGTTATGAATTTTAGTTAAATTCTTTATAAACCTAAAAAAAAAACTAAGAACAATAAATACACTCTACAAATGTTACAAGTTTTAAAAAACATTCTGTTAAAGTTGGTCCATCCTGTGCAAAAAAAAAGATGAAGAAAGACGAAAAATTACTTTGATCTGCAATATTATCAAGCCATTCATCCTTCTATGTAATATATGTAAGCTAGGTAGGTCAAACACCACTTCAATCCCCACTTGCTGTTAGTCCCTCTCTCTCAACTTTGCCAACATTTTGTCAGTCATCCTTTTTCCCAAGCCCTCTAGGGTCTTCATTTCGATGCAGTACCTTCCGCTCTTCCAGTCTACTTAAAAATGTAAGAGGAAAGTACAGAAAGCAAACACGAACAACCAAAGATGGTCATAGAAAAGAAGGCAGTGTGAATCTAGGCGGAAGTATTTAAAAGAAAGTTCTAAAAGGGATGAAACCATACCTTATTTACTTACTTATGTGGCACTATAGTTCAGGATGGACCTGGGCCGCAACTCTTAAGCTTTTACGCACTCCAAGTCAGTTGCGGTTCCCTTCCACTTGAGCGTGCCGCCTAAGATGAGTTCTTCCTCTAATGTACTGTCCGTCTGGGTTAGATTTGATGATGATGCCGCCCGGAGCATTGGCGACTGATGCGCAGTTTTCTGACTAGGTCGATGTCGCAGTCTAGCTCGTGTAGTTCGTCGTCGAATCTTCTCTCCCAAAGCTGGTCAACTCAAACGGGCCCGAATATTTTTCGAAAGATTTTCTCTTAATTATGTCGATTTCAGGAGCGTACCCTAGTAGTTGCACAGTCTTCTGAAGTGTTCACAAATCTTTTAAGCATGGTGTTGAAAAAGTCACGTGATAGCACATGTCTAAAACCTTTTTTGACATCTAAGGTTTCGGTTAAGTCGTTACCGACCTTTATGGAGCAGCGAGCGTTCTCAATCGATATTCTGCACAAACTGACGAGTTCGGCAGAAATGCCAAAACTAGACAAGGCTCTGTATAGCTCATCCCCCTCCCTTGATTTTATTTTCTGCATGACCAACCTGTACCCCAGGTTCAATCCCTTCGCGACTTTGGAATATTATACGATAGAGAGTTAATTGATGAGATAATCCTTAAAGCCAACTCATCGCCTTGGTTTTATCAAACGATATTCTAAAGAATTTTGTAACCCTTACGTGACAAGGTCACTTTACATTACCCTTGTCCGGTTCTTCTCGAATATGCCAGCCAAGTTTGGTCTCCCTTTCAGCGAGTTCATATATCCCGAATCGAGAACATTTAACGTCGTTCTCTTCGATTTGCCTGCCCTGGGATGACCCATTCATCAACTGCTGTCTGGTTCTGTGGATTGCGCTGCCCTTTACAATTCCATTTCCTTCAACACTAACCCTCGTCTCTTCTATATTCCAACCCACCGCACCTCTTATGGTTCTAATGAACCAATCTCCCGCATGCTCCGTAAGGTCAACTCAAACCTCCCCTTTTTCGATTTAACCTGAGCACTTCTCGTCTAAAACTCGACCTCCTCCACCATTCCCTTACTTCCTAACCCTTAACTGTCTGAGTTTTTAAATTAGTTTAAGTTTGTATTAAGCGAAATAAATTGGGGCGTCAGTCCCCACCAAATCAATATAAATGCGACCTTAAAATCGATGAAAAGACATTGGGTATAGATTTGGACTTCTTGATTTGGTCCGATGGGGAGGAATTTCCTGGTCTGAAAGCGCACTGATAGGGACCAACCAGGTTGTTGGCGAAGGGTTTCAGATGTTCACAGATAAGATCTTGTAGGCGATATTGAGGAATCTTAGTCGGCGCAGTTAACGAGGTTTCCCTTTTTGTTCAGTTTTCAGTTTCAGTTTTTTATGCATTTTTATTTATGTACTTAATTTACTCTTACATGCTAGACAAAAAAATGCTTAAAAATTAGCTTAATTAACTTAAAATTATCTTATTCTAACTTACTGGCCCCATGCGGGCACTCTAAGTTAATCCTAGCACTTAAATTATGTCTTTCGACGTATCTTACAATTATACTATACTACAATATTTATATTCATTATAATTAAAACTAAGAAAACATTTTTTACAAAAAAACTTAGTAACAGGACTGTTTTTTTTTATTTTTATTATAAAACTTAAAACTAATATCCTACAAACTACCTAAAAATAAATCTTAATATACTTAACCTACTTACATCTAATACATACATACATATATATATATATACATAATATATATATACCTAATATATAAATATATGTATATATATACATGTTTTATTTTTATTTTTTTTTTTTTATTTTTATTAATTTTTTTTTTTTTTTTCTTAAATCTAACTTACTCCTACTTAAAACTATGTAAGCCGGCCATGGCTAAAAAACAAAAAATTAGGCTGACCGACTTTGCTTCACATGAAGCTACCAAGTATTGGAGGAATTCGACGACGAATTATCCTCTCCTTCAAAAAGCCACCAAAATTGTTGGTGCTGCTGAGCAACATCTCTCCTGTCGCGACTCCCTACCGCCCTACTGAACCGGAGACGCTCCGCACTGCCGTGTGCGACGTCTCTGTCGTAGTTGAGTCGCCTGTCCGCAGCCTTTCGAGCAACGTGGAAGATTAGCGGCACAGCCAATCTGTCCTGAATCAGACCTTTGCTATCGAGGTAGAGGAACGCTTCTGGAGGAACATAGCCGTCAAAGCGAACTCTCTCATGATACATATAATTAGGGTAGTAAGCCCCAGAGATCAGGTTGTTCGACGATGTCATTGCTCTTGCAATGTGCCTTCGAGTCAACTTAATAACAAAATTGTCCACTCTTATTAGGTTCGCCCTATTGTACAAGACCTCATTGCGATAGAATTTTATGTACTCAGACTCTGGTGTTCTGTATAAGCGAAGACAAGCCCTAAGACAAGCCCTCTCAAATACCCGAATCTTTTGCAATAAACTTGCTCTTACGTTGAACCACACGGGACATCCAAATACAAGCATAGGCCGGATAAGGGCCATGTAGCAGATCACCTTCACCCTCGCATCGAGTTGGCTGTTATAAAACAGTCTGTTTGTAAGGGCAAAAGCACCTCTGGCTCTGGCCAGAGCAACATCTATATGTTTGTTAAAATACAGATATTGATCTAGCCAAATCCCAAGGTATCTGACTACATTTCGACAAGCAAGTGGCTGTCCATGTTGTCCCACGATAGAGAACTTTCGCCAATTCTTTCTGGTATCCCTAGAGGCCCCAGACAAAGGCGTCCTAAACAGAATGGTTTCCGACTTCTGAAAGTTGATTTTCAACTTCCAGTCATCGCAATATTGTTTAATTTTGTCAAAGTCACGTTGCAAAAGTGTATTAATGACCTCAATCTTTGGACCTGATCTGTACGCAATTAAGTCTTCTGCGTACGCTATGGCATGGTGAAGTGAACCTATCAGATCACTTGTATAAATGTTGAATAGGATCGGCGAATTTACCGCACCTTGTTGCAGACCGTTTTCAATTTTAAATGTTCCAGCGGAAGTCACATCGGCATTCTTCACGATGAACTGTCTACTGGAGAGCATATCAAAAAGAATATACAGAAGTGGTTTACTAATGCCCAACCTGTCCAGCTTGAAGAAGAGTCCCTCTAACCATACGGTGTCGAAGGCCTTTTCCAAGTCAATCAGGCAGGCACCAGTGCACTGTTTCTTGCCTTTGTTCCATTGGATATCAGAAACCAGTTTAGACGCAGCATGAGTGATATCATGCCCCGCCTTGAAACCGAATTGATTATCCGGAACTATATGTTTGTCCTCAACCCACTTAGTCAGGACTCTATTGATCACCTTCTCGAAAACCTTACTGATGTTTGGAAGAAGACTGATCGAGCGGAGATTCGCCGGATTGGAAGTATCTTTATTCCTTTTGGGAATGGGATGTACCACCGCAGTTTTCCAATGCGCTGGATAATGTGCATTATTCATTGCATTATTAAACAGGGTGGTATAAATGTCCACCGCTTCTAGTGGGAGATGTCGAAGCACAATGTTCGGTATTTCATCGGTTCCCACTGATTTCCTACTTCTAAGTGATTCGAAGATCGTTTGGAGATCTTCCTTCGAAATGAACGGTGGTAATACCCTTTCGTTGGTGATGACATTATTTGTCATGTTCTCGTCACTGAACTGGGTAAAACCCGAGCTCTCGAATCGCCAATTCACAATTTCATTTCGAAGGCAGGCATTGTGCACAAGGACTCGACTCTCCAGGTCGTGGTTCGGGCCAATGATGTCATTCCCCTTGTACACTTCCTGGAAAGTCGCTCCTATAGCCTCTACCTTCTCCTGCGGATCCTCGATCACAAAGAAGTTGTCATCATCAACGGCCTCACTTGGATCAATGCCTGCTGCTACAAGTATTTGTTCGTTGTTCGTCGTTCGGGTGATTCTAAGACATGGAAGGTCGTTCTGATTATTTCTCCGAAATATTTTATTTATTTGCGGGAACATATTCGGGTTGCTGGTGTTTACAGCCCGAATTTTATTGTTCCAATACAAATTTACAGAGTTTCTGTAATTTTCCCTTATTAATGTTTGGAGGTTTTTAATCGACGACTTCAATGTCATGATCTCCGGGTTATGTCTGTCAGTAAACCGTCTGTACAAGGTTTTTAGTCTTGACAGCAGCCTACTTTTTTGTCGGTGCAGTGCGTCAATAGTTGCGTTGCGGAATAAGTCTTCTTCGTCAGTGTGTTGATACCGAGGTATCGTTTTGTCCATAGTTCGTTTAATTGTCTCGTCCATTAGTTTTAGATACCCGTCAATCTCCTCGTTTGACAGATTTCTATTGGACGGTGGATAGAGCGAATTCGAGGAGAGTGCTCTCGTCAGCGTTCTGGAAAAGTGTGTCCAACGCACCCTACTATAATTGTAGGAATACCTTTGAACAAACTCTTCCAATTCCGCAGTTTCGTTGGGAACAATTATTTCGGTGCTGAGACCGCAATGGTCACTGTCATACACGAAAGTGCGTAGACAGTTTGTAGTTTGTTGGTTAGTGCATGTCAGTTGTATTCGTGAGTCGAACAGTAGAAGATCCAAATAGGACCCGTGTCTGGGAAACGACGGACTATCAGTCGCCTTAAGCCCGAGTCGATACATTATGCTGTGTTGACCCCACCAATTGAACAGTAGGTTCCCTCTAGTATTTGGTATATTATTTCCCCAATCACTATGTTTGGCGTTGAAATCTCCGCCGATAATAAAATAGTTGTCTTCCAATTCCAGCCTCAGGAATCGAAAAAGTGTCTCGAGCTCTGAGATGAATAAGGTGGAATGAGTAGCCTTAGGTGCGTAGACAGACACCATGTATAACCGCTTTCCACTACGGAGAGGGATGTACATGACGCATGCTTCCAGCACCTGGAACCTACGTACTACACGACTGTATACTCTTTTGAAACGCAGTCCCTTTCTTACAAAGATCGCAACGCCTCCACCTTGAATGGAATTGGGTCGGTTTCTTCGTAATATTTCATACCTTCTGTGCCTCATCTTGTGTCTTTTGGTAAGCTTAGTTTCGCTAACCAAAAGCACATCAGGGGCTTGGTCTTTAAGCAGCTTAAACAGTGCGGCTCTTCGTTCGAACCTAATCAGTGAATTAACATTCACTGCAAGGACCTTCAGGGTTTGCTCCGCCATGTACGTACCCATTACGACTGGAGGTGCGTTAGGCCCGGCAGCAACGCGTATATTTGATCTACCCGCGTAGCCTGTTCCTGTATTTGACGCTGAAGCTGAGCCATCTGCCCCTGAATAGAGAGCAAGATAGCCAGCATGTCAGGTACAGGTTCTGGAGCTCTAGGCGCTGGGGCCTGAGAAGCTACCTTTGCTTGTTGTACCGTAGTTCCCCTACCTGCCGCCATTTGGGCGTAGGTAACTTGGGGAGTAACGGCTGGTGTTTGTGCCTGCACGAGTGGACGTTTAACTTCCACTTTCTGCTGCCGAGCCAGATTTACTCTTTTGATGTATTGGAATTTGGGACAACCCCGATAGTTTGCGGTGTGTCCCGTGTTCCTACATAAAGCACAAGAGAGTTGGCTTTTTTCAGACGCTCCGTCCTTACCTAGAGCGCATTCCTCGGATTTGTGGTTCTTTCCGCACTTCACACATCGAGGCTGCATTTCGCAGTTCGACGCGGCGTGCCCGAACCTTTGGCAGCGAACACATTGTAAAATGTTTTCGCTCCTCTTTAATTTTTCCCAGTGGACAACCTGGTAGTCTAGGACTTTTATACTCCTTAGACCGTCCAGTTTACTGTTGGGACTTAGCTGGACCAGGAAGAACGGTAGTTTCCGCTTCTCCCTTTTAGCTCTAGCCGTGACAAATGGCTTGACCCCCACGAATTTGAGCCCTTCGCACTCCTTCTCTTTCAGCAGTGCAAGGAGCTCCTCCGGATCAGTCGACGGTTCTAACCCCCTCAGCAGCATTGTTTGCAGCTTCTCACCCTTAGGGGTGTAGGAGAAGAACTCCGTCGTCGAATCCTTCAATAAACTTTTGATTTTGTGGTAGCGCTCCACTGTGTTACAGTGGATCGCATGCCTATCTACACTTAGTCTTTTAATAAAAAAATTACAGCCTATGGCCGACTTACATAGCTCGATAGTGTCCTTTAACTCCAATTTAAAGGTATTAATTGGTGGCACTTTTTGTTTGGTGGGTTTCTGCTCTTGTTGTTGTTGTTGTCTCTGCTGTTGTTGCTTTTGCTTGTGTTGTTGTTGATGCTGTTGCTGTTGTTGTTGTTGCTGTTGATGTTGCTGCTGTTGTTGTTGCGGCTTATTTTTCTGTACTTTTTGTTGCTTATGTTTTTGTTGTGCTTGTACATCTGATTTTGTCAATTCTTGTGCCGGTTTTGGTGTTTTTTGTTTTACCAATGGTTGTTTCTGTTGTTGTTGTTGTTGTTGTGGAAGCTCCACGTTTATATTTTGTTGTCCCTGAGGTCTTTGGAGTAGTCGCTGCTTCTCCATCTCCCTCCTTGCCACTTGCTTTGCTTTTATAGCTAGCACTTTTTGTTGTAGCTGCTTAATGCTACTGTGCAGAGCCTCGACCTCCTCGTCTTCGTCATCTGACTCAGATGCAGCGAGGGATGCAAAGCTGTTGTCTGCTCCCATGTAGTGGCCTTCACCTCCGTCGGATATAAATGGACAGTCGTTATTATCCGACTCTTGTCTCCTTTTCTTTTCTGCTGCGCTTTCTGCTATCATCGCAGCCCTCCCCCGCACTCTACCATGCAGCATTTCTAACGAAGCTGAATGCGAGCGCGTAACGATACTCGGAGTCGGCTCCAACTTCCTCCTCCTCTTTGTGCCAGTGTCTGTTATCGTTGTTGTTGTTGTTTTCGAGTGTACTGGCTTAACGGCTTGATCATCAGACGACATCATGCCATCTGCTGACCCCGCTATTGGGATAGCGGACCGCTTAGTTCCACTCATCGACTTTGCTTTAACACTTTATTATTGCACCTCTTCGTGATATTAAATAAAGAGAAAAAAAAAAAAAAAAAAAACACTTTATCTGTGGTTGGGAATCGAACCCACAACCCCGAAATTTGTTGGCCAAGTCTTTACGCCTTTGGCTACCGAACACTTGTGAAACTGTTAGCTAAAACTATACTTCTTTATTTTTAACACTGGTAAAGCCGAACATGAAATACTTCCGATCTCTGCGGAGGTCAAAGAACGACTGAAGTTTCCCTTTTTGTGGATCGGACAAAAGATTCTGAGTTTCCATTCATCAGCCATACACTCTTCTGACCAAATCGGCGAAATGTGTTTGGTGCATGCTTTCCGCACAGCAATTTCCAGCAGTTTCGAATACCTCGGTCAGTAAGACGTCAGGTCCAAGTACTTTGTTGGATTTCAACTAAGATATTGCTATCCCTACTTCGTTTTGATCAGATGAACGAAGGTGTTGGCTATCATCGTCTAAGTTGAACGGACTATTCTGCTTGATGACGGGATATTGGCCTTCTTTGCCGTTACACAGTCTGCAGAAAAAGTTATTGCATATTCGCAGCACGGACTGTGACTCTATTACAAGGTTTCCTTCTTCATCTCTACAGGCTTCTGTACGGGTTTTCTTGCCTTAACACATTCTGTTTACCTGGTGGTAAAAATTACCTACGTTATTTCTGGGAGTACAACCTTGCAATATATCCGGTCGCCCGTTCTTTTTTCTTCTTCTGGAGAAGCCAGTATTCTTGCCGTCTCTTTGCACGCACTTAAATGATTTAAGTACCCTTAAAATGTTTGCACACTGCGCGGGCGAAAGAAAATCAAGGAGTATGGAAAGAGAGGTACCGATGAACGTTGGTTTTAAATGTTTGAAGGTTATAATGGCTAGAAGCTAAGCAGGACATTCCATAAGCGAGTAGTACGACTTTGGAACGAATCACGATATTTTAGAGTACGTCCGAAAGTGGGATTGGGGGTATACTGATGAGCATT
Source organism: Volucella zonaria (assembly GCA_963966105.1). NCBI lineage: Eukaryota > Metazoa > Arthropoda > Insecta > Diptera > Syrphidae > Volucella > Volucella zonaria. Next base: position 339,333,319 of record OZ014530.1, read on the forward strand.
CATAGCGAGCCGGGTGTTACGATTAAAGGTTTGAAGGGGCGGAATGATACCGGCGATTTCTATGGAGCACTGGTGGTGGAAATAGCGATAAAACAGAGTGAGGCACAAGACATTACGTCGGTGTTCGAGGGTGTCCATTGTCTAAGTGACATTAGTATCACCTCTGAGTTTTATCGCACGGTTTTGAATCCCATCTAGCAAGTGCAGAGATGTTTTGGGCATTGTACTCCATTTCGGATTAGTAGGGGTGAAGTATTTCTTACATCGCTTGAGGAAACCTTGACATTTCGCAGCATTTTTGACGAATATGTGGTCATTCCAACGTAAGTTGTCATTGACACACATATCGAGAATGGAAAGTTTTTCGGTTTCGATGATGCAAGTGCCATTCATGGATAATGGCTGGATGTTCAAATTTCGCTTTAACGACAGCAGACAGCGTTGTGTTTTTTTGGAAGCATTAAATACTACCCTGTTAGTGGTTCCCCAATTAGTTATGCCGTTATTATCAGAATTTAATGAGCTTAACATACGCTGCAGTTCCCGTTCTACAGCCGAAGAGCAGACCCCGACATGAGTCCGGTACGAATATGAAAAGCAGAGAGTACTGTCGTCAGCAAAGGAATGTATTGAATTAGAAGTACCAGAAAGAAATTGTTGATGAAAATTAAAAAGAGTGTCGGAGGCAGAACGGAGCCCTGTGGCACATCAACATTTATCTTGTGGAAATCATACTTGAAACCAACTAAGGGAACTTGAAGAAGAGATTCATCCATCCCAAATACACCCATTTTAGACAAAAGAGCCTGATGCTAAATTCGGTCAAATTCCATCCATCTGGACCAGCGGATTTGTGAATATTAAGATCCGTAATAACTCTTGCTACTACACGAGCGCAAAAGTGGATTTGTCCCATTGAAGATTCGAAGCACTCAAGTGTAAGCGAAGACAACGCACAATCGGGGAGTGTTGATCTAGCCGCAAAGTGTGGAGCAAGCAGATTGGCCTTTTCCAAAGATCTGACAGCTGAAATGTCATTGTAAATGAGCGTTAGGATGGAGGATGAGGCAGAAATTCAAATATTTTTGACAAACGACCAACAATTTATACTACTTTTGGGACATTGTAGTATTTTCTGCCTCAGTTTTTGGTCTTATTTAAATTTCACACTGTTAAGAAAGACCTTTTCTCTGTCGGGTTGGTCTTGAAGGCCCAAAAAACTCGTAGAACTTAACCCTCATACTTCGTTTCAGCGCCACTTTGTACGCTTCTTCTTTAGCTGCACATGCTTGCCGGCATACTTCATCAAACCAGGAATTTCTGTGTGGTAGTTGGGTGAAACCCAGCATATCAGCTGTGACATCTCTGATGGCGCTTTGGCAGCATATCCACTGGTCTTCGGTGCTCGATGCTGGCGGCATAGGGGTTCTTGAGAGATTTCGGGTTAGGCGTTCGACGATGAGTCTGGCGGTCTATTGCAATTGCGACTTTTCTACGTTGTATTTCCTCACGGTAGTTGTTCTTTGTTGTGCCACTTGGGAAATCCGCATTCGCACCTCGGCTGCAACAAGGTGGTGATCCGAGAATTTTGGCTGCCCGGAATGTTTGGACGTCCAGAACACTGGAGTGTTGCTTTATGTCCGTCTCTAAATGATCAATTTTATTCAGCGTTTCATAATCCTGAGACCCCCATGTCGCCTTGTGCATATCGTCCCGCCGTAAAGACAATAAGCAGAAGTCCGTTTCCAGATATGATGTCATGTAGACTATACCTACCAACTGTCTATCAAACATATCCTCCTTTCCTATCCTGGCGTTAAAATCGTACTAGGCAACGTCACTTCGGACATTGCTCATTTGTCTTGTTGAAGAGCTCGTAGAAACGTTCTTCGGTGGCGTCGTCCTTGTCCTCCGTAGGGGAATGAACGCATATTAGGCTTATGTTAGCGAATTTAGTCTTGTTTCAGATTGTCATGAGACGTTTACTCACGTGTCGGTAGCTCAGGACTTCTTGTCTAAGTCCGCATATGGCAAATCCGCATAAGCGTTGTTTCTTTTCCCTATAGCAATCACCACAGTAATGGGTGACCAGATAGCAAAGATAGTATTTCCCGCTGTCAAAATATTCAGTAAGGTTTACCCTTTCATCATGAATTGTTTTACGCTTGCCGAACGTGCGGAAATTAATAAAAAATTATCGAAAAAATTATCTGGCTCAGTTTCAAATACGCAACGTGAATTTCGTCGTGAGGTCGGTCATCATCATGGCTTCAGTGTGCAGGCAATTCCTCGCATCGTGGAAAAGTTTGAGCGTGAGTACACTCTTTTTGACCTTAAGCCGCCAACCAGGTAGAGATTGGTGCGAAATGGAGAAAGCATCGTCGCCGTAGCTGTCGGTATCGAGGAAGATCCATAAATGTCGATTCGGCGCGGATCAGCTTAATTGGGTTCGCCAGAGAGTCAACCCGGCTTATTTTCCAGTTGGATTTGGGCCTATATCCATATAAGATTGCGCTAATGCAAGAATTGAAGCTGGAAAACGCTTCGAGTTCGCTGATTGGGCGCTGGAAATGTTGGCCGGAGATCCGGATTTTGGCCAAAAAATCATTCTTTCGCCCGAGGCCCATTTTTGGCTCAGCTGCTATATCAAATAGCAAAATTGCCATGATTGGATCGAACAAAATCCACAAGTGTTCTGTCAAGCATCAATGCATCCACAAAGATTAACTTGGTGCGGTTTATGCATGGCGTCATTAACGGACCTTATATTTTTCGAAATGTGGAAGGACACACGGTTACCGTCAATAGTCTCAGGTATAGAGCGATGTTAACCGACATTTTGTGGTCGGAGCTCGAAAATATCGACATATCCGAGCTGTGGTTCCAACAAGATGGAGCTATGCAAGCTTCGCAACGCTTGAATTTGTGACGGAGAAATTTGGCGACTGGTTCATCTCAGGGAGAGATGGATCATCAACTGGCCGCGATTATGCGATTTGACATTACTTGATTATTTTCTCTAGGGCTATTTTAAGTTCTTAGTCAACGCTAACAAGGCAACCACTTTGGACGAGATCGAGGCCAACATTCGACATGCTATTGCCGGAATAATGCGGCACATATCGGACCGAGTCATCAAAAATTGGATCGATCGCTTGAAGCACTGCCAGCGAAACTGAGGCGGCCATTTGAATGATGTGCTATTTCACACATAATGGCATGAACGTAGCTTCAAAATAATAGCCAGAATCAATTTTATATCTCACACTGTCGTTGTCTTATTTGAATTTTTTTCCTTCCCCACTCTATATATGGTGTACGAGTATCACAGTTTTTCATCCTCCTTATATCCGGTCCATACCATCGCACTTTTTGGATAGCGGTGATATCTGCTTGATCGTAATCAAGGGCCTCTGCCTATTTTTCGGTTGCACGTGGCTTGTTAAGCGTCCGAACTTTCCAAGGGCAGCCCCGAAGGTCATTGTCCTTTAAACGTTTACTAGGGTTGTCAACAGTGCACCCATTTTTATCCGAGGCCATTAGTTGGTACGTCAAATGTTTTTATCTCTTCCGTATACCGTTGTGAGCCCTATGATAGAGTTGGCCAGTATTAAGCTACTGGCAGGGTATGCCCTCGCCATTAAGGGTTTACTCATGCAGTTCACCGGGACCACCACTGGGAGGAAGGCAAGTACTTCGCTATGAACTTGATTGCTGCGCTACTCACCCTATCCAGGCTATATGTCACTCAGCGGTTTGCCGTTGACGCACCACTATTCTTTTTTTTTAGAAATTTCTGCAATCAAGCTGTTAATACATCCTTTGATGTTCTATTTATAAGGGCTTAAGGTAATGGTTCATTTTCATGTTACACTTGCTACTCCCATGAATGAGTTATTTGTAAAGCAATGAATTTGACGACATAGAAATGGGTCAATAAGCAGACACAACGATGATGGGAAAATGATGTTCTTTTCTTCATTCACTCTGTATCTATGACTGCATCAACCAAATCTTGACTAAAAAACTTAGCCTAACTTTGAGTCCAGCAGTTAATTTCGACATGAAATTCTCATGATGAATAGACACATCTGGACTTTTTAACACCTAAAGTCCCTAAATTGATATTACGCTTATGTAGAACTTAGAGAGTAGTAACAATCTTGATGGCTGATTTTCATCTTGATAGTCTGCTTATTTTTACTAGAACAGCATTTCTTGAGGCTCCACTCAACAAACTAATGCACTAAAATTCCAGTATCAGAAACTTGCTTTCACTCGACTGTTTTCGGGTCAACAGAGAAGGAGGCAACGTTGACCTTCAGGGGTGATCCAAGAAATTTAAACCCAAATTTGACCAAATATGAAAGCTGTTCGAAGCGGTTTGGAGGACTTCGACGTAAATAAAACTAGTTTTTTCGGGATCTTTGAATCAAAATAAACTCCTTGAATTATATTCCACAGGTCAACTACAAATCAAATACAAAAACATTCAATTCAGTCACACATTTTACAAGTTTTCAACTTTGAAAAACTTGTTGTGTAAATACAATAAATCCCAACCCTGCTTACAATAATTTTTAAAATATATATACATTTTCTAAATGTTTGTAAGTACATTAATAAAAATTACAAAAATGTAGTCAGCTTATAATTAATGAAACCGCTGAGTAAATTCGTTCCAAACAACCTAAATCATCACCACATTACAATACAAAATCATTCAACCTTAAACAAAAGAAAAATGATTACATCTGTGCATACTGGTAAATTTTTAATATTTTTGAATTTAATGTTAATTTATTTATTTCAGGTTCTTGGTCCAAAATTAATGGAAAACAGAAAACCATTTCAACTGCGAAAGATTCTGATTGTTTACAATTTTGTTCAAGTGATATTTAGCACATGGCTATTTTACGAGGTAAAAATAAAAAAATCCAATTAGTGTAGATAATTGTATGTTAAGGGCATGATTTATGTTTAATTAGGCAAGCATTGGAGGTTGGCTCAATGGATATAACCTGAGATGTGAACCAGTTGATTACTCCAACTCACCGAAGTCATTAAGGGTAAGTTACGAAATGAAAAACTAAAAACATCGAAAATGAAATCATGTAAACGTATCATTAGGAATAATTATTTGTTGTTTTAGTAAAAATACATATCTAGCTACTTATGTTTCTGTTTTCATTTTTAATCATTTACGAGAGCCTGAGGTTCCCAGTGCGCCACCACTCATGGCTTATCATACGCAATCCACTACACCTTCATAGAAACAAGCACCTCAATTTTTTAACGCTTTTAGAGAACATTCCAATATTTCACATATTTTAACAATCTCCATGAATTTTTATCTGAGAAGTGTTTAAGTTTTTGGACCTGCTAGTCAACAATGCTGAGTTAAAGGTCAAAAGAAGATCTCATCGCCTTTATTTTCCTAAATTCCAGCTTTTAATTAATTGTGGCTTGTTTAGTGTGAATGCAAGCAACATTACTGTAGTCTTCATAATGTGTTTCAGTTATGTCACTCTTCATCTTGAGCCTTGGTTCGCTCATATTTGCGCTGTTCAAAAAACATCTCTAAGAAAAATAGTGGTGAGAGCATATAAACCAAACGTACTCCGGTTTTAACTCAAACTCACCTTTGTAGTATTTGGAAATATCATTATTCTTTCCTAAGCCGTTCAAATCGCTTATAAAATGCTCTACCAAATCCTTTATTCCTTTGTCATCATATCCTACAAAATCCAAACAAGGATACATACAAAGGTGTTAAGAAATGGTTTGCGTACGTCTTCTTACCGATATTTCGGTATCTGCCTTCGTTTCACACAGTTTTATACATTTCTCTACCAGCGCTTCTATTCAGAGCCAACCAATTTTCTAAACGATCCTTAGTCCTTTATTTTTTTCAATTGATCAACCATAAAAGAAAATCCAACGGTTACTCTCCCTCCCTCTCTTTCGACGCCGAATCATCAGCCAATCAGCATACCATCACCAATTTTGTTGACATCTTCTTCAACAAATAATCATAGCGCAGACTACCTCAAGACGTCTCATTTAGACCCTTTTCTAGCAAACCTATTATCCTTTTTTTTTTTTTCTTTTTTTTTTTAGTTGTAAATGCATTTTTTTATTTTCTAAATCATTAACTCTTACATACTAACAAAAAATGCTTAAATGCTAGCTTAAAATTGCTTAACAAACTTATACTAACTTACTGGCCCCACACAGGCACTCTAAGCTACTCTAAATTCTTATATATATGTCTTTCGACTTTGTTTTCATTTTATACTTATATATACTTATTTTCTATGCTTAAGGCTAAGAAAAGAATTTAACAAAAAACTTAGCATATGGACATAACCAACCTATTATCCTATTCATATGGAAATGTACCACACTTAATGATGAATTCTTATCTTATATACTATTCCCTTTCTCTCCTTTTTCAGCTATCGTTGAGAAAATGAGAATTTCATTTGGTTTGAAGGACCTCTTTCGTCCCCTTATCGTCCAATTATCGATCCATATTTTATATGAAGAACCAATAGACCCTCAAGATCGGCATATACACAACAAGAAACCATGTTGAATTAGTAACCTTCTTCCTAAAGGAACTGATTTCAATAATATATATGTATACCCAGTCTTGATCCTTTTCATATTTTCTGTCCCCGACTTTAAACATATTTTATTTGGTCGCTTTCGGTGTTCCACAAGGCAGTCACCTAGGTCCTCTGTTTTTAATCCCAACTAAAAACGAACTTGACCCGCTAATGATTCCAAATTCTTCCAAGCGTGATCTCTCTTTCAGCGAGTTCCTATTTCCAGAACTGAGAGCAATTCTTCAGATGTGCATTGAAATATCGGGATACGAGCACTTTCTTCTAAAACTCTTTCCCGAATATAGTCGTTTCTTTGCCATTCAAACCAACAAATATTCAACATGCATCGATATTTCCTCTCAAATTATAATTCCGCACTTGATGTGAGTAAATATTTCAAGACTACTAATAATCCCAGTCACGCTTCAACCAATGGCATCATCAGCGGTGTTTTCACTTTAAAAGAAAAACTTGTAAGACATTGAACACACATCATATGGTACATTCGGTACTTCGAAGAATCTAAGGGGCGTGCATATAGGTGAAAATGATGTACAGGTATTTCGGGGAACCGCCATGATTTTCCAAAAACTATTGGTCAAATTCCATTAAATTTAAGTACATACATACAAGTAGTTATATTGCCGTGCTAACTTTGTAAAACTTATTCGCAAACTTAGCTTGCTTCAATAATCGCTAGTTGTTACAAGTTCTCGTGTCGCTTTTGCTTTTATACAATGAAATAAGAAAGTTTTGAGGAATCTCAAGTCCAATCGATACCTACATAGTTCTTCATTGTTAAATTAAGTTATGTTTTGCGTGTTCACTATGAAAGAGCACAACATAAATAGTGGGCTTTGCATTTATATAGGACGTCCAGCAAGCAGTTTTTAAAGCGGAACCAACGGATTTTGAAGTCGTTAAGATTTTCTGTTCAATGCAAACGTATGTAGATACTCCTATGGTTGGACAAAAGTTGTATGCTGCACATCAATCGTGCTATTAAGAGGAACGTCTCCTGTATTTTAAGTGAACTCCTGACAAATATAAGCCTTAATTCCATTGAATTCCCAAATATTTATGGAAACATTCATACGCCTTGCCTTCGCTCTCCGCCAATTGATTGATACCAAAGCAGATCTTGTACTGGAGGCACAACCTCTACCTCTGGTATGTGTCGAGGCCGATCTAAACGTCTTGATGATCTTAGGATTACAGGACCCAGTACTGTACCAAGTGGAAAACCCTTCCTAAGATTTTAAGTTTAAGCCACAACCACCATGTTGCTCCCACTAGCGGGCCTTCCTCTTCAAAGCCCGGTCCGAAGTCCCATTATTCCCGTGACTTAAGTCCTGGTATGGACTACCTGTGGTCCTGCCAGCTTGTAACTGGTCAAATCATAGCAACCTTTAGAAGCGTTAAGTTCAGAAAACCGTTACGATAAGACCAGTACAATATTTGCTCTACCCTAGCTTTTACAATTGATTACAATGTAAGTTTTAGTACATACGTACAAAGGGGCGCTCGTATATTTGGCATCCACGCATTACGAAAGTCTTGCATTCTCGAACTAGCTTAGAAGTTGTAAGAGAGTTCAACAAGACTCCAAACGTAGCTTAACTATCGCTTCCAATAAAGATGCTTCGCCTCCTCTACCAATTCTTCACAATAGAGTTTGTTGCCATCAGAATTGCGTATATCTCCGGTTGGAAGAAGCAAGTTTCCCGAACGAAGAGTGAAATCGAACGTTGTCATCCTTCAGAAAGCCAACAGCGCCACATACTAGATCTGTTTTGGAGCCATCAGTCAGAGCCCGTCCGAAACCAGTTGTGGGCACAGGGAAAGTCGGTTTCGTTTTTTTTCCGCAGTAGGAGTGTCATTGCATCAGACGGCATGTCTGAGTCAAAAGACAGTCGGCACGCAAGATCATCAAAGCTCCAGTGGGTGTTGTACCGTTTTTTTTTAAACGGAAGATCGCTTTGAGATTTGAGAGGCGTAGGAGATTTATCAATGCGGTTGGAGCGGAGCCAATGTCTTGTCGACATCTCATTTGCACTGCCAGAAGGCCGACATCGCCTTAGAGGACATGCTCAGTCCATAGAAGTTCGTTATCGAGGATGATACTCAAATACTTAGATTCTTTGCAGAATTGGATGGCGATGCTTTTAAGCACTAGATGAGTCAGACTAGTTAGCTTCAGAGGATTGACTAAAAGTTCATTTCTGGTCCAGAAATCGTCGTCTACGTCTAGGGCTGACTGCATTGTAGACACGATCCAACCAACAGTGCAGCTACATTATCTGTGTATGCTTGTGCTTATAGGTCAGAACTATTGAGCGCGTCGAGTAGTGAGTCGATCAATATGCGCCATAGCAGTGGAGATAGAAACGCGGCATCCATAATTAGTATCCTATTCACCAGCATTGCTTTTATCCATAAAATTAGTGATTCGTCTACGCCATGTTGTCTGGCCGAGCTACAAATGCCGTCAAAAGCTGTGTTGTCGAAGGCACCGTCAAGATCGATGAAAATGCCCAGAGTGCATTCCTTCTTTCCGTGTACAACTTCAACTCTACCTACCAGATTTTGAAGCTCACTCTCGCAAGATTTTCTGCCTTGGTAAGCGTGTCATATTGCAGACAGATGATGCATTCTCACGGCAATTTTGCGCACATGAATCACAACCATTCTGAAGCACTTTTTCTTTTTCGATTTTCGGTATAAAGACAGCAGGGCATATATCATCAGTGCCAAACGACTTGAAGCCATCAAAGAAAGCAACAGCATATTTAATGGCCTCATCCGCCACCACAACCGATGAGATATACCAGCTACGAGGCGTTGTGTTATTCTGTTCATTAGCAAGCTGGTTATGATTAGGTTGGGAAGTGAGCCTCAAACATGGGATGGACTTTCGACTCAGTGTAGGTGCCATTAGATTTTCTGAGTAATTCCAAACAGGTTGATCTTCTCCTTTTGAAGCCTTTGACCTGCTTACAGGTTTCACCGACAGTTTCGTTATTTTCGCAAAAGTCCTTATAAGAGCCACTCTCCGAAATCCAAATTAGCTCTTTGTATTCTTGTAAAGACTTCAGTCTTCCACCAAGTGACCTGTTTTCTGGTTTCTTTGCGAAGACGCTGCAGATCTGAGTTCCACAATGCTTTCTGACTGGGCATGTCAGTCCAAAACACTTGGTGAGAGTAACGTTTAGGTTGTGAATAGTTTCCTCTAGATTTTGTTTTGTCCAGAGCTTAGGGGGAGCACTGTTGGACTTGCTGTGCTCCTTCTTAAATCGTGTTCAGATGGTCTTCCGCGGATTCCTCGTCTTCAACAAAGTCGGGACCTCGCATCTGATTCTGAATTCGATCTACCTATGGTCTATCATGGAGACCTCTGTATACATATATACTTTCCAGCCGTTGGATAGCGTTAAGTGTAGTACCTGGGCGAGTGTCTAATTCACGGCAAAATTTATGTTCAGCAATCGTAGTAATATGTCACTGCCAAATTGAAGCACCATACACCAAGGACTATAATAGGCTTGGGAATGTTTTTATATCATTGACAAATCGTACTTCAGGTTAAATGCCAGTGCCTTATCTTAGTTGCTTGGCTACAGACAAAAGATTTCTGAAATATTGAAGTTTTTACCAGCACAAGCGTTTTTAAATGACTCATAGCTCCGTTTCAGCCGTAATATCTTTACTCAGAATATTTCTGTCTGAATATTTCGCCTGAGAAGTTCTCAGATATCGTTAATCACACCTTCAGTCTTGTTATTGAACCCTCTTAAAGGTTGATACTGACTTCCCCTAATTAATCCCAGTTAGCCATCAGCATTTTTTTGGAAATTCTTTTTGATTTCGCTGATCCGTGTCAAGAATTTGATTGAATGACTATCAGAACTTGCAGTTCGTTCGAAATATTATTAAAAAATTTGAAGTTCGATGTGCTCATTGAATAAACATTTGAATTTATGATATCTGATCATTCAATTAGCACTAATGTTATTGTTGCTAATTGTTACTTTACATCACCAAAAGTGCAAGTAATGATAGAGTACAATCAAATATCAGATATTGTAAAGATGTAGTATTTATTGGTTATGAGTGGACTGGATTAGAAGATGATTTAATCTTTGCAAATGGCAATTCTACTTTGACATTTGTCAAGTAGATAGATACAAAATACATGCCGGCAAGATATGAATCGCTGTACTCCTAAAGAACAGAACGCTGAATAATTGTTATGACCGCTAGGGAGACAACTTTTCATCGAAAATCATCGTGAGCGACGAGGCCTATTTCCATCTCTGTGGATATGTGAATAAGCAAATTATTGCTTCTGGGGCACCGAAAATCCGCGAATAACCCAGGAAGTGGCTCTTCCCTCTCAAAGTTACTGCATGGTGTGCTGTATGGAGGCGTCATCGGGCCTTATTTTTCCGAAAATGCCGCGGGCCAAACGACTACTGTGGACGGCGAGCGGTACAGAGCCATGCTCAACGACTTTCTCCTTCCTAAATTGGACAAATTGGGATTGGAGAACATATGGTTCCAACAGGATGGAGTAACGGCGCATACTACACAAGCTAGCCACAATCGAAATTCTGAGGTCTTCATTCCCGGCTCACCTAATCTCTCGTTTTGGCGATTTGCACTGGCCGGCAAGATCGCCTGATTTAACCATTCCAGATTTCTTTTTGTGGGGTTTTTTTGATGTCGCGAGGCTATGTCAACAAGCCTCAGACTCTGGAAGCCCTCAAAGAGAATAACCGTCAAAAAGTCCTGGCAAGAGTGATGGAAAAGGCCACAATTCGGCCCCGAATGGCCATCAATTCTGGCGGCGGTCACTTTACCGATGTCATTTTCTCAACTTAATGGAACAAAATTTATGACCTGAAGCAAACATAACCCAAAAGCAGAACCGAATTTTTAATTCATAAAAAAAATTACAGCCAAAGAACATCGGATGACAGCTTTGGCGCCACCTTGTGCATACATATGTGTAGGTAGGACCTGATCCACCAATTGCGGGAGCACTGCGACCTAAAAGATTTCCTGTACCAAAAAATCAGTATGAGAAAAGGGAGTTTCTATTCCTTTGATGGAATTGAGATTTTGAGAATTTCCTCAGGGATTACAATTTTTTTAAGGAAGTATCTTAAGGCACTTAGGGCCCTGCATTCACATAAAATATGTTCCGTAGTTTCGTCATCTTCCATACAAAGTCCACATTCAGTTTCCTATATAAGACCTATTTTGTGTAAGTGATGTTTTTCCAATGTGATGCCCCAATTGCTGAATTCGGAGTATTACGAAACAGCTCAGGACCGAAGAAAGAATCAACCAAACCATTTCTAGTCCTTTCTTCGGCTATATCATTTCCAACAAAACATTTATGTCCGGGCACCTGGCTAGGGATCACTATATTGAAATTTATTTGGAAGCGCAGAGCCTTGGGTAGACGATTATTTAACGCGCAGATCATGTCATGTCGGGGATTTCAGAGAGAAGATTCATTTGATCCATGTGATCTAAGTGCTTAATCTCTCCTGTTTGCAGTAGACTGACCGTGCTGCGAATTGCCATCTTTTTTTATGTAGAGACAGAGCGGCGTTAGGTCAAATTAGGTTAAACAGGGGTATGATGGATATGCCTTCACACAGGCAACAGGCACCAGGCACCAAAATGGGTTCATCGCGATCCCTGTGGAACCAGTTGAATATGTCTTCAAATGGCAAAAACCTAAACAATCTCCCTGGTGAATCACCCAATTTCATTGCAAAAGCCAAGAAGGCCTTCGAACTTCGTGCCGTCTATTTCCTCTAGGTTTTCGAAAATGTATTTCCCTAAAAATGTTCTTCGACTACGCGATATTGCCTCACATTCAGACAGTATGTGTGTTATGTCCAGCTTGCAGATGACTGCAGAATCTGCAAATATCCGTATCTGGCTATTTGAATCTCTTTGAGTCAGGAGTCCTGTCAGGATTCCTATTACTATCTTAAGCTTATCCCTGCTTAATTTTATTAATTTCCTAGATCTTTTGCCGTCAAAAAGCGGCCAAATATCCTTCGAGACTTGACCACCTTAGGTTGGCAGCTTTGTGACTTCTTCCTCGATAGTGCTCCCACTCTGCAAAGTGGTGGTTTGATGTTGGGAACCTTTCTATTGTCGATTACCCCTCGTTTTCTTGCAAGCTCATCCGCTTCTTCATTTTCTTTAATATCGCAGTGTCTGGCACCCAGCACAGTCTTACACGGTTCTCACTGCATAGTGCCTTGGGCACTGTGCGACAGCCGGTGACTGTATCAGAGTTGACGTTATTTGATTCCATTGCCTTGAGTGTGCCTTGGGTATCGAAGTAGATAGGGATATCTCTTTCGGATACCGATCTCAACTGCATTAGTTCAGCCGCCCTGAGGGCAGCCAGTACCTCTGATTGGAAGACGCTGCTTGCGTCCGGTAGCCTTATAGAGACTCCTACTTAGTTCTGTGACTTCTGAGAAGGAACGAGAACCTGTTCCTTCCTCCCGTTTTGAACCATCTGTGAAGATCGCAATTTTGTTTGACCTGATTATTGCATTTTTTTGGCGGGATGTCGAAGTCGGCCACGGAAGGATGGAATGGCGTTAAACCGTAAACTATAGCCGCTGTGGGGCATGAATGCATTACACCGACGATGCCGAGGCATGAAAGTCCTTGTACGACAGATTTCTCTTTTGCTTTGTTCCACCATACTACTGATGAATAGGTATATACAAGGTGCAGCAAAATTAATCACCCTATCGGAAGATGGTATAATTTTTGCAAATGGCGTCGTACGTCAATCATATTTGACGTTTGTAAACCAGACAGCTGCAGTATACAAACAGATAAGCAATGGAGCGTTATACTCCGCAAGAGCGTGGAATAATTGCGCCGATGTTTTTGACCAATAATCGGTCGGTGGTGTTAGCGCAGCATGAATTTCGACGTTGATTTCCTAATCGTTTCGCGGCAACTGAGCAAACATTCCGGCGCTTAGCTACTCGACTCGAACAGAGTGGAACCACAGGAGACCATGCAGGGCGTGGCCGCTACCGGACTGGTAGTTCGGCCGAGAATATCGCTGCTGTGGCTGCCGATGTCGCTGAGAACGAAGAAACATCAACCAGAGGACGGGCCACGCAATTGGGCATCAACAGACGGACCCTGCAGCGAATTTTAGTGAAAGACTTACACAATATGTTCCCGTACAAAGTGCAAACAGTGCATCAGTTAATGCCTCCTGACCGTCAGTCGCGTGTGAATTACTGTAAAGCCATCCTCAATCTCAACAATGAAGAGGACGATTTTGTGTCAAAAATCATCATGAGCGATAAGGCGCATTTCCACTTAAGCGGTTACGTTAATAAGCAAAATCTTCGTTTCTGGGACACTGAAAATCCGCGTGTGATGCACGAGGAGCTATTACATCCACTCAAAACCTCTGTGTGGTGCGGCGTTTATGCGGGATGAATGATTGGGCCGTATTTTTTTGAGGACGCCATCGGCAATACGGTCACTGTTACTGGAGAACGCTACAGGACATGGCGACTTCTTACTACCGGAATTGGATGAGCTGGGCTTAGTGAACACATGGTTTCAACGGTGCAACCGCACATACAGCACGTGCAACCATGATTATTGTTTAGGAAGCGTTGCCTATTCACGTAATCTCCCGTTTTAGCGATTTGGTATGGCCAGCAAGATCGCCCGACTTGACCATCCCAGACTTCTTTCTTTGGACCTACTTGAAGTCGCGGGTGCCAATAAGCCTCAGACAATCGCACCCCTTAAGGAGAATATTCGACAGGAATGCGAACGGTTATCACCGGAAATCTTGCGGAAAGTCATGGAAAATGTGATAAAACGGGCATAAATATGTATAAACACTGGCGGCAGCCATTTGGCGGATATGATCTTTTCCACTTACAAAACAATTGTAAAGATCCAAATAAAGATCGTCGGTCTGGTTGATAGTCTGCGGTCCTCTGCGACATCTTCAAGCACAGCTGCGATATTCTCAGAGGAACGGCTTCTCCTGGACCGCCCAGAAATGGCTGCGTCTCGTGCTTTTGTATCCTTAAAATATTTGTACACAGCGCGGGCGAAGGAAATTCAGGGAGGGAGAAATGACAGGTACCCACGTACATTGTTTTTAAATGTTTGTAAGTTATAACGCCCAGGAAACACAGAGATCGGCAGGGCATTCCATAAGCGAGTAGTACGGCTTGGGAAAGAGTCACGATATTTTAGATTACGTCCGAAAATGGGCTTAGGGGTATACTGATGAGCATACATAGCGAGACGGGTGTTACGATTGAAAGTTTGAATGGGCGGAATGCTACTTGCGATTTCAATGGAGCACTGGTGGTGGAAATAGCGATAAAACAAAGTGAGACAGGAGACATTACGTCGGTGTTCGAGGGTGTTAATTGATTGACTGATATTAGTATCACCAATGAGTTTTATCGCACAGTTTTGAATCCTGTCTAGCAGGTGCAGAGATGTTTTGGGCGCACTTGACCAGATGTGAGCATTGTACTCCAATTTTGGGCGGATGAATGCCTTATTTATTGAGACCAGATCAGAAGCCAAAAGTATTTGTTACATCGTATGAGGCAAGCTAGATATTTCGCAGCATTTTTGACGACATCGAATATGTGGTTATTCCAACGTCAACTCGTTTCAATTCGTTGAAATTGAGTTCTAAAATCGAAGCTCTCTTCGCGAGCACTTCGTGAAATTTACGGTGGACATCATCGGCCTTCTAAGCATCCTATTTATCGAATTATTCAAAAATTTCGTACCAAATTCTTGCTATTGGATATTCACATATCAACATCAACGGCTATTGAAGCTAGGGTTGAAGAGGACCCCAATTTATCAATTCCATCCACTCTCTGAAAAATTTTCCGTAGAGATCTTGATCTCAAGTCTTATAGGATCCAATTGGTGCAAGAGCTCAAACCGCGTGACAATTTATTGGGTCGGATGTGCAATGGTTAGGCCTTAAGTCAATAGCAAGATGACCCAGTTTTTCACCGTACAATTGTTTTCAGTGACAAGTAAACGTCTACGTAAACAAGCTGCATTGCTGTATTTGGAGCGAGAATAATCCTCAGAAAGTTCCCCAGATTCCATTCCAGAAAATGTAGCGAATGGTGCGGAATGAACGCCGGTCACATCATCGCTGCTTATTTCTTCATAAATGTGGTCGGAGCACTGTCAATTAACCAAATTTGAGTGCCATCAATGCGAAAAAACTTTGGTTCCAGCAGGATGGTACTCCACCAATGGAAATATCGCTTTATTGAAAACACGGTTTGGCAATAGAATCATTTCAAGAAATGGACCCGTCAATTGGTCGCAAAGATCGTGCGGTTTGACATTATTGCATTATTTTCTGTGGAGCCATACTAGTTTATGCCGATAAACTGCGTTTTTGAGCAAAACATTGTTCGAGTAATATGCGATAAACGCGCCCAAATACTCGAAACAGTCGTCGAAATTTGGGCTGGACATATGCCCGAAATATTTCCAAATCCAAATTGAGATGAGTCCTTCGAATGAATTTAATAAATCATTATCAAATTGATTTTTCAAAAAACATATATCCACATACTCTGAAAAGAATTTGCTGCAGGAGCAAAAAAGGATCCGGGAAGGTGATACCGCTGTTGGTTATGTCGGTTATATGGATGAAATCGTCTCACAGATTTATAAGAAGAAGTTCCATAGACCCAGTCCTCAATTTATTACAAACTTTGGGAACACTTTTAAGGAATTGCTGTCTATACATTTGTACATGATGACGAGGCACCAAGGAGCACCATTTTTAGCTGATTTGAATAGTGTCAGTAGCATAAATCAAATCAATTTGTAATTCGATAGCATTTCACTTCCAAAAAAATCTCAAGACCTATTTAATTGTTTAAAACCTCATAAGTCTTGAAGATTGTGTAGAGAATTGCAAAAACTCCCATTGTCCGGTTGACATTTGTAATTCGTTAATCAAGTGTTGCTTAAACTGCTGATGAGTGTTGCCATTATTGATATAAGCACAACTCATTTATAAAACCAAATTAAATTTATTCATTTAATCTTCGGGAAATTATTCATCAAAACAGTGTGTAATAAAAATGCAAGAAATCACATTAATTAGCCGTGTAAGACATGAGCTGGACAACAAGAAAACAAACAACATCAAAGTGCTGTAACTGTTATCTAATGACCTACATTTTTGAAATAAGTCATCTATGAGTGCAATCTGAATAATACGTCATTCTTAAAACGATTGCTCTTGAACTTCATAATGTCCATACATCAAAAAACGAACAAAGAAATGAATTAGAGATACTAATGATTATGAGGAGCTTGTCTCATTCCTAATCATCACTAGAGACTTACACTAGAATGGACACAATGGCTTGGGGCGGAACATCTATTGATTAACAAGAGATACAACTTCTAGGGATTGCTATGTGGTGGCAATTTGATTAATGCAGATTTATGGCAGTTTGATGAAACATTACTTATCTCTGCCATGGAATAGCAACGAAATGCTGTTAAGCTAATAGTGGTAAACATGCACATAATTAAAATTTAAATGTTTGTTTGTCTAATATGTAATTTGAAACCTATTTCATGGTGGGCTACCTTGCTTTGCATTGCTACATTGTTTGTCCAGGATGATTCCTAGAATGGCTGTCTGATTTTTGACTGGTCTTTCAACTTGTCATTACAGGTATATCTGCCCGCCACATAGACGCTATTTTGCCTCAATATCTGAAAGGGTTTCAAAGTTATGAGGCGGAGATCGTTGAGTAAGCGAACGCTCCAAATATGCGGAATTTCAAGTATTCGTTAGCTATATTTTTCTGTATTAATATTGGCGCAGTAACTTTAGAAACAATAACCGAGAATAAAGCGTTCTGAACACGATCTTGTTTCAATCGCCTCCCGTTGCGAACACCAAGCTGGCTGAGGTTTCTTTCCAGATGCTGAATTCTTCACATCTTATATGCTCATTTTGTTCTACCGAATTGAATCCTGATCTACAGCAATATAGGTTTATACATATTTGGAGTTATTAAAAACAATTAGTACATTGAACAACTCAAATTCTTCTGGAATCGATGGTGTGATATCAAACGTAGCACTTAAGAAAATAAGGGTGCCACAAGGTTCTGTACTAGTATCAATACTCTTTCTGATATACATCAATTGGTTGTTCAATTTGAAATTTGAGTGTGTAGTTACAGCATTTGCGGATGATGTGTGAAGCGCTTATGGCTCAGGAATCTTGTGTCAGATATTAATTGGGATCTTAATTTATTGGGAGAATGGTTTGGGGACATAATTTGGTTATAAGCTCCAAAACAGGAATAATGTTTACCCATTTGTCAACTTTTAGCAATTTTAAGCTCAGCGTTTTCTTTCATGCATCGGAATGTACAATAAAAGATTTAAGCTCGAGTGCAGCTCCTGTCGCTTATTAGTTGTAGTTGTACTAGTTGTAATAACAAGAGTTTTCAAATTGAAACCGTTAAGGATTTTAAATATTTAGGGTTAATCATTGACTCAAGGATGAATTTCTCCAAACACACCGAAAATCTGAGAATCTAACATATTTTCGTGGTACTCCTAGAAATACCTACTAAATACCTTAGTAAGGAATTCTTCATTAGGGACTACAATATGTTATTGCCTGTGGAAGAAGAACTTATTTCAACAAAATTCAGCCTCTTTTGACCATTCAAAAGCATGTCTTAAAAAGAATATTACTTCCATCCAGGCTTCCCCCTATCCCCTAAATAATTCTTCCAATCCGTCACTTGTTTTGTTATAAAGTGATTTGTTTTCAAGACCAGGAAATCGTAATTTAAGGCTTATAGTTTACGTGACAATTTCTCTAATATTATATATGCAGCCGTTTTTCGTATTACACCTTTCCAAAAATGGTACATGCAATGTCGGCTTTTGGTTGTTTTGAAAATATGCCTTAAAATTTACTCTAGAATTCTGTGATTCAATATTTTATATGATTGCGTTGTTTTTAAGTTATGTAGAGTACTTTTTTTCAAGCGCCACCCCTTACCCAAATATCACTGTACTTGCTTTCATGAAGACTTTAAGGTGGCATTATCACTCTTTGTATTAACACAAATGTCGCTTTTATTTCTGGCAGTGTTAAGTTTATATTATTATGGATTGATTGTTATTAAAACTGAGAGAAATAATATAAAATTATAACAATGATAATAAGGCAAGGTCTTCCTTTAAATTCCGAACCGGAGCGGTCGTGTTCATTCGCTGAACAAATCCAAGCCATAGGAGAGAACGAATTATGGTCCTTCTGACCAGATCATATCGCTGTTTTATGCCATACCATAGGACCGAGGCAATATGGGTCTCATACCTTCCTTTCGTCGTTGTTCGTGAAAGCCGTTATTTCTCAGTTGCCTACATAGTCCAAAGAAAAAGCAATTAGCCAGAGTTATTCTTCGTTTTCTCTCTACGGTGGTGCCACTCTTTGAATTTACAGCGGAACCCGCTAGTTTTCCGCTGTGGCCTGCTGTCAGGTGTTGGATTTCCTTTCTTGTCGACAGCATGTAGTTTGTTTTACCTAGATTTTCCACTAAACCCATCTTCAATTTCGTAAACACTACAGTGACAGCTCTCTAAAATGTTTCTGCAATGACAATTTGCCTCTGGTATTGGACTGTGACTTCCGCTCAATTCTTTCAAGTGTGATACTGAAGAAACCATATAAAAGCACGAGGATGCTGAAATTATGCGAGAATTCCATTCATCGAGTATACGTTCTTACTTTACCATATCAATCCGCCCTGCTTAGGAGGGTATCGTCCGTTCCTACAGCCCAATTGGTCTTTAGCTTGGATATCGCTATCCAAACCTACCTACTTACCGATTGGTCGGACGAAGTTGTTAACGACCTCACCCTATTCATTCCTCCTGACAACGTAATGTTCCTCGTTCCTCACAGCACCGACTGTGACATTACTACTCCATCCTTATTCTTGCATGTTTCTGTTCGGTATTTATGCCCTTGGTAAGTTATTTTCCGATCATTTCTGCAGAAGTACTATACCTTTCTAGAGCCTCGACTGAGCGCTTCTCTCTTTTGGCATGAATGTGGCTTCTGCTTCTGGGCATCGTTTTTGCGTTACCGTCTTTTTTTCGATGCATATCATTCAGGGGCTACAGCTTATTTGCTATTGTTTCTCAGTTTCATCTGGAAGTTAGTTCGTAATGGTGCGTTTCATTACTAGTGTTTGAAGACGAGTGCAGTATGATTGGTAGCGCTCTTTTAGATCAGATCAAGGCACGTTTACAACACCTTCTCCACGACCACGAACGGTCGTACATTCACGATTCACAGATTATATTCATATCTACTTTCTTACAATTGACGTGAAGCAATTTAACGTGGACGCTGTGAAAGGAGTGAGTATGATAGAATAAGTGGTCGCCCATCATAACTCAGAGCAGCTCCCCATCACAATAAAGAAGAATTACTGTGACAAGATGTAACGTAGAAAACTGCAATCACAAGTGTCCGGCAGAATCATCGCCGGACGTGTATCCCGAAATCTCTCAACAACTCCTATGCGGCCAGCATCAAGTATCGAAGCCTAGTGGCAATGCTGCTAACATGCCATCTGAGACGCCGCAGTTGATGTGGAGGGTTTCACCCGACCACCACGAAGATATCCCGGGTTTGATAAAGAAAAGAGGCAAACACATCCAGATAAACCAGAAGCCTATAAAGTGGCACTGCAGCGAAGGACTAGAGCTGCTCGTGAGTTTTACGAGCAGAACAAATGGGAAGAATATCTGCTTCTCCAGAAGTGGAAAAAGGGAACAGAATGTACGGAAGTCTTATTAAAAACGTACCAAGGTAAGAAGCCTGTAGAGATGAAGAAGAAAACCTTATAGTAGAGTCACAGCCGGTGCTGAGAATATGGATCAACTTTTTCTGCAGACTATCCAAACCCATTATCCCGTTGCGGTGAGGATGATGATAGCCACAACTTCCGTCCACCTGACCAAAACGAAATAAGGATAGCAATATCTAAGCTGAAAACGAACAAATAAGGAGGACCTGACGGCTTACCGGCAGAGGTATTCAAAGCTTCTGGAAAAGACTTTGCAGGGGGTATGTGCCTGATGAAAAGAGTCTCAGCACCTTATGCCTGATCTAAAAAAAGGAGACACGCTCAACATCACGCTCAATATAAGATCGTATCTGCCACATTGTGTGAACGTCTGAAACCCTTCGCTCTATAACCTATAAAGGACCAACCCTTTCAGTGCGGTTTTAGACCAGGAAAGTCCACAATCGACCAAATCTTACACTCCGTCTGATCCTGGAAAAAATTCGAAAAGTCCAAATAGATACCCACCATCTTCGGAGCAATTATAGAGATGAGCTATATAGAGCCATGTCTAATTTTGGCATGCCGAACTCCTCCATCTGTGCAGAATGACGATTGAGAACGCTCGCTGCTCCGTTAAGGTCAGTAACGACTTAAACGATATCTTTGAGGTCAAAAAAGGTTTTGGACAAGGTAACGCGCTGTCAGGTGACTTCTTCATACTTGAAAGAATTATGCGAACCTCACAACCGAACACTGGAGGCACAATCTTTCAAAAGTCTATGCAACTACTAGCGTACCCCGATTATACTCGTATCTACATAGTTAGAAAAACTCAGCGGGCTGTCACCGGTGCCTCAGCTGTCAAAATGGGTTTAGTGGTAAATGAGGGCAAGAAAGTATATGCTGTCAACAGGGAGGAATACACAACATCGACAAATGGGACAGAGCGTCACAGTCGATAGCAATAATTTCAAGGACTTTGTCTACCTTGGCTCTGCTGAGAATCCTGTCAACAACACCTCAGCAGAAATAAAACGAAGAATCAGTCTTCCCAATCTCTGTTTCTTTGGGCTAAGAAGGCAATTGAGTAGTAAGACCCTTCTTTATGGCGCTAAAGCATGGCCCCTAATTAAAATGGTGAAGATGTCCTCAGTCGTTCCGAGAGAAAAATTCTTCGAAAAATCTTCGGTCTCGTTTGCGTTGCCGTGGTTTGAAGGACAAGAAACAAACTATACGAGCTATGCAGCGGCATCGACCTAGTCAGAAAACAGCGCATCAGTTGGCTTATATGGCCAGAACATGTAAAATAAATGAACCACTATTCCGGCCCGTAGGGTGTCGAGTTTAATCCGGAGGGACAGCGCACTAGAGGGAGACTTCGCCTTAGGTGGCGCGCAGTAGCTGAAAGGGACCTCAACCTACTTGGTGTCCGCAACTAGGGGCATTCGAGATAACTGCAGAAGCTTGTTAGTTGAGGACCAGTTTCACCCCGAACTATAGCGCCACTTAAGTAAGTAAGTACGCTTACACATCCTTCTTTATAGTTCAAACGAACATTCTTCGAAATATATAATGTGATTACGCATGGTGAAACTCTGCTTAAATTTCCAAATTCTTCCCAAATTTGCCTTAAAAACTCGTAATGGGTGTTATACGAAAGGATTGCAATATGGATAAATACACGCTACAGAAGGATCCAAATTAGAACATTTATTTAGCAGTTTATCTGTAGTTGTAGGCCATCTTCCTGACTTACCACAGCTAAAGTCAAAACAATGACTTAAACATTGATTTGGGAATGGTATCAGTGTACCGCCTGAATTTAAGCCGAGATCATTTGCGAAGTAGGCATCGAACTTAACACTCCAATCCCCACCAGCAGAAAAAGTACCTTAGCAGAGGAAAGTAAAAAAAACCCTTCTCCTACTATAATGTATGACCCTTTAGACCCTTTGATTTAGAAAGTGGAGCGCCGTTGATACATTCTGTTGAAACCACATAACTTCCAGTCCCAATTCATCCAATTGAAGATTGAAAAACTCATTGATCATGCTTCTGTAGCGGTCACCGTCCACAGTGACCATTTGGCTTTGAGTGGTTGTATGGCTCTTCGTGCATTACTCGCTGCTTTTCAGTGTCCCAGAACAGCAAATTTTGTTTGTTCGCATAGGTGGAAATGTGCCTCGTCACTGGTCACTGACGAATTATCCATCAAAAACATCGTGACGATTATTTCGCGTTCTTCAGGAGTATAGTGTTCCATTGTTTATTCACTCAGATTCCAATTCAAAACCAAATTGACATTCGACGCCATATGTAGGGTCATGCATCTTGGCCCACCTGGTACCTATTCGTGGAAGTGATCAATTTGAAGTTCAGGCCAGAATTACTATCACTTCATCATCATTTTTGGCACTGAAAAACAGAAGAAGACATCCTTTCGTAGGGTTTAGTATCTTATATCCGCAGGCTTTGAAAGATGTTAAAGCTGATTATGAAGGGTGATAGAATTCTCTTTTAAAATTTCAGAATTTGTGCAAAAATAACAACATGTGATTTATGGTTCTCCTGAGACAGCGACTCGTCGTTAGTAGACTCACATCTTCATCACACGTTGGGGTACCACTCTAAGCAAAATCGTATCTTACCGATGTTGACATGTTCAAAAATCGCAGAAATCAAGAAATTTATGAAAACACTTTCTGCCTTCTATGTCACTGTCCAACTGTCAACGACAACCCTCCTTCAACTTCTCTCAACCCTAACCTTGAATGGGGAAAAATACCCCCTTGATGTGACACTTTTTGTAGGGCCTTCTGATTAACAAAGTGTTTAATTGTACTTCTTTTTTCTAAGAGTAATCTTTGCTAAATACCCTGTCATCGACACTCCATCACATGACACTGACGAAGCGGAATTTCGCCAAAAACTTCATACTCATTGTATCAATAAATTCAGAAATGTCTAACGCATTTAAGCACTTGAAAATTGACACCAAACATTTACATCGAATGCAAATTTTTACATCCACTCACTGGTTATCAATGTGCATGTAAACATTATCCACTAGCACTAGAAGCCATAGTCACACATCATCTAAGTGCACTTTATGCAATCTTTAACCTCTGTCTCATCTCCATAATCTTGATAAACCTCAAGTCATCTTCAATTTGATTGAAAACTAACAAAATCGTTTGTATCTTTTCGTTTACAGGTAGCAGCCGGATGTTGGTGGTATTTCTTTTCGAAATTCACAGAGTTCTTCGACACGTTCTTCTTTGTGCTGCGCAAACGTTACGATCAAGTTTCCACTCTTCATGTCATCCATCATGGTATCATGCCAGTCTCCGTCTGGTGGGGTGTCAAATTCACCCCCGGTGGTCACAGCACTTTCTTCGGTTTCCTGAACACCTTCGTTCATATCTTCATGTACAGCTACTACATGTTGGCTGCCATGGGACCAAAAGTACAGAAATACCTCTGGTGGAAAAAGTATCTGACCGTCTTGCAAATGATCCAATTCGTCCTGGTTATGGTTCACTCATTCCAATTGTTCTTCAAGAACGAATGCAACTACCCTATTGGATTTGCATATTTCATCGGAGCTCACGCAGTTATGTTCTACTTCCTATTCTCTGACTTCTATAAGCAAGCCTACCTCAAAAAGGAAGCAAAGGTAAGTACTACCTATCAACGATTCCGAATTTTCTTTTTAATGAAAATCCTTCCTTACAGAAAGAAAAACTGTCCGCAGAGAAAACACACATGAACGGCTTTGCCAATGGTGTGGTTAGCAAATTGAAAGCAGCCGAAATCAATGGCAACACAATGAAGCACCTCATCGACGGCATCAATGTGACGACGACGCGGCACCGAGCATACGGCGGTGGACCCTCAAATAATTAGCTAAATCAAACCAATCCTTCGTCGTAATTTAAGTCCTTTTTCATTCATGAAAAAGCTATTAATTATATTAAAGAAATAAATAACAAATTAAAAAAGTAAACAACATGCCCCCCACACAACCATACAATGTAACGAGGAGTTGTAATAATTTTTAACATTTTTTTTTTTTTTTTTTGTTGTTTAGTACGAAAGTAATTTTAGTTTTATTTAAGCCTAAGTTGGATGCATTGATGAATTAGAGATTAAGAGTGGCAAAAATGATGTTCAATTAAAAAATCGATTTAAGAGAAATAATAAAATGTAGAAAAAATTATTTGCGAATACCTGTTTTTACTGAGCTTTTGGTGAGCTTACAGACGGTGATGAGACTCAATCAGCATGCCACGGCTTCAGCCACGCACCACTTATCTTTCGAAGGACAAGTACGCTTATGAAAAATTTAAAATAGTTTCCCACCCACTGAGAAACTTGCATCTTAAGATTTATAATGCTCTCTTCCATTTTTGACATTTTTGTGACGAACGAGAGTAAAGCGTTACTCGTATAGACAGGCATATAAAGGATGCGCGAACAGCTAGTGTAGAAGTTTCCACTCAATTAAACACGTATTTCTTGCTAAACGAATCTAGAATTTAATTGATTAATAAAGTTCGGTATATGGCAATTATGTACGCAACACAACATCGTTCATCTGACCACCACGGCTTCTGTTGCAAGCGACCATCCCAAGGTCAAAATTATCGACGACTTTTTAAAGAATAACAGGGTCAATGGCCCTAATTTAAATTTGAATGTTATTTTTCAGATCCTGAATTGTCGCTGGGCTGTTAGCATAGACCTTACTCTTCAAATAACCCCACAGGAAGAAGTCTAAAGGTGTCAAATCGCATGACCCTGGAGGCCAATCAACTGCTCCTCTAACCGAAATAATCCGATCTTCAAATTTCGTACACAATAAATTCACTGATTGATGGCTTGTATGGGTAGTAGCACCATCCTGTTGAAACCAGAGATCGTCCAGGCCTAATTCATTCAATTTTGGAAAAAAAACTAGCCAGTCAACATGTTGCGGGAACGTTCTCCATTCACTGTAACTGTCTCTCCAGCCTCATATTCCAAGAAGCACTGGCCAATGATGCCGCTAACCCATAATCCGCACCATACAGTGACTTTTTTTAGGGATGTATTGGTTTGTCGTGAATCCCGTATGGGTTTTTCGGTCCCCAGGAATGACAATTTTGGTTATTTATTGGGTCTATAACTTGCGGTTTGCTAATAGATGGCGTAACTTGTATTATTCCATTGGAACATGCGTTGGAAAGCTACTGTCATTGTACGTCATTTCAGTGTATGTCATTCATTTGAAGCGTAAACAACAATAATTTTTTTTCACTCAAATATGTCGAACTCTGTGCCTGAAAAAGTGTTTTTGCGGGGAGTTCTTCTTCATTACTTTAATATGAAGAAAACTGCTGCCGAAAGTCATCGTATTTTGGTGGAAGTTTATGGTGAACATGCGCTAGATGAACGAATGTGCCAAAAGTGGTTTGCACGATTTAAAAGTGGTGATTTTGGCTTGGAAGACGATTAACGTCCTCGGCAGCCAAAAAAGTTTGAAGATGAAGAACTGGAAGCATTACTCTATGAAGATTGTTGCCAAACACAAGAAGAGGTGTCACTCAAGCAGCCATTTCAAACGTTTAAAAGCAGCTGGATATACTCAAAAGCAAGGAAATTGGATTCCACATGAACTCAAGCCGAGAGACGTCGAAAGGCGGTTTTGCATGTCCGAAATGCTGTTGGAACGCCACAAAAGAAAGTCATTTTTGCATCGGATTGTTACTGGTGATGAAAAATGGATCCATTACGACAACCCCGAGCGCAAAAAATCATATGTGAAACCCGGCCAACCAGCCAAATCAACGGCAAAGCCGAATATCCATGGCGCGAAAGTAATGCTCTGTATTTGGTGGGATCAGATGGGTGTGCTGTATTATGAGTTGCTAAAACCGGGTGAAACCATCAATGGACAACGCTACCGAACACAATTAATCCGTTTGAAGAGAGCAGTGGCCGAAAAACGCCCGGAATATGCGACCAGATATGAGGCAATAATTTTCCATCATGACAACGCTCGGCCCCACGTTGCTATTCCGGTTAAGAACTATTTGAAAAACAGTGGATGGGAAGTCTTACCCCACCCGCCTTATAGCCCAAACTTTGCCCCTTCTGACTACCATTTGTTCCGGTCGATGCAGAATGCTCTCACTGAAATACGGTTCACATCAGAGCAGAATATCAAAAATTGACTTGATTCATTCTTGGCTGCCAAGCCGGGGCAGTTCTTTTGGGA
Source organism: Volucella zonaria (assembly GCA_963966105.1). NCBI lineage: Eukaryota > Metazoa > Arthropoda > Insecta > Diptera > Syrphidae > Volucella > Volucella zonaria. The sequence continues at coordinate 339,360,120 of OZ014530.1, forward strand.
TAGGATCCACAAATTGCCAGAAAGATGGGAAAAAGTCACAGCTGCAGATGGGCAATACTTTGAATAATACTATTGTACATGTTTTTCTTAAATAAACGTTCAAATTTTGAAAAAAAAAACGCGCGAATTAAGTTATATACCCAACACGTACCCATCCATCCAAAAATGGACTTCATCGGGAAAGATCAAATTCGATGACAAATTGTCATGGCGATCCAACATCTAGTTAACAAATCGGCGACGTCGTAGATGGCCCAAAGGCTTCAGTTGTTGTGTAATTTGGATTTTATAGGCGTGCAAATGAAGGTCGACTTTTAAAATTCGCCGTAAAGTGCCATAAGTGAGGCTCTATTGTTGACTTCGGAGACGAATTGAGGTGCTTGGCTGGTTTTGAACGCTTTTGCCCGTAGTGGTGATGTTTGGCATGTACGTTCTTGCCGAGCATGCTGATATGGAGTTTGACCCGATACCGAACTAGTTTCTTCGAAGCGCTTCACCATTACATGAATTCCGGACTCACTATGGCGATTATGTTGACCGAAAAATTCACGAATTTTACGAAGTGTTACTTTTACAGATCGCCCATTTTCGTAAAATGTGTTGTTGCGTGGTAAACGACTTCCTGACTAAAATTGCCAACCGGTGAGGGGGGGGCGAAGCATTTGCATCTGTTGCGACAGCCAAGCTTTGCTTAGAACCTCGCTGAACCCTCTTACGGCTTCCAAGCTAGTTCAAGAATGCAAGAGATCACTGAATGCAGTCGAAAGACTAGGTCACAATGTGATTTTGGGAGGAAAGAAATCGCCGATGAACTTGCCAGAACCCGAACCTACATTGGGTCTGCCTGCGTCCTCATTTAAGGCTTAATGCTGTTGTAAGGATTGCACATACTCCTTGGACCACCAGTCCCAAAAATGCTATATATGCCACTGCAATTGCTGCCATCGGTCTAATCGGTTTACGTTCTTGACATCTCTTAAATTTGGTCCAACTATTGCCGCTAATGGTGTGCGTATAATGAAATGTCCAGGAGTTAAAGCTGGAAAATTATTGGGATTATTTTGCTAAGGACAGATAGGACGCGAATTTAAAATTGCCTCGACCTGAATGATTGTTGTATTAAGTTCGAAAAATGTTAGAGATGTTTGATTTAGTATGCGCTTTAAATGATACTTGGCAGACATTACCGCAGACTCCCACAACCCTCCGAAGTGGGGCGATCCGGCTGGAATTGTTTTCCAAGTTATTCCATCTGATGCTAGCTCCCGAATTGTACGTTCCCTGCTTTCCCTTTTTTCAAACATGTAACGAAGTTCCAGCAAGTCATTATTTGCACCAATAAAATTCCTAGCGTTGTCGCTCTAGATGACTGAGCATAGTCCGCGACGCCCAACAAACCTTCTCAGAGCCGCTATAAATGTAAGATCTTCTACCAGCTCCATGTGGACAGCTTTAGTTGTGAAGCAGATGGAAACAGAAATATATACCTTGACTGGGGATGTGCCCCTTCGACGAAAGTGAACTAGAAATGGCCCGCAAAAGTCAACTCCAACTATGTTGAATGGCCTGGACTGCTGCACCCGTAACTGCTCGCACTTAGTTGGACTGGCCTTAAAACACAGAACGCGAGTTCGAAATATCTTGCCAGCAATAGCTCTACTATGAAAGATGCAAAACGTTTTTTCATGGAAATGTCGTAAGACTAAGTCAGTAAAAAAGTGTCTTTTGGGTAACAAAATGGGATGTTTAGCATTGCATTTGTCAATAAACGTGCATAGAGAACGTATATGGCTTCATGGACTCAGTGCCTTCCCTTTCAAGAGTGATTCCAATTCCTGCTGAAATGATGTCCGTTGAATAATCCTTGCTATCACGTTACGTGATTGTACTAATTCGTTTGGGGTAAGTAACATTTCACATGTTTTAGACAGTCAAGGTTTCCTCGCACGACAATTGTTTTTGAATCTAATTATACATATATGCAACAATCCGAATGGGGCTATCAAAGTTCCAAATGATATTTTATATTTTATATATCGTCGTTTTCAAATGTTGACATCACCAGCCTTACCTTCCTTCTCTCACTTTCGCTTTCAATTTGTTTCATTGCTCCCATTTCAGTAGGCCAGTTTTCAGCAAGACTTCGCAAAAACCTTCGAATATCAATACACAGTTCCCATTCAATAAGAGCCTTTGGATATTCCCCGCGGGATATTATACGGGCAGGATCTAACTTTGTAGGTATATGAAACAACATATTCCTGGATTGTGGCAACTCTACTCGCAACAAACGTTTGCAATGCCGAAGGTTCTTCTGAGAGTCAATTCAGAGCTACGGTCGAGTCAGTCCAGAAAAACACGCTCATATTGAAACCAAGTGAATTTATTACACGCTGTACTAGTTGGACCACCAGTGTGGCGGCGCAAAGCTCTAATCGGGGTAAAGATAACCCTTTTTTCGCAATTTTTGATTTCGAACAAAGAAGTCTAACCCTGATAAATCCGAATTCATCCACGTTGCGAAAGTACAACACGCTCCAAATGCACGTTCAGAACTATCGGAAAAGGCATGCAACTGATAATCGGCCGGGTCCCCAAAGAAAGCCTTTCTGTGAATTGCGAAGTTATTAACATGCTGAAGTTCCTTTCTAAACGATTATGTAATTCCAATGGAAGAGATTGATCCCATTCGAATTTCAGTTGCCACAAGTGTTGCATGAAGAGTTTTCCTAGAACAATAATTGAATTTATAAGGCGAAGGGGGTCAAATAATTTGGATATCTCTGACAAAATTATTCCTTTTGTAACGCTGTTATTGGTTTGTGGCATGACTTCGTAGAGAAATTGGTCATTTTCAGGGATCCATGTTATTCCTAGAATTTTAATAGCGTCTCTGTGGTATATTTTCTAATAAACCTTGATCATTTGCACACCATTTTCTTAATTCAAAACCACCACCTTACTACCATTGATATACGTTCGGTTTGCAATTGTTTAGCTTCCTCTAGGGTTTGAGCGCCTGTCAGAATTTCGTCTACATAAAATGCTGATGAAATCTGCGACGTTTTAGCTCTGCTTAGAGTCTTTGAGTTCCCAATTCCAGAAAGACAAGACTCACTTTTGCAAAGCACTCAAATGTGCTGCGCATAAGTGACACAACATCCTGCGATGCTTGCTGTGAAAGTGATGATGACGCCGCGGAGCTCTATCTCTGTGAATGTCCGGCTTAAGTACGCATCAGGCTGCATGTACTCAGCGCTGACGTGGTGGGTGCTGGTACTGTAGGCACCTTGTCACTGAAGCGCTTACTCATCTTTCTTCGTAAGACTGAAAGATTTCATTAAAAGGAGCTTACAAAGAGTACAATGGACTAGATCTTTGCCAAAAAAAAAAGTTCAGTCACATTGAATTCAGTAATTGTCAGCCAATATCCAAACCGTCTGTTGGCTCACCCTATACTTACTTACTTAACGGGCTTCTGACCTCTGGAGAGTCCCTTCCTGAGACACTGCAGTCTTCCATCCTCTGAGATTCCGGATACGCTGTTATCCAGACCAAGCACTCTGGCATCTTCGATGGTTTGGTCTTTAAAACGAAGGTTCTGCCTTGTCTCGGACCTGGGGGCTGGGAATCGAAGGTCCTCTTAGCTGGAGCATTATTGTCCATTCGCTCGACGTGGCTAAGCCAATGTGGTCAACATATTTTGGGTTTTTAGGACTACATCCATATCTTCTTCTCCATTCGCCCTCCTCGCACATAGAACCAAAAATCCGTCAAAGAATTTACCTTTCAAAGTTGTCCAGTATCAGTTCTCCCCTCCTGCCTATCGTCCAGCATTCGCCGCCATACAGCAGAACTGGCAGGATAGGAGTTTTGTAAAGCATACTTTTCGTCCTTCGAGTTAGGAATTTTGAACTCAATTGTTTTACCAAACCGAAGTAGCAACGGTTTCCTAGGGTAATTCTTAGTTGGATCTCCACTAGGGTGTTTTTCGTGAAGTTACGTTTACTCCAGAGTAGGTGAACCCCTAACTGCCTTGAAATTATTGCTATTAACTGCTCTTCGGTACTTGATGCTGGTGGCATAGGAGTTGCTGAGAGATTTCGGGATACGCGTTCGGCGAAGATTCCGGCCGTCTCTTGCGATTGCAGCTTTTTTACGTTATATCTTCTCACAGTAGTTCCTCTTTATTTTGGCCCGAAAGGTTCCCATGTCTAGAATACTGGATGCATGTCTTACGTCTACCGCAATGTGATCAATTGGGAGTAACGTTTCATAACTTGCAAACCTCCAAATCCCCTTGTGTATATTGAGATGAGAAAACCGTGTGTTTTCTATAGTGATATTTCGTCCCGCCGCGAAGTCGGTAAGCTTAAGTTCGTTGGCATCTGATGTCGTGTAGACTATGCTTGTCAACTGTCCTGTCTTCCTTTCCTATCCTGGCGCCTAGTACGATTTTAACGTCATACTTCGGACATTGCACATATATTTGGTCGAGAAACATTCTTTGTTGGCGTCGTTTTTGTCTTACGTAGGGACATGGCTTATGTTAGCGAATTTGCCCTGGAAGCGGATTGTCATAAGACTCCCATTCACGTGTCGGAAGCTCAAGACCTCTTGCCTAAGTTTGCCACATGTGACAAATTCGCATCCGAATAAGCGCTTTTTCTTTTCCGTATACCAATCACCATTGCATATGTTATATCGCAGTTTTTCCTCCTCCTGATGTCCGGTCCATCCCATCGCCCTTCCTGGATGGCTGTGTGATAGCAGTCAAAGGCTTCTGCTAACTATTCGTCTGCACAGGGCCTGTTAAGGGTCCGAATATTCCACGTGCAGATCCGAAGGTCTTTGTCCTTTAAACGTTTGCAAGGGTCGTCAACAATGAATCCATTTTTATCCGAGACCACTTTCTGATCTCTTCCGTATAGGTTTGTGAGCCCCATGACGGCGTAGCCCAGTATTATGCTACTGGCCGGGCAAGCCATTTTAGCCTGCTTGAGTGTGGGTTTACCGGGGATCACCGCTACGCTATGAACATGATTGTTGGGCTGAGAGGCTTAATCCAGGTTACAAGGCAGTCAGCAGTTTCCCAATCAATTGCCGCGTAGGTAAATCAGAACTGGAAGGAGCATATGTGGTTACAGAACGTTCCATGATTTTTTAACGTAAACCACCTGTCATGTAGACCTTACGTTTACGAGATGCCCATACATCCATAGGGAGCAAGGATACGCCGTGCCATCGCTCGCCACAAATATTTTGATAAGAAATTCGGAACTGTGTTGGAGGCACAAGTTCCACCATTGGTATGAGTCGAGACCGGCCTAAAACCTCTTACTGTTCTTAGGGTCACAGCACCCAGTACTTATTTGCTACTCTACAATGGGTTAAACAGAAGGAAAACCCGTACCCTCGATTTGGGTTTAAACCACAGCCACCATGACGCTCCCACAAGGGGGCCTACCTCTAACAAGTCAGGCCCGGACCGAAATCCGGGGGGCTTCTGACTCCCATGGTACCGTGATTTAAGTCCTGGTATGGACTACCGGTGGTCAAGCCGCCAACAAGACCTATGACCGGCACCTTGTAACTGGTCAAATCGTAGCAACCATTCAGAGGTGTTACTATCTGAAGATGTTTACGATAAGACCAGTAATATGCTCTGCCCCCGCTTTTTATTAAACAACGTCATTAATGAGCGAAGCCTTGATACTCGTAATTGGGCGGGAGCCCCATATGTGGTTACAACCAGAAGATGTCGCTTCCCACAACCGACCTATTGAGCACGATTTTCGGTGATGGTCTTATCGCTATGAATTGCTCTGTCAAATGGCCGCTCCACACATGTAATTTTCGGGCCTATATTGGTTTTTGTCTATCCCAACAAACTATTGTAGAAACATAAGACGACCTGAAGGTCGATATGAATTGCTGGAATTTCGGGCCGTCAGGCAAAATTAGTTCCAGCACGTCCGCTCATGCAAGCAGTTCCGTGGAGGACATTTAAAAGATATCGTATTTCATAACTAATGGTATCAGTTATAATACAATCCAACTTAGATGCCACTGATACCTTAAATTGGGTCGCGTCTAATAGAAAACCTTGCACCAAAGTAACTCCCCTATGGAGCTCTGTATAGAAGGACAAGAACGGTTCGCTCAATTACTCTCCGATTTCTCCCGGAACGACAGAGGATGAAAACCTTATCTTAGGTGTGTAGCGTCAGCCTTTTGGCACAGACAAAAAAAAAAAAATGTTTATTTGTGGTGTTCTATTTGTGCTCCGTCACTGTATCAAATCCTATCAATTTACCCCTTTTTTTTTTTAAATCGGACCTTTTCCCCTCCTAATCCATTAATTTGACCTACGAGTACTAATCTCTCTTTCGCAACTCACAGCAAAACCTGACTCTGCCAAACGTCCCTCTATTTTCGAATTTCCTCATTCCACTTTCTTCGTAGGCTCACTCTCTCCCCGTGTTCTTGTTCCCATGGTGAATATGTCCCTTTTGTCGTAGAGAGCGTTGTGTTTTGTTAATTTGAATTCAGGAGGAAGAGGTGGAAAGCCTTGCTAAGGCTTCAGATCGTGTGGGAGTAATCTAGGTATGAATGTTTATATGTATAGTAGGTTGTGTACTGTGATGAAGAATATAATTTAGACAGGAACCTATTTTTGCGAGAGAGGAGGAATAGATTATATGAGTAGTAGGCGAAAGAAGTAGAAAGCGGATTAGAAAGCTAAGAAATGGGACATTTTTTTTAGAGAACGAGACCAATTATATAGGTCAATGGCCTTTACGGGTGTTGGTCAGCTGATCAATCAGCAGACGAGATCAGGTTTTTTTTTGGTGTGTCTGGGGACAGCGGCAAGGTCATGTGGAATGGGATATTTTTTCTTGAGTTGAAGCTGAGAAAGTCGATGTCTGAGAATAGAACAAGAAGGTTGCGTTGGATTCGGGTCCCTTTTCATTAATACCATAGTGTAATAAGAAAAAAAAAAATTAAATTTTACTGGACTGTGGCGCGTACAGTTTTGTTTTCCGCTCCATATATAGGACAGAGTCCTTTTGTGATAACCAACGGGTATCCGTTTAAAAAAAAAAAAAAAAAAAAAAAAAAAAAAAGAGTTAGCCGGGCTAAACAAAAGACCAAAAAAAAAAAAGAAGAAAATCGGAAACGATCGGGAGTTTGTGTTTGTGTTTTTTTTAAAGTTGCAAAACGCAACCGCCGACAAGAACCTCCCCCATCCCCTGTGCACAAAACGCATTAAAGTGATCCTCCCCGGGAGGCTCAAATAGCCCAACGGGTGAGCAGTGCTGTTTTTTTTTTATTTATACGTCCAAGCTACATCGCCTGCAAGAGGTGCTCCGCGGGACAACAACAACAACAAGAATACAAAAAGCAAAAGTGAATAACAGGAAAAAACAGTGCAAAAGAAAAAAAAAGTTACTTATAAAAAAAAAAAATAATAATAATAATAATAATAATAAAAAAAAAATAATAAAATAAAAAAATCATATCTGTACTTAATTACTTACATACATACATATCATAGCATAGAATTTGTCCTAGGTTAAGATATAGATATAGTAAGAATAGTGTTTAAGAGTGAGTTCATTTTGTTTTTGAATTTTATTTTGAGTTTAGTTCCTTTTCTCGTGCAAAAAAAAAAATTGTTTATTAAACATTTTCCAAAGGATCTTCGAAGTGCTGACGCCAGGACGACGAGGGACCTGTACTAATCGGTAAGTTCTAGATTTATTTAATTTTTGTTTGCGGCCTGAATTGAATGGGCCATACAGTAGTCTTTTTTTTATAGAATTCAAAATAAAATGACTCGTACTAGTTATTAAGTGTTTCTTTTATAAATTAAAAAAAAAAAAAAAAAAAAAAAAAAAAATTGTTAGTCTATAAGTTTACTTTTGCGAAATTTATTTTTTTTTGGTTTAATTCTTTCAAATAAATGTACGAGTATTTATATAATGGATTGCATGATGGAATGAAATTAAGTTTTTTTTAATTTTTTATGATGGTGGCTTAAAACCGTTGACGCGAGTGGTGTGTGGATGGACAGACCGACCGTCCTTCGATGGGGCGACTATGACTAGACATGACGCACAAACGATGACGACATAACGGAAATAACGTGACTGACATTCTCTGAGGTTTTCCTTACAGGTGGCGACTGGGAGGATTTCGTTTTAGGGGCTACCATTCACAGTTTTGGCCAGAATGGTAGCAATTGGTCGCATCCAAGTGCGATAAGGGTGGGCTGGCCATCCTCAGCCAACAACACCCGGCTTATTTCAGGACGTGACGAGCTGTCATCGCTGTATAAAACTGGGACATATTATTCGGTGTAGGGACATAAGGTTAAGTTAGCTTTAGGTTTAGTTATTAATCATACGTTACTTAAGTTCGGTAGTTAGGGTTTAGTGTAGGTTAAGTAAGCTGTATCGCGAAAGTCCCGCTCTTGCACAGTGGTGATGGCACAGAAGTGATCTTGCCGTTTCTTTTCAACGTTTTTTTTTTCTATCATCTTTCCCTCCTCCTTTCTTTTAAGTCCGTCCGTATAATAACGTAACTTTCTTCTTAACTATCCTTGATTTTCTTTCTTTTTTGATATTTCGGCACGAAATAAAAAGGTAAGTTGAGTTGAGATGCACGGGGTAGTGGCAAGAACCAACCCAGTCCGACGAGCTAGAGCCGAGCAACCGCGAGCGTGCCACTGCCATCTACTCCTGCATCATGGATGCCTCCGTGGCCAACTAACTCCTTACAGGTGGCGCCCAAGTGTGGAAGGGAAGTTCAGACAGTTCCGGCTGCAAAACTGGAACGCCTCTGCCAAAAACTGCGCAAACTATTGGAAAGGTTTAATAGTTGACGGCCATGTTCACCACGGCCTGTATGGCCTTCTAAGTCAATAAGTAGAATTTTTTATGAAAGTCGTAGTTGGCTGCTCCTTTGGATGACTACGTAGAAAACGCTACCAAATCTATTTATGAATTATTTACCACAAAAGATGCAATCAGACTGAAATAAGTCACATTTGTTTGATTACAGACAAATTTAAAAGAAACTCTATTGCTGTCATTTTTATAAAGTTGTCTAAAGTGTCTCTGATAGCCTTCACTCTGCAGACTGCAGTGCGCTAATCGTTTCATAACTTCGTTCCAGACTTTACTGAAGACGCATTGCTATCCATTTTAATTGCTTTCATGATAAAATCTTCCAAACACTTTCATTCATTAAAATGCAAACGTGATTGTCTGGAATAGGTGGAACATTCTTGTCAGAACTTTTATAACAGAGAGCTGCCGTATTTCACTTTGACAGATGTCAAAAGCGGACTTCGATACGTGTTGTCTGTATTTATCGCAGATATCATGTCGATGCTTCAATTGATTTAGACATCTATTTATGATTGAGGTGTGGAATTTGTAGTGCCATGCTGACTGTTTATGAAAACGGAGATCGCGTGACATTTCCTTCTTTTTTTTGTATAAGATCTTTGACAAACTACGAGTATGAACCAAGGACTTGGGTCAATATGCTCATCTTAGTACTTTGCTACCACAAAGAACAAATCTCATTTATAGTTATTCGAGGGTCATTTTGAGACTAATGTGCACATTGGCAACACCGATTAGTGACAGATGCAATCTAAATACAAATTGCCTCAGTTGCGTTTATCATTTGCCTGATTGGAAAATTCTAGCGGGTTTTGTAGGATGATAGATAGAAATAACGCCTGCAGATGTTTCCCCACATAGATTCATAAAGGCCGTGAAACCACAAGCGTTATCCTATGCACAGGAAGAGCGAAAACATCAACTGATGGGCGAAGTCTGACGCTTGCGTCGGATTTTTTCAATGATAATCGCCAAGAAACTTGTGAGGAAATATTCAGTGCCACCGAAGTTTCAACAACGCCTGTTCCTGGATTTTAAAAATGTAAAATGTTGTCCAGTTGGGTCAACAAGAAAATACGTCTAGACACCGTAACGCTATTGCAACAAAAATTTGCCTATGACTTGATTCCAAAATTAAATGAGGGAATGCGCGGGCCGCGTTTTTTCTCTCTAAAATAACATTCTGATGTCGTTTCCAAGAGCATAAACAGAAGTGAAAAGCTGACAGGCATATTAACTCGACCTTGTATCGGATTTTTCATTAAGGAGATATCGAAAAACTTTTATTTCCCGTTACCGTTACATACCATTATGGATGGAACTCGACTTCATATACATATATGTCCACCACGAGCGCGCTTGCAGCGATCGATTCGTTAGACTCAATTTTCGCGCACTCTTCCACGCATTTCGGCCGATATTCCGGCAATTTCACGTCAAATATTGGTCTGAGCACATCTAACTTCCCTGGCTTATTGGCGTAGACCAATGAATTGACGTAGCTTCAAAGAAAAAACAGACGTGTCAAATCACACGAACGAGGCGACTAATTGACTGGATCCTTTCTTGTGATAAGACGCTCACCAAACTTTGACTTCAATAGCTCGATTGTACGAGTAGCAAGTGTTACCGTCCTGTTGAAACCAATCTCACCAATGTTGAGTGCACTCAATTCCGGCCAAAAATAATGTTCCAACATGTCCCGATGGCGATTTCCAATAACTGGAACATGGCGGCCAACGAAAAAGTACGCCCCAATGAGGCCGCCGGCATGAAAACCACACCAAGCAGTCAATTTTTGTGGATGTAGTGGCGTCTGCAACAAGCATATGTTGCTTGTTGAGAAAGTCAGAAATGAGTTTCATTACTGAATATGATTTTGCTATGAAATTCCTAATCGGTTGTAACCATTTCCAGAGACCAATTTGAGAAAGTTCGAGCTTCATATGGGTGCAAGCCGATTTCCTTTCACAAAATTCGCCACCATGTTGATTGAGAGAAGCCAAATTCTTGCGAACGGCGTGGAATGATTTGGGTCGCTGTCAACACCACTTACGGCCTCAATATTTTTGGCACTCCTTGTATTTCTTTCTCACACTTGCACCGGAAAATTAAACAGCGAAAATGTAGACTCAACTTCTTGCACCTAATTATGAATTGCGAGTCGGGTAGAACGACTAAAACGACCGAAAATTGGCGTTAACGCTCCTAAAGCTAAGGCCACCAACTCCAAACATTGGTAATAAATTTTAATAATTTGTAAACGTTGCCCGTTCGAGTTCAGTACTCGTAGACATGGTAGCCATTGACAAGCAAAATTATAATGACAATTCACAAAAAAAATATTAAGGGTGTGTGCACATTTAAGAAAAAACAGATGTGCAGTTCTTAATAGAAAACCCAGTATAATAAAAGAGCGCGCATGATGTTTAAAATTACCCTCATAGCTCACATCTGGTTAGCAACAGGATATGTACTCAACCTGAGCCCGAAAAGTAAGTCTGATGTTTCCTGAAAAGAAAAAAACTCCCGAAACTGAACCAATGTTGCTGTAATTGCTTCGAAAAATATTGTCAGTATGCTTGCTTGTTATTTTTCAAACTCAAATCGTGTATATGAGTATATGGTCTCATATCCCTATGCTCGTAAATTAAGAAATTCTGACGTTTGCAGGATGAGTTGATAGGAAAAGATGCTGCATTACGATCTATACCGCTTGAACGATGCTGACTGCAAACACTGTGTTGATCAACTGAGGGAGCTAACTAAAAAATAGAATGTTTTCATTCAACCAGAAGGCTGCGATATTCAAAGCGGGACCCTTATACAGTAAATTGCTCTATGAACGGCTAAAAAATTCTGTGCCGAAACTCCCCTTCCCACAATTTGGAAACTAAGACTTTCAGTCTAAGACTAAGCCTTTCAGTCTTGTCCTTGTTGAAAAGTCGCAATACGTGGAAAACAAATTGGACACGCTTTAAAGAGAAGCCGCCAAGTCTGTTAAGGTTTGTCCTAAGCTCAAAACAAAACAAAAGTTATAGGAGGCTTCTCAGAACCTGAACTGTGTAGTCACCAAATGATTAGAGCTGATGTGTCCAGGAAAGAATTTTGCAGATCACCCGTACGTTGGCGGAACGCAGATTTGCAGCGACTACGTAAGGAAACCGGACGCTTAAGACTAATTGGTAGGAAGCCGGAGTCTTTACAGATCGAAGCAAAAAGAGTATAAGAAGCTAATTTGGAACATTCTGTTACTTCTTTCTTTCTATTTCTATTCGATGAAATAGAGCCTGGATGTGCCACAGAGCTGGTGGAGGTCATTGGGCAAATATTGTTTTTCACCCCTTCTTCTATCGATTAAAAATAAATCAATTCTTCCGGGCAACCGAAATAATCGACGCTGCCTCCAAGTTGGTGCACGAAATTTAAAGACGGAACGTAATGAGTTGATCTCCTTATAATTCCACGCATATTTCTAGGAAACAAATGATAATATTGAGGAAAAAAGCTTGCATAATCTATGGCTGATAAAAAAATATTTTTGGTTGAGGCTTCTGCAAGCCTCTGGCAACTGGAACAAGTGAATTTAAAGTACAATTTCGACTCTACTGCCCTTGTGTTTTGGTAAGGTAAGCTTGGGTTAAGGAGCTCATAGGTTAGGCATGACCGTATTTTCGTTCGTCGAAAAAAAAAAGGTTTTGTACTCTGGGTGGTAATCCTCTTAGTTGTGTCATCTATGATGCTTTAGATACAAGATTGGGCAAAAATAATGACACAATGTGAATGTGCCATAATTTTTGTAAATAGCTTCCAGTGTCATTGAGCTTTGATATTTATGTTGCAGACATATCGAGAATTAGTTGACAATAAGCAATAGAGCGATACACACTTGAAGAATGCGGGATTATTGTCACATTTCCGGTCTGTTGTTTTAACGCAGCGAACATTTCGCCGCAGTTTTACTCATCGTCCTACACCATGTGCGCGAACAATTAAGAGTTTGGCTGAGCGTCTCGTACTGGATCCACTGGAGATGCCGCAAGAAGTGTCCAGCCCCGTGTTACACTTTCAACCGAGAATATTGTTGCGGTAAACGTTAACACAATAAGTCATGCTCTTTCCCTTTTTTTTTGGTCCTTCACCCACCCACATTCTTTTCCGTTGTTTCTCTAAAATTTGTGGTGATGGGTCCATCAGTCACTGGTGCACCCTTCTAGTATTTTGAAGGATCAACCATCGCAGATAGGACGGACGCTCCGCTATTAAGCAGACAGAGGATCTGGCAAGAGGAAGACGCTAGACCAGCGTCCAACATAGTTGTACAATTAGTTAGTTAGTTGACTTTTATTTTCAATAAATGTTTTACAATGTAACGATTAACCTAAGTCTTTAATGGTTTGGCCTGTGGCCGTCTACCAGGTTGACAAAATACATACTTAAGTTTTACATTAAAAATCCCCATCTATGATACGCTTTCTATAACAAAGCGCTGCTACTGAGTAATCATATAAGACTTTCCATCCATTTTTCTCCATTTAAAATGCTCATTACTTCATCTTCGTCTAAATCATGTTTTCCGAACATTGATAGTCGAAATTCTTTTAAAATCGGACAAACACCAAGAAAATGTAAGATGTCTTCTCTCTTCTTCATGTTGCAGAGGTCACAAAGTATTGGTAAATCTGGTCTATGGGGTATAAAGTTTAGTTGAACGAGTTCCCCTCTCAGTTTGAAAATACGAGTAGTTTGCTGTAATAGTTCCTAAACATTGACGATTCAGCTTCTTCGACATATTGGTCATATGTATGTCTGCCAAAATTCTCCAAAACCAAGTTAAATTGTTCTCTTAAAAGATGACGATGCTCGTTCACTTGAATAGACAGATTTAATCCGCATTCAGAAGCTGTTTTCTTCCATTCCTCGCAAATGCCTCCGTTTGTTCTAATTATGCTTCTTAAAACTACGTTTGGTATTCTGCATTCATTCATTTCTAGTATTTTTAGGATATAGTTGAAGTGCATTTTGAGCGTGTACAAGAGCAAAGGAGGAGTTCCCGTTTCAAGATCTAGCATATAGTTCGGGGTATTTTTCGGTAATTGGAAAATCTTCTTCAAAAAGTAGCAAAGAAATTTTTCCACAGCATCGGAAGCCTTTGTAACCCCATACCTGAGCTCCGTAAAGCATTATCGACGCTGCGGTTGAGTGGAACAAAGTTTGTTTTACACTTTGCGATACATATTTATTTTTGAAGCAACGTTCCCAAATCGAACACATAGCTCTTTTAGCAACAGCTAATTTTTCCTCAAAGTGTGGTTTGAAATTTAAGGAGGACAATATTAGGATACCTAGGTACCTGTATTTGGATACTACCTCAATCTCTTCCCCGTCTAACTTCCACTTTTCCAAATGTGAGAACCGTCCTCCTGCATTTCCGAATATCATCATTTTTGCTTTATCAAGATTTACAGTGAGATTCCAACTTTTATAGAAGGCATTAAGCCTGTTTATCATTAACTGCATACCTTGGGTTGTGTCACCCAGAAAGACGATATCATCAGCATACATCCGCGCAGGAATTGATACACCGTTGAATCTTATTCCACCTTTGACATCATCTGTTATATCCTTCTTCAACAAGACCTTGATAGTTTTTCGATGTGGTGCCTCAAAAATTGTTTGGAACTTAATATCACCAAATGCCAATCCATCACCTTTTCACATAAGCGGCTCAAATCTCCTCCCTGACTCTATCTTCTCCACAACCAACCTATCTCCTCCGTTGAATCTCTTCGCGACCTCGGCATTTTGTGTGATAGGGAGCTCAACTTCCGTTTGCATATGGATGGGATAATCCTTAAAGCCAACTCTGCACTAGGTTTTGTAAGACGATAGTCCAAAGAATTCACCAACCCATACGTGACCAGGTCCCTCTATATTACCTTTGTTCGTCCCCTCCTAGAGTACGCCAGTCAAGTATGGTTCCCATATCATCGCGTTCATATCTCGAGAATCGAAAGCATCCAGCGCCGTTTTCTTCGATTCGCTCTTCGAGGTTTGCCCTGGGATGATTCTTTTACTCTGCCCCCCTATCAAAACCGTCTCAACCTTATTAACCTAAACACCCTTGAGGAACGCAGAGATGCAGCCGACTTTCTCTTCATTCATCGACTTCTTTCAGGTCAGGTTGAATGCACGTCCCTTCACAATTCTATTTTAATCAACACTAACCCTCGTAATCTCGTAATCTACGTACCCCTCGTCTCTTCTATCTCCCAACCCACTACACAACCTATGGCGCGAACGAACCAATCTCCCGCATGCTACGAAAAATTAATTCAAACCCTAGCGTCTTTGACTTCCACCGCACCACTTCCTACCTCAAATCGGTTCTCCTTCACCACAATAACCAACCTTAGTTTTAAGTTTTAGTTTAAGTTTAATTTTAAGTTATAGCTTGTATTAAGCCGAATAAATGGGGGCTTTCGCCCCCACCAAAATTAAATTATAATATAAAAAGCAGAGCACTTAAAATACAGCCTTGTTTAACACCCATTGAAGTTTCGAACTCTTCAGAAATTACTCGTAAGTCTCCATCCCATACATATGCAATATTATTCTCATACAAGGCTCTCAGGATTCGAATAATTTTACTTGATACACCGATTTTGGAAAGCTTGTAAAAGAGTGCTTCACGTGGTATTGAATCGAACGCTGCTCGAAAATCTACAAAGAAGGCGTACAACTTTTTTTTTCTTGCTCTTATATGTTTCAGCAATGTTTGTTAAGCAGAATATGTGGTTGATTTTAGAATAACCTTTCCTAAATCCAGCTTGGAATTCTTTAAGGATGTTATGTTCTTGTACCCATTCATACAATTTTTTGTAGATAAAGCAAACAATTTGGCTGAAGTGTTTAAAAATGTGATTGCTTTGTAGTTCTTCGGGTCCCTGTAATCGCCTTTTTTGTGTAGGGGAAAAATTATTGCTTTCCTGAATACGTCGGAGATATTAGCAGAGTCGAATATTCAATTAAATTCAATGGTGAGAGAATTCATAAACTCATATATGCAATTTTTATAGAACTCAAACGGGATGCGATCAATACCAGATGCTTTATTTGATTTCGATTTGCATATTACTTCATTGACTTCTTCCAGGGTAAATGCAGAATCTAACTTTTCGTCTAAGAGCAGAGGGGCTGCATATTGATGTAGCGGCGAGGTTAATGGGGCATTAAGAAGTTTATCGAAATGAGTTCTAAGTTGCGGGACTTTAAGAGTTACAGAGATGTTAGACGTGTGTCCGTTTAGGTATTTGACAGCTTTCCAGAACTGAGCAGAAGATTTTGAATTATTTATAATCGCAATGTTTTGTTGTTCAAAGGCTACTTTTTTGATGTAACAGATGTGTTTGTATTCCTTGCTGGCATCTTGATAGAGTGCTTTAAAGATATTGGAGTTATTCGACGTTAGAAGTTTGAGAAATTTAAAAGATTTGGTTCTAGCTTTCATGCAATCAGAATCATACCATTTTTGTTTATATTTTTTATGAGTTTTGAAATCTTTCTGTTGCGGAATGGATTTCTTTACTATTTCCGTTAGAGCTTCAACATTGGCTCTATAACGCTGTGTGCATAGTTCCATAAGATACACATTCATGTTTCGCCGATACGATTCCATTATTCGGTCATTCAAGACAAATTTCGGCGGAAGGCTTAATGGTTTTGTGCAAGCATAGTTGCCGCTAGCAGTAGAATTAAGGGTTACTTCCACGTGCATGTGGTCCGAAAAGATCTCGGTTCCTATTTGAAAACTGTCTAGAAGCTTGAGCCAATTTCCCGAAACAAAACAGTAATCTATTATTGAGCATGATGTTCTTCTGATAAAGGTCAATTCGCCATCTGGATCTCCTTCGCAACTACCATTCAACAAACACATGTCATACTCATCAGCAAGTTCAATTATGTTTGCTCCTTTGCTATCACAAATTAGGTCATTAGATCTGCGACACGGTTCCAGCAGAGTACTGTTGTATCCCGATGTGAAATTATTTTGTGTGAGATGTGTTTCAAATAATACAAAAATATCAAAACTTTTTACATAATTAAAAAATGTTACAAAATTCATTTTGTTTTTTAAACCTGACACATTGTAACTTAAAATTTTTATTTTCTTGATAACTATGTTTTTTTCAGCATCATTCTGGTAGACATGGGCACATCATGCGTCACGTACAGCCGCCTTAGAGCTTGTGGATGGACCCAAAGATTTTTTGCATATTGGTGTTTTGCTAAGTTTGGCATCACTTGACATTAGCCGTCAAATTTGAAGTTTTGTGAGAAGTTTTCTCTTTCGTAACTGTTTTGTTTGTATTTCTGATTTCATTAATAAAAAGATTTTTATTTAACGAAATGTCACCAAAAATAGATTGTGTTATTTCAATGCCACTTTTATCACCACACCTCGATCCAAGCGCGGGGTCCCAAGTAAAGACATTGTTGGCAATGTGGAGCTTGTCATCCCGTAGAGAAATTTTTATTGATCCGTCTTTTTGACGAAGCTCCTTCATGATTGGAATCATTTTTGCCCGACGTTGTCTAACGTTAAAGGGTAAGTCCTTTTGGATGCTTATTCTAGTACCCTTCAATTTGAAGGCATTCCTCATCACGTTCCAGGCAGACTCCTTCGATCTCATCTTTAGAACTATCATAGACTTGTTCGTGTTATGGTTGTGTATCCTATACGCAGACTCGACGATTTGATTCGGAGTTGAGTCAACCAGCCCGGCGCAAATGGATTTTGCCTTTTCGCTCATGTCTACTTGATCTTCAACAGGCAGGTGAACAACAAGTTTCGCTTCAGTACTCATCTGTACGAGTCGGTCAAGCTGGTTCTCAAGACGTTTGTTTTGTTCTTCCAGATACACAACTTTTTGCTCAAGTTCTCCTTGTCGCATACTCAATGCTGAGATTTGTTTAAAGAAATCTTGCAGATCTGCCTGTGAGGCTAATTGTTCCACAAGTTTTTTGTTGTTTTCGAGTAGAATTTCCTGCATTCTCTCAACACTCAGCGTAGAAGTAGATCCCATAGCGAGTTTTGGTTCAATTTCACTCAAGCTTTGGTGGCGTTTTTTGTTTCCTGGGTGTTCCGGAGAGGTGTGGGATATTCCACTTTTTACCATTTATAGGTTAATTTAATGATGGAATTTTTAACTTGGCTATAAAATAGCTTAGGTGTTAGAACTTACTCGAATTTCAATTGCCTGAGGTAAAGCGTCTCTTAATTTATAAGGTGAATATGTTTCCTCAATTAACTTTCACTTAAAACACTTTTCTTTTTTGCTTTTTGATCCGGAGATAAATTTTTTGCTTGCACTTTCGCTTCAATCAAATGTCAAACTCCACAAGAGTCTTTGATGAAGTCGTTGCCTGTCCATTGTGTGTTGTTGCCTCTTCTATCGGGTGGTCTCCGTAGCCTTAGAAGGTTTCTCCGCTCCACCCCTGGAGAAACATATTAGCGGGAAGTACCAGTGGGTTTTTGAACTCTGTCTTCCTGCTTTTATGCTTGTCGGAGGGTACAACTACTAGGTCTTGAAGAAGGTAGTAACAGGAGTCTCTGTGGAAGTAACGGGCGGTTAAAGAGCCAGGCATACTGCCTGATACACTATTCGATAACGGACGGTAATACATCAGAACTGTCCCCAACCACCAAAAAAAAGAAAAAGAGATAAAATTTTAACAAAAAAAAATTGTTGTAAAGAATGGACCCTTATTTGCGCGCCCCTCACTCATTAATTTCTTGATAAAAGGATTCGCGTGGATGTCGTTGTTTATTCTTGCATGGGCCCCTACACTTGAGTGCGTCGAATCTTCAATGGGACAAATCCACTTTCGCACTCGTTTAGTAGCAAGAGTTCCTAAAGATCTTAACATTCACAAATCCGCCAGTCCAGATCGTATATCTCCCCTTCTTCTGAAGAGGTGTTCTTCCTCGCTGGCAAAACCACTGCGTATGCCTTTTCATTGACCCTACTCTTTAGGACTCTTTCCAAGCAGAAGGAAAATAGGATTTGTCCAGCCCGTCCCTAAAGAAGGCGAATCTTCTCTCTGCTCCCGCAGACCCATTGCACTTACGTCCCTTCTTTCCAAGGTCATGGAAATGCTGATAAACCGTCAGCTCATGAAATATGTATCTCGAAACACGAAAACTTCTCAATGACCGGCAGTACCGTTTGGGTAGCAACAGGTCCACTGGTGATCTGATGGCAAGTCTCACCGAAAAGTGGAACCAAAGTCTACGTCAGTTTATCCTAAGCAAGATAGTTGCACTTGATATTTCTAAGGCATTTAACAGAGTTCGAAATCAGGTTCTTTTGTCTAAAGTGGGTGTATTTGGGATAGATGATTCTCTTTTTCAATGGGTTAGAAATTACCTTTCGAAACGTTCAATTCAAGTTGTCTT
The DNA here is from genome assembly GCA_963966105.1 of Volucella zonaria. Classification (NCBI taxonomy): domain Eukaryota; kingdom Metazoa; phylum Arthropoda; class Insecta; order Diptera; family Syrphidae; genus Volucella; species Volucella zonaria. The sequence goes on from OZ014530.1 coordinate 339,379,494, forward strand.
GGACTTATATGAAAGCCAATAGTCAATGGAAGATCTAACCGAGTACCCAGGCAGGCCCAACGTAAGTTCGGGTCCTCAAAAACTCTCCTCTGATCCTCGCCTAGCAAGTTCATCGGAGATTTCATTTCCCGTGGCCCCAGCGTGACTTGGGACCGAAACGAGACTCAGTGAATCCAACCTTAGAAGTCATGAGGGCGTTCAGCGAAGTTTTAAGCGCTAATTTTGCCTCTCGCAATTGCATATGCTTTTCCCCCTCCACCGGTTCCTCACAATATCAGAATTTCTTAAATCTCCGCTTGGAAGACAGATGGAAGTTTTTCTAATGAGGAATGAAATCTAACGTTGTCATCCTCCAGAAAGACACCAGAGCCGGATCCTCTATTTGGATTTGGAGCCATCCGTAAAGATTCCTTTTCTGCCTCGCTCGACCACCACCTAAAGAAATTAGGAAATACTACAGCAGGAATGCAGTCGGAAATTTTACCAAAAGGTAAAAAGTACATCCCAGAGCACAGTCAATGCTGAGGATATAGAAGGGTCATCTCTGTACAATCACTTGACACGCTTGATCGGCGATGTAATGTCTACAGTGCTCCATTGAAACGTTTCGCTATAAATACTCATCAATTTACTCTCAATCCCACTTTCAGAAGCACTCTGAAATATCGTAGCGCTTAAGGAATGCCCTATATCCTACTCATTATGACCTGCAAACATTCAAAACTGACGTACATCTTTGTTTCTCCTTTTCCTAATAATCCTTTTTCTTCAGCGCGCCTCAATTATAACAAACCCTTTAGCAGCTATGATGAACATCCTGATTCAAGGCAGAACGAACCATGCAACAGGAACGATGACAGGTAGCAATTCCGTTTATTCGACACGGACCTTTGTGAGGATAACTATCTCCAACAAGGCAGCAGGAGATGACTTGGTAAAAAAAAATAGACCAGCACGTTTTCAGGATTTGGAGTCTCAGCATTGTATACCCGATACTGAGGAAAGGAGATAATCTAGTCTGCGCCAGGATCAGTATTTCGAGTGCTTCGATTGCATCGATGGCCCTGTCTGCAACCAACGTTTAAATTGATCACCAAATTGATCAGTAAGCGTTTAAATTGATCACCAAGGAGAAACGCAGCAAAGAAGATGTCTGAGAAGTTTCACCTAAGTGGAAGGGGAGCTGAACACCTAGCAAACAACAGGGTTGCTGGATATGCATGTTGGTTGAGGCCAGGTCCTCTCCGGACTGCAACTAACTAAGCGAGTTAAGCTAAGAAGAGGAGTGAAAAGCGGCAATAGGGTGTTAGCCGTTTTCTACTTTATGTTAGCTCTCTGCTTCGAGCTGTAGTGATCGGTCACTCAATTTCATTCATTTTTACTCGTTTTTCACTCAATTGCATTGTACGAGCATAAGCAAGAACACGTTCGTTAAATTTATTCCGGACATCGTCAGGGACGGTAAAGAACCGGTAAGAAGAAAAGTCTGCCTTCACTGGACTTACAGGCAAATAGAGGGAAAACCCGGTAGAAACGGTTACCAACAAGCCGGTCAAACTTCCCGAAGCCATCAGTCACGAAACGCTTACTCCGTGGGGCAGAAATCGGTAGTAGTAGTCGACGGCTTCAGGGCAATTATCCCTGTCTCGCAGGCAAAATAATGCAATGAAAGTCTCTCAACAGAAGAAGTCAATAGTAAAGAGGCGAAAGAACAGGCCACTATCCAAATGATCAGGAGCGAGCCAATAGAGGGTTGGAGTACAAATGAGATCCGTTCCTCCTAACAGGCAGATAAGAACCTAGAACAGGCAGAAAGCTAATGAGCAACCGCATGAAGACTAGATACTCGTATATAAATGCGAAAGTTTCCGGTTTCACCGAAGGAAATCTGGTGTGACTGTATCATTGTCAGCGCAAGAAAGGCAAATCACCAAAATTTCAACGGGATTAGGAAGGTCCATACAAGGTGATAACTCGCATTAATGACGTAGTCTACCGGAACCAGAGTCGGGATCGAGGAAAATTTAAGGTGGTCCACTTGAACAGAATGTGTCATTTCAACGGAAAGGGAGGGAGCAGTGTGATATACCTTAAATATAAACAGCGCCATCTATATTTCAATAACAGAAGATTTCAACCATTGGTGAATGGAAAATGGAATCGAATTTTCTAGCAAAATGGAAATTTGCATGAATATGTACTCTGCAGTTGTGTAAGCATGTACCTTGGTTTGTTAGGTCCCAACTGAATTCCTGTCGTGAGTTGTTCCAATCTGACCATAGGGGACGTGGAAAATTTCTTAACTATCGTGCGACGTAGTGTTTGGTATTTGTCTTGCTTTGACGGATTTTGCACGATGTCGAAAGCGTTTGTCAGAGATGGCGCCACCAGTGGATCCCGGGCAGAAATGTCAGACCCCATGTGTTTTATTTGTAGGTTTTGTATCTGTCAACAAGTTGGCAGCGTTATATTTGAGCAGTTCTATCGGTGTCGTACATTTTATCGAGCAAAATCATGGCAAGTTTCCAGCCAAATAAACGTCATTTGCGGGAAGCACTGCTTTTATTCTTTAATATGAAGAAAAGTGCGGCTGAGGCCTATCGTTTGCTTTCGGAAACTTATGAGGCGGAATGTATTGGTGAATCGACGTGATGCGAGTGGTTCAAACGGTTCAAAAGTGGTGATTTTGAAGTTGAAGACAAAGATCGCCCCGGAAAGCCGAAAAGTTTTGAAGACGAGGAATTGGACGCTTTACTGGATGAGGATCCATGTCAGATTCAAGAAGAACTTGCTGCATCATTGGGCGTCACGCAACAAGCCGTTTCCCTGCGCCTAAAAGCACTGGGATTCATTCAAAAGGTTGGAAACTGGGTGCCGTACGAATTGAAGCCAAGAGACGTCGAACGGCGATTTTGCATGTCCGAAATGTTACTGCAGCGGTATAAAAATAAATCATTTTTGCATCGTATTGTCACTGGTGATGAGAAATGGATTTATTATGATAATCCTAAACGCAGAAAATCGTATACAAAGCCCGGCGAGCCCGCCCAATCGACACCGAAACGAAATATTCACGTGAATAAGGTCATGCTCTGCATATGGGGGGATCAAAAGGGTGTCGTATACTACGAACTGCTTCCGAGTGGTGAAACCATCAAAGGACCATTATATCGAACCCAACTAATTCGTTTGAAGTGGGCATTAAAAGAAAAACGGCCAGAATATGAGACCAGGCATGAGTCCGTCATTTTTCATCACGACGCTCGGCCACATGTTGCGGTTTCGGTGAAAAACTATTTGTAGACTTACTTGTAGACCCAATACATAACGGCGATATTGAATTTAGTCTGACCACGTTGTTCCTGGTTCACGTTGCCGAAGCCGTGAAGGCGAAAAAATGCTTAGAAGCGTGTGAGCTATGATTCAATATTCATGCGGATGATTCAATTGGGTACGCGACACAATTTTACTGTTCAACGCCCTCTCGTGGCCCCAACGTCACAGTTGCATCGGAGCAATTTTGGTGAGTAATTTTGATGTTAAATTCAATCGCGGTCTGAGTGACCGCGCGTCGGAGTCTACGTAACTTTTTATGAACTGTGATTATACATTTTTTATTGTTTGAACACTGTTTTACGTAAAAATTACAAATCCTGGGCCATCACGACCTACGAAAACAAAAGAAGAATTTTCTTCACAATCTATGGAAACTAGTAAGAGATTAGCCGTGTCAGATTCACGTCTAGCTGAAGTGTTGGAGTCTTGGCTCAACGAGGATAATAGTGGATGAGAGGTCAATAAAGTTAGCTGAGGTTAGATCTAAATATGCTAAAGAAAGCAGGCCAGAATTGCAAGATATAGATTCGTTAGAACGTCTAGCCTTCATTGGCTTTGTAGCTCATACAGCCGTTTTCAAATCAAATCATGAAAATGCAAATTATATGTTTGCAACAGATGGAACAGGCCGTGAGATTTTTCGACGTGTAATGTCAAAGAATAGATTTCTAAACTTGATCCGTTGCATGAGATTTGATAATCCAGCTAATAGAGGCGTCAGAAAAAGTACTGATAAATTGGCCGCTGTTTCAAATATCTTCGGCAAGTTTGTGAAACGCTGTCAAAGTCGGTACAACTTTGGTGAATACGTCGACGAAATGTTGATTGCATTCAGAAGACTATCGTTTCTTGTAATGGATATGCCAAACAAGCCTGCTAAATATGGAATGAAAATGATGTGCTTGAGTGATGTGAAAACTAGCTACAAACTTCTACAATGGGTACATATGCAGTGGAATGGGTTCTGATGGAGAAGTCTTATCGAAAGATGAAAAGAAACTCTTAGTTCCTTTTCAATGCGTGTTACGCTTGTCTCGACCAATGTACAGCTCAAATAGAAATGTGACATTTGACAATTGGTGTACATCTCTAGAACTCATTGATGCACTGAAAAGAAGGGGGTTGACGTGTGTTGGGACTATAAAAAAAACAAAAGGGAATTACCATAGAACATCAAAACAAAGAGAAGCAAGTTCCCTATACGGATTTACCAACCAAGACAATCGTATCTCACGTGCCTAAAATATTAAAACACGTTGACTTTCCGTAATCGACTTATCTTTATTTTGGTATTCTCTTGCTTACTTCAACTACTGGAGCTGGTACGTAGCAGTTCACTGCTTAAAACATCTGTCGCGAAATTCAAGGTAGTTAGGGTTTCATAGTTTCACTATGTGGATCTGTATATACGGATGTTGATGAATTTGAACTTGAATGATGCAAAGATTCATTAACTGAAGACTCCCCCGTTGAATCTCTGCCATCTTCATTTGTAGTTGACCATTCATGTGTAACAGGCTTCTCTTCACTATTTTCTAAACAATCCTGTACCCAGATCACATTGTCTTCATCATTTTTTTCTAATGTTTTTGTTTTATCTTCCATCACTATTACATCATGGTAACAATATTTTTCCTAGGATCATATACACGATATCCTTTCACTGTTTCCGAATAACCCAGGAGAATATACTGTTCAGCTTTTCTGTCCCATTTCAATCGTTTTTCTTTGGGAACGTGAACCATTACAGGACTTCCAAACAGGCGAATATGTCATAAGTCTGGTTTCATTCCATACCATGCTTCATATGGTGTTTTATTTCCAAAGCTTGAAGTTTTTTAAACACACACTGCTCTATTTGCTGCTTCAGCCCAGAATTTCTTTTGTAGCTTAGCATCAAAAAGTAAACATCTTGCATTTTCAACAACAGTCCTATTCGCTCGTTCGCTAACGCCGTTTTGTTCTGGGCTATATGCATTTGTCTTCTGGTGAATGATTCCCTCATTGGCTAAGTAATTCTCTATTTCTCCACTACAAAACTCACCACCGTTGTCTGGGCGGAGTACCTTTATTCTTTTATTCTGCTGGTTTTCAACCATATCGCTTTGAAAACTTTAAATATATTGAAAACTTCATTCTTACGCCTAAGAAAGTATATGAAAGTCATACGACTGTAATCATCAATGAGGAGTAGAAAGTACTGTGAGCCACCGATGGATTTTGTTTCCATAACACCACATACGTCAGCATGTATTGGGTCTACAAGTACGTTTCCAGGGTTTTTTTTTTTTCCAAAATTTGAAGTTTTATTATGAAAACATAGTTACAATGCTTTATTCAAAGTATCGTCCATCGGAAGCTACAACTTTCCCCCATCTTTCTGGCAATTTATGAATTCCGGACCAAAAAAAATTTCTCGTCTTTCGAGCCCAAGAACGTATCGAGCCAATTTTTGATTTCCTCTACTGAGCTGAAGCGTATTCCCGTAAGAGCGTTCTGCATCGAACGAAACAAGTGGTAGTCAGATGGTGCCAAGTCTGGACTGTAAGGCGGGTGAGGCAGAATTTCCCATCCACTATCTTCCAAATAGTTTTTCACCGAAACCGCAACATGTGGCCGAGCGTTGTCGTGATGAAAAATGACGGACTCATGCCTGGTCTCATATTCTGGCCGTTTTTCTTTTAATGCCCGCTTCACACGAATTAGTTGGGTTCGATATAATGGTCCTTTGATGGTTTCACCACTCGGAAGTAGTTCGTAGTATACGACACCCTTTTGATCCCACCATATGCAGAGCATGACCTTATTCACGTGAATATTTCGTTTCGGCGTCGATTGGGCGGGCTCGCCGGGCTTTGTATACGATTTTCTGCGTTTAAGATTATCATAATAAATCCATTTCTCATCACTAGTGACAATACGATGCAAAAATGATTTATTTTTATACCGCTGCAGTAACATTTCGGACATGCAAAATCGCCGTTCGACGTCTCTTGGCTTCAATTCGTACGGCACCCAGTTTCCAACCTTTTGAATGAATCCCAGTGCTTTTAGGCGCAGGGAAACGGCTTGTTGCGTGACGCCCAATGATGCAGCAAGTTCTTCTTGAATCTGACACGGATCCTCATCCAGTAAAGCGTCCAATTCCTCGTCTTCAAAACTTTTCGGCTTTCCGGGGCGATTTTTGTCTTCAACTCCAAAATCACCACTTTTGAACCGTCTGAACCACTCGCGGCACGTCGATTCACCAATACATTCCGCCCCATAGGTTTTCGAAAGCAAACGATAGGCCTCAGCCGCACTTTTCTTCATATTAAAGAATAAAAGCAGCGCTTCCCGCAAATGACGTTTATTTGGCTGGAAACTTGCCATGATTTTGCTCGATAAAATGTACGACACCGATAGAAGTGCTCAAATATAACGCTGCAAAGTTGTTGACAGATACAAAACCTACAAATAAAAGACATGGGGTCTGACATTTCTGCCCGGGATCCACTGGTGGCGCCATCTCTGACAAACGCTGGAAACTTACTTGTAGACCCAATATTATCTGTAACGTTTCCGAACTCCTCTGCCCCCAGGAGGTCGCAACAGGTCATACATTTATCTACCATCATGTTACTCGAGTCGCGATAAGATAATCCATCCACAAGGCCGTTCTTCATTTTTGTAAGATCACTTAGCTTATATACTCCATTGGTTTATTCTGCTGTGGCTACTAGCTCATTCTTCTTGTTACGGATATAACATTGGTTAGCTGCAAAAACAACACTGTTTTCATTTATTTATGAGCTCACTTACCGATAACAAGTTAGTAGTCAAGCTTGGCACACATAAAACATTTTTAACCGTGATATCATAGTTGCAATCAGTCGATATCTGTACGTCTCCGGAACAGAAAACTGGCACTTTTATATCGTTCGCGACTGTGATCTGTGATAAACTTGGTGTAAAATTCGCGTTGTTTACCCACGGCTTGCTTGCCGTCAAATATGCACTTGCACCGGAGTCGACGTACCATTCACTTTTCCTATATTCGATGTTCAGAAATACCACACTAAAAGCATTTGATTGCCTGTTTTTCTGCAATAATGGACACCTGTAGCATGTCACAGTTTTTCCACCTGTCACTTTTGGTATTAACGTGCCGCCAAATTTACTTTTTTGTTTTGGTTGTGTTTTCTTCGCAGCAAATACAGCGCCACTGGAATCCGTGTCGGTATTCGAAATCTCCATATCGATCAACTTCGACTTTATTGCGTCTGTGGTAATCTTTATGCCCGAGTGCTCTATGGCCATAATCATTGGTGAAAATTTATCTGGCAGACCTGCTAATAGCAACGATCCGATCCATTCATCCGTGATTTGCAAATCCTGTGCCCTTTAATCTCTAAGCTGTCTCGACCACTTGTGTCACATATGAAGTCATGGAATCACAATTTTCTTGTCGCAAAGAGATTAGATGTCGTAGTAAGGTTATCTTCCTTGAAAATCGGAGGATGTTTTTACCTCCTTAATATGTACGTACAATCCGGGGTCTATCATTAAAACTAGCTTCACCTTGGTTTTTTCATCTTCTGTAGGTTTTGCCTCGAAACCAGCCACCGGCTCTGATTTTATATAATTCGCCATGCCTTCGAGTACCAACAAATTTTCAATCGCAAAGCTTTTTAACTTCGGAACACTTTGAATATAGTTCATTGCCATGTTTATATAGTACGAAACATTCAACTATCTTTCCTGTAATTGCTATTAAAACACTTTAAACTACTGCAAAAATATGGGTAATTTGTCCATAACCTATTAAAACCCGTTGACTTTCCGTAATCGACTAATCTTTATTTTCTTCTTTCTTTCCATTTCTTCTTATAAGTAACAAACAAATGGTACATAGGTGTCGCTTGTCATTCTATTAAGTTATAAATAAAAGTGGTACATAGATGTCACTTATTATACTATTTTGTTATATAATCTAAGATAAAAAAGGAAAAGCTTTTATTTTCGCGTCATTGACGCTTCATTCAGAAACAACAGAAAAACGTACAGGAAAACCGGAAATTGTAGCATTTTACAACTCCACAAAAGTGGGAGTGTAGGAATTGAATAAAAAGTGTTCAATCTACTCCTATAGCCGTATTTTGAACATCAGAATGGATAATGCATACGAGTATGTGTTTCATCAAGTGCATAATACGAAAATGGACATAGTCTCTGGTTTTTAACGTAAACCACCTGTCATGTAGACTTATGTTTACGGGAAGCCCATACATCCATAGGAGCAAGTATACGCCTTGCCATCGCCCTCCGTCAATCCTTTGATACCAATTCGGAACTGTGTTGGAGGCACAAGTTCCACCCTTGGTATGAGTCGAGGAAGATCTGAAACCTCTTACTGCTCTTAGGGTCACAGCACCCAGTAATTATTTGCAACTCTACAATGGGTCAAACCAACCGGAAGACCCTTCCCGCGATTTGGATTTAAACCACAGTCACCATGACGCTCCCAAAAGGGGGCCTACCTCAACAAGTCAGGCCCGGACCGAAATCCGGAGGTTCCTGACTCCCCTGGTACCGGGATTTAAGTCCTGTTAGGGACTACCGGTGGTCTTGCCGCCAACAAGACCTATGACCGGCAACTTGCAACTGGCCAAATCGTAGCAACCTTCGCTGGCGTCATCTGAAGATGTTTACGATAAGACCAGTAATATGCTCTGCCCCCGCTTTTTATTAGACAACGTCATTGATGGGCGAAGCCTTGGTAACTGGGCGGGGGCCCAACGAAAATGGACAGAGGAATATTTCTAAAGTTTTTATTTCGTCAACTGGTATTACAACATATGCAAAAAAGATTACTCTGTACCAATTTACCGCGTGAGCTAAAAATGACTTTGATGCGAATCCTAGGCCCAAATATGCCAAATCGGCCAGAGCCCGATGTTGCTGCACCAAATCAAAGAAAGACATTCGCTTTTTGTCCTCCAAAACTGAAACTTATTAGTAACATACGTAAAGGCGATCTGAAGTGAATTTTATTCAATTTACAATTCCAAAAGGCTTTTTTTTTGGAATATAGTATATGTACTTAATAAATAGCTGTTGATTCATGAGTATTAGTATTTGCTTTTATTTGTCATACTATGCTATTTTTATATAATGTAAAGGAGTTCAAAAAAAATTTTGATACTTTATTCTTTTTGTGCTAAATAGTATAGCGGTCTCCCTGACCTCACGTCGGAGATTGCATAAGAACAAAAGAAAAAAAACGCGACGGTACTTAAGCTTTAACTCCAGAAGATAACAAAAAGAAGTCGCTTTATTCAGTTAAAATATCATTTAACTTTGCAAGTCTAAAAATATCGATTATTACCAAACTATTGTTAGATCTAAGAGGAAAAATATTTTGACTTGTCTTCTTGATTTTACCGCGTAACACCATAATAAAAATTTAATTTCATCAAAATTAACCCACATTCTTCGTGTAATTAGTACTCACGTAATTAATTTTTGCATTACGTCATCATCATTTCCGTCTAGTTGGAAGCTGGCTAAAGTAATTCCTGTTCCGAAAAAACCACAACCGACTTTGGCTGCTGACTTTCGACCCATTAGTATATTACCTTGCCTTTCAAAAGTCTTGGAAAAAGTCCTTGCCAAGCAAATCTCAAGTCGTCTAAATCATCATAAGCTTCTTGCTTCGATACAGTCTGGCTTTCCAGCCAACCATAGTTGTTCTACAGCTATGGTTAAAATTCTCGATGACATAAGGATCAGCTATGACTCGGACTTCCTCACTATACTTTGCCTTCTTGACTTTTTAAAAGCTTTTGACACAGTCAACCACTCAATCCTTTCTGATAAACTAAGAAGGTACTTTGGTTTTAGTGAAAGTTCGGCGCGTCTCATAACCAATTACTTAAGTAATCGCTGTCAAAGGGTTGTGGTTGGTGACAAATCCTCTCGTATTAGGAATATACAAGCAGGAGTACCAGAGGGCTCAATACTTGGTCCAATATTGTTTTGCATCTTTATGATGATGCGCAAATATACCTATCTAGACCTATTGGTCTAGTTGAGGATCTTGTTTGTAGGTTTAATGAGGATTTATCCGCAATCTACCAGTGGTCGCTACGTAATTGTTTGACCCTCAACCCAGCAAAATCTCAGCTGATTTTAATATCCAAGAACCTGCACAATGCTGAACTACTGCCACCCATTTACCTCAACGATACGCAATTGCAGTTCGTCGAGACTGTAACCAACCTGGGTTTTAAGATAAACCGATCCATCTCCTGTGTAAGCCACATCAATTACACTGTGGGACGAATTTACGGAGGTCTACGCAAACTTTGGCTGCTCTCTAGTTTTACTTCTGTTAATACGAGGCTGAGACTTGTTAAAACCTTACTTGTTCCGTATATTGATTACTCATCAGCAGTGTACTGCAAACTCGACTCCCTATCTCAGCATAAACTTACTGTGGCATTCAATGATATGGTAAGGTATGTGGATGGGCTACGTCGGCACGACCACATATCCAATTATCATACAAATATCCTCGGTTGTACGCTCCAACAATTCTTGCATATTAGGTGCTATATCTTCATGCACAAAATTATTCAGACCAAGTCGCCACCATACCTTTTTGAGAAACTTCAGTTCGCTCGTTCGCCTAGAACATACAGCCTTATAACTCCATCCTCGAACTACTTGAACTCCTCGCGCCTTTTCTTCGTCTTTGCCTCCAAACTATGGAATTCTCTGCCCACAACAGCAAAACAAATAATTGGACCAATACAATTTAAGAATGCTATTTTGGAGCATATTCTATAAAAATGCAACAGCAGACTATTTCTTGTCCTTTACTATTCCCCTCCTCCACTCTATCCATCCTTTTGTTTTCCTTTCCTGATTAAAGTATCTCTTACTGTTAAATATAAATTTTAAACTAATCTTGTATATTATCCATAATTTTAAGTACTATAACAGACTAAGTCTTATTTGTACATCCTTAACTGAATAAAATTGAAATTGAATTGAAATTGAAAGAAAAAATATATTCGGGTCCTAAATGGGTTAAAAAAGTAAACCTTTATTTTAAGTATTTTAATAATTCTGAAATTCAGAAAAAAAATGCAATTTCCATGTTTAATTGTTTTATACCTCTTTTAAAACAACTGCACTTCCGCCTTAAAAGTGTCGAATACAAATGCAAACACTTTATCATTACTGTACACCGATATCCAAATGTCATGCTATGCATGCGGCAAGAGAAGACAAATTTGAAAACAGAAAAAAAGAAACGATATCTGCACACTTCTTCATCTCTTTCTAGTGCGAACGTTACACAACATCTATGCTCCTTTTACCCACTGAAAAGGAAAACGTTCTACAGGCTATAAACAGTTAACCTTTGGACAGTGGTGCTGTTTCCTTCGTGCCACCCTTGTGGTTTTCATCAACGAAACAAACACCACACCACTCCACAATCAACAACGCATCCCGCATCGATTCAGTGTATCTCGTGGTCGGCTCTTTTCAACTCGTTCGATCGACCAGCAGCGCCAGCATTTACCCGTACAACAGCCGCTGCCACCGCAATAAGCACATCGCCGTCACCATCACCATCGCCATCTGCTCTGTGTACCCTGCTCTGCTCTGCTCCGTGTGTTGTGCGGTGCCCACCGTCCGTGTTAATAATTTTTTTTATTTCTGTTTTTTTTTTTTTTCGTTTTTCGGAGTCAGCCTCTCAATTAATTTAAAGCCAATGTGCAGCGGCCGACTCGGATTGAGTTTGAATTTATCCGCGACCGGGAGAATTACACGCGCATCTGCTGCTGCTCTTGTAGCCGTCGTCGTCGTAGTCGTTGTCGCTATCACCGCCTTTGCTTCCGTTTAAAGAGTTTTATTTTCAATTTTTTTTTTTCTGCTCGTTTTCTGTGAATTTCGCTGCGGAGTCCGGTCACCAGCATAATTTGCCGCAAAATAGTGAGTGCTTTACTGCGTTCCGTACGTCGTGTGTCCGCGCCAAGTGCTGTGTCGCCTCTTCACCTCTCTTGCAACGGATTTCGTGTAAGTTTTCATTGAAAAATAAATCAAAATTCGAAAATTGAAAATCACAAATTCAGGGTGAGGAAAATGTTGCTCCGAAATTAGTCATCGCATTTGTCATGTGTCAAATTCGATAGAAAAATGAAAAGAAAAAGAAAAAGAAAATCGCTTTCCCGTTCTAACATCCTGCGGATGAGGATGAGTGAGAAGTGGAAGAATGAGAATGAAAAACCGAGGAAAACACAGCCGGGTGGCCCAGATTTTGTTGATTTAGATATTTGGTGTGCGCCCCCACTGTTTTTATGCTCACACCTTTGGTAGCTTTGGTTGCGAGTGTCCCATTGTCCTACTCTCACTACTATGGGCTGTCATTAGATCATCCCTGTTTGACAGGGAATTGTGCTTCCTGGCAGTGGGGTGGGTGGTTTTATTTAGGAAGACATAAGGAAAAACTATTATTTTTTGCTTTTACTTGCTCCACATTTGCATAACAATTTGCAATCACAACTTTCTCTAGCCTTAGCGGTACTTTAAGCGAATGGAATTCTTTTGCTCTTTTATTTTTAATTAATTAACGGGAAATTGCGATTGGAGTGAGAAAGATGACTCGAGTGGCGGGCACATGTTAGAATTGGAAATCTAACATTTGACATTTGTCGTTCTGTTGAGAGGAAAATCGGCGAAATTTTTCAATTTTCCTGTCATTTGGAGCACGTTGAGAGATGGAAAAGGCATCGGAAGTTATGACATCATTTGTTGCATGTCGTTTACAGCTATTCTGTGTACATACTGAGGGATAGTAGCTTTTGTTGGCATTGGCAGAAGGCAAGCCCTCGTTTTTATTTTTCTACCGTGAGTGCCCAAAGGTGTGTTGTGATAAAAAATAAAAATAAATAATAAGACTCAAAAATGACGTGGCAATAATCGAGTAAACGAAACGGACAACCGTTCCTAGGTTTTATGTTGAAAAGGGGGAAAGTCCTTCTGGGTGAGTCCAATGTCCATCACCAGGTTTATAGCGTTTCCTTGTTATGTAGGTGGTGTCTCTTTTTGGACAGTGGTTTTGAATTCCTCTTTCCCTCTTTGGCGTGTTGGAACTGTCAAACAAAAAAAAAAAAAATTCGAGGAAATTCGGGAGTTCCTTGATTTATGAATGGACACGGACAATTAGGTTCCTGTCAGTGATCGGAATATTTAGTGGCAATGATAAACAGTGGGCGTTTGTTTGTATGAATTTGGAGAATCCACTCACCATTTCGAACTTTGACGAACAAATCGTCGCTGTAATATGGCCAGGCAAGGCCATCGGGGTTATTATACTCTGATGGTATTTCAAGGTCAGTGAAAAGAATAGGACCGACCCGGGGAGAGTGGGAAGGGCGACTTATTTCGAATGAAATGTTATTTAGTAATTTCGGTGATTTCGGTGATTTGAATTTCTCAAAGGGAAATGCGTAAGACCAAGTTGAGTGATTGTTCTTAAATCTTTCAGAAGACAAAGGTCTTACTCCAAGGGTTGGAAATGTTAAAGGAAGTGGAAAACATTGCAAAGCTTCTCTAGCCTGACTGAAGAATTTGTACAAGAAACCAATCCGTGTTCACAAACGTAAGCCTTGGGCTGAATTAGTAGTAAGTTTCCGATTCCTTGATGCTCCCAACATACGAAATTGGTGTCGAATTCTGAAATTCAACGTCTGTTTGTATGGCTGTAACTTCCCTTTATAACATATTTGCTGTGCCTTTTTTGAACAATATAAACATATTGGTGCAACTCTTTGAGTTTACTTACTTCATCGGCCTGTGCCTCAACCGATAAACCTCGCCAGCTTGTCCAATTGCCTCTAGTTACGCACTCCAAGCTGGTTGCGGTTCCTTCCCACTTGTAGGCTCCACCCAATACGAGGTAGTCTTTTATTGCGTTGTCCCTCCGCGTAGGAATCGAATACTCTTCCGGCTGGAGCGGTAATGTTCATTCGTTCTACATGGCCTAGTCATCTCAGGGGACTGATGCGCATTTTTCAGACCAAACTGATTTACAGCTCGTAAAGTTCGTTGTTATATCTCCTCTTCCAAAGTTCTTCATTGCGAACGGACCAAAAATCACTCGAAGAGTCCTGCGTTTAAGTCATTGTAGCAGAACGCTCCTAAGTGAAGTTTTCTTCTTTAGGAGAGAGCTAGACATGTACAAAGTAGGTGGAGGATTGTCTCCTCTTCCACCTCGTCCATACAGCTTCTACAGAAATCGTTTGTAAATGCGCCAAGCTTTCTTGCATGCTTGCCTATAAGGCAGGGTCCAGTGATGATACCTATGATGGCGCTGAAATTTCTTCTATTTAGAAGAATCAGACTCTTAGAGCAATCCAGATCCATCTTTGGCCAGATCCGTTTAGTCGCTAGAAATGTTGATCCAACAGTGCACCTAAGACCTGTTCTTTTATTAGCATCCATCTTTAATATTTATTTGCACGTAGCGTTTGGTATACCAATGCGCTACCCTTTTCCGGTAGAATAGGTAGAGTGGTTCTAATTTTGGCGAGCTCGTCAGCCCTACATTTTCCTGGAAAGTCTCTGTGGCCTGGCACCCAACATAGGTGAAGGTTGAACTGCTCTGTCATCTCCGTAAGAGATGAACGGCATTCACAGACGGTTCTAGAATTTAATTAGACTAAGTATAGGGACTTGATAGCGGCGTGACTATCCGAAAAGATGCGGAGATCCTTTGCAGATATCACGTTTTTCTTCAGCCAGGACAGAGCTTCTTTAACGCCAAAATTTCCGCCTGAAACACGCTACAGTGATTTGGAAGGCGGTAGGAGAGACTAAGATTAACTTATCTGAGAAAACACCGCCACCAAGTCTGATGGATCCACTCGTATAGAAGCGGAGTGATTTCTCATCCATGAAATCATCTTCCGTCCTGAAGGATCTAGTGGGGATGCTTACATGAAAGTTTTCGTCAAACCAATCTTGTAATTGATGTTCCTAGTGATGTCTGCCTGCTGATGGGTGTCAAGTGAAACAGAATATCCAATGCCTCGGAGAAGTTAGTACGTAAAGCTCCCCATATGCACAGATATGCTTTGAACCTTGCTTAGTTTGCTGCAGTTGACTGCATTTTCTAAGGCCGTCCACCAGACAACCACCCCGTAGGACGTATAGCCACAGTTGGACCAGGTTGAAGGTCCCATTTGTTCACAGTGGCTTTTTGGAACGAGAATAGAGCTACTGTAGCTTTCTTGACTCTTTCTGGAATGTTAGGTTTCCAGTTTAGTTTGCTGTCAAAAATGGGACCCAGATATTTCTGTATCGGAAAAGACTAAACTGGTAGCGTTTATTGAGGGACGGTCTATGATTGGAATTTTGTATTTTCTGGAAAAGAGGACAAGATCAGTTTTATGCGGGTTTACTCCCAATCCACAACGATCTGTCCAACTGGTTAATCTGATAAGATTTAGCTGAAGGAGTTCTTTAATGGTATTAAGATGCTAACCTGAGACGGCTATAGCAACATCATCTGCATAGACAATCATTCTGCTAATACCCACTTCCAGGTATTGTATATCAGCAGCTCATTAACCATTAAGTTCCAGAAAAGAGAAGAAAGGACACCACCTTGAGGCGTACCTCCGCTGACACATCTTTTAGCAGAAGCCCCACCCTGTTTGGAATTGATTATCCGGCTATTTAGCATAAGATTGATCAATTCCCTAAGTGAGTCGTCTACCTGCAGAGTTGACAACGCAGTCGTGATTGCGGATGTGTTGACGTTGTTAAAGGCACGCTCTATGTCCAAGAAAGTGACCCTCCTCTATCGTTGATGTCAGTACTACCCCATACCGTGCGTTAGCGTCGCACTCGATGATGAGGTCAGTTTTTAGCCTTCCATTTTATAGTACCACCCTCTCAATTGTAAGGAGAACCCACATGATCGTGGCCAAAATATGCCGATGCCAGCCAGTAAGTGCAGTCTCTATTCTGGCAAGTCGGTGTCGCTGAGGTTAGGAAGTAAAAATGCATTAAGGCTACTACAAGTTCTAATCTAACCTTTGTTTCTTGTATAGAGCGGAGCGTATACAGGTGTCCCAAGCCCACGAACCACGCCTTCTGCGATCCATGGTTTCTGGATTAGGATGACGTCTTATACAAATACAAATACAAACCGTATAATTGCTACAATTTACTAGAGTAGCCTATACCACGGTGCTGTTGGGGTCCTCCGATTCTGAACATGTGCCCCAGAGCTCATCTTCTTCTTCTGATCGTAAAGGATCTCTTTTTAATTCGTCGTCGGCTTCCATTTCCAACAGAGTGTCAGAAGGGGAGACCGACGGCTTAATTGTCGCCTCGAATAAATTGGAGTCGTCGCTATCCATTTCTAGAAAGGATATCGACGCTCCAAGATCTAAGGTTGAGTTTGAAGTTAAAGTTAAAGGAGGAGCAGGTTGCTAATCAGCATCCAGCTCATCCTTTTTATAAATTTGGTGTATTGACTCGAAGCCGAACCGAATCATGCCTTTAGTCTGCGCTAAAAGGTTATTGATCACAATGAACGCCCATCTATAAGAGCCCCTTAGTTCTTCCAGTTCCGCGACTTTCCAGGTAGGGTCGGGTTTCTGAGCCTGATGATCTCCAGAATTCTTTCTGCGGAGGAGGGTTCGGCTGGGATCGAAGTGCGGATTCTAGATCTGCTAGGAATAGCCTCCTTAGGCAGGACTTGAGTTCTGCACCTGGCCATATCTCTCCTAATCCACTCATGGCTTTGGCGAAATGATCAAGAGATCTTTGATTTTCACATGCAATAAGCTTGGCGTTTCCTTGGTGCCGGCCAGCGTCGTTTGTGATGGGAGGTGGTCCGGGGTTTTCCGGCATGATGGCCAAAAAGCTGCCCGAAAGATTTAACTTGACCAACTGCCACTGTTCTGGTATAATCAATCCGTCGGTGTAGTTTCTGTCGATTACCGCGATCGTTATTGCGTCTTTTAGGATTTCGCTAAACGACCTCAGAGATGTGCTATTGGATGGCCCAAAGATCCGCTGTATACAGATAAGGCTAGCTAATCCGGAGGCCGTAAAGTATTGGGATACTCCATTCGCGACTATTTTTGAAGGTGCTGGACCCTCAGGCAGGTTGATCCTCGGGACGGGTCGTATGACACCTTGATCCAGCCCAGGAGAAAAAGGAGTGGTTGAGAAGGTGGTAGAGAAGGGGGGGGGGGGACTCGCCTGGAGAGCTTCTCGAGATTCATTGACCTTACTTCAGCCTCTACAACTCGACAAGTTCGATGCTCAGGTAGATTAGGACTGGCGCCATATATTAGGGTTTCCTGACATATGATTCGATTGCCTTTTTAGGCAACAGAAACACCGATTAGCAAGTGTAATTTTTCGGATGTACAGGTTTACACTAATATTCCTCGTTAACCTGAGGACTGTTATCGAACTCCCATTGGTTCCCGGAACAAACCCAGTTTGATCTATCCAATGGTTTTGTGAGGGCGTCGATGATTTCGTGCCCAGTGCTGACCTGGTTTAACTTTATTTGAACTTGGCTGAGTGTGTCTTGCACAAAATGATGACGAGTATCTATGTGCTTTGTTCTGCGATGAAATCTACCATTTGTCGCTATTGCTATGGCACTTTGATTATCACAGCATATTTGCAATGAAGCCATTCCACCAGAGTGCTTCTTGTACTGTGGCTAAAAGTGCTATGTACTCTGCTTTACAAGATTATAAGGCAATGGTCTGTTGTCTTTTGGAGCACCAAGATATGGCTCCTCCTTGGGGTTCAAATATAAATCGGGTTGTGGATTTCTGGTCGTCTATATTGCCGGTCCAATTATCATCAATATATCCAACTTGAGCTTGAGAGACGATGTTTCGCGTAGTTAGTGTAATAAACACTTTATAGCAAGCCAATGACGTAGCCCAGGATTGGATTTAAAACGGCTAAGCATGTTCACAGTTCGTAGGACAGTCTCTTTGGGACAATTTTTTGCTTGTATTCATTGGTGCTTGACCGGGTTTGCATCTTTCATGCCGAGTTTGTGCAGAATTCTTTCAATGTACTGCTCTTGATTCTTGAGTTTTTCCGTTTTCTTCAGTGATTCGCATTCCAAGTATTTGTGTAACGTCACCAAGTTCTTTCTTGTGAGATTTCTCATGAAGTTAAGAATTTGTCCTTGATTTAAGAGCTCGGTCTAGCTCAGAATTCCAGAATCTATTCGACTGCTTTAGTCCCTATAAAGCCTTGTTCAATCGACAAACCTTCTTGTCTTTGAAGAATCCAGGCTGTTCTATGTAGATTTCTTCGGATAGACTCCATTGCAGAAATGTAATGGCGCTCATCTACTCAACTTTAAGGTTTAGTGGTAGTGAACTATGACGAAGAACAGGTGAATAGGTACCTTTATAATCCACCTCCTTCCGCTGCTTTAAAACGGTTAGAGTGGCCTGTGACATCTCATTTGGTCCGGAATACCCACTTGGATTTGATTGCCTTTCGGCTTCTCGTCCTGATAATGTCCAACTCGAGTAAGGTTTCGGTTTCATCTTCAGACGTCGAAATTTGTTGATTTGATGATATGCTCCGCTCATTTGCGTCGAAGTTACTGCTTTCAAGAGTGACGCTTCCGTTTCAATACCGGTGATAGCCCGCAGAGTTCTCCCAATTATGTCGATATCATCGGCGTACGCACAGACTTTTGAAAGATTGTGTCTCTTTCAAGTGTGATGTTAAATAAGTCACATTATGGCGAGTTACCTTGTCTAAAACCCTTATTAACTGCTAAGGTCTCGGTTAAGTTGTTACCGACCTTGACAGAACAGCGAGCCTTCTCCATCACCATACTGTACAGGCGGACGAGTTTGGCAAGGAAGCCAAAACTAGACATGGCTCCATATAGCTCGTCTCTACAAATGCTGTCATATGCGGCCTTAAGATCCATGAAAAGATGGTGGGTATCGATTTGGGTTTCTTGATTTGTTTCCAAAATCATCCGAAATGTGGAGATTTGGTCGATTATGGACTTTCCTGATCTAAAATCGCACTGATAGGGACTAATCAGGTTGTTGGCAAAGGGTTCAGACGTTGACACAATATGGTAGATAAGATCTTGTTGTAGGATACAACATAGTTGGCGCAGATGTGGTGGTCAGATTCAATCCATCAGGCATACTTTCTTCTCACCAGATGTGAGAACTAAGTTGGTGCACGCTCTAGACAAAGTCCATTTCAGCAGCTTTGAAAACCTCGCCCGGTAAGCCGTCAGGTCCAGCTGCTTTGTTGAATTTTATCGTATTGCTATCTTTGCTCCGTTCTGGTCAGTTGGGCGGAAGTTTTGGCTATCATCGTCTATTGCGCCGTTATACAGTCTGCAGAAAAAGTTTTTCCACATTCTCAGCACTGACTGTGACTCTACTACGAGGTTTTCTTCTTAATCTATCCAGGCTTCTCGGGTCTTCTTGCCTTGACAGCTTCTATTTACCTGTTGGTAAAACTTCCGTACTTTATTCCTGGAGTACAACCTCGCAATATCTTCGGCCGCGCGCTTCTCGTGCTCTTTTTTCTTTTTCTGTCCTTCCCGCCTCTTCTGCTCGTAGAGCTCACGAGGAGGTCTTGCCCTTCGTTGCAGCACCGCTTTGTAAGCTTCTTGTTTAACTGCATGTGCTTCCGGCCCACCAGGGATTTTTTTGTGGTGATGAGCACATCACTTGCGGCGTCTCTGATAGCACCTTGGCAGTGCTTCCACTGATCTTCGGTACTTGATTCTGACGGCATAGGAGTTGTTGAGTGATTTCGGAATACGCGTTCGGCGAAGTTTCTGGCGGTCTCTTGCAGATGTTCTCCTTTTTTGTGGCGCTTGGGAAATTCGCATTTGGACTTTCGCTGCAACAAGGTGGTTCCAACAATGGAGGCATGCTTTACGTCTCTCACAAATTTATCAATTTGATTTAGCGTTTGATCCGGAGAGCGCCATGTCCCCTTCAGCATATTGAGATGTAACATCTCTCCACCGCCCGAGGAGAGATTCACATTTTTGGGCAGCACCAGGGGCCTACACCGTCCGTATCTTCAAATTGTATGTTCGTAGGTCAAAATCCCGCGACATGGTGGGTCGTGTTCTTATAGGGGGGAATCTCTTTTTATCAGATCCTAGAGTCTCTCTCATAACTACGTCTTTTTCACGTCGGAGACAAATTACCGCGAAGGTACAATGCCCAAACAGGAGGACCAGTAGTCTTATAGAAAGTCTCTGTAATAAGGGGGCGGCCATTATGTTACATTTTCCACCATCTCTTTGACAGACTCTGTATAGGTGTTATAGGTCCTTATCGGCCTGAGCTCTTTATATATCGCGGTAGTTACTGATAAGGTCTTAAATCTGTTTTGAAAGTTTAGACATCAAGGTTGACTTGATGTGAACTGAGAACTGAAAATGTATCTAATGTGACAACTCAGTACAGAAGATCTTGGAGGCTCAGAATAAGGAGAGCCGACCTTAACTCATTGGGACTTAAGGCCAGGAAGAAGAAGAAGATTGTTGACTTCGTCAAAGACGTTACTTCGTAAGCTGACACTTGCTGTTATAGGTTTAGCAAGTGGAATTCCTGTTGCGAGACCAGTTTATGCATAGTCATGGTTAAAACATTGGGTATCGCCACCTCTTCCGACACCACCCAGCCATCTATAATACTGTCCATCATGTCTCGACTTTCTCTCGAGGTGGCTAGTAGTCATACGGATCCGTGAATCGTTAGGATTAGATAAAAATGCCGATGCATTCAGCCCCTGTAGTCCTGTAGCCCCTGAGTTCTCTAGGTAAATTTTGTGTTTTATATCAGTTTTTTCCAATAAAGTCCTCGTGTACAATGTTGACATCGAACTCAGGACATTCGAGTACTCTGTATTCTCTGTCTAGCAGGTCACGCAACGTAATGTTCCTTATGCAAGAGAATGTGGTATTGATGTAGATTCCCAACCAGGCGTTCACTGAGCGAGTTGAGATGTCGGTTTGCCACGAAAACCCGGCAGAACAAAACGTGCAGCTGTAATAAATGTCACAACTGGGTAGTTTCATAATTTCTATGAAACACAGATCCTAGTTTTCGAGTTGTTTTTGCTGTTCTCTGCAAAGGCGTGTAGTCGTTAAAGACTCCAATAACTCTTAGTTTTCATGATACTTTCCCATTGATACTACTCGTACATGTAGTAACGATACACGTTGGAAGCGCTTCTTTTCAGTCGGTTCAACTCAAACTGAAGTCATCCACTCGTGTTCGTTATTCCAAAGGTCATTCTACCTCAAGGTGTAATCCATCGTTCGTACATTGCATCATTCCCCAATTTCGGGACAGCTCAACTACACTCCCAGATATTCCATTTCCATTTCCATTTCCCTGTACCAAATACCACATAAGTTATACTGTTTGTGGCACTTGGAGCAGCTTTAGCTAAAATGCGAGTACATCCATTAAATTGCTGCTAAATGTTCATTCCCCCTTGTTTTTGGGGTAACTCGAAACTACTTCCGTTATAAAAGCCATCTCCAGCACCTTCTCCACCGCAAGTATAGAATATTTTCGCGTTTGTCACCCTTTTCAGCTAGCATCACAACGACACGAATACTGGTCACCCCCTTGGGGTTGGTATTCGACAATAATGATGTTGGACATATTCGTACTCGTACACCACCCCCGTGTACGTGAGCAAATGCGGCCTCTATTCGATTCGACTTGGTCGGGCTTTTTAATATGAATTCTTTTCAAAGTATTTATGCCAGCAAAATAATTAAGAAAATCTATTTTCCATTTCCCATGGGCTCTGTTGGAAATCGAATTTCCATTTCTGATTGTTTCTCCCGACAGACACATGGTGAAACTTAAAAAACAAAAAATTATTTAGTCAATTTAAAAATTAGGCAATCTGGTAGAACGAGTCTTGAGTGCATGCATTAAAGCCCGAGCTCGTGATATACGTTTTTTTTTTTTTTTTGGATTTCATTCACTAACCACAGATTGTGGATGAGACAGCTTCATAAATTTCCATTCGTATCCGGAGATACACCATAAGAAGAAACCTGTCTCTTTAATGACCTCCAGCTAGGGTATTTTTAATTTAGAGGAGTACGTATTTTTAGAACGAACATCAAGAATTGATTAACATTTAGAAAATGAAATATAAGTGATGGCATGTTTACGGAAGTAATTGGGGATTTGACATTTCAATTGAATTGAACGAATGAACGAAGTCTGTCCTCCCTGCTTCCAAATGGATTGGATAGACAGACTTGTTGCCGAGTAGAAAGCCTATCACACTGAGCTCATCCTGGGATGTTACGTCAACGTCTATCTATCATATTTAAGGGGAGCGCAGATGTCGACCTTGTGATTTTATAAATGGACAAGAGATCATTGAAACGAGGAGTGATAAATAAGTCTGTCCGGCAACAAAAGAACAAACGTTTTATTTATTTTATTTATAGTCTCCCTTGACTAGGTTTAAGGATTCTCCAATTTGTTCAGCCCATCCAAGTAATAAGATTTACGGAGGTCCTCAAAATAGACGTTTGCTTGAGTGATGACTTCATCGTTGGTGTCAAATCTCTTCCCGCCAAGACATTTCTTCTGGTTTGGAAACAGCAAATATAGTAGATGCTGGGGGGAGCTAAATGCGGAGAATATGGATTATGAGGGAGCAATTTGTAACACCATTTCGCCATGGTGACTACGCTCGTATACGCCCGTGCATTATTTTGAGTAGTAGTGTTAGTAGTGTAACTTTATTAATGCGAAAAAGAATTCAGTTGTGACAAGATTTACAATGTTAAGTTATCGCTGTTTTTTTTTTTATGAAAATGCAACTTAATTGTGGAAAAATGGTTACAAATGCATTAGTCAAAGTATTGCCCATCGCTAGCTACAACTTTCCATTTTTCTGGCAGAGCTCGAATACCATCCAGCCTCTTTTCAGGCTATCCACGAATCAAGCCATTTTTTTTATGTCTTCAAATGAGCGCAACTCTTGATTAGGCAGACCATGTGCCATCAAACGGAACAAGCAATAATCGGGCGGCGCACTATCTGGGGAATATGTCGGGTGGGATAGGACCTCCAATTTGAGCCTTTCCAGGTAGGTTTTAAGGGGCTTGGCAACTTTTTCGTGCCTCTGTTCGTATTGTGGCCGTTTTTCATGCAGTGCTCGCCTCAATCGAATCAATTGAAGTCGATACCGTTCCCCAGTGATGGTTTCGTTGGGTTTCAACAGTTCATAATAAATAACAACACCGATCGGGTCCCACCAAATACAGGGCATAACCTTCGCAGCAGCGTGAATATTCGGCCGGCCACAGCTTTGTTCTCTTTGAGTTGCTGTAATGACTCCATTTTTCATCACCCGTCACGAAGCGATGAAGAAAATCTTCCTTTTTTTTGCCGCTGGAGCAGTTGTTCACAGGCGAAAAAACAACGCTCAACGTCCCTTGGCTTCAAATCATGAGGAACCCATGTTCCTTGTTTTTGAATCATTCCCAACGAATTCCAAATTGCCTTGGCGGGTAACTCCTAATGTTTAAGCAAGCGATTCTTGCATTTGGCACGGATCCTCATCCAGCAATGCCTCCAATCCATCGTCTTCGAAGAATTTTGGCCTTTCTTCACGCGGACCGCCGTCAATATCGACGGGAGCGACGGAACCAATCACTACACTTAGAGCAGCATCTCCGTAAGCTTTTTGGAGCTCTCGATGCGCTTCAGCTGCCGTTTTCTTAGAATGAAATAAGAAAATCAAGACTTCGCACAAATGACGATTATGTGGCACAAGATCAGACATTTTCACACAGCCAAAAGTATATGACGCCAAAACAAAATCACTAATGTGTCAAAACGGTTTGTCTACCATATGTCTTAGTTCATGACGTTTTGGATATGTCAAAATTGACCAGCATTTACTGGTGGAGCCATCTATTGAGAACTTAGCTGCGCACCTAATAATTTGCAGCCGGTACGATGGTAGTCCCAGACGTACCCGACCTAACAAAGGAAACACAAAAAAATTGGGGGGAAATGTGTTTATTTCTCTACGTAGTCTCCTTCTTTCAAGGCAATACACTTTTCCCAGCGATGTTCAGTAGATCCGATACCGTATTTATCGGTATCTCCTTAAAATATCAGACTCCACCTCTTTACTGTTGGCAAATCTTTTACCACCGAGCCATTTTTTTAAATTTGGAAATAGAAAATAATCCTAGGGGGCTAAATCTAGAAGAATAGTGTGCATGAGGAAGCAACTCGAACTTTAACTCATTGATTTTGGCCATCGCGATGACGGATGTGTGAACTCATGCATTGTCTTGATGAAACAAAACTTTTTTCTTCGCCAAATGCGGCCGTTTTTTCTTGATTTCATCTTTCAAACGCTGCAATAAGTTCGTATAATACACGCCGTTGATTGTTTTTCCTTTCTGAAGATAATCGATGAAAATTATCCCACGCGCATCCCAAAAAAACTGAAGCCATGACCTTGTCTACAGATGGAACTGTCTTCGCCTTCTTTGTAGCCGATTCTCCTCTTTGAGCCCATTGTTTTGACTGTTCCTTCGTCTCGGGTGTGAAGTGATGGATCCATGTTTCATCCATGGATCACGGCACCCATCTTGCACACAGTTTTTTCATGTCCAATTTTTCTGTCAACAAGTATTTTGAAATGCCTACCATATCTGCTAGTTCCTGCACTTTCAATCGAGGCGACAGTCATCCAATACCATTTTGTAGATTTTTTTCAACATTTCTGTTGAACTCACCTCATTTAGTCGACCACTGCGATGTTCGTTTTGGCAACTCGGACGGCCTCGCTTAAACTCTGCCACCTAATATTTTTATTGTTGTAAACGAAGGAGCAGACTCTCCCAGAGCAGAATCCAGTTCCGTTTTGATGTTGGTTGGATTGAGGCCTTTCAAATGAAAGTATTGTATCACAAAACGATGACCAAACAAAGCGTCGTCAAACTTCAAGTTTAAGCTTTATAAGGTTGGTACTTTCTACAATTGTCATTATTTTTAAATAACAACCGCCATCTATACGTCAGGTTGGGTACACCTGGAAATTTAAACAATATAGTCCAATTTTCTCCATTTGGAACGCGAAAGACTTCATCCGAAAAGAGAGTGCTTTTTCCATAAAAGGATGTTCTAATTCAGCTCAGCATTTGGCAGGCTCCAATGAAATGAAAGCCGTCTTCTCTTGTTCTATGGTTGCACCGTGTAAATTCATCACTTCCGTCCGTTCTATGTGGCAGGTAACTTAATTGCAGTGGTTCGCACTTGGCTTGGAATACTGTAGCGATTACAGCTGTTCTGATCATTGAAATAGTTCTGATCCCCAAGGATATAGTTGAAAACTTTTTAACTGTTTCTTACTTGTCTTTGTTCGCTTCGTTAAATTTGTAACTCATTTCTCACTTGTTTTCGCAGATGGAAACGCTTTTTAAACACAGCAGGTTTGCTGATGCATGCACGTGTGTGTATATTTTACAATTACATTCGACCTTAAACCAAGAATTTGGGACTAAGTACAACGTTCAGCTAATCAAATTAAGTTCGATTGATTACACTAGAGGAGAAGTATTTGTTTTTCTTTGATGGGTGACCCTGAGGGAGGACGTGGGGTGGGCAATATAATTGCCAGACAATTGCTTCATGCGGCTTTGAAACATTCGATTTGTTCCTCGTTCAGTATTGAGCTTGATTTTGTCGACCTTGCCGTCGGGATGTTTGATTTCACAGCCTACTGGTTTGCCAGATGCCAAGCCGCGCTCGCCGCGTGGGTGATTTTGTCTGTGCATTGGATCTTATCGTAGTTAGAAGAATTGGCGAATGTGAGAGGAAGAAGACCTTGTTTCTTCAAATTTGTTTCATGGATACGGGCAATAATAAATACAATAATGGCACGACAGGTAACGTGGTTTAAAGCTGCATGCTCGCGAGATGAATCCTCTGCGTAGTCTTCATTGCCACCAGCAGCCTATTTAATGTCCTTTGCTTTGTAATATCTGGCTAAATCAGGTACAGCGCCTTATTGACCTGATCGTTGGTTCCTGAATTGGTAGCAGCAATGAACATGTTGTTGGAGATATTGTCCAAGTGACCGCGATATTTCAAGCATAGGCGAGCAGCAGAAATGTGATCAGTTGTCCAGTTGCCCTTGACCTTGATGAGAACGGTCATGTCTTCCAAATCCTTGCCGTTCCACACGTCAAATGGTTCAAGGACTTGAAGGCGCTGACTCGTTTGATCTACATTAACTCTTACACTATCGCCGCTGGGTGATGGAGCGTCGTAGGTGTCCATGCCGGTTTCGAATCCTTTTGATGGCAATTCATCACCGAATGGCGAGTCCAAACTGAATTGCTTGCCGTTGGCACCTTTAAGGCTATCGGTGAATGGATTGAAATCAAGACGACCGGCAATATATAGAAAGTACTGTTACCAATTCAGGGCTCGTAACAAAGGCATGGGTAACAGAGTTGGCGTCATTACGTCCGATGAAGTTACGATTGCAGGATGTGACGATGGTGTGATGTTCTTGTCGCCCTTCTTGATGTCCTTACGATGCTATTGTCCAATGCAAGGTCAGCACGCGTTGACCAATTTGTTCAGATCCAGGTGTAACATTAAAGGTGATCTTTGACTTAGGACCATCTTTCGTGGCGTTTTTAGCAATGATCGCACAGCGACCCATGTTCTCGTATGAAGAGTTGGTGTATGAGCCCGGCCTTGATGTCAAGTTGGTATTCGTTCTTCTTAGCATTAACACCCAATTTGCTGCGTGCCAAATCTTTAGTAAATGGACTGTTTTCTTGTGGTTTCAATGTGTCCAAGTTGATATCAATCACTTGATCGTATTCGCAATAGCTATCTGGGGACAAGAGTTGTTTCTGGTATTTGATGGCTTCAGAGGCGATGCCTGATCGGTCAATAGATTTCAAGTAGCCAGACATCCGACTGTTGAAAGGAAAAACTAATGTGGTGGCACCGATTTCAGCACCCATGTGCAAGAAGTCGAATCAACACAGGGTCTGTGGTATTCAATGATGGCACCAGTGTCACCGTTGACAGTTCCTCCACCGATTTTGCCAGCTAAGTTGAACCTAATAGTTTTGGGGCACTTTAACTCCTAAGGAATGTTACCTATTACGTTGACGACATCCGCACCTAAACAATCTCCATTGGGTGTGTAGGAATTAGTGCCGATCCTGAGCAGCCCGGGGAAGGCATAATTTTCCAAAATGATCTGTTGGATGATACCATTGCCTAGCTTATAGAAGCCTAAACCGTACTTGGCGCAGGTGGAAGCCAAGAAGTTGTAGACTTCCTTGTTAATATCTTTGGCACGAGCCAAATCCTTGACACCACCGACTCCAGCTTCAATCAAGTGATCATAATGCACAATCCAGACGAGATGAATTGCAACAGGGCCATTTGGGTAGCATTTTGCATCTTGCAACACGATCGGAACGCAAACGAAGATATGAAGTTCCACGAATTATCCAATTGAGAATACAAGACCTTCTCAGACAATGTTGTCAATGGACGGTTCAAACGATCACGAACAGCTTCCAAGGTTTTGTTGAGTTTTTCTTAAGGAAGATGATGTCGCTGTCGAATTTCGATATAGCCACTTTCGAAGCGACGGCATGTGAGGCATAAAAGTTACGTACCTGACTATCAACGGCATATTTACCAGCTTTGCTGACCTGGTCCTGCAAAATTCTCAATACTCCGATTCTGGTGATTGATTAAGGAAATCCTTTTTGTTTTTTGTTTAATAGAAAGAAACACAACACTCGTGAGCTTGATTTGCTCGTATTAAATTGGATTTAACTGGCGATTTTATTGTTTAAAAAAATTCTCGGCAACACCGGACGAAATCTTCAGCCCTCTCAGCTGGAAGATTTTCGATTCTGTCTGAGTGGAGAGAGAAATAACTTCCGCGATGATCTTCCGATCTTGATTAAGAGTTCCTGCAGTGCAGTTCCTAAGTTTGGTTCACGGCCCAGCTTAGTCCATTCGGTAGAGAAAAGGAGGTTCTGATTTTTGAGATGCATAGCAATTTGTTTTTATGGAGACGATGACTTGGTTGTGGTAAAATTTCCAAGACATATAAGAAGTGTAGTCTATGCGTAACAACAAGGAGCGGTGGCATGCCTGTTTCCATGTACAACATGTACAATAGTTTGGTGTATTTCCTGGCAGTCGGAATACCATATGTTCTTTAGGAAGTATTGCAAGCGTTTCTCAGCCTCCTCAAACTGCCAGATCCCTCATATGAGTTATCTTATGACTGCTTCAAATACTTTATGTTATACTTTACAAGCGATTTTCTTTCTTCCAAGATCCTTTTCCAGATACAATTGATTGTCCTTTTTGATTCTTTTAACTTCTCTTGTAGGTGCTTTCTAAAAGATAACTGTGGGGTGATCAGTACTCCGAGGTATTTATACTCCTTGACTTTCTCCAGTTCTTCATTTCGCCAGGTCCATTTTTCATCCATTGCGTTCGTTCGTTCCGAAAAATCATAACTTTTGATTGGTGTTGCGAGTATGTTGCAAGTTCCATATTTGGCAGTATTTGTTGCAACTTATTTATCATGATTTGTATCATGTTTGGTGTTTCCGCGAGTATTACGATATCGTCAGCGTAAAGCAAGAGGTTTATATGTAATCCATCAAGAACTATACCCCTTTGGAGATATACAACGAGATCGTCCACAAAGATTAAGAATAGAAGAGGGCTCAGTAGACATCCCTGCTTCACTCCAGATTTTGCCTAAAGCCAATTAGACAAAATGTTTCCAACTCAGACCGCTGTCGCGTTATCTTGGTACATTTTTCACAGGATTCTTATGACTTTTGTTGAAACCCCCAGCTTGTTCAGTTTAATGAACCGAGCTCTTCTGTCAATGCAATCAAAAGCCGCCTTAAAATACACAAGAAGGCGGCATACAGTTTCTTGCCCTTCTCCAAAAACCGGCCGATGCTTGTTAGGGAGAAGATTATGTCGACTGTGAAGTAATCTTTGCGGAAATAAACTTGTAACTCAGTAAGCAGATCATTTTCACGTATCCAATTTGTTAGTCGTGCCAAGATTATTTCTGTAAAAACTTTGTGGTCGAATTTAAGAAAGATGTGCCTCTGTAGTTGCTTGGTTTATTTGGGTCTCCTTCCTTACCTCGCCAGTGCTGAAAACAAAATAACACGTTTCCATGAGGTTCTGCAGGAACGCATCAGTCGCATTTTTAAAGATTCGTAAGGAATACGACCTTCTTCTGGGGTCTTATTTGGGCAGCATCTATGTACTCGTATAACTCTGATAACATACTGAAAAGTGATAGGTCGATCAAAACAGTTTACTTCGATGTGAGGTAGCGTACATTGCATATGGTTTTGATTCTGCGGTGGATTTAGCAGCGTCTCGAAGTATTCGGCTGAAATGGGTGCTTCAACTTTGATCCCATTCGCGAACAGCACGCCGTGAAACATTTTTGCCATCTTCTAAAAGGACCTACTAGCTCTAATGTTCGCAAGAGCTGACAAGACGCTCTGAATGTACAGTCTTTGATTCTGCTCGCAAATGCTTTTGAACGTTTTATTTGCAATCTGGTACATACATTTCGCATTTTTGGTGTAAATGCTTCTCAGGAGCCTTAGAAAGGTAATCGATTTGTTCCTACCTGCCTCGCATTCCCAGCCCTAGCAAGGTTGTTTTCCTTTATTTCCTGTTTTGGAATGCATTTCTATGCCTCTGATTGATTGGAGCTCACTATTACTTATTGCACTGATGGATATTGGAAAGTGGTCTGAGTGGGCTAATACCTGGACGACTAAATCTGCTGCATGCTTTAGCCAGTTTCACTGCAAGAAAGAATAATCAATTGTTGAGCATGAATGAATGTCCTTTCCCATTACTATTGGTTTGGCCGTTTAGTAATGTAAGTCCTATAGTTTAGTTTCTTTGCGTTCCCATCAGTGCATTTATCTGTTGCATCTCTGACCACACTTAACGATCGTGGATAAGATGATTAGATCCCACCCTGCATTAAAGTCTTCAATGATCATTATCTTGAAAATAGCAATTTCTTCTTGGGCAAATGTTGTCGTTTTTCATTCACATAGTTCTTGAACCGGTCCAATAAATTGAGATAATATTTGCCATCGATTGTTTTTCCCTTTTGAAGGTAATAGGTGTGGATTATGTCGCGTGCATCCCAAAAAAAATTCGACGAAATATTTTTACTCCGCAGACCCACCTTGGTCTTCTTCTGCGCTGACTACTGCTTGGTTTCCAATTTTTTTTTTCTTTTTGGTTGCGCCAAATAGTGTATTGTCAATCTGTAAGTCCATCTGCATTTCGTAGTGCTATTCCACCGAGCTTGCCATCTGGTCATTGAAGTCGCTCTTTCTTCTTCCTTGATCTGACGAGTACCGCCTCTTGGTTACTACAATAGAAGTTTTCCTATTATAGACTCTCTGCGTCTTGTCCGCAATGATATCGATGGGAATCAGCCCGGTAATGGCAAAAGCGGCTTTATCCGAAATCAGTCTAAAGCCACTGATTACCCTTATTGCACTAAATCGATATGTTGATGATAGCTTTCTCCTTGCTTCCTCTGTCACTGGAGCGGTCAGTCAAACTCCGTACATGTAAGCTCATGCTTAAGGTAAATGTGACCGACTAGAGCAATGGCAAGTGGTCAGTTGGCAGCGCCTGCAACTTAACCAACAACACGTGGCCTAACATGAATCTCTCATCTGTGAAATGGTCACAAATCGACATCTCAGTGGGCATCATCAGAGACTTCATCGTAACTGGCTTCTCCTTCTGGTTCTTCGACTTTTTGTTGTTTTACATCTTCTCTCATTAATCATTGAAATATGTAACGCTTGGCTTAATTTCTGGATATAAGAAGCATTCTATAGGCCGCTTTAGTTTGGATCACCTCATTAGTGAGCCCAAGAGTTTGGTGGCATTTTTGCAATTGAGTGATCAAACTATTTTTTTTCTTTCGGCCTGTTCTTCGAATTACGGCTCGAACTTGACTTTCTATTGCTCTTTGGACTGGATTTTCTAACGTCCTAAACTAATTTCTCTAGCCTAAGGCTCACTTGCTATGATCTATTTTAGTAAGCAAGTTGAGGGACATAATATATTCGTATATCGAATTTGACTCATCGTAATTTAGAGCAAAAAATATCTAGAGGGCAAGCTATAAACAGAGGTCGTAAAAGTTTTAAATACTGGTGTTATAGATCACCAATAAATTACGGTTCTTGATTAATATGAGGTTCAGTTCAAGTCGCTAGGTTAATCGCTCCTTAAAAAACATTTGAAAAAATGGCACGCTTCACACTAAATGGTAATTAAATGCTGTGATGACAGTGGTGAAAAGGTTAACTCAGAATACATACTCATATGATGGAAATAGATTCTAATGTGTGAGTCAGCATACGAATATACATTTAGTTCTTTCACAATCGGGTCATGAATATTTAGATCCCTTATCCATGCCACGGGTGGGGGCACCTTCAATATTTTAATGTTCTTAAACTGGAAGGACGTGACAAAAAAAAAAGCAACAGCGCTTATGGTCTTGTGCCGAGTTAGACCAATTCTCAACTCCCAAGCAAATAGCTAACTCGCAAACGGATTGACTTAAGAATAATGATCTTGTGTTGAAAAAGTGCCTAATGCCATATGCTCGAAAAATTTTCTATACTTTTGAGGAATACAAAACAACCAGTCGCCTATACGAGTATGCTGTATGCCCTATCATCTTTTAAGATAGGTTCTTGACAAAGTCAATGGAAAAGATATTCGACATATGGACATCCAACAAGAAGTGCAATTTTAAATCAGTAGAAAAGCGCAAAGTTTTTATGAAAAGTGGTCATATTTTTCTTTTAGTCTAAAGTAAAAACTCCGAGGTTAGTAATCGAACACAATGTCTGGCAAATGTCCGCTTCGGCTCTTTCGTGAATTTCATGAACAACAATTTTGGTATTTTCTTTTAGTGCCTGAACCGTTGGTGGAGCATTGGCATAGGCTTTATCTTTAACATAGCCGCAAAGGTAAAAGTCGCATGATCTCGACGGCCAATTGAAGTCTACATTTCGAAAGCACTTTCTCCTTGAAACGACCAAGCTACTTCTAACCGTTTTTTTTCAATAAAGTCGATGTCTCTGTGTCATAGACAAGGATTTCGACGATCAATGTGTTATAGGCCTGAGGCCTTTTGACCCCCCCCCCCCCCCAAAAAAAAACAGCGATTAGCAGTACGAGTAGTTACTCTTCGAATGATCTCTACGCAGAGCATAGGTCTATTGTGATGTTTTGTCCGATAAAAAAAAATAAATAAATAAATAGTCGACGATTCCTGTGTCCTTTGTTAATGTATTGTAGTTTGTTACTGCTGCGTTTATAGGAAGACCCATCTTCGCCGTTTCTTCTTCAGTAATTGCAAATGCCTCACAAACATTTCGCTATATTTTGTCGAAATTGCCTCCAGTGTTGGCTAGCGAATTTCGTACGATATTTTCAAATACGATGTGGAAGCTTCTTTGATATCAGAGGTCTCGGTAAAATCAGTTCCGATTCTCACGGAGGAGCTAGATTTCTCCATGGTCATCCTGGAGAGCCGGAGCCGGAGCCAGAGGTTAGCACGAATGTCAAAATTGGACATGCCTTTGTATAATTTGTCCCATGTTTTGGGAAACACGTACCGAAGAGATTGGCAGAGATATCGCTAACCCTTTTACCGACCATTGCTTTCAGTTTCAAAACTCATTGCTGATCATCGCAGTGAAGAATGGAATCAAAAACTTTGTTTCCTAGAAAAAAAAAAGAAACTCAACGCCATTCTGGAACTTTGTTAAAATAGTGAAAGATTCAGGAACTACTTTCTTTATGAAGTAAAAAAGCAAGCGCAACAGATTTTTTAAAAAAAATCACAGCGTTTCGTGTCATCTAGGCGACACAAACACAAATATTTTGCTTCAAGGTGCTACCCAAAACTTAGCACACATTTTAAGTCAAATCTCTACTTGTATTTTCGTAACTGAAAGAGACATAGAGTTTGTTATTAAAAATTTAGGTGGTCTAGATCGTATCAAAAATATATACGAGTACATATCTGTTTTGGAAGTCGTCGTTAAGCCGCTAAGCCGAAAAGTGTTCGCAGACAAGCACTGGTCATTTCCAGCTCCAGCCCACAAAACTCAAGAGTGGCTATAAAAAATTATACCCGACTTCATATCATCGGATGACTTGCCAGCTGGTAGTCTGGACCTCAACCGTTTGGATTACAAGTTGTGGCCCGTTTTAGAGGGAATGACCTGTTCTACTCATCACCGAAATATTGAGTCTTTGAAGCGAGCTCTTGTGCACGCTGTTGATATCTTTCCGATGAATGAGGTCCGTAATGCGATTGATGATTGGCCAGTACGTCTTATGCGCAGAATATATAAATCGCAGTAAGGGGACCATATCTCGCTGGCATACTCGAGAAGTGGACGAACAGTGGCATCTCTGATCTAATATTGCTTGACTTTGGTGTTCCACAAGGTTCAGTCTTTGGGAAAATTTTATATCGTATAATATTTTTACATTTGATTTTCCAAATCTTGCAGATTGTGAGGCTGCTATTTTTGCAGCTTATATGGCAATTTTTTCAACCCATGAGTTCGCTCTTGATATTGAGAGGAACTTAGAGAATTACAATAAATGGAAATAAAATTATTATTATTATTATCAAGGGAACGATACAAATTAATTTGTAGGGTCCGGGATTTAACGCTGCTGGTCCGGACGGTATAATACCTGTCGAGCTACAGAGGTCCTCAGATAATATTCTGCCTGCGCTAGGAAATATTATGAGAAGCTGTGTAGAACTTATCCACATTCCACTGTCATGGAGAGAAGTCAATGTAGTTTTCATCCCCAAAGCCGGAAAATGTTCTCATGTTGTCCCAAAGGACCTCTGACCTATAAGTCTATCATCTTTCCTTCTGAAAACTCTAGAACGACTGATTGATATCCATATACGAGCCAAAATTGATCCTAGACTTCTGTCAACGGCTCAACATGCCTACTGTAAAGGAAAGTCGGTGGAAACGGCTCTGCATGCACTGACTAGCCACATCGAACGATCCCTACAATATAAAGAGTACACAATGGTTGCTTTCCTGGACATAGAGGGTGCCTTTAAC
This sequence comes from Volucella zonaria, assembly GCA_963966105.1. NCBI lineage: Eukaryota > Metazoa > Arthropoda > Insecta > Diptera > Syrphidae > Volucella > Volucella zonaria. The sequence continues at coordinate 339,414,136 of OZ014530.1, forward strand.
AACGTCAACACATCCGCAATCAGGACTGCGCTGTCAACTCTGCAGGTAGACGACTCACTTGGGGACCTGATCAGTCTTATGCTAAACAGGAGGGTAATCAACTTCAAACTGGGTGAGACTTCTGCTTAAATATGTGTTAGCAGAGGTACGCCGCAAGGCGGTGTCCTCTCTCCCCTTCTCTGGAGCTTAGTAGTAATTGAACTGCTGATATACCTGGAAGCGGGTGGTAGCAGGGTGATTGCCTATGCGGATGACGTTGCTATAGCCGTCTCAGATAAGCATCTTAATTACCATTAAAGAACTCCTTCAAGTAAGTCTCAATAGATTAGCCCGTTGGGCAGATCGCTGTGGATTGGGAATAAACTCCCATAAAACTGATCTTGTCCTCTTTTCCTGGAAATACTAAATTCCAACTATAGACCCTCCTTCAATAAACGGTACCAGTTTAGTGTTTTCTGATACAGCAAAATAGCTGGGTCTCATTTTTGACAGAAAACTAAACTGGAAACCTAACATTCAAGAAAGAGTCAATAAAGCTACAATAGCTTTATTCTCTTGCAAAAAAGCCATTGGCAATAAATGGGGCTTTCAACCCCGGATAACCCACTGGCTGTACATCTCGGTCATAAGACCGATACTTACTTACGGGGTGGTAGTCTGGTGGACGGCCTTAGAAAGTGCGGTTAACTGCATTAAACTAAGCAGAGTTCAGAGAACACCATGTCTATGCATAAGCGCAGCATTGCGGTCTACCCCCTCTGCGGCATTAGACATTCTGATTCATTTAACACCCCTCGATATTTTCAGAAAAATAGCGACAAAACAGTGGACAAATAATCCATTTGGCCACGCCAGTATTCTTAATACATTAGGAATCCCCACAGAGAACATCGATTACACCACACCTGAACTTTGGTTTGATCCTTCTGGGAGGAAGATGCTTTCATGGAGGACAAGTCAATCCATCTCTACACAGATGGATCTAAAACCAATAGCGGAGTTGGTGGCGGCGTTTTCTCAGACACGCTAAATCTAAGCCTCTCCTTCCGTCTTCCAAATCACTGCAGCGTGTTCCAGGCGGAAATTTTGGCGATTAAAGAAGCTCTGTCCTGGCTGAAGAAAAACGTGATATCTGCAAAGGATCTCCGCATCTTTTCGGATAGTCAGCCCACTATCAAATCCCTGGACTCAGTCTCACTAAATTCTAAAACCGCCCTTGAATGCCGATCGTCTCTTATGGAGATGGCAGAGCAGTTCAACCTTCACTTTTGTTGGGTACCGGGCCACAGAGACGTTCCAGGGAACGTCTGCCGGAAAAGGGTAGCATAGGTATCCCAATCGCTGCGTGTAAACTAATATTAAAGCTGGATGCCAATAAAAGAACAGACCTTAGGTGGACTGTTGGACCGACATGTCTAGCGACCAAACAAATCTGGCCAAAACTGGATCTGTATCGCTCTAAGTGTCTGATCCTTCTAAATTAGGAACATCTCAGCGCCATTATAGGTGTCATCACTGGACACTTCCTCATAGGCAAGTACGCAAGAAGGCTTGGTGCCTTTACAAATGATTTCTGCAGAAGCTGCATGGACGAGGAGGAGGAGGAGACAATCCTGCACCTACTCTGTAAATGTCCAGCTCTCTCCCAGAGAAGAAAACTTCACTTAGGAGCTTTCTTCTACAACGACCTAAACGATCTGAAAAATATAGACGTAAACAGTCTCCTACGCTTCGTTAGAAGCTCAAACTGGTTCCATCAGTAAGAGGATCATAGATCCACGTGGCATCACAATGGGCCAATAGGCCTAAGTGGGTTGGTATATCCAACAGCCACTCTTACCTACCTACCTACCTACCTACAGAATCGTTTCCCTCCCTTGTGGAACATTCCAAAAGCTCGTCAAAAAATCAACCAAATGGTTGCTGGGATAGCTAGCGCATCCACAAAGAACCATCCTCACCGATTATTACCCTACGAGTCTGTCCTCCGAGACGTCCTCTTGTTGTTCCATTAATTAAGTCAGAGTAGAAATTGAGAAGGTTGTGTAGTTGGACACCATCTGGAATTTTTTTATTTCATTTCATTTTGGAACATTACTGAGTGCTGACTTTTACCTTGATTCATTCACATCACATACTTTCTCCCACTGATGCTAAAAACCGAAAGCATTCCAACGGACACCGATGTGGTAACACCTTACAACGTCGTAAAATAGAAACAGACAATACCAAAACTCTATTTACATATACGAGTATGTCCATAGATACATAATTTACTTCACCATGGTTATGATGATTGAACTAAAAAGTAGCGAAGAAGCAGCCAATAAGTCGTTATATCATTTGAGGTCCGTTAAGTAAGATTTTACCGTTAATTCCACAGCCTCAGAGCACTATTTCCAATTCAAAACAGATACAATAAAACGAGGCAAAGAGGAGAGCAAGAAAATAGAACAAATCATTAATTCGAAAAGATTTTTCCAAATCACTCTTTTTTTTTGCTGTGCCTTGTCATGCTAATTAATTTTTGTTTTTATAATTTTTTTTATTTTATTTCATTAACTCATTTGGTGATTTTGGCGGAATGCTTCCATTGGCTCACGTGCTAAGTCTGTGGTTTACTAAACCCCGCGGAGAGAGCTTAGATGGTCAGTAAACCTTGACTAGAGTGCCTAATCACAAATGTACTTGATGTTGGAAGGATCTTCGGTTGAAGAAGGGGTACTAGTTCTGATTAAGTGCTAGTTATTCACATACTGGTACAAATTCTACAAAGAAAATATGTAACGACTTATCTGGCAACAGATTCTCGTAGCATTTCAACGTTGTTAGGCAATCGCTATTAAGTCCTCTTGTCATGCCACTACCAAAGAGGTAATTGCCTTGCGCTAAATACTCGTGGCTTACAAACGGGATTACGTCCAAGTCTTGCTTCGTTGTCTACCACTTGAAGTCAGCACAGTTTTTCCACATACTCCTCGTACTCGTACATCGGGGGCTCGTCATTCAAAAATGACTCATTCGACGGCGATAGCATTACAAGTTGTCGACAACATCCCCACAATATTTTTGTTTTTTTTTTTTATATATATATATATATTGAGGGCCTTCGTATTCGGTTATCTTTTTCATATGAAAACAATATCTATTTTTACATTTTATTCTTGATAAACCGTACCCCAAACAAGACTTTGTGGTAGTCAACCCTTGCTTCAGAGCAAATAAATTACTTGTTCGCTAAAAAAAAAAAAAGAACCGAGTTAACGCACTGAAACGAGTTCCAGGGCCTCATGATTCGACAAGACTCATTCGCAAGGGTCAATGATCTTGCCTAGTCATGGTGTTAAACCCTTCCTTAGATTCAGTATAGATGCGATACTAAAGTTGGTTAGAATATCTAAAAATCTTTGTAGTGAGTACGAACCAGTTGGGCAAGCATGAAAGTGGGCGAACTACGAGTATCATACCATGACAAATTGGAATCCAGTTTTTTTTTTATGCCCTCTACTCGTATCTGTATGCAAATGGGATGTCGTCTTCCCTAGATACATTGTTCTCGCCAAGGTACTACTCATTCCGGAGAGTATCTATGGCCATACACATGTCGAAGTTGTTTAGTTTGGTGTCGCATATCCGCACCTTGCGTATGCTTGGTGTCTTTCTTAGCTAGACTTGGTTGGTTGGTTGGTTTCTTTTTCACGTAGGGCGATGTCACCTGTTTCCGTGTTGTTATCCAATTTAACGTGCGCGCCAGCCAAAAACGCTTGTGTACATGGGTGCCACTTTCTTTATTACGAATCAAAAGACGAAAGCCGATGTTACAACAAATAAAAAAAAAATAAAAAATTGGCCTTCTCAACATGTGGAGGTCTCTGAAGCTGGCCAGTGGCTAGAGTACCTGAGGAGTCTGCTTCGCTTTTTTCGGATGACTTTTGTGCGTGCCCTGGTCGGCGCACATGCTTTTGCTGCTACTCTTGCCCGTTGTCTATGACTTTCATTAAATTGAAAAAAAAAAAAATAAAAAAAAATCGAAGTTCATCGGAATTTCAAAATATGTTTGTCATTTTTTTTTTTTTTTTGTCGGATGGCGGTGGTAAGGTCTTGATATAGTGTAGCAGTGACGTGGAAATGTCGAGTCAATTAGCGCGACTTGGGTCTTGCTTTTTGGATATCTTGATTGGCTAGTGCCCATCGCACGATTTGCACCACATTCCAAAAAGAAACAGGGGAAAGCACTACTTCTTTTGAAATTTTTTTTATTTATACTTTAAACTGCGCCGGATGGTGATTGGATTTTGTTGGTGTTGTCGGTTTGATTTTGTAGCGTTTTTCCTGGTTGTGCTCTACTGGGTTTTTGTTTTGTGCACTTTTTTTTTTTTTGTTTTTTTCGCCAGCGGTGCGATATACGCATGGTCATGCACGTAATTCATTGTGATTTCTTTTCTAGTCTACTGACCAGCGTATTAAATAGCAAATTACGAGTACGTTTTGTTGTTTTGTTATTTGAAAAAGATACAAAGTGTGAACGGAATAGTTAAACTCTTTATTACGAAAGAGGTAAAGTAGGACTGGAGACTTCGAAGATATACTTGTAGATGCAGTTTGTTTAGGGTTTAGATAGTCTGCAATGTCTTAAGAATTAAACTTCCTCCGGCAAAGGACTAAACTCACTCCGAAAGATACCAAAAAGCTTGATAAGCAGTGTTGGGTTCGTTGTTGTTTGGAAGTCTCCTCTCCTATTCTGCAGAAAGTTATAGACACGCTGTTGCCAATTTCGTGATAGTCTTATTGGGCTACATACCAAGCCAAAAGATGACTATTCACTGGCGAAGAGCTTGGGATGCATCAGGGTGACGTCTTTGCTAATGAAGATCATGGCTTTTCAAATGCAATCTCGGTCTAAGATAGTACATGCCTTGCACCAAGATTTCTCTTGTGTGACTGCTGTATCATTGACATAGAGGGTTCGTTTTTGAGAAGGCACATTTTTATGGCATCTGCAATGCGGTTATGCAACGTGTTGTGAACTAGTCTTGTGGGTTAAAGCTGTTCCAACGCTGGCCCTTATGTGCCAGACATAGGGGAACACATGGGTAATATCGCTATCAATTTCTACGTCAATGGTTAGCCATATCCAGATGCGGTACTGTCCTTATATGTAGTGAACATAGTTTTAGATGTATGCTCTCAATGCATTTAGAACTGCGGTTGTGATATTTATGAGGAAGGGGTAACTGATTGAGGTAGTACTGCGGATATCACAATCGGTTTCTTGAACAAAGGTACATTTCCGACCATTAGTACCACTCCTTTTACCAGATAATTCAACTCAAATCAACGGTAGCGCGCTGGACACTCTGATAGAACATCTTTCGCCCCGATATGCATATTATGGACTGGACTTTCAAATCTGCATTTCAGTGAAAAAGATATTGTCTTTGGTATAAGTCGTACTAAAATTCCGTAACATTTTGCGCTGCCTTTTGATTTTAGTTTTACAGATATCCCTGTCCCATAGCACCAGGACTCCGGCTACTGGAAATACACGAAGAACACTTTGAATTGACTTTAGTGAGAATCTGAACCAGGAAAGAATGTACATGGTTTGGATTCTTGCAGATGTTCAAACATCAACAGTTGATGGTTGATTTGTAACTAACCAAGGATCTGGAGCTGGCGTCATTGCGGGGGAAGATAACCTTAAACTTCACTACTTTTTTTTTGTCGACATGCGTCTGTCTTCGAATCGGATCCATATGCAATAATTGTGAAAAATAACTTTATTGTGACGAAAAGGAGAGAGCAGCAAACTACTCGCACATACAGTGTGTTCAAAAAAATCGTGCGTCTAAAAAAATCAATGAAAAATGAATTTTTATGAAATCATATTTTTTTTTATTAAAGTTTAGGGAGTGCAGTCGTTATTATTATTTATAATTGCTTGTCATCGTCTAGTGCAACTTTCAATTAATTTTAGCGCATATTCTAAATTTAGGCCTCTCCAAATTTGCTTCAAGACCCGCACAAGTTGTTTTGTCGTCTATTTTTTCTTCTTTAATCCCCTGCTTCATTAAAGGCCACACATTTTCCATTGGAATCGCATCAGGACTTTGGCACGGTCAATGTAACATCTCTGTACCAGTTCCCTCTGCGGAGGCGACTCCGATGTTGTGGATCGTTATCCTCCTTCAAAATCCAGTCCTAATTGTTTGGTCCACATAGACATTCAGAAGACTTGAGCAAACCATTCTGGTATATTTTTACCATGAATGGTGGATCGAGGTTTTGTGAGAATACTATGGTCCGCATTCCTTATACCTCTTTACCCACAAATATGCCTCTGATGTTTTTAAATATTTTGGTACCGACTTAATACTCATTTGCGGCCCTTTTGGAAGTCGCCAAGAGTGATAAACAATTTCCGAGTCCCAAGTTTTTTGAAGGCATCATTTGTAATTCCATTGTCTCTCATTACAAAATGATGTTCTCTCTATGTAAGAAAGGAGTCTAAGTTACTGATCATCTAGAGCCAATTGTACTTATTTTGTCCTTAATGTTACGGATATTAGTCCGAATGTTCGTATTCTTTCCAATTAAAGACGATTATTGGAATGTCTGGAGTACTATAAGGCAACTACTTAGGGCCTGTATTCTTCATATTGATGCACACTTTGCTTTATGGTTTAAGTCTTTTACATCCTCACGGCAAATATCCACTTCTTAGGTGGGTGCCTTAATGACTTTTCTCTTAATGCCGACGAAAATAGAGTTCTCAAAAGGCTTTGTGGGATTACCTGCAAAAAAAAAAAGATTAAAGCTGTAGCTACTCCTGGAACCAAAGAGATTTCTTAATAAATTTTCTAGGGCTATAGAGCAGACATTATTTAGATCTGTGCTGGTTACTGCCTAGCGATTAGATTCTGATGCGTGTAAAGTCAGGTTAATTGTACAACTACGAGTAGTGTGCCAGAGATTATATTCAGCTCCTGCAGAAATCTTTGTGAGTTTGTGATCAGCTCACTTGATCGTTTGGGCTGTATTAATCTAGAGCTATGACTAGCCCTGGAAAGCGCTTAAGGTTGTCTCTTTTCGATAAGCGTTGTCGGGTGTTCTAAAAAGAGTGCTGCTTAGCCATCTCATCCATTGAGATATGCCCGGCAGTCTTTAAGCACACTTGGAGTTATGAGGTTCGAAGTTGGGCATCTGATCGCTGCTTGACGGCTTATCTGACGCGAAGGTTTTATTCAAGCTGAGCCAACTGAGCTTGGAAGACGATATACAAGGTACGTTCCAAAGTAAATAAGAATAAGAAAAAGTTTTTCTGGCCAAATCGATTTATTTTATTCAAAATAGTCCCTTCCGACTTAATATAGCAATTTACAGGGTCTAAAAGCATGTCGAATGAGTGTTTTAGATCGTCGGCCGGGATGTCCTTTAGGGTGTCGGTACAGGCATTTAGATGGCTTCTACACCCACGAAACGCTTTCCTTTCATCGGTAAATGTAAAAGTCGCACGGTGCGAAATCAGGTGAATACAGGGAGTGGTTGACAGTTAAAACACAATTTCTAACCAAAAAATCGGTCACATTTGTCGATCAATGAAATGGCGCATTATCGTCCAACAAACGCCAATTTCCTTCTGCGCGATATTCTGACCGCATACAACGGTCAACCAAGATATAATTGTGCAATCTCTGCACTTGGAACCGTAAAAATAAATCAACAATGCCTTCACTTTCGAGTTCTCCAAACGAAGATTTTTTGGGTTTTGGATCGTCTGGTGCCGTCCACTCGACACTTTGGCGCTTGACTTCGGGATCATATTGCAAACACTATGCTTCATCACCAGTAACAATGTTGTAAAGGAAGATTTTGTTCTTTTTGGCCACCTTTATAATGTCCTTCGAATCTTGAATGCTGAGCAATTTTTGATCGTCAGTCATTTTTGTACCAATGACACAAACATACTCTCACTTCAAACGCAATAACTCCGCTTCCATTCGTCTAAAGGTCATGAAATTTTGACAGTACACCAGTGAAGGATCTGCCAATAGATAGTTTCAATAAAAATATTTATTATTAAAAATTTCTGTTTACTTTGGAACGGACTTATACTAACTAATGAGGACCGGTTAATTGGAGCAGGCCACAATGCAACGTAAGGGGACAGACATCTCTAGATTTAACTCTTTCCATTGCTGCGAATCTCTCAGCCCGAAAGCACAGGTAATTTAAATCTGTTACCAAATGGAGCAAAACTTGAAAAGGTGCTTATGCAGGCAACTCGTCGCGTTTTTTCTTATGATTCATGTTAGTTCAACTTTAAAGCTTGTAAACGGCTATGCCATAAGTAAGAATTGTTGTCATAACCGTACTGTACACCCATTGCATGATTTTTGGTTGTACCTCCAACCTTGTGCCTATAGCTCTTTTGTACCAGTAGAGGGCAACTAGAGCTTTAGTTTTGATCTGCAACATTTTCTTTCCATTTAATTTTGATGTCCAGAATGAGGCCTAGGTACATGGCACTCCTCGTTAAACTTAAAGGGGTGCCATTTACCTTCGGTGAGATGATGCATGGTATTGATTTTTCTTGCGAAGAAGATCAGTTGCGTTTTGGCCAAAATTATGCTAAACTCACAGCTACGTGTTGTTGTTTGATGTTGTTCTTTGTTCCCTCAGTGGCGGCTGTCTTATATCTTGGCCGTCCACCTACATGCCTCTACTACTACTGCGATGTTCAATCGGTGACTTGCTAGCTTAGAAAGGGGTCGTCGTCCCTTCAGCCCTCAAACCTAACTTTTAAAATTGATGCGTCGTTGGGGTGTGTTTGATTATGTTGGCCGTCCGCCCGCATCTCACTGTGCGTTACTCCTCTGTTACTCGTTGGAGTGTAACTACAAAAGAAATCCTCGTCTCTTCACTCATGCTCCCGGTCTAGTTGCATCTATATTAATTGTGGGATGTGGTACCGGTGTTCGTACCCACATCGGTTGCAGGATGTGTTGTTCCTTAAACTTCACTGTTACATGGCTTTCGTTGGGGTGAAAGCTGCAGGGATCTTCTTCCCCTATCCGTCATCAGCGTGTTGGGGTGTCTCCCGTCCATTGTGAATCTCCCGTCTATCCTGAGGGCTCTGATAATGGTTGATCTCCTGTCGCACCTTATGTTCCTGGTTCGTCCTTAATCCTAATGTGAAGAAAAAACCGCCCGTAACATGCGGACCATTGACTGATGATGGAACATGACTGCCCTCCACTTCCGCCATAGCTCGGCACTCCCACTCAAAAAAAAGAAGGACCGAAAGGATTTTGCAAGTGGAAAGATAGTCAACCTTCTTTACCGCAACAAAGTGTATGGCCAAGGCATATTGGATATTGTTGGAGTCCAAGTGTGCACTACATGTAACTTTAGTCTAATTCTTAAAGGGAGTTTGTGATCGAGGGGTCAATGTTGTTGTCAAGGAACGCTACTTTTTTTTACTCCATAGATAGAGTAGTTTTTCATGAATAGTGTAGTCTGAATCAATTTCATTTGGGGTAGGCATACGGTTTGTACCACATTCTTTTGCACCGCTTGTTAAGACCAAGGATTCTCTTGATTTAACAGGCCTGGGTTCGGTTTAATATAAACTGGTCTCAGACTAAAAGTAAAACTAAAGGCAGAGGTGGTAATTGAGGGTGTTTTTGAGGGTACTTCTGTTGCAATGGAGTTCGAACACATACGGAGATCTATTAGTTTCACGTAGCATATGAAACAATGGTTCGTTAAAACCATATGTCGTTTGCTGGTCATTTGGACGAAAAAGAGGAATAGATCTCCGATTTCTTGGGTTGGTATTAAAAAAAAGTCTGATCCAGCAGTGAGGGACCGCTGATGGTGCGGGTAAGAGCTGGTGTATAAAGAGAATATCGTCGGACTCACGACGTTTTTCCGGACATAGAAGACCCAGGGCATAAGGATGTAGTGAGAGACTGCGCAGAGCGAATCGTAGGAATCTGCGTTGGACAGCTTTGATACGTAGAATATGGTTCTCATAGTGAGGGGATCATACCTAGCTAGCATATTCGAGAAGTGACCTATCAAAGGTACAATGTACAGTGATTTTCCCACGTTCAGAAACTCTTTGTGCCATTGTTTAAAAAAGCCAAGTGCGGAGTTTGGTCTGTTAATTGTGGAATCAATGTTAATACGGGAATTGAGTTCAGTATCACAGATAACGCCTATAACATGCATTGAAGGAACCAAAGCTACCACTTTGGTTAATATATATATACGCAGTAGGCTCGGTCACGAAGTGTTGAACGCGTCCGGGGGTATGAGATGCCTTGGCATTTCTTTATGTTGAGCTCAAGGAAGTTGAGATCGTCTTGAAGAAGTTGAGAATCAAAAAATTGACAAATTCGTCTATAGATTTTATTGGCGTAGACCGATATGTGTGATATTTACAACATCATTTATAGTGAAAATGAAAATGAATGGACTAAGGTGACTGCCTTGTGGAACACAAGAAGTGACTTTAATTGGTTCAGACAAACGAGAACGAAAACGAACTAGGTAATAGCGTTCTTCCAAGTAGGATTTGAACCAAGCCAGGTTGGAAGACAAGTGCATTGAGTTTAAAAAGAATTAACTTTTGTGCGAATTTATCAAAGGCCTGGCTAAAGTCAGTCACATCCACTTATTTCCCTTACTCTAGGACCCACAATGTGTTAGAAATGAATTCAATAAAGTTGGTAGGGGTTGATCTGCCTTTAAGAAATCCATGTTGCTTCATCATAAATGATGCTCTCAAAGAACTTTTGAATGCAGGATAACTTAGCGTTGGGTTGGTACTCGTAGTTGGTAATATCCTGTATTTTCCGGAGGTGAACATATCGGTTGAATAAGATTATTGACGCATTTTGTTAAAACAATTTCGGGCGAACCATCGGGACCAGGAGAAAAATCGTCTTTAAGTTTGTTAATCTTGTCCATTAGCAGTGCTGGAGTTATATCTATAGACCTTAGAGATGTCTGACTGCAGTGACTCAAGTAATCGAAGTATTCGGGATCGGGGTGTTTAGTCTAGGTGGAAAAGGTTTCACTAAAAAAACTAGCGAGTAGTCGGTGATGGTTATAGGATCAGACGATGACATATTGGAGAATTTCAGACAAGGTGTTTAACTATCGGTTTTTTTTTTCCATATTAATAAACCGAAGGGATTAGTTGGGGTCAGAAATGAGGGTAGATTGCATTTGGCTGAATTATCTGTTATAGCGAATATCACAAAGTGGGGAGAAGTGGTAGTGAGTTTGTAAGTAATTCTGATAGTCAAATTCAGATTTAATGTACATGTGCCATCTCTTGTTGCGAAATGCACGTAGTTCTCGTAGTTCTGCAATAACGAGGAGATGATCAAGGATTTCTTATACATTGGTAATAAAGTGGATCGCTTGCGTAATACAGTGGAAGATTTGAGGATTGTTATGAGAGGTTTATCTAAGGCCAGGCACTTGGTATTGTACTTGGTCAACAGGAAATGCCTCAATTTGAAAATTTCTGCAAATAGACTCTCGTGTCGTTGGCTATGATATCTCGCCCTTGTCGATGTGATACTTCAATAAAATAAATTCAAAATTCAGTAGTAAGCCAAAATCCACTAATTTTCTACTTATTCGAACGGGTAACATCTTGATTTCTGATGTGAAGTGTACGCACTCCATGAAAAGTGTGTCCATACATAAAGACCATTCATCTGGAGATAGTAAATTGCTTCGATATAAGTTAATCCCCAAGAGATTAGGCTATGACTTCAAAAGTACTATCTTCTTCAATATCACATTCACTGAAATCAGTTCGTCATATCAAAATCCGCAACTGGCGAGAATAGTGACAAATTTCTAATCGCACCATCACCTAATTTGTACGATTTGCAATCAATTTGATCGAAACCGATCACAGAGTGTGTTCAATACGATCTCATTGTAATTAATTGGAAAAGATTGCGCCACCTCTTGAATCGGCTCTGAGTCACTACGTCAAAGCTCCGTGACTACGCAAATATTCGAACACCTCGTAACTGCTCTGCAATCTTTCTCTCTTCTGCTGTTCCTCCTCGAGATTAGATAATATCGTAATTTGTGAGTATGGTGGGGCCCATTTATGGAGTGTTGCTAAACATATATATTTTTTTTTAATTTCTTTTTTTGCGAAATAAAACGAGTATTTGCGAGAGCACACATACGAGTACGTAGATAGATACGCGTATATGCCAACGTTTGTGGAATCAGCTCAAGTTGAATATCCAAATCAGTTGAAGTGTGGTGTTTTCACTCGTTTCTTTTTTTTTTTCTTTTGATTTTTGTGGGGCGTAGCGCTTTGAATATGGATTGTTACATAAATCGTATCTCAAGTTTTTTTTTTTTTTTTTTGAGAGGAGAGACATCATTACCAGCTTTACCATCTTAACCATCTTAATCGTCTTCAGCTTCAGAGATGAAGATGACTGGCATACTACTCACATTCGCATAAGGAAATGCATCTCAATTATGTTTGTAGTATCATATGTACGAGTGCATGTTAACCTTCTCCTGCACGAGACTCTTTTGACCAAGTAATCACAGATAGATAGATACTCGTATCGTGCTGTGAGTAGGCTACATTCAAATTGAGTGTCATAATATGCAACACAACAAGTTCACCTTATTCACGAGCACGGGCGCTCTCGGTCAACGCGCAGCGCCCGATCTTGGACAGATTATGCTGCATGGGCACCTTCAATAATCTTCAAGCCCAACTGTATAGTAAAATACCGCATTCAATTAAAACATCGACAAGCCCACTTCGTACAGAGTAAGAGGAGAGGAATTTCACATTCGAACGCCAAAGGCAGTTGCTGATGATGACGACCGCGACTACGACAACGACGATGAAGTTTCAGTCTCTCGCTCACTACTGACCCATAACTCAATTGATCATGACATTCAATGAGGTTTGTGTCAAGTGAATGTATCTGAAACTGAATTGAAATTGAAATATAATTTTGTGGATAACAAATGAATTGTTCTTGATTTGTAGAAGAGCCTCTATGCTGATCGAGTGGTTGCAAGTGTTGAAACTCAATGATGTAAGTTATATGCGTGCTCGTACGTCATACGAGGTCACGTTCATGGGCTTTTGTGCACAAATTTTCGGATACATTTCATAGTTAGACGTTATAGAATGATTATACAATTCTGTGGTTGTTTTCAGTTCGCTAATGATAGGTACTATTTAGAATTAGCTTAAAACACGTAACTGCCACAAATTATATGATCGGAGATCGATAGGGATCAGAATCATTTATCGGCATCAGATTTTTAATTACATCTCCAAACCACCAAATGAGGAAGCAGTTGTTAATTGGCGTCTCCCCAAAACGTTTATATAAGTCACGTAACGTGGATGAAATTGTAAGGTTAGATCCAAACCAATAGTAAGCTAATATGAGAGGGTTGTATTGTGAAGGTATCATCGATAAAATTTTGTGTAAACCGCGTTACTCAAGACAGGAGCTATAAATCACCACATCATAGAATTGATATCTTTATCTGACACCTAAACCCCTCTGAAAGGTGTCAGATGATAGTTAGATAAACAGCATGAGAACTGACGCAATAGAGTATTAGAACTCTAGAACTCCGACCAGTTGACGCTCGATTATATCAAAAGCAAGTTTCTTACACAAATTGTTGGCGGATCTATTTCATCGTAGAAAAACGTGGCGGGAAGCGTCACTGGTTTGTGCCCTCAAAATCTCCGGAACATGTAAAATGAAGTGGTGGAAAGTCTACTATAGATAATCGACATTTTGGTTCAGTGCTCAATACACAACTTTGTGACTTATCCAATCAGCTTGCATGATACAATATGTTGCAACGATACTAGCATTGGGCTTTTTATTAACCCTGTCCGAAGTGAACTTTTTCTTTTAAACAAGAAGGTGATCGACTTGTAACGAAGGTAGGGCAAAATCCCTGTCTTAAATGAAGCTACTGGTAGCAGAGTTCTGTGTCGAGCCAGTAAACGAATCATCCTTATTGATGTCTAATCAACAAGGTTCTGAGGAGAAGACTGTGCCCTCTTCGTTTAGTGAATAGATTTCCCGATTTTGCCTAAGATCTTTCTCCACTTTGGGGATATGTAACCGCATCCGTGTTATGTCTTTTGTTGAAGAGGTGAACTTTGATGCAGATTTTAATCACGTGAAGGGAAGATCGGGACGCATTCGTCTCTTATAGTAATCAACTAAGTAGATATCACAGTCTTTTATGTTTTTTTTGGTTTTTTCTGTGGGCTATCCCACTGTAAGTCATATCCATTTTGTAACAGTCTCTAGGGTTTTCTGCTAAGAGGCTGAGCAATCTACGTGTATAGCCGAAATTCGAGATCCTTTTCTTGTTTGCTGAAGTCGTCAAGACGTAAAATCATCCGCATCCTTGGCTGGTTGTCGCTTCACAACTTCCAATCAGGCTGTTAGAAAAGTCTAAAACCGCATATAATATGTATAATTAGCACGCGCTCAAGGGATTTGTGTACCCTTAAAATGTTTGTACACAGCGTTGCAGAAGAAAACTTAGGGAATAAGAACAGAGAGGTACCGATGTACGTTGGTCTTGAATGTTTGCATGTTATAATGACTAGGAAGTAGAGAGAGCATTCCATAAGTGAGTTGTACGGGTTAGTAACGAATCACGATATTTTGGAGTACGTCCGGTGGGTTTGAGGGTAAACTAATGAGCATTCATAGCGAACGGGTGTTACGGTTGAAGGTTTGAATGGGCAGAATGCTACTGGCGATTTCAATGGAGTGTTGTGGTTTCTTATGATTACTCAAAAACGGAAAGAAAAGACTTAATAAATTTTTATATGTAATCCACGTGGTTTATTCTATCGTAATTCATCTGCTACACGTTCTAGATCTGTCAAAATTCCCCGGAAAAACTCCCATAAAACGAATCCATACATAGTACGGCGTGCCAACATAGAGATACATAAAACAACAGTAGTGTATCAAACACAAAGTGTTCCCACCTTCCCTTTCAAGAAATTTATTAAGGGGGGCAAAGTTATCCAGGCACAAATCTTTTGATTGGGCGTATCATCCATTCTGCCACCTGGTTACTGAGGTCATCCTTCTCTCCTCTTTAATCCTTTCTATTTCATGCGTTTCTACGTGGCGGTTTGACGCAATTTTGTCATTATAAACATCTCATCCGCGGGTATGTCGGTGGGTACCATTCCAGCTTAACATATGCTGCTTCATCCGATATCGGTCGAAAGCCATATATCGTCCTTAATCCGCATAGTTTGTATGCCGACGATAGTTTTTTTTCTTAGCATCCTGTCTGACTAGTGCCGTGACCCAAACCGGGGCAGCGTAAAGCAGAACCGAGCTGGGTAACATCCTTCTAGTGTAACCAGGCCCACCGATATTTGGTAGAATTCGTGATAATGTCGCTTGTAGTAAAGATGCCTTCTCGCTGGCATAGAAGGCATGTGGTGCAAACTGCAGTTTATTATCTAACATTAACAATTACGAATTATTTGGCTTCCAACCCGGAAGGTTGCATATTCCACGGTCTTACGACTGGTTTTGTGTTCAGCAAATTCAAGTCCAACTGGACATAGCCAATCTATTATTTATGCAATAGCAGCATTTGTAGCAGATTCCACTTCGTGAATGTGTTTGGCGACCGTAACAATAGCAATGTCATCAGCGAAACCTATTGTGTGAACACCTGGTGGCAACTCCAGCCGCAGTACTCCGGCGTACATAATATTCCACAATAATGACCCTACTACTCATCCCTGTGGTACTCCTGCAGAGACACTGTTATATTTGATACCACCTTCTGTTTGATATTGAAGCTATCTATTGTTGAGACAGCTTCTTACTATCTTAAGTAAATAGCGTGGTGTATTCATTCTAGAAAGTACTCCTGTTATGGATCACCATCTTACGGAGTTAAAGGCATTTTTAACATCAAGTGTTACCATTGCGCAAGATTCCTTTGTGCCCCATCGCCATCTTTCCCTTTCTATTGCTTTAGTCGCAATGTCTACTACCGCTTTTATGGCATCTATGGTAGACCGCGATTTTCTAAAACCAAATTGGCGATTTGATAAAGCTCTTCCTTCCTCAGCTACTGACAATAGTCTCTCGTAAATGATACGTTCCAGAATCTTGCCTAGGGTATCTAGAAGACATATGAGCCGATATGAAGATGGTTCACCTGGTCGCTTATTTCCCTTTGGCAGGAGAACCAAATACTATTTTCTCCATGGGTCAGGAAAAATTCCTTCCTTTAGATATCTCTGGTATGTTGTTATGAACATGCCTGTTATTTTCTGGGCAGCTGCTTTTACGGCCTTATCTGGAATTCCGTCGGATCCAGGCGCCTTATTACCGTTGATATCTGTGGGATTTTTGCTTCCCTGTTCGCTTCCTCGATATAATGCGTAAGAGGTGGCCTTTGTGGGAAAATGTGCTGTACAATAGATGCTACCAGAGTGGGGCATGTTATTTGTGGACCCCTATATCCCTTTACTTTGACCATCACCATCCTATATGCACTACCCCAGGGATTTAGATCAGCTTCGTTACACAGGCGCCTGAAGCATGACGCTTTATTTTCTCTTATCGGAGTTCTTAAGTGGCGTCTTGTCCGTCTAAAAGGGTTAAGGTTTTCATGAAAATCTGGCCTTCTTCTAGATCGCAGCCATCTCCGACGAGCATATAGACACGTTTGTCCTGAGTGCCTTAATTTGATCATCCCACCAATGCATCGCATGCTGTAGTAACAATACGCTGACTCACCAAATTCTCTGCTGTTCCGTTTTCGATCAGATTGCAACTATTAATTTCTTCTTCAAACTAAGGGTAGAGTGTGTCCTTTCATTTAGGACCAGTAAGCTTGGATTGTTTCGTTTGTTTTCCCTCCTCTATGTCTATCAATATCGCCTGGTGGTCACTGTGCGTATACTCCTTGCTGACTTTTCATTTTGTTTTTTGGCAGGAGGGAGTTGCTAAGGAAAGTAATATCGACAATAGAGTGATATACAGTCCCAAGGGCGAGAGTGCTTCCAGTAGAGAATAGCCACTGGGGTTGGTAAATCTGCCGGCTCACTCGGTTGCCCAGGCATTAAAATCCACTGGATAGTCCGGAAGGTTGTACATTTACAACTGACGAACAACATATTGGTGACCAGTCAAGGTCAAGCCATTAAACAAAGTGGCGATGCCAATGGAAGAAAATTGTTAGAATTCAACGATTGTTTCTTTTGAAGAAGGAGTCATAACAGTTACTGGTAAAAACAATATAGTCATACCCGGGTAAGAGAATCCTGGGGAGGCAATTTGGTCATAATGCTCTACTGAGTCCATTTGGGAAACAAGAAAAACATCGATCAAAGGCGTATTTTGTCAGGTTGAAAATGAGGGGGGTTGACGTCATTAACGAATTACAAGCCCAGTGAATTTACTGTGTAAACAAACTACTTATTTTGCCCCCTTAGAATGTCAAGATTAAAATCACCACATAACACAACTTTGGAATAAGGAGGCCCCAACTCTTCAAGATGATTCCTAACTTTCGTGTGGTGCGAGACATGAGGTGACATGTACCGTGTTCCCATTAGCATGTATATATTTTCTGCAACAATTTCTAAAAAAAATAAATTTGGAATCGTCTAATATCGTTGATTTTGTTATTAATCCAGGCTTAAGAATATGCTACTTTACATCACAGAAAAATGGATAGTAGGGAAGAATATAGAGCAGTACTGAGGTAAAAGAGACCTACAATGGTCTCCCCCGCAGTAGATAAGGGTTCAATAGAATCCAACGGCAATGCTGGATGAATCCTACATAAAAGTGATCGGTGGTTAGGCAAAGCTTGCAATGATTTTTGCAGAGGATGCAGATTGCGCAACCGGCATCGTCTAAAGAGCATTTCTTTCGCAGTTGTCTGGATTTGGAAATATTTGGACGATTTACTAAGAAGATCTTGTATTCGTTTCCCATATCCTGATTTAACTCACGGTCTTAAATTCTAAACGCTGTCTTGACTACGATCTTGATCGACTTCGGTCTTGCATAATTTTCGAGACTTTCTTCCCTGCTCTGCGGTTTAGTTCTTGTGCTTTTAAAAAAAGTGATTACACTATTTAGTGCTAAATAGAGTGTGCTAATTACAAGAAAAAAGCTACAGTAGAACATCTTTAAACCCAATAAACCAAGGCACTCCTTTTTTGGCAAAAAAAATCCTAAAAAATAGCAAGCACACGCGAAGTGAATGAGAACGGCCAGACCCTGACCATCAACGTGATGGTTGGCAACTTATTTATTTAAATTAGTTAATATTGCATTTAAATTGTGTGTGTACACGAGAACTACTTTACAAAAAAGCACATTAACTAAATCAGATGTACATTCACACTCTGTTTTGTCTTTTTTCAGAAACGCTCATCCTTCTCCAGTTTAGATAGATATAAATTGATTCTAAAGACGCTAATTTAAATACCATGTTTACCCTAAATATCCATAGATAGTATCCAATATGATTTTGTACTCTATCTGCCACTCAGCCGCGTCTAAATAAACACAACAGATTTGATCTTCAATTTTTAACAGTTCAATTTTGCCATAGATGGATGACATGATTGTAGTGAGTCAATACAAGCAGGGGCTCCGTTTCTATGCAATTTCTTATCAAAAACGCAGACAGAAGTTTCCAAAAATAGTTTTGTGTCTTGTATAGGACATCTAAATACGTACTACGCCGCTCGTTTCTGTCTTTTCGCGAGTCTAGTGGCATCTACGACATTTACGCGGCCTCTACGACATTTATGCGGCCTCTCGTCTGTTTCTGACGATCCATCTTAGTTTACTCCTGCTTTGCTCCAACCGCTAAGCCACAATGTATCTCCAATGTATCCAAAGACGTATTTTTTTTTTTGTCTTTTGTGATAAATTGTCTATGCTGGTACATGCTCTCATATAGCTGTCCGTTGGAGATACGATTTGGAAAGAAATACTCGAAATAATTTCTAGGACAACGATAATAAAAGTTTCCAGCTGCCTTGTGACAATGACGTTCACCGTCCAAGTATTACACCTGCACTTGATATTTGGCGATGAAAGGAAAGCGTCTTGTGGACGTGGAAGACATCCAAAAGGCTTGCACAGACATTCTGAAGTACATCCCGGTCGACGATCCAAAACGCTCATTCGACATGCTTTTAGAGCGTGCAAAACGCTGTATTTAGTCGGAAGGGGACTATTTGGAACAAGCTCTGTTTACTTTGAAAAGCACCTTGTATGAGCTCACTCCAGCAATTAAGACACTCACAAATATCCAGGCGAATTGACGCATCTGCAGCACTAGCAATATCGAAATGCTTATGCAGATCACCGCAAGAAATAAATAAAAATATATATCAGAGGAAGATATTTCCTGAGCCTTTAATAGCCTTAATCCGCCCAAAGCCGTTGGCCCTGATTAAGTCTTACCCATGGAGACAGAATGCCCCTTGTGGCCGTCATTTTTCGAAGCTTTCCTTAGTTCAATTATTGTGCATTCCTACCTAAATCCCAAAGAAAAGTTCAAGCGGTTTTTACCCCACAGGTCAGAGAGCGGAGTCACATTTTCGCAAAGGACCTCTGAGTCTCTTTTGGGCTAGAGCATATTCTAGACACCCATATCTGAGATTTTCTAACTAAACCATTGCTCCTCAGGGACAGCTCTAATATATTTTAGTCATTGTTCTTAAGATAAGAGTAGACGATGCTTTTAATGAAGTGCACACTGAATCCATTCAAGAGGCATGAGGCACTACTAGGGAGGGGCCATGCCAGCCCTAATTTGGTTATTAGTTAAACCATATGTGGATGATGTGGTCCTTCCATTATCATGATCGCTGGCAACAGTGTGATATGACTCACTAATCTGAGTAACTTCAAGAGCAGCAGTTAGTCACGGTCCTAACGGAGTTACTGCCAGGCAATCCAATTCTAATGGATGAAATTCCTTCGACTTCGACATCCCGTATGATATATATCCGGAGAGTGAGGACTGGTAAAAAGAAGCTATAATCAGGTCAAATGAAATTGCAATTTTCACAGATGGCTCGAAAACAGAGGAAGGAACAGGTTCTGGTATCTTCTCAGAAGACCCAAAACTAAGAGTGTCTATAAGATTACCGCACGCAAGCAGTGTTTTTCAATCAGAGGTTGTGGCTGTCCTCAAAGCGGCTGAGCTAATGCAGATGAGATCGATATCTGGAAGAGATATCGCTATCCACATGGATAGCCAGGCCTCACTCAAGGCAATGGAATCGACCAACGTCAATTCCGATACAGTGCTTAAGGCACTATGCAGTCAGAACCGGGTAAGACTGTTCTGGATACACTGTGGTATTAAAGGAAATACCAAGGATGAGCTTGCAGGAAAAGTAGGGATACTCGACAATAGTGAGGTTGCCAACATCAAACCACCCCTTTGCATAGTGAGAGTCACTATCGACGAAAAAAATCACAAGGACTGCCAACCTATGATGGTCAAGTCTAGAAAGACACAAGGTATCTAAGGATCTCTGGCTCCTTTTTGACGGCAAAAGATCTAGGAAGCTAAACAGGGATAAGCTTAGGACAGTAATAGAAACCCCGTCTCCTGCGGAATCACGCAAAGAGACTCGAATTGTCAGATACGGATATCTGCAGATTCTGCGGTGATCTGCGAGCTGTTGAGGACATAACACACATACTGTGTGAATGCGAGGCAATATCGCGTAGGCCTTTCAGGTCCTTCTTGGCTTTTGCAAAAAAATTGGGTGTTTCACCAGAGAGATTGCAATTTGAGGACAAATTCAACTAGTTCCACACGGTTCGCGATGGGCCCGTTTTGGTGCCTGTTGTCTGTGTGATGGCATATCCAGCATATCCCTGTTTAACCTAACCTAACCTAACCTAGACGAATATTGAAGAGTGTAGCGCAAAGAATCCACTCACTTCTCTTTGAACGGCCATTTCATCGCTGCACATTAACAGACTTATTCACGAATCAGCCTCGATGGCAAATTGACTTCTTTGAATCGTGACAAGTCAATGTGCCAACTGATTTTTTGACCATGAATTATAAGTCGATGAGCCAATCTGTACTTAAGCCCAAGCGTATTATTTTTTTTAACTATTGACCGTCAAAATTATCACTTCTATTTCGATCAACTATTGACTTAGTCATTTACAAATGTTCATTCATAAATTCAAAAGCGCGTGTTCGAAATGAATAAGAAGCGAGAAAAATGAAGACAAAAATGGCGCCTTATTGCCACAAAAGAAGACCTCGTGTTTGCTCCTATACCACAAAAACCAAAACCGAAACCGAATGGAACGAAATTCGATCCCAGAACTGAAAAATGTTTACCAAAACAACTTTCGCACATTAAAATGCTCATGTACTCGAAAAAAGTGTTTTTTTTTTTTTTTGAAAAATAATCATGCACAATTCGTTGTTTAACTGGGAGTGGTACTAAATCAAAACACGTGCTTGAGTAAATAATTTTGTTTTTGTTCATTATTACGAGAGAATACGAAAACGGATCGAAGTCAATACGTAATACGTTGGGCGGAATAGGCATGAAAGTTTGGAAAAAATTTTTATGCTTTTTTTTACACGCACACGAAATATTTGGATTTATTTTTTTCGATTATGTAAAGCGAGTGGGCGGCGGACAATTTTTGCGATTTGGTCATAAACTTGGCCAGTAACGTGTACGACATACCATATATCATACGCTCGAGAGTCCGCTTTGCCATTTATTTCCATTAGAAATTGACTGCATTCGACGGCGGCAAGGCATGGTATGGCAGTTACTCTAGCTCGTGCGTAGAATGGAGCAACGACATTGCAACTATGTTAATTGATTAATTAGATCAAGTGTTAATTGGAGTCTATTATTGTAGCTGTGAACAGCTTGAGTACGAGACAAGTGACTGGTCATGAGATAGATATGAGCAGATTTTTCTTTATATAGAGATGGATGTAGAAAATTATTCTAATTGATTGCGCCTGGTGTTCGTATTTACCTTTCGTGAGTTTGTTTCACGGTTATGGAGTTTCCTACAGGGGAAGCAGCTTTATTGGAACGGTATGGTAATTTTAAAACCCAATTCATGCACCTCAATTAGATCAGTGACTACCATATTCAGAAGTTATGAATTCTCAATGGAAGAAATCGTAACCAGAATAATTCTATCAGCACGAATTATAGTTCGGACATGCGGATACTGCTTATGTGTCTCTCCTGAAGCTTTTCAATCACTAAACGGAATAGTTAATTTTTGAATGAATAGATTCACATTGCACTTCCGACGATGGTATGCTATCTGTAGGAAGCCCCTCTATTATACTCGTACATTGCCTAAAGAAGGCTTTTTTCCATCAACACAAAGCATTTAGACAAGGAACTTGTACATTGTACTCCTGGTATGTCCCATTTCGCCAAGTGTCACACGTGCAGCGTTATGCGAGTGTAAGCCGGACATTCACAGAGTTGCTCCACTGTATAGTCATCGCTTTCATAGCATTCATCACAGTTCCTCGTAAAGGCACCAGTAAGTTGACTTTTTAAGGCCTAACAAGTTAATCGGCGATCACATTTCACGCGATCTCATTGCCACCTGACATATGGACAAGGCTCAGTGGTTGCAGTCTTCCGATTGAGCTTAGAGAAGCTTTGTATTCTAGATCTCCCTTGGCTGCGATGAAGGGGCAGGCCTTAAACGCAGGTTGGTTATCGCTATAGACAGACACTCACTCTCAACACTTGTTCTTCTGGGTTAGTCCCAGAAGTACCCGACACAAAAAAAATTGGGGAAAAATATGTTTATTTCTCTACGTAGTCTCCTTTTAGCACAATACACTCTTCCCAGCGATGTTCAATAGCTTCGACACCATGTTTATAGTGAGAATCGTCGAGCTTCTTAAAGTAGCTATCAACCGCAGACTCCGCCTCTTTACTTTTGGCAAATCTTTTACCACTGAGCCATTTTTTTAAGTACGGAAATAGAAAATAATCCGAGGGGGCTAAATCTTCGAATAGGGAGCATGAGGAAGCAATTCGAACTTTAACTCATTGATTTTGGCCATCTCGATGACGGATGAGTGAATTGGTGCACTGCCTTGACGAAACTAAATTTTTCGCCAAATGCGGCCGTTTTATTCCTGATTTCATCTTTCAAACACTGAAATAAGTTTGCATAATACACCCAGCCGATTCTTTTTCCTTTCTGAAGATAATCAATGAAAATTATCCCACGCCCATCCCAAAAAACTGACGCCATGACCTCGCCTGCAGATGAAACTGTCTTCGCCTTCTTTGGAGCCGATTCTCCCCTATGAAATGCCTACCATACCTGCTAGTCCACGCACTTTTAATCGACGGTCATCGAATAGCATTTTGTGGATTTTTTGGCCGTCCACTGCGATGTTCGCCTTGGCAACTCGTATGACCTCACTTAAATACTGCTACTCAATATTCTCCCCCAGAGTAGAATCCAGTTCCGTTTTGATGTTGGTTGGATTGAGGCCTCAAAAGAACATTTTTTTTTATTTTGTGGCACTCGAATGAAGCGCAATCGTGAAGTCCAATTTTCGACAACTCTATCGAGCAACTGGGACCGTATATCAGCAATAACACGGCATAGACTAGTGACTTCACATACCCCCAAAGAAAGTAATCTAAAGATGTGTGATCACATGATCGTGGAGGCCAGTTCACAGGTCCATTACGCGAAATTATGCGCTCAGCAAATGTTTCCCGCAATAAATTGATGGTGTTGCGCGCCGTGTGGCACTTTGCGTCATCTTGTTCAACCAAAGCTCTGTCAGGTCAGTCCCATCCAACTCAGGCACGAAGAAATCAGAAATCATGTTTCTATAGCGCTCTCCATTGACGGTAACATTCTGGCCGACATCGTCTTTAAAGAAATATGATCCGATGATTCCAGCAGCCCATGCACACGAAACAGTGAGTAAAAATGGGCCTCATCGGAGAACAAAATTTCGCGTTGAAAATGAGGATCGAGCTGAATCATGTTTTCGGCCCATTCACTGAACCAAGATCTTTCCGTAAAATCTTCCACAGAGTGGATGGGCATAGCTCCAATTGCTGTGCACAATGGCGAATCGACTCATTCGGATTCTCCTCAACATTGCGCTTTACAACGGCAATAACTTCTTCTGTTCGCACTGTTTGTCGTCTTCGGGGATGCGTATTATTCACTAGAAAACGATTCATCCTGTTCTGAATAACCTGCTCAGATGGACGACTATGTCGACCATAAAATGGACGTAGCGCACGATAAGTTTGGCGAACCATGGTTTTCAAAATAAGTTTGCACAATTTGCACGCGTTGTTCTGTTCTAATCTATTCATTCAAAAATGGCAAAACGTACTAACAGCGAATCAACTTTCAACTGTCAAATTAAAAATCTGTAGAATCAGTGTTGCCAGCTTAAAGACCAAGCCTATAAAAAAAAAACACCATTTATAATACTAGATGAAGTGAAAAGTGACTTCCTTGACTGCCAGAATGCGCTGCTACTGCAAAAAAGGTTATGGTGCCTTGAAGTTCGTTCATATTTAGGCAGACATGCCAGATTTCAGTGCGATACTGTCTTTAGTTTTGTTTTGACAGCTGATTGTTGTTAACGTGTTTGGCATCATGTTGAGTATGCACAAAAATGATTTTCGTTCTTTCACCAAACATTATTTTTTGAGAGGCAAAACGGCGAAGGAAACAAAAGAAAAGTTGAATAAATATTATGGGGCTAGTGCTCCGTCAGATTACACCGTCAAATATTGGTTTCGAGAGTTTCGTGGTGGCAGCAACTCCACTACCGATCAGGTCCGCAGCGTCAGGCTCTCCGATGCGGTTACAGAAGACAATGTCAAAAAAATACATGAAATGGTGTTGGCTGACCGGGAAGTGAAGGTGCGCGAGCTAGCAGATACCACAAAGATTAGTACTGAGTGAACACGCCATATTTTGGGCAATATTCTGCATATGAAAAAGTTATCCTGCCGTTGGGTGCCGCGAATGCTCACTTTTGACCAAAAACACGAACGCGAGAGCACTTCGAAAGAGTGTTTGGACTTGCTGATGTGGAATCGGGAGGACTTTCGGCGTCGATTGGTAACTTGGATCTACTATTGCACACCAGAGAACAGAATGAGTGCCCGGCAATGGACTGAAGCCGTCACGAGTGCTCCGAAGCGGCCGAGGGAGGCTCAATGGGTCGGAAAGGTTATGGCGTCGGTTTTCTGGGATTGTCATGGCATACTCTTCGTGGACTACCTCGAAAAAGGAAAAACCATCAACAGCGAGTATTACTGTGCATTATTGGAGCGATTGAAGGCCGGAATCGCTGCAAAACGGCCTCACATGATGCGAAAAAATTTTGTTTTTGCAAGACGATGCAAGAGCATCGCAAACACTGCTAAAATCAATGACTTACGGCTCCAATTGCTGTCGCATGCACCGTATTCGCCCGATTTGGCTCCATCGGACTATTATCTCTTCCCAAACCTCAAAAGATGGCTCATCAATAAAAAATTCAGCTCACGCGAGGAAATCATCGACGCCATGGAGGAGTATTTTGCAGACCTTCCGGAAAATTAATTTTCGGACGGGATCAAGAAATTGGAAAATCGCTGGAATAAGTGTATCAAACTAAAAGAGGACTATATTGAATAATATAAAAAAGCATTTAAAAAAAATTTTTTTAATTCTCACGGAGGTTACTTTTCACTCCATCTAG
This sequence comes from Volucella zonaria, assembly GCA_963966105.1. Classification (NCBI taxonomy): domain Eukaryota; kingdom Metazoa; phylum Arthropoda; class Insecta; order Diptera; family Syrphidae; genus Volucella; species Volucella zonaria. Next base: position 339,439,981 of record OZ014530.1, read on the forward strand.
TACTTTGAGATCTTTTTCGGTTTTGACATGCCTTAACGAAGAAATTATTGAAGCCGCGCTCTTAAAATCCTGCACGTATTTTTATATCTAATTATATTTCTCGTAGTCTTTATTTTTGGATTCCTGAGCTTCTTCTGACAATTCCCCAAATAGTCACGATTGATACTCGATTATATTTTGACTATGAGCCAAAATTTTAGGTTGTGCAAACTCTGCTGATTTCTTGGAATACTCCCCAAACTTGACAGTGCTAACCTTTTCCCTGCAATTCAAGACATTAAATATTACATCAAGTTTCGTTATCAGCTCTCTATTGACCCCAGTAATACGAGCTGTTGCTTCTGATTCTTGAATTTCCTCGAAATATTTCCAAATCCACATCGAACCCAATCTCATCATGGAAATACCTTTGGATCTTGTTTTCTTCCTTTTTCTACAAATAGATTCCTCAATATACTCTCACTCTTATCAAAGTGTTTCAAAATAAAATCCATGCATCTGATTCTTGCATGTAATGGAGCGATTCCATATTCGTAGTTATGTTCGTCATCATTTGATTCATCTTGACTGTTGAAGTTTTTTGTTTTGTTCATTTGCAAATGGGACTCATGTCCCGTTTAACTTTGTGTCTGTTAATTCATTCAGAACTTTTCTGTCCAAATTACTCGTGGTTGACAAGTATCCTTATTTCGTCATTAACTTTATTTTCAGTTGGTTGAAGATTAGCAATTTGACTTTTGATAGTTCTAAAGGTAGCTTTGCGGATTAGAACATTATGGGTCGGCAAAAATGAAATGTAATGAAGAGGAAGTGCAATTAATTCTGGCTCACTTTTGCTTCCTAAAAGCCGCCTTGCAGTATGATCCACCATGTCTTGAAGTTTTACTCTAGCTGATATATTCGAGATTTCGTAGTTTCCTAGAAGTGCCTCGTTTTTGGCAACTGTTATAATTCTGTGAGATGGAGAACATCTACGTTGTGTTTTCTCTTTTGACATACCCAAATCTATAAGCAAAGCCAATGCATTATTACTATTATCCTTGATAGGATCCTTTTGTGGAGTAGAAATGCATTGTTTTATTCTTTTGTCTCGCAGTGGACACCAACTTTCATATTTTCATGATCCTTATTATTTTCGTTAGCAATTTATTAGTTTTTGTTATTTGGTGAACGTCAAGCACTCAGTTATGGATTTCCTTGCCCTTCCTCTTGATGACTTTGGCAAGGGTTTTTGAATAGCAACATAACAATTTTGTATTTTAATACAAACGCACCCTTGAACTTTTTCTATGATCTGTCAATGTCAAAACGTCAGTATAGGTTTACATTTTTATCATGGTGAAGTTCACGAACAAGCAACGTTTGGAAATTATCAAAAATTTCTACCGAAATTCTTAGTCGGTGGTCGCAACTTTAAGAGCGCTTACTCTAATTTTCGGTTGTTATAATCGAACCACCAGACAGATTGTGCGTGTTATAGTAGATATATTCGAGTCAACATATTCACTATTGAATGTTGCTGTGGCAGTGATCACGCACCAGCCGAAGTACCGAAAATATCGCAGCCGGAAGAGCTTCAGTTCAAAATGAGCCAAATCAGTCGATTCCACACCGGTGACAGGAATTGAGAATCTCTCAGTCCACTTTGTGGCGAACATTGCGTAAAAATCTTAGCCTACATGCTCACAGGATCAAATTATCTGAAGTACTGAAGCTTTTGGATCAAAAGTTTGAAGAAATTCCCGAATTTCATCGAAAAATCAACTTCTTGGCGACGAATGGCATTTTTGGCTTAATGGCTTTGTCAATAAGCAAAATATGCGTTGGACAGCAACAAACCCACAAGTGTTTCAAGAGACTCCATTGCATCCACAATAAGTGACCGTATGATGTGAATTTTGGACCGTATTTTTTCGTCTCGGATAGTTATGGATATGGAGTATCGTACCATGTTGGAAGACTATTTTTGGCCAGAATTTTATGGACTGGACATCAGTGATATGTGGTTCCAACAAGATTGCCCTATTGAAGGGGAAGTTCGGTAAACTCGAGAAATAGTCCAGTCGAATCGGACGGCGGATGGCCCATGAATTCGATGTTTGGAGTGGTCAAAAAGTCATTTATTTGAGCCGACCTGTGAGAGCTCGCATTGGCGTTGTAGAGAATAATCCATGTTCGGCGCGATTGCGTTTTCTTATTTCTCCAAAGAGTTCTGGCAAACAAATGGTGGCATGGTATCGACACGTCCAGTTTTTCAGAAGAAACAGGCGACCAGTTGCTTCGGAGTGCTTCTAACTTTTTTGGCGCATATACATGATTTGTGACCTGTCACAATCTTTTACACGTCTTTTGAAACACCGCAATCAAATTTTTTCAACATTTCTTTGGACCAATCAACACTAGCCTTTTTTTGAACGATTGTCAAACCACGCAGTATCCAACACAAAGAAGTCTTTTTGACGGCCAAGTGTTCATACAATGTTAAATGTATGCGAGTTGAACTAATGCCCAATATGCCTTAATTGCACATGACAATCTTACAATATCGGTTCCCGCACAGCAGCGGGGACTTCTGGCACAACAACCGATTTTGGACGAGCAAACGATGAACACGATTGAATTCGGGAAACCAGCGTAACGCAGTAGCCCGGCATCATCACCAAAAGTCGAAGCGAGTTGATCGGCACACTGTTGTTAAGTCAATTCACGTTGAAAATAATAAAAAAATCATCCCGCGAAAATGTTGACGATTTAATTCCATTTTTTGGCTGAGATGAGATGCCTGTAAAAAACGCAAACAGCACGTATGACAAAGCGTTCTGAGCACGTGTATCAGTAAAAACGCCCGATTGTCAGATTTGACGTAACTACTCCGATATTGCCATATCTTAAAACTTAAGTAGCAACTAAATGGTATCCCAAAATTCGTTTGTGCGGTAAGGTGTTGGCAACAAAAAAAAAAAGACGGAGTGACTGTTGACAATTTAATTGAAAATGGAGCGCTACAGGAGAGAACATCGCGTTTTCATTGTTGAGCAATATTTTAAAAATAATGAACATTTAGCAGCTGCAGTTTGCAATTTTCGTACAAAATGTCGTCGGAATCAACTGTGAAGAGATTAATTCAAAAACTCAGGGACACTGGCTAGTGATCTTAGAAACTCTGGCCGTCCTTCAACAAGTCGCTCAACACAAAACATTGAAGCAGTTCGCGAGTGAATAATCCAGAGTATTCTCATGAAATATTTGCATCTTCATACAAAGTGCAATTGATTCAAGAACTGAGCCTAGTGACCACGCACAGCGAAGAGGGTTCGTTGAGTCGATTATGGGCCAAACAACAAGTGGATGCTGATTTTTCAAACAAAATTATCTTCAGCGATGGAGCTCATTATCATCTTGATGGCTTTGTTAATTGTCAAAATTGTCGGATTTGGGGCTCAGAAAATCCAGGAGTGGCTGTTTAGAAACGAATACGGCCACCACAACGTGTTACTGTTTGATGTGGATTTTGGGCTGGAAGCATCATTGGACCATTCTTCTTTGAAAATGCGGCTGGTTTGGCAATGAAAGTTAATGGTGCTCGCTATCGGGACATGATAATCCAGTTTTTTGTGCCTGAATTGCAAGATATGGACGTGGGCGATATATGTGATTTCAACAAGACGGCGCCATATGCCGTACAGCCCAAGAAACAATTCAATTACTGCATGAGTCATTTCCTGGTCGTGTAATTTCCCGTTTTGGTAATCAGAATTGGGCGCCCAGATTGTGCGATTTAACGCCGTTGGACTTTTTCTTTCGGTTTATTCCAACAAGCCAACGACCATCCACGTCTTGAAAGAGCAAATTGAGCGTTGTATCAGCGAAATTCAGCCACATTTTTGCGAATCTGTCATAGAAAATTGCGATAAAAGTGTGCATATGTGTCAGCAAAACCGTCGAGGTCAATTATTTGATACGCTATTAGGTACACAAGCCTATTCTGTACGCTTTATGAATCAATAAAATATTTACAATTTAATTAAAAACAACTGTGTTTTTTATCAAAATTACTGGCGCGAATTTTGGGGCACGCTTTAGTATTCCTTATTGTTCAGAATTAAAAATAAAAATATTTAAAAACCTGCTCTTTTCGTAAATGGATCTACTCGGCACACCGCGAGCGACCAAACGATATCGATATCCTTGGCATGGCTTTACTGGTGTATCGCCTTGTTTAATATTGTCGTTGCCTAACATATGTGTTAGAAGCAGCTATCAGACGATAAGGCATCTCTTTGATGAAAGGGACTAATTACTTCATAATTGTCGTGTTCTATGTTTTTTTGTTCTATCACCCTAACATATAGTGCCACTCGTGCGGGAATGGTTGGAAGCACAAATTTTGCACGGCTACTTCTTAAGGATTGTGTAGCTATACGAGTGGGGAAGGTAGTACCGAAAGTTCTATCACTTCCCAAAAATAAAGAAAAAACTATTTACATCTATCTGTATGCATATAAAAACTTATATAGTTCCAGTTATCTACATATGATACCCATGTCCTTACGGTAGCTTATCATGCACTTATGAATTTTCTAAGTGCTTTTTTTATGTCAGCACCGGCCACTACCTACATAAACTTAGTATATTCTATTGTAAAAAAATATATTATTATCTTTTTTCGTGCTTAGAGGTACTTTACTTACTGATTTACGTTTTGAAATAGATACGTGATGTCCACTTCAGATACTTATTCACGTTAATTGTTTTAAATCATGATACTAACCCGTTTGGAAATTGTTATATGGCACATATTTGTGTCTTGCTGGCACTGTTTTATGTTTATTCAGGTGTGATGTCCGTTTTAATTATAAAATAAAAGAAATAATTTTTACGTATTCATGTATAATATATGTGTGCATTTTTGAAAGCAAAATGTTTTAATAAAATCTTTGCATCGACTGCCTTACTGACTCTGGTCTGTATTTAATTAAATGGTGTCACCAATAACATTGTCGGTCAACTCGACCTAGTCTTCGCCACTGATGCAGATAACTGCATCGTTTTAGAAAGCAGACATCTTCTTTCTAAGTTGGATAGTTACCACCCTCTCTTTTCTCTTACGTTGGCGTTTGACAATGGTCTTAATCGCGTTTCCTATGAGTATTCATTAATTTTCATAGGGCTGATTACGCCAAACTGAACAGCCTCCTCAGTATAGCGAATTTAGACTTTCTTTACGATAATCCCAACGATGCTCTCACGTCCTTTTACATCGAAATTTTCATATGTCTCTCCCAATCTGTACTTTTTTTTTTATCCAAAAAGAATCCCTCATCATCACCACCCTGGTATAATAAAGAGCTGCGATCTCTTCGTAATACGAGAAATAAGCGTTCCGACACCGATTTCTTTTACTACCAGTCTGCCCAAAAAAAATTTCTCTGTACTTTTCCAAACTCTCTATGACAACTATTTGAATCAAATGGACCACACACTCATTTCCGACCCCAAACGATTCTTTCAGTTCATCAAAACTAAAAGTAAATCGGATAACTATCCATCATCTCTGAATTTTCCAGATAAGTCCTCGGGCGATCCCCAAATTATTGCACATCTCTTCGCAATTTTTTTTCGCCAAGCGATCGCCACTCATTCCCAAGAGCCAGACCACTCTTACTTTTCCTACTTAAATAGCTGCCCACAAACAACTTTGGAATCTGTGTCTATAACTTTAGAGCAGGTTAAAGATAAAATAATAAACCTCAAAGATGATTATTCTGCTGGTCCTGATGATCTTCGCCCTATATTTTTAAAGAAATGTGAAATGCAGCTAGCCCAACCTCTTACAGCTCTCTTTCGGTTTTTTATCACTCTTGACCTGAAAAAGTCTTTCATTATTCCTCTACATAAAAAAGCCCGAAAAGACGATATTTCCAACTATCGACCAATTGCTAAGCTGTCCTGCGTACCTAAGCTTTTCGAGAGCATTATTTTTGACATAATGCTTTTCCATTGTAAACCTATTGTTTCCCAAAACCAGCACGAAAATCTCAAAGGTAAATCTACGACCACCAACTTAACAGAATTCGTATCAAGCACTTTACGTGCACTGAAATCTGGAAATGAAGTTGATGTGATTGCAACCGATTTCAGCAAAGTCTTTGATAGGATTTCCCATGATATAATCTTTCGGAAATTGAAAGCTCTTGGTTTTCAAATAAACTTTCAATCACCTTTAAGTGAAAGACATAACTATGTATGTTCTAATTAGGTCCATGGTTTCTAACCCAATTAAAGCCTCCTCTGGTGTCCCTCAAGGCAGCCACCTTGGTTCCATATTATTTATTCTGGCCATTAATGATGTTGATTGCATACATACGAGGGGCGTTCAATATATTCTCGGTATCGATATGAAGGAAAATGCGAATTCAATTTAAATTGTTTTTATTTTTCAATATAATCTCCCCTAACATCAATGCATTTGTTACATCTTCAGATAAGCTTTTTTAAACCCTCAAAAAAATAAATTTCCACTTTCTCTGCAAAATACCGACTTGAGTTCTTCATCATCCGAAAATCTTTTTCCACGAAGACATTTTTTCAAATCCGGAAACAGGAAATAATCACTAGGGGCAAGGTCTGGACTATAGGGTGGGTGTTGGATTTCTTCGAAACCACAATCTCGCGCAGCAGCCTTGGAAACTCGCGCCGTGTGAACAGGAGCGTTGTCATGAAGAAGCAACACATCCGCTGCGAGTTTACCCCGTCTTTTCTTTTTAATTTCCTCCCGCAAATTATGCAAAGTGGAAGCGTAGGATGTGGCGTTGATGGTTTCACCTTTTTTTTGTACTCAATGAGCAAGATTCCCTTTGAGTCCCAAAAAACTGTGGCCATGAGCTTCCCGGCAGACGGAGTGACTTTGAACTTCTTCGGGGGGTCTGTTCCTTTTTTATGCCACTACATGGACTCTTGTTTGCTTTCAGGGTCATAGTGGTGGACCCATGTTTCGTCCCCAGTAACAATTCGATACATAACACCGTCCGCGTTCTCACTACACATCTCCAAAAGCTCTCTACAGCATGCGATTCTCACTTTTTATCTGAGGCGCTGTGAGCATTCGTGGCACCCACCTTGCACTGACCTTTGAAAGGTTAAGATGGTCATGAAGAATGGTCTGAATGGTACCAATTGAAAGCTTGGTGATCTCTGCCATCATTTTCACCTTTATTCGGGCATCCTCAAGAACAAGTTTTTCGACTTCTTTGATGCTTTCTCCCGTACAAGCAGTAGCCGGTGCGCCGGACCGGGGGTCGTCCTTAATGCTCTCTCTGCCTCTCTTGAACTCACTTGACCACTTTTGCACAGTTGATAATGAAGGTGCGGAACCCTGGTAAACAGCCACCATCTCTTCATGAATAGTTTTTTGACTTTTTCCTTGCTTAGTGAGAAATTTAGTTACAGCGCGATGCTCAATTTTCACCATCATCGTCTCAGTTGCCATTATGATTCTGTTTAACTAGAGATAAAACGCGAATTAATAATCACATGTATATGAAATTTTACACGAATACACTAAAATAATAGTATTACTTGATAAATAAGTCAATTTATATATACAACCACAGCTTCACCCCGATACCGAGAATAGTTTGAACGCCACTCGTACATATCTGTTTACGCAGGCGATATGAAAATCTTTAGATATACGAGTATATTTACTTCCTCAGATCTTGACAGATTTTGTACTTGGTGTCAGAAGAATTTTCTTGAGCTTATTAACGTCAATAAGTGTCAAGCTATAACGTATACCCGTAAGCGGGCCCCTACTTCACCTCGCTGCTATCTAATCTTTAATCTGCCTGTTCCCTTAGCGAATGAGTTGCGTGATTTAGGTGTTATCTGTGATAAGGAACTCAATTTCCGTTCTCACATTGATAATATGATAATAAAAATCCAACTCTGCCCTTGGCTTCATCAAGCGCTGGTCTAAAGAGTTTCTAATCTTTTTGTTACCAAATCTCTTTACATAACCTTTGTTAGGCCTCTTCTTGAATATGCAAGCCAAGTTTGGTCACCCTACTACAGAACACACATCCTCCGGATAGAAACTGTTCAACGCAGGTTTTTACGATTTGCTTTACGTGGTCTTCCATGGGATGATAGCCAAAACTTACCACCTTATACTGACCGGCTGAAACTTATAAAGTTGCCGACATTCTCGTTATTCATCATATTTTAATTGGTAATATCGATTGTCCTTCTTTACTTCAACTTATTTCTTTTAACATCAACCCACACAATCTTAGGTCTGTGCCACTTTTCCGGCTCAATCTTCACAGAACGAATTACGGGCACTTGGAGCCAATGTCTAGAATGCTTCGTGAAGTTAACGATATTCTGCCTCTCTTCGACTACCATCTCAGCAAAATCTCTCTTAAGAACATTCTTATTTCCACCTATGTCTCACGTCCTAACTTTTTTTCAACCGCTCCCACCCTTTAGTTTTTATCTTTAGTTTTAAGTGAAAATTGTTAGTTTTAAGAATAAGCTTGCAATAAGCATTAATAAATCTGTTTGGCATTGACCCCGGCCGCACTAACTGGAAGTTAAAATATGCGAATTTAAAACACATTAATGCTGTAATATTTTATAGTTAGTTTTAGTAGTTTATGTTGTATACTCACCGCCATTCACTTACTTTTCACTGTAAACTACAATACAACAGAAATCTCCTTCACTCTCAAACAATTTACGAAACTACTGTACACACTGTAGGGGAAATATTAAAATGCGGCTGTTGTTCTGCAACTGTTTTTTTTTTGTTTCTCCAAGTAATCCCATCTTCTTTCTTTGCTAAACAATTTAAGAAAGTAATTTGCAAACAATACACTTATTTTCATAAACGTAAGATACAGTTGCGAACATTAAAATAGCAGTGCAGAGCAAAGTCAAGAAAACAATTTGTAACGATGGATTAGTTAATACGGTATGCTTTATGTCAGAGATTTATAGTCCCGAAATACGTTTTTGTGGCGAACATGAAAATAGCAGTGTTTGATAGAACCTTCGATTTTTGCTGCAAGTCTTAAAATAAAAATGAGTACACTGTTCTATAAAAGAATATTTTCCAAAAACCGAGAAATGAAATTATGTGATTTGTTATCTGTAGGGTGTCTACCTATTTCAGTCCTGTTATAAGTTCTGTTCCAAACGCTATAAAAAAAAACCAGTAAACATTGATTATTAAATAAAATTGGATTCACTCGAAATGATTGCTTTTTGCTTTAACACAAGCTTCCAAACGGTGTGGTCATTGGGCTATAGCGGCACGTACGGTTTCCATGGAGATCGTGGACGCTGCTCTGGTTAATGCTGTTTTAAGGCTTTCCAAATGTCTTCGGGGAGTCTTGCAGGCCATGTTCTTCAATTCTGACCGCAAACCATAATCCATTGGATTCAGATCTGGACTCCTTGACGGCTAATCTTTCGCTGCTATAAAGCCAGGAATATTGACTCTGAACCACTCCTGCGTTGTCTTGCCTTTGTGCACTGGAGCAGAGTCGTGTTGGAAGATCCATCCGTATCCATTGATTGGTCAAATCCTTCACAACACCCTCTAACACATCTTATGGGTAAACCTTTCCACCAGTTTTTACGCCTTTTTCACAGAAATGGAGGGATGTGACACCATGAGGATGATGTCCACGTTGAACCCTTGAAACAACTTTTTTCGCTTCCTTATAGGAAGTGGCATCAATTTTGTTGCTTTGTTTGTTGAAAACTTCTTTCACGGTAAAAATTTTCTCATCCGTAAGCAGAATGTTTTCATGGCCATTGTCCGCGTGCCACTGTAAAAGTCGCTTGTATCCTTCCAGCCTAATTTTTTTTAGTTGCGGAGTTAGAAGATGACCTGTGGACCGACGATATTCTTTCATATGCAGATCATCCCGATTCAGTCTAGAAATGGATCTGGTTGATAGATTCACTCCCTTGAACATGATCTTCTGCTTCCTAAGGCGATTTCTCCGAATTCGTTCACGCATTGCCTTTTCTACCGCATTCGAACGCACGACCACTTATTGGCCTATCTTGTACTCCAGACAATTCGCCGAAGCGAGCAATAGCCCGATGAATGAATATTTTCGACATTCCGAGTGATTTTAGCAACTCGAAAATTTGGCCAGCACTCTTTCCGCACTTAACCCGAGTCTATTCTCTTTAACGCCCCACTTCATGTTAATAGTTTGAAAACTGAAACCAAACTGACTAGTATTCTTCACTGACCAGTGCATGTTTTCTGGAAAAAAAAGTTTGTGGTTCTATTCCCGCAAGAAGTTTTGAACGATAAGCGCTGGAAATTGTGTAACAGAACTTATGGGAGGACTAAGTAGAATCTAGAAATCTTACTAAAACTTCTGGCTCACATCGGGATTTCTTGAGAAAGGCTTTTATTTTAATTATAAAAATATGTACACCTAAATAATGTTGATGATTTTCTGGGACCACTTGTATTTGTTTTATAGGAAGATTGGGAGTTTCTCTTATAAGTGGCCAACAGTAGTCTGCCAGCATCGATTGTTCCCATTTTCCATGGTACCGTCTTTCTATTACAGCAATATTTTGATGGAACCGTTCATCGTGTTTAGCGCTAACATCACCCATATTTTCTGGGAAATCTCAGGAGTCCTATGGTTTCCACGAATTTTTTCCGTGAATCTCACGAGAGATCTCCAGGCCTATTTTTGTGCCGAATCCAGAGTAGAAATGAATGATGGATCCTTTATAAGCTTCCTTATATCTAGACGGACGAAAAAAAATTCTTTTATTTTCGCCACAATTAATGATGAGAACTTTTCTTTCAAAAAATTAAAGCCTGGTCCGTCTTTTTTCATCGCTTTGACAAAAAATTTGATTAATCCTAATTTAATATGAAGCGGTGGTAGAATGGCACTTTGTGGCTCGACTAATGACGGGTGCTTAACATTTTTTTGTCCGGGTAAGTACTTTGATCTCCTAGTCCAATCTGTTCTTACGAAATGCTCCGCCCGGGCTCTACTATGCCACTCACACAAAAAACAAGAAAATTTAGTGTAACCAAGCAAATTTAGGCCAAGCAAAAGTGCAACCACATCGGCGCATATGCTCCAGCTGTAAATGTTGTAAACACAGCTTCTAAACTAGCTTTTGACGCGTGGATAAAAAGTCGCCATTCTTCAGTTTTATGTTCAAAGCCTACTGGCGGCATTAAACCACTTATGTCGTTACAATATACCAAGTTGTCTTCTTTTGAAAAACAAGGAACCAGTCCTATTTTTTTTTGTAAAGTATCGCGCGCTCAAGGGGTTAAGGTACCCTTAAAATGTTTGCACACAGCGCGGGCGACGGAAATTTAGGGAGGAAAGAAGGATAGCTACCGATGTACGTTGGTCTTATATGTCTGAATGTTATAATGACTAGGAAATAGAGAGCTCGGCAGGGCATTACACAAGCGTTTCGCTTTAACGACAGCAGACAGCATTGTGTTTTGGAAGCTTTAAATTCCACTCTGTTGATAGTTCCCCAATTGGTTATGCTGTTGATATCGGAATTTAATGAGCGTAACATACGCTGCCGTTCCCGTTCTACAGCGAAGTGCAGGGGCGTGAGTCCGGAAACGAATATGAAAAGCAGAGAGTATTGTCGTCAGCAAAGGAATATATTGGACTATAAGTGGCATACAAGAGATCATTGATAAAAATTAAAAAGATTGTTGGAGACAGAACGGAGCCCTGGGGAACACCAGCATTTATTTTGAGAATATCAGACTTGAAACCATCCAAGACAACTTGAATTGAACGTTCCGAAAGGTAATTTCTAATCCATTGAATAAGAGAGTCATCGATCCCAAAAGCACGCATTTTCGACAAAAGAATAGGACGGTATAGGTATGCTCAGGTTTGAGAATATTTCATTGCTTCAACCTTTAGCTCAATATGTCCGCCTTTTGTTTGGATAACGAAACGTCTCTGATTAAGTCATTCAACTCAATCTGACTTAGAAAATCGGACGCTTCAGATGGAGGGGAAAAATCAAATTGTGAGTCTTCCATGATTTCTTCTGACAGACAAGCTAAGCTAAACTTTCTGTGTTTGACACAGGTGGCCTTGGAACTGGAAGAATTTCACTGTATGGTTCTGGTTTTTTCATCGAGGATACATCTGCATACACATTGGATTTCTTAGATTTTCGAGAATATCCCCCTACCCTGCTGCACGAAAATAACAATCCTCGTGATTCTGTGGCTCCCCCCGTATCATAGGCTTTCCAAAAGGCACTGCTGGAAGTGCTCCTTCAAACCACCCAGTTATAAGTCTATTACACCTGAGGCAGCATTTCTGTGGTGCCCGGGGTTTATCCTGAGTTTTATTTTTAAATTAAAGTCAGATAAATAGCACTTTTTTATCAAAGATGTTACATTACGTTTCCACGAATAAGGTGTAAATTCACCGGAGACGTAACAGAACTGGAGAACTTTAGCAAACTTGCGGCATGTTATTTTTATTAAATACAAATAAAAAAGACTTGTATTCCGGAATAGACTGAAGCAATTGTTTTCAATTTATCCGCACACGATCTGCTCCAAACTGACGCACGTCACTATTAGAAATTCCCACAGTTGGTATAAAGGTAAACGCTTTTTCCATTGTGGTAAACGCTTTTTCCATTGTTTTGCGATGTGATATGATCGACAAACTATTTTTTCCATTATCTACAAACTAAACACAACGCGAAACAGTAGTCGTTTTGTCTGAGTTGTTTTCTCTGTTGACCAGTGTTATCTGTTGCTTATACAAAAGTAATGATGTTAAATCCTAATACATTGTTGCATTACCCAAATTTTGAATGACCGCTTACCCGCCACGGCATAAAGTCCTTCATTAGCTGACATCGCTGATCTAGTATAACTGGGCACGCACTTTGCACCAATTGCAAAAGTCGGCTGCTATTGGATGGTTTCACGTCATAAACGGCTCTCCTTACATCAGCTCATAAATTTTCAATAGGTTTCAGGACAGAAGATTGAGCTCTCCAGTCCATTTCTTGAATCTCATTGATACGAAACCGTTCTTTTGCCATCTAGTTAGTATGTTCTGGGTCGTTATCTTGTTTGGCAAAATTATATTTTCCAGAATGTTGACATAAATACGAGTACATATGTTGGACCATAATGCCATCAACCTTATGTCTTGGACCTATGCCGTAGTAGGAAAGCAGTTCCATGCCATAACTTTAGAATCACCCTTTTTAATGGTCTTTGTGGTATACTGTGGATGATATTCCGTATTCGGTGGACGACGGACATATTGACGAGAACCAAGGCGGTCATTAACTCAATTTTAGACTCACCCGTCCATAAAATATTCAGCCATTTTGTGAACGGACCACTCAATGTGATTTTTTGCAAAGGGGATGCGTATTTCTTTACGCTGTTTTGTAACGAGTGGCTTTTTCCCTGGGGCTCCGCGCTGCTAAATGGTTTTCCAACATTCTCCGCCTGTTGCGAGTTGATGAGGTATCTGGAACAGCATCCATTCTATGCCTGGTCACACTTAGGTCTGTGTAAACGCATTGTGATGCCCGGGTGGGGTAATTGGAAGAGGATCGGAATTTGATTGCTGTTCCTATTGTAGTTTTGGTTTTCGCTTTCCGCCTTTCGTTGGTTGCCGTTTGGTCCCTGAGCGGGTCTAAGCTACCTTATTGTATCTGCGAATCTCAAAAGAGATGTAAGTGAAGCAGCGCCTCGTTCTGAAAGATCGTGGAAGTAATGACTTCCTAAAGTCCTTTATCTTAAATTACTGAGGCTGGGACAGTGGCACAAAAAGTGGAGCTAGCGCATGTCCCCACAACCTCTGCAGAGGTCGTCGTCCGCAAGGCGCAACTTTATTACGTGCGTTTCCAAAATATTATGGCCTGTGAGTAATCCAACAAGCTTTTCAAGAGAATTTTACTTGTTCTGGATTTGCTGAGTTCCGGCCATAATTGTCTTGAGGTCTCGCAGGTTGGAAGGTTTTTCCACCTTTCATTGGGTTTTATTTGTATCGTTCGCTCCACTTGTATTCGCAGAGTGTAGAGTCGAGGTTTGCAGTTCCCTTTCTAATGAGAATCCTCTTTTCGAGCTTTGTGGCCAGGCACCCAGGAGAGCTTAACATTATCCTGAAAGCAAAGAACCTTAATCTTTTCATGATAGTGCTTCACAAGCGTCGATTTGATAGCAGCCTGGCTGTCAACAATTACGATAATATCTTCGTTGGAAACAAGTCTGGCTGTAGTCGTTCAGACGATGTGATCAGAAAAGATCTAGCCGCCAGTTCATGTGTATATCCATCTTGGATCCATCCGTCTAAATGGATATCGAGTCTTCTACCATTTGGTTCCAGTCCTATTCCTCTCTGCAGGCGAAAGGTGTTTCAAAGTAGTGATGGGATATTATGTAATCCGTATTGGAGCATAAATCCAGTTCAGTTGCAAGGCTGAGGCGTGGCCTATCGGGTTTGGTTTTCACCCATTAAGCTGACTCAATCTTAGAGCTGCAGATTCTTGCATGTACGAGTATAAAAGCAAGAGACCAAGTATATTTCCTATTCCCACTGTTGGTATAATTCTCATGGCATGAGCCGTGCAATATATGGTATGCAATCTGTACTTTTGTTATTAACTCAAGGTTGCTAGTTTTATTTGTGGATTGCCACCATACTAAGCTGCCGTAGGTTAAGATGAGTCTGACGATAAAGTATTGGAGTTAGGTCCCCATTTTTTATACGTTTTCGACATTGCGCTTCCAACTCAGTTTAATATCTATTACGATACCAAGCATTTAGCACTGTTGAATAGTCAGAGGGTTGTCCCATCTATGGAAAAAAAGTCAAATCAAATCCTTTTATGTGTGAATAGAACAAGCTCAATTTTTTGCCGGCTAATTCCCAACCCATTCTACAAGGATTCTAAGAGCATAGTTTGGAGGAACTTGGTGGTGGAAGAAACACATCATCCGTCTGCAGCGGATTATTTCATTAACAACTAGGGTCCTCCTAGAGAGGTACACCTTGAGGTGGTTACCTAGAGTTGCATTGATGTTCCTGTTGCGGATCATTCAGGTTATCAGGTTCGTTTTTGCAGGATGAACTCCATCAGTTCCTAAGTTTCTACTTATAGCGGGAATGTTGACATTTTTGAAGGCTCTTTCGATATCAAGGGAAGACTGCTAGTGAATGCTCTTTGGTGTAAAGACTTTTTCAATCGTGCTGACAACTTCATGTAGGACCGTTTCCGTGCTTTTACCTTTCGTATAGGCGTGTTGGTTCAAGGCTAAATCTTCTGCAGATTATTTCGAATATGAGTGTCAGGCAGTTTTTCCAAAGGCTTATGGGCATGAGGTCTTTTGCCTTGCGAATGAATACTACCACAGGCAAGTTCATCTGTTTTATATAATTTGTACTGCAGACTTTAGTGGATGCTGTTTGGCGATTTGGACAATTCTGCGGTTATCCTGAGGCGTTGTCGGTCCGGTTTTTGCACGAATATGATAGCATTTGACATTTGTCTTTGTAGGACTTTCCTTCTTTTCTTAGTCTGATTATGTCAGACGCCGTTGTCCTCATTTGTGTAATACTTAGCTCGACCCACTTAAATAAATTTAAGATGAGGCAAAATAATATCACAATTCACATTATCATTAACAAACACTGAACGTACTTTTTCTTTGATTTCTTAAAACAAATTATGCACTTATTCTTCACGCTAATGAGAAACTATTAACGCACTGCTAATCAAAATCACTCAAAAATCACTACGCAAGTGATTAAACTTACCTCTAGGATGTTAGCTGACAAATTTGCATATGGCATTGCTTACTAACTGTTAGCATTTGATCAGCCTTACATGTAAACAAATTAACTTTACATCTGTTGCAGATAAAACAGAAGGAAATGGAAACAGTCGTAGTACGAAGTGAAATGCTGCTGTTTTAATGTTCACAGCTGTATATCAAATCATGAGAATCACAAAGAAGGCACCCGTGTATTGATGATAGTAGGCCGCGGTTTTTTGTGTTTTGTCTATATATTGCTTCGAATTCAGACTTCTCTAAACCAAATGAACATGAACAACAAAAAAATGCATAAAATTATTGAATTCAGAAAACAGGGATACAAGAGGCTTTCTCTTGCGAAAAATAAAGCCAATATCCAACGACGTTGAAATGCGAACAGTGTCACGGTTACTATTTTTTTTTATAATTTATCCAAAGAGTTTATTGAATTAAATATTCAAAGTTATTGTTATATAAGTCATCGTTTAGTAACATATCTAATTTGTAAAGTCGTTGCTGTGCATTGACATAGAAAATATGCATAAAAACAGCATAAAAGTATGAATAGCAAATATTTGAAATTCAATAATTAGGAGCACGATTTACGTTACTAATTAATAAACAAACAAATCAATCGGCTTTTTCTCCTTTTATTAAATGTGGAAATATGGAATTAATTTAACATATCTCTCCCACATATCTGCGTTGCTTTTGCGCCACTTTTGCGCCACTTTTGAGGTCAGCTAAGTTTTGGGGGCATTATTGTTGTACTATTCTACAGGCTAATCTATTTTGGATTACCTCATTAGTGAGGCAACGATTTTGTTGATGTTTTTCGATATAAGTTATCCAATTATTTGTCTTTTGACCCCTTCATCAACATTCAGTTGGAACTTGGGCCGGGCCTTAATTAGATAAAATTTTCCAATGACCTTCGTTGAACATGACAAAACCAGCTGATTTCTTAATGTGGAGACCCACAAACAAGAGTACGATCATAATTATAAGATCACGTTTTGTTCATTTCCATCGCTGTAATTTTTTCCCTATACTTTGAGTGCATCTTTGAACACCCCGGTGCGTGTCCTATATAAGTAACTGCCCCTTAAATTTTGTGTCGCAAAATACTCCGGAGCTTTCGCGCTATTTAAGCTTCTCAATACTGGCTCTAAGATGGGAACTTTGTGGTGGTTAATGACAGAGCCTAAGTATTGGGTGTATAACTTAATTCGTGCGTTTTTTTTTTCAAAATTTGAACGTTTATTTAAGAAAAACATGTACAATAGTATTATTCAAAGTATTGCCCATCTGAAGCTATGACTTTCCCATCTTTCTGGCAATTTGTGGATCCCATCCCAAAAGAACTGCGCCGGCTTGGCAGCCAAGAATGAATCAAGCCAATTTTTGATATTCTGCTCTGATGTGAACCGTATTTCAGTGAGGGCGTTCTGCATCGACCAGAACAAATGGTAGTCAGAAGGGGCAAGGTCTGGGCTATAAGGCGGGTGGGGTAAGACTTCCCATGCACTGTTTTCCTTGTGTCTGGTCGCATATTCCGGGCGTTTTTCGGCCACTGCTCTCTTCAAACGGATTAATTGTGCTCGGTAGCATTGTCCATTGATGGTTTCACCCGGTTTTAGCAGCTCATATTACAGCACACCCATCTGATCCCACCAAATAAAGAGCGTTACCTTCGGGCCATGGATATTCGGCTTTGCCGTTGATTTGGCTGGTTGGCCGGGTTTCACATAAGATTTTTTGCGCTTGGGGTTGTCGTAATGGATTCATTTTTCATCACCAGTAACAATCCGATGCGAAAATGACTTCCTTTTGTGGCGTTCCAGCAGCACTTCGGACATGCAAAGCCGCCTTTCGACGTCTCTCGGCTTGAGTTCATGTGGAACCCAATTTCCTTGCTTTTGAATGTATCCAGCTGCTTTTAAACATTTTGAAATGGCTGCTTGAGTGACACCCAAATATTCTGCGAGCTCTTCTTGTGTTTGGCAACAATCTTCATAGAGTAATGCTTCCAGTTCTTCATCTTCAAACTTTTTTGGCTGCCCAGGACGTTCATCGTCTTCCAAGCCAAAATCACCACTTTTAAATCGTGCAAACCACTTTTGGCACGTACGCTCAGCTAGCGCATGTTCACCATAAGCTTCCACCAAAATACGATGACTTCGGGCAGCAGTTTTCTTCATATTAAAGTAATGAAGAAGAACTCCCCGCAAAAACACTTTTTCAGGCACAAAGTTCGACATATTTGAGTGAAAAAAAATTATTGTTGTTTACGCTTCAAATGAATTTCATATATTGAAATGACGTACAATGACAGTAGCTTTCCAACGCATGTTCCAATGGAATAATACACGTTACGCCATCTCTTAGCAAACCGTACGAATTAAGTTATAGACCCAATATTTCGAACTTGTCGATGTCGTCTCTAAATAGGTGTCAGGAGCTAGGTTTGTGGATTCGAAAAAAATGACAATCCGTACGACGGATTCGAATCCCTTAATCTTCTGGTGCCTTTACCCAATTATTAAGAGTTGTCTAATGAAATGTCACGTCGTTGCTTATCGTAGTACGATCACCGTCAAAGAGAAGACGTTCCGGACTCCTAAATATTTTTCTTCAATAGAAAATCTTGCAGGACGTTAAATACTCGTAGGCCCTGATTTTGTACGCGGTCGTAGTGTACACCAAATTTAACTTCGCGTTTTTGGGTAATGTGCATTTAATTTTCATTTGATTGCCATCGCGTATCATTTTTGTATATGTCTCGAGTACATTTTGTAATCTTACCGCCGTCCATATAAAATGTATCACAAGAGAATTCTGTTGCAAGGAGATATGAAGATGTTTTGAAGCTTTGCGGCGTTTCTCCATGATGTTTTTCCATCTCTATCCACAAACTTTGATTATATTTAATTAGTATCTATTTATTTATTTATATCGTCTTAAATATTAAGTTACAATCTTATTGTAGATTACTTCTAATAATCTTTATGAATGAAGTTACTGCGTAAATGAAGGCTGGATATCAAACGAAAATTGCAATTTTTTCAATCGTGCTGACAACTTCATGTAAGGCCTCTCCCTGCCTTTACCTTTTGTGTAGGCATGCTGGTTTGAGGCTAAGTCTTCTGGGTGCAGATTACTTCGAATATGAAAGTCAAGCAGTTTTTTCAGAGCTTTTAAAATGAATGTTGTAAGGCTTATGGGCATAAGGCCTTTTGGATGGATATGGTTGGGATTACCCGCTTTGGGAACGAATACTATCTTTACTTCTCCCCACCATTTTGGCACATATTCCTACTTGATGCTACAGCTTAGTAGTCTTTTTAGGAACTCTGATACCGTTTATACTGCATCGTTGTTTGAAGCATGATTGGTATAATTCCGTCCAGTCCAGGGGATATGTAAGCAGAGAACGAGTCTATGGGCCTTGTTAATAAGCCATTAGAAACTCCGCATCTGATGTGCTAGGTTTCACCCGACCATTACAACAAAACCCTTGGTTTGATGAAACCAAGTTGAAACAATACAGGGCGCGCCATCTTTTATGTCGGTATGTAAACATTGATTAACTTTGACATTTATCAACCGATTGACTTGAGTAGACATGTTTTTGAAACGTCAGTTCAGTACAATTTTAACCATGAATCGCTTCACACCGAAACATCGCGCCGAAATAGTGACGAAATCGCGATTCGACGCGATTCGGCTCACGGGACAGCGGGAGATCGTCGACTTGCCGTTCATCAACGCCCATGGCGTTCCAATGAACTGGTTAAAGCGGTAAGAGAGAGTTTTGCCGAAAATCCACATATGTCGTACTGTCACCGCGCTCAGCATTTTGGCGCCAGTGGAACCACCTTGCAGCGCATTTTGAATGATGATTTACGCATTTGTTTCCATATGCAATTGACTCAAATAATATTTCCGACAGACCGTTCACGGCGCTTGGAATACGGCCAAACAGTCGCTCGAATGGTTGACATTGAACCTGATTTTTGGAAGCAAATTTTGATGATCGACAAGCCCCATTCCACAGTCCCTGACAAGCAAAATTGCTGCATTTGGGGAACGGACCAGAAAGTGATTGTTTGAGTTGGCGTTTACGCCAAAACCATCATTTGGCCATTTTTCTTCAGAGAAGGCGAAACAATCGATGGGAATCGATATCGGTGAATGTTGGCTCATTTGAACCAAAACCATCATTTGGCCATTTTTCTTCAGAGAATGCGAAACAATCGACGGGAATCGGTGAATGTTGGCTCACTATGTCTGCCCACAAATGTGTGAAAAAGGTCTGGACGGTTACTGGTTTCAGCAATACGGTGCGTCATGCCACACTGCAAATCAGACAATGCAGTTTCTCCAACGAATATTCCCTGGAGGTGTGCTGTCAAAAGATGGCGACATTGATTACCAACCTAGACTTCAGCATTTGACTGCTCCGGACTTCTTTTTGTGGAATTAATGTACGCCAGCAAGCTTTAGACCATTAACGACCTCAAGGCAAACATTCGTGCCGAAATCATGGCTATATCGCCCGATATGCTCGAAAAACTGATTGAAAACGCAGCAAAAAGTGGACATTTTGCTTTGGTCAATAAAGGCGGCCACTTTATTGATGTTGTATTCCAAAAACTAATTCAAATAAATTGTAAAGGACCAAACTAAAGAAAAATACCTCACATAAGGAAATCGATTGTTTTTTTTTTAAGCCCAATACATATTCACATACCGGCATAAAGGAAGGCGGACCATGTATATCTACCCTGTAGATATACAGCGGCGCCGCAAATATAGATAAAAGGAAAAAGCTTTGTGGAGCCTTTTTCATAATGACGCAAATTTCATCAAATAGGTAAACTATGGTGTGCTGCTAGGATATAAGCTGAGAATCTACATCGACAACACAATCTTCACCTGCAATGGCTACAACGATTCAACGCAGGTCGACAGCCACTGCGAAGAAGCCACAAGATTCAAAAATTCTAACTCCATACTTTAGTCAGGAAGACCAATCTATGCATAGCTTAGACAATTACATCGAACCGATATATCCAGGATTGTGGAGAATGAAAGGCTCTTCTAGACGTTATGCTGTGTTAACAAAGATGGTCTAGACTGTAAAATTCCACTAGATGGCCACTCGTGTTGACTTGAACAAATACGAGAATCCGAAATCTATTTGTTTACTAGTACACTACATATTCCGTGTGTGACGAATGAGTAATATCGAACTTTTCCCCTGACGTCAATCTTCCATACATACGTAAACATATCCGAAGTATGAAAAATATGAGACCAAACCAATATAGCATAAGTTATTAAATGAGGTGAGCAATTTAACGAGTTAAAGTTTTATGACAATTCATAGCACCAAGCTAAATTTTCATTGTTTTATTTTATGGTTCATTTACTTAAAGATATAAAGATATACACCACAATACTGACACATTTATTTGAGTTACGATTATACACATACATATACTAGAAGCCGAACTAATATCTAATATCGTAGGCACGAATAAAAAACAAACACTTGGTGCCAATAAACTTTATCAACGCCACAATCTTTCCGCGAATGGTTTTGTGGTTTTGCAGATTGCTGTCCGAAATAAACAACAAAGAAACTACCCTAGAGTATGTAATTAGTTTTATCTCGGTTTTTTTTTTTTTTAAATGATTTTGTGATATATCATACGAATAACTGTGCCTTAACAACTGACTTGGAAAAGCCCTTTGAATTTAAACAAACGAAAAATGAAATTGATAGCAAATTATCTGTTGGACATTCCCAACATGACTTGGAAATTCGGGCAAACCCGAGAAAGTTAATATATCTACATACTCGTATATACGAGTACTTAAACATCCACATTTTTAGTTGTATTTACTGATTCGTTCGTTTGCTGCTTGCCGTGCGGCAACGGATTATAAAGTTTTCCTTTTATCCACAATTTTAGAGCGCGCTGGAGAGGATAAGTATACTCTTGAAATTTTTGCACAAAGCGCGGGCGATTTGGGAGGAAAAAAAGAGAGATACCAATTCACATTGGTTTTGAATGTTTGAAGGTTATAATGGCTAAGAAATAAAGAGCTCGGCAGGGCAATTGATGAGCATTCATAGCGCCAAGGATGATATGGTTGAATGCTTAAAGGTGCGGAATGCACCTTCTATGGAGTAAGCAAGGCGAAAATGGCGATAAAACAAGGTAAGACAGGAGCTATAAGCAGGCGCAAACAATAGAAGAGGTGTAATGTCGAAGCACGGACCTATTGCAGGAGAACCATAAAAAAAAGCAAACTCTAAAAATATTCACTTGCGGAAAAAGACTCCTGCTAACGGGGATCAGTGAAATTTACAATAGATGGAAATAATCCTTTAACGCGTTACATAACGAAGAACCCTCACAGAATTTCTTCGGCTGTCACCCACGAAAAGGAAATGGCAGACTTTACTGGAGTCCAAGTTAACGAAGGATTAGAGAGAATAGGAACGTGCAGTCGGACCGGATCACATACCCTCCTGAGCATGTTTGATGGTCGGCAATCTTTGGTTTGAATGACCAGTAATTCCAGATGTGAGCATTGTATTCCAATTTTGGGAGTATGAATGATCGTATACCGTGAAACTGTCTTAGAGGCAGTATTAACACCTTGGGCAAACAATCATTTCGGTCGGAGACCGTGGACATTTCAACAAGACTTGGCACCGTCTCACAAAGCGTGCGCCAACCAAGATTGGTTAAAAAACAATGTTCCACACTTCATTTCTTCGACACAATGGATTGCAAATTCTCCGGATGCAAATCTGTTGGATTTCTCTGTCTGGGGTATTTTGAAGGCGAAGTTTGGCACTAAAAAATACCAAAGTTTGGACCACCTCAAACAAGCACTTCGCCGGAAATGGGCCAAAATACCGCAGAGCCACTTGCGTGCAGCGTGCGATGTTTTCTTCGGTCGTCCCAAGGCCATTATTCGCGCCAAAGGTGGACATATTGAAAACTACTGATACAATTTGAAAATTGATGTATTTTCCAACATTTTTTGCTTTGGCACAATAAAATTTATCAAAAAACAAAAAAAATATAGTATTTTAAAAAGTTGGAGTTAGAGTCATTCACCCTGTAGATTTAGTTTTTAAACTGGTACAACTGTTTCTACAGATTGTCAATTTAACAGTTGAAAGTTGATTTGTTGTCAGTACGCTTTGCCATTTATGATGAAGAGATTAACGCAAATTGTGCAAACTTATTTTGAAAGCCACGGTTCGGTTCGCCAAGCTTATCGTGCGCTACGTCCATTTTACGTTCGACATAATCGTCCATCTGAGCAAGTTATTGAGAACACGATGAATCGTTTTCGCACCGCTTATACTCTAACGGATAATACGCATCCCACAAGACGACAAACAGTGCGAACAGAAGAAATTATTGCCGTTGTCGAGCGCAGTGTTGTGGGGAATCCGAATGAGTCGATTCGCCATCCTGCACAGCAATTGGAGCTATGACCATCCACTTTGTGGAAGATTTTACGGAAAGATCTTTGCTGAAAAGCTTATAAGATGCAGCCGCGTGACCATTATACGCGACATAGGTTCGGTGAATGGGCCGAAAACTTGATTCAGCTCGATCTTCATTTTCAACGCAAAATTATTTTGTTCACCGATGAGGCCGGTTTTTGGTTAAACAAGCAAAATTGCCGAATTTGGAGTGGAGAAAACCCAGAAGCCTTTGTCGAGACGGCCTTACAACCATTAAAACTCATTGTTTGGTGTGCTTTATGGGCTGGCGGAATCGTTGGTCCATATTTCTTTAAAGACGATGGCGGTCAGAATGTTACCGTCAATGGAGAACGCAATACGAGTAGAAACATGATTTCTGACTTCCTCGTTCCTCAGTTGAATGGCATTTACGTGACAGAGCTTTGGTTTCAATAAGATGGCGCAACATGTCAACAGTTTTTTTTATTTTTGTGCCTATTTTTCCGAGCACCAAGGCGATGTTGGTTGGAATATATTTTATTCTTATTGTGTTAAGTAAAGGGGGCCCCCGCCCAATTATCAAGGCTTCGCCCATCAATGACGTTGTCTAATAAAAAGCGGGGGCAGATTATTCTAAACTGGTCTTATCGAAAACATCCTCAGATTATAGCATGAATGGTTGCTACGATTTGACCAGTTACAAGTTGCCGGTCATAGGTCTTGTTGGCGGCTTGACCACCGGTAGTCCATACCAGGACTTAAATCACGGTACCATGGGTGTCAGGAGCCCCCCGGATTAAAGTCCGGGCCTGACTTGTTAGAGGTAGGCCCCCTTGTGGGAGCGTCATGGTGGCTGTGGTTTAAACCCAAATAGGGGGTACGGGTATTCCTTTGGTTTAACCCATTGTAGAGTTGCAAAAAAGTACTGGGTGCTGTGACCCTAAGAACAGCAAGAGGTTTTAGGTCGGCCTCGACTCAAATCAAGGGTGGAACTTGTGCCTCCAACACAGTTCCGAATTGGTATCAAAATAATTGTGGCGAGCGATGGCAAGGCGTATCCTTGCTCCCTATGGATGTATGGGCATCTCGTAAACATAAGGTCTTATGACAAGTGATTTACGTTAAAAATCATGGAACGTTCTGTGTTAAGTAAAATAATTTTAAAGGAACTAGTTATGTTCGAGGATTTCTTTTTGTTCAGGGATTTTTGGGCAACTCTGGTATTTCAAAGTATGTAGTCCATAGAATGGGATAACTGGTTCTCTACAACACTCCGACCTGTTAAACATGGATGGCTATGGTCAACATCGATGTAGGTTCCTATAAGTCGATTAGCGGTGGCAAGGGTTATCCTCTTATTATTTTTTTTATAATATGAATAGATTCTCTTAAACCTCTGTTTATTTAATTTTTTTTTACTTTTGTTTTTCCCCTCCTTTTTTAATCGTATCTTAACGACCTTCTCATGAAAGGTGCTCTTCTTTAGGTTTAAACTCTCACTTTTCACCTTCACTTTTCCAAAATCCTGTTTTATAATTAACCATCTTGCGGTTTGTTTTTACTTCACTCCATTTCTCTGTTCTCTTTGCAATCTCCACTTTTTTTTTTACGAATTCCTGACAGATACAAAATTCCTGACTCACAAAATACATGCATACAACTTTGTATCCAGAAGTTGAAATACTATTTACGAGTATACACACAGAAATAGAAATGCAAAAATTTATTTCTCAAATTAAATAATCATATTTTTTCTACCACGACATACGAGTATATACAATTTTTTTTTTATAAAAAGAAGGACCATTTCGAAGTACCGTAATAAATCATCAACAATACATAATAATCTCTCGAATACCTATCCACTTCAAACAGATCTTTTCAAGATCAAAAACAAAAGATGATGAAAACGACAAAAAAAAAAAACAAAAAAGCGCATCATCAAGTGGGACGAAAGAGTCTCTTTCGCATAAACACAGAAAAGTCTGAAGAAACACCGAAAAAAGTTTAAAAAAACAAAAATCACAGATCCAAAGTTCATTTGAAAAGAAAGTTGTTGATTTTTAAAAAAAAACGATTTTTTTTGTTATACACTCTCTCTAGTCTTCTTCTCTGGGTTTTGTCGCTCTCCCAGTCTTTATTTTCTTTCGCAATTGTGCTTTTTGATACGACAAAACTGAAAGTTGCCTCTGGAAAAAGTAGCTTTTTTTTTTGAATTTTTGTTGTGCCTTTTGAGTCTTTTTTTTATGAAATATACAACGATGACGGATCAAAAAATCTCAATTAAACGAACGAAGGTACGAACAAATAAAATAAAATGGAATTGTGAATTATTTAAGCTTTTCTCTGTGGAATGTGCGTGCGTTGAGTATCCGATAGTAGGCTAAATGGTCTTTGGCTAGATACGTACTGTACAGGGTATTCCGGATAATGTGTCTTTATGAAGATTTTATGGCGAGATTCTTTGCAATATTTTGAGAAAAAAATGGTATGAGTGGGGGCGGTCATGCATCAATACATACCCTCGCAGATCCAGAGCTTTACGCTGCCCTCTTTTGACTGCTATTGAAGGTAAGATCTTTCAAATTGATGGTAACAAACGGGGTATTGTTGAACTCGTAATGAGGAGTACTTTGATTGTTTCAAGATAAATGTTGATCTAAAATTGTTGTGTCAAATGTTACTTTTGATCTAAAAGTGATTTTTTGCAAGATAAGAACGCTAGGAAGAAAAATTTAAATAAAACAAAAACGGTGTGAGAAATAAAACTGATTCTGGCTTTATTTTGAAGCTACGTTTATGCCATTAAGTGTGGAATAGCACATCATTCAAATGGCCGCGTCGGTCAAATTTTTGATGACTCGGTCCAATATGTGCGACGTTATTCCGGCAACAGCGTGCCGAATATTGGCCACCAGCTCGTTCAAAGTGGTTGGCTTGTTAGCGTAGACTAAAGACTTGTCGTAGCCCCAGAGAAAATAATCGAGGGTGTCAAATCGCATGCTCACGGCGGCCAATTGATGAACCCCCGCCGTGAGATGACCTAGTCGCCAAATTTCTCCTTCACAACTTCGAGCGTTGCGTTGCTTGTATGCCAAGTAGCGCCATCTTGTTGGAACCACAGCTCAGATGTATCGATGTTGTCGAGCTCTGACCACAAAAAGTCGGTTAACATCGCTCTATACCTGAGACCATTAACGATAACGGTGTCCCGTTCCTCATTTCGAAAGAAATAAGGTCCGATGATGCCACAATTAGTGAACTTACGGCGGTGTCTATGGTCGCCCGGCTTCAATTCTTGCGTCAATTCTTATACGGATGTAGGCCTAAATCCACCCGCAAAATAGCCCGGTTGACTCTGGCGATGCCCAATTCAGCTGATCGCCGCCGAATCTACATTTTTGGGTCTCGTTCGATACTGGCCACTACGGCGGCTATTTTTTAATCATTTTCGCACGCTCGGCAAGCTTAAAACGATGCATGATGGAATGGCAAACCTTACTGAATATATTGGCAGCTGAATGTCATCGGAAAAACTATCATTCCTATCTGGTCACCCTTTATTTACAAACAAAAAAAAAAAAAAACACTAGGTCATTTCATTTCAAGTCAGTAGCCTTCAAGATACGACCGAACTTATTGAAACAGTTAAAACATTAGATTTAGAGTTGTTAAAAATTTTAGGTAAAAAAAAATTCAAATATTGGCTGCACATTTCTAGTTTTATTTGTTGCATCAAAACTTGTATCGTATCATATCTAACAATGTCCATCCTATCCAATTTTGCTCGGACTTTTGGAGGTACCTCGTCAAACCTCGTCAATCAAGTTACCCAATCTGGTGAGCAAGCAATTTTTTTGGGCACACGTCCAGAAACTTTGGAGGCCCCAAACTTTCTAACTGTGAGCGGCGCTGCCAACCTTCTGGTACACAATGTCTGTTCTTTGTTGCAGTGGTATATCACTTAATAATTATGGCAATTTGTTTCGCAAAAACTTCAAGTAGAGATTCGAAGTAAGCCTTGGAGAAAGCCGATGGGATCCGATCAACTTACCTTTTTTTTTTTTTTGTTTTTTTTACTTATGTTCTGTTTCCCCTTGTGGGTTCTAGGTTCTCAACTACGCCTACGCACTATGTGTACGGTTCCTGGCAATCAGCTTTCTCCAACTCTTCATTAATTGCCGTGACTCCTATCGCCTTTTCAAAGTATATTGGTTCCTGATCCATTGTCTAGTAAAAATGTTCATTAGAGATACGGTTAAGTCCTTAAGATGTTCCTTAGGCACCTGTTAACGAATATTTATAGTGGAAGTCACCTTCTATACTCGTACAACAGCATGGATTCAACATTTGAACGATGCAGTCGTAGCTTGGTGTTTAAGTTGATTGCCTTGCTTCGCCATATGACAGACCTCATTCTAAACGCAGACTTTTATTTTGCCGGTTCGGCTGACAATATCCTGTTCAGTTTCACCTTCGTTAGAGACAATACTCCCAAGATATAGGAAATTTTCTGCTCTCTCTACCGGTTGTTTATCGATGCCAACTTGAGTTGATGAGCAACTACGACAGTTGTCTCCCTCTCCACTCTTGCTGCCATTTGGTTCAGATCCATAATCCTGTGAGAGTGTAAACAAACATGGTCAGCGTAGTCCAGATGTTTGAGTTGAGATGTAGACAAGGCTGTGCGAAGCATATTGCTAATAGTCAATAAAAAAAAGTATAGGCGATAGAATCCAACCTTCTGGGACCCCACTTTGGATCTCGAATTCCTCTGACAACTTTCCTCTATGCATTTAGGCATTTGGTTTGTCTGGTATAACTCTACTGCGCCAGACAAGCCAGTTAATTTGCCTGTTGGCACTGTTCGCCAATCAATCACAAAATCAATGAACAGCAGGTAAAGTGGTGACCGGTATTCAATGCACTGTTCAATAATGATCCGCAGGGTATTGAAGTGGTCAATAGGAGGATCCAGAGCGGAAACCTGTTTGTTCGGAATCGAGTGTATCTTCCAGATGTTCTTTTTTTTGCTCAAGAACTACTTTGGCTATTACCAAATAGGTTAATAGGCCTCTCCAATTTTCATACTTCAAAAGACAAACTTTTTTAGGGAGCTTGGCAATAATTCCCTTCTTCCACTCATGGGAGAAACTTTCTGTCTCCCAAGCTCTCTAAACAAGAGGGTGTAAAAGATCTGTTGATGATGTTGGAGTGGCTCGCAGAAGATCTGGAATACCATCTAGTCCTACCGTCTAGTTGTAGTGCGTTTCCCCGAATTCGGGAAATTGTTGCCGGGCAGTTCAGTTTGATTTGGGTGCACATATGTTAGCTGCCGAATACGCGGTAAAGGATCGTAGCAGAATGCTCCTTTCATCACTTGAGCTGATCCTCATCCGAAACGAATACGTAATCATCTAGGCCTTTCACTGGATGTTGGCTAGAGCGATGATCACCTGTCTGCTCTTTGGTGATTCTGTAAAGGGTTCTGCTTTCACACCTGCTCGATACTTTTTCGTAGTTACGTTTATTATGTCGTACGCTACTCTGCATTTCTCTCATTTTCCTTGGATACCGGGACTCTAGCTCGTTCCTCCCTACTGCTGGGGTATCTATTGTACAACACGAAATTTAAGTATCTTACGTTCTTCAATCCGCCTCCAGATATCCTCGGTAAACCACATAATATGTCGTGCCTGCCATCTATAAACAATACACTACACCTGGTGTGAAGACATTTTTCACAGCGTTCCAATATTCTTGGATGGTTCTCGGTAGTGAGCTGCTGATTGCTTCCGCTTCCAGCGAAAAGTGATTCCTTAATTGTTGGTGAACTGAGGGAATCTTTAACCGATATCTAGGCTTCTGGTGATATTGCGGATTCTTTGAACAGATGTTGTACGTAACGGGACAGTAGCTACCATTAGGGGATGATCTCGTTTCGGACGTCTAAAAGACAACTTCTGAAACGTCGAATGATCGCCAAATGGTCGATTTGGTTGGACTGGACGATGGTTGACATCCAGCTGACTTTGTGGCAGGCCTTGTGCTCAAACATGGTGCCTCCTATGACTAGGCGATTGGTATTGCAGAAATCAACAAACCTTTCAGCATTTTCATTTCGGTCGCCAAGGCCGATGACATCTATGAGCTGTCATCATTGTCGTTGCCTACCGTTTGCATTCAGGTCCCCCATCATGATGACGATTTCTCCGTTCGGCGTTGCGTTGAATACTGCGTTGCGTTGAATACGGCGTTGCGTTGATTCGTTGGGGCGTAACACAGTATGACCGTAACACGCCGCACTTTATTTCGGAATCCGGCTGACAAGATCCCATCACCATGTGAGTGCCAGATAATTAATCCTCTTCGTACTGTTGGTGTTAGTAGCAGACCAACTCCGGATTCACGAAGACTGCTGGAGGGTTTGCCAGAGTAGACTAGCGCAGTGTCCACGTTGGGGATTGGTAATCTCCCGCGTCGGACCATCTTACTTCACTCACTCCCAGTATGTCCATCTTATAATTCTATTCTAATTGGAGGAATCTGTAATTTTGAAGACCTTCGCCCCTTATCTCGACGAACGTCCTTGAGAGTCCGGTTATCCGGGTGAATAGCCAAAAGTCGTCATCATTCGATCAATCCTCATCCGATGCGTAATGTCGGTTTACATAGCGGGCAATTTTCAGTAACGCAGGATACTAATCCACGTTACCTAGACTATAAACGCTAGTCCTTGCAAGGATACACTACATGTACATATAAGCTCTCTCCAAATCGATCGCAGAAAACACCGTACTCTCCTCCAGTATGGAAGGAAATTTGGACAAATGGAAAGAGGTACTTGTTTGCAATGGTAGTGTCCGTATTGACGCCATTCCCCGTTCGGTTTCTGTTGCATTTGGCAATGGGCTTATCAAATTACTTTTTGTTGGATAACAGATGTCCGGGGACCAGCACTAGGAGGTAAAGTAAGCACTACATCACGAACTTAATTGTTGCGCTACTGGCTCAAATGCAAGTTTTGAGCAATCAATAGTGTGCCGATCAATCGCAATGCCGATCCGAACAGTTTGTTACCCAAAATGCCTGCCCACATATTGACATTGATCTTATGCTGAAAAGCTCCGTGTTTCATGGTATGGGGGTTGCTTTCTGCCCAAGTATATAAATTGTGGAAATTAGTGATTACATTCCTGGTGAATTGGGACTCTTCCGTCCATAGACTGCGGGCAAAAAAGTTGTCTTTCCAGACTGTAATTGCAGAATTCCAAACGGCTCTCTGAGTCACCGTGCTGTAGCTCCTGTACTGGTATGTGGAAATGTCTCCTTAGTTGCCAAAGACTGGTATTTGGATGGTTTCATGTTATTATGTTGTTAACTTCCTGACAAGGAAGTGCTTGCATTCACCTCAAAAATCGAAAATGAAAATTTTACGTTTTAAGGTGTTTATAGTGTTTTTTAGAATGTTTTTAAGGAGATGGTTGTGTTGGGTGTCCATATTTTTGGCCCACGATAACTCGGGGACGAAGACTACTATGGATTTGAACTTTTGTCAGATGATGGGTCTTCATGCAGAATTGCTGCCATTAGATTTTGACCAAAACCCGCCCACGACATCTTAAGTTATTAAAAAACACATATTCGAAATACAATGCATTTTTCCTTAAAAATAGAGAACTCTCGAAATCCATTAACATAGCACACATTTGACGAAAATTTGAAAAAAATTGCGCAAGAATTTTCCGAGTTATTCAAGAAATAGCAACAATTTTAATGGGTGATATTTTTTAAGTGTTTGGTTTTTAATTGTCAAAAAAAAAACACGGGAAAATCGCAAAAGTGTATACAAATTTTTATTTGAGTTTATAAATCTTGCTATTTATTTTTTTAAAAATTATTTCATGTAAAAGTTGACCACGGCTACATTTTGAGTGGTCAAATTTTGAATCACTTTTTCGAGCATATTGGCTGGCATCTTGCTAATAATACGTGCAATCTTGTCCTCCAAGGCTGCAATTGACGCAGGTTAATCGGCATAGACGAGTGATTTGACGTATCCTCATAAAAAAATTTTTTAAAGGCGTCAAATCGCACGATCTAGCCGGCCAATTCACTGGTCCAAGACCAGAGATAAATTGCTCACCAAACTCATTACTCAATAGGTCCATCGATTCGCGTGCTGTGTAAGCATGTAGCGCCGTCTTGCTGGAACCACATGTCTACCAGATTCAGCTCGTGCATTTTTGGCAAAAAAAAGTTCGAAATCATTGAACGGTAGCAGGCGAAAGAAAACTAGGGAGGAAAGAAGGAGGTACCGAAGTACATTGGTTTTAAATGTTTGAATGTTATAATGACTAGGAAATAACGAGCTCGTCAGGACATGCCATAAGCGAGTTGTACTGCTGTGGAAAAACATCACGATATTTTAGGCTACTCGTATGTCCGAAAGTGGGCTTGAGGGTATACTGATGACAATTCATAACGAGACGAGTGTTATGGTTAAAAGTTTAAAGGGGCGGAATGCTACCGGCAATGCTGGTGTCAATTGATTGTGTGATATTATGGCCTATGAGTTTTATCGCACAGTTTTGGATTCTATGTAGCAAGTTCAAGGAGGACTTAGGGGCATCTGAGAAGATGTGGGCATTGTATTCCAATTTTGGCCAGATCAGAGGGAGTGAAATATTTTTAACATCGCATGAGGCAACTTAGACATTGCGCAGCATTTTTGACGACATCGAATATGTTGTCATTCCAACGTAAGTTGACATTGACACACATACCGAGAATGGAAAGTTTTTCAGTTTCAACAATGCAATTGCCATTCATGTATAATAGCTGGGGGTGTTTAAATTGCGTTTTAACGACAGCAGACAGCATTGTGTTTTAAAAGCATTAAATTCCAGTTGGTGGTGCCCCATTTAGTAATGCTGTTTATATCAACATTTAATGAGCTTATCATACGCTGCCGTTCCCGTTCTACAGCCGAAGAACAGGGACGTGAGTCCGGGAATGAATATGAAAAGCAGAGAGTACTATCGTCAGCAAAGGAATATATTGGATTAGAAGTGCCCAGACAAGAGATTATTGATGAAAATTAAAAAGAGTGTAGGAGACAAAACGGAACCCTGGGGCACACCAGCATTTATTTTGTGAACATCAGACTTGAAACCATCCAAAACGAACGTTCCGAAAGGTAGTTTCTTATCCATTGAAGAAGAGAGTCGTCGATCGCAAAAGCACGCATTTTCGATAAAAGAGCCTGATGCCAAACTCTTTCAAATGCCTTGGAAATATGGTATCAAATCCAATTATCTTGCTTTCGACAGATTGATATAGACTTTGGTTCCACTTTTCGGTGAGACATGCCATCAAATCACCAGTGAACCTGTTGATACGAAAACCGTACTACCAGCCATTAAGAAGTTTTCGTGTTTCAAGATATTTCATGAGCTGACGGTTTATCAGCGTTTCTATGACCTTGGAGAGAAGGAACCTAAGTGCAATGGGTATGTAGGAGGAGTGGGAAGAAGATTCGCCTTTTTTAGGAACGAGCTGGAAAAATGCTGTTTTCCACCTGCTCGGAAAGAGAAGAGGATTGATGAAAAAGCTTACGTAGTGGTTTTGCCAGGGGAGATTTACCATCTGTACCAACGGATTTATGGTTGTTGAGATTCGACCCTTTGAAGATTCGATGCACTCAAGTGTAGGCGGAGACAAGGCACAATCTAGAAGTATTGACCTGACCGCAAAGAGTGCAGCAAACATATCGGCCTTGTCTTAAGAGTTGACCACTGGAATATCATTGTAAATGAGCGTTGGGATGGAGGATGAGGCTTAATTTTTGATGTTTTTGACGAACGACCAACAGTTTTTTTGGCCGGACTGAAATTTCACATGCTTAAGAAAGACGTTGCAGTCATTCCTGACTCGTTTGAACTTTTTTCGGTTTTGCTCTGTCGGGTTGGCCTTGAAGGACCGAAAAACTTGAGGAAACTAACGACCAGTTGAAATTCAT
This sequence comes from Volucella zonaria, assembly GCA_963966105.1. Taxonomy (NCBI): domain Eukaryota; kingdom Metazoa; phylum Arthropoda; class Insecta; order Diptera; family Syrphidae; genus Volucella; species Volucella zonaria. The sequence goes on from OZ014530.1 coordinate 339,473,338, forward strand.
AAGTAAGCTGTTAAGTTCGGTCCAATTTGCTTTCTCGTATTGCCATACGGTTCTTTTAGGAATCCTTTTTCAAACTGTGTGGTCGGTGTATAAGAAATTAGCTGATCCGACACAGTGGTCCTTGTAAAGGGTCTGTCATTAAGCGCTTCGTATTTTTAAATTTAAATAAAACAAGTGTGTGTGAGATATCATTGACATTTGTTATTCGTTTGACAGGCCGATCGGTGGAATATAATATCGTTCAAATGTCCGCCACGGCTTCTCTGGGTGGCGCGCATCCGAAATGTCGAGTTTTCCATGACTCTAGCGCATAAATCAGACTGAATTTGGCCGATGGCGTGAGTTATGTTGGCTTTGAGGGTCGCTGTGGTTCGTGACTTATTCGCATAGACATGTGACTTCAGAAAACTTGACAAAAAAAAGTCTAACGTGGTTAAATCGCACGTTGTCGGTTGCCAGTTCACATCAACTCCACGTGAGATGATCATGCCCTCGAATCGCTCGTGCAGAATTTCCAATGTGGCGTGACCTGTGTGGTACGTAGCGCCGTCCTGTTGAAACCACATGTCGTTGGTGTCCATATCATCCCATTTAGGCCAAAAGAAGTTGGTAATCATCGACCTACTATATAGCGCTGGCAGTTGACGGTGATCCCCTGGCCAACGTCGTCCTCAAAGAAATATGGACCGATGACGCCTCCAGCCTAAAATCCACACGAAACAGTCACTTTTTCGAGCTGCATTGGATGCTCTTGGATCTCATGTGGATTGGTATCGTTCCAAATTCGACAATTTTGTTTGTTTACGTACCCATCCATTCAGAAATGGGCCTCATTCCCGAAGATGATTTTCCGATGAAAATTAGGGTCAGTTTCCAACTGCTCCAGAGCCCATTCAGCGAACACACGTCGTTGTCTGTGGTCGTTTACCTTCAGCTTCCGCGTCAGTTGAATTTTGTACGTGTGCAGGCCCATGTCGTGGTCTGCGAAAGGCCGAGTTTTTGTGAGTGACGCGAAATCGACTGCCTCGGATTCTCCTGCACACTCTCACGGGCAGAGGCGATGTTTTCGGCAGATCTTGCGTTTCGTTGACGTACGGGTGTTGGTTTATCATTTATTGAAGCAGTGGACTCAAATCTATCCGCCACACTGGGAGTAGTCCTCTCGGTAGGACGATTATGGCGACCGTAAAATGGTCGGAACGTTGCCCGAACAGAACACCCATTTTGATAAAACACTTTTATCATTTGCACGTGTAGTTGAACGCTGTGTCCATCCGTCCAGGTTGATTTCGCAAAAAAAGACTGAATAAATGACAGCCAATTTGACAGATGTAGCTTGAACAATATGGCCGCTATCAATTGTCAAAGTTCCCTATTGGAAGACACTGTACCTACTAGGTACACATTTCATAGTAAATTATGACATAGTCGAACTTTTAAGTTTGAAAAAAAAAAAGCAAAAAGACACATTCATTTTAGGACAACATTCACTTTGAAACAATCGAAATATTCACAATGACGAGTTTAATGTTACCATAGAGGCCTAAATTTGAAAGATGTTGCTTTGGATAGCAGTCAAACGAGCAGAGCAACGTAAGACTTTGCTTCAACGATCCATAATTTTTTTTCTCGAAATATACCAAGCAATCTACCCGGAACACCCTGTATTTTGGTTTTGTTTTCCCGCCACAGTAGGAACACGTTGGGTTGTAGCGTAGGGAGCTTTCTTGTCATACAGTTTGGTGTATGAGTTGGTAGGTTTCATGGGTACTCGTACTCGTATCCGTATGTGTATGGCGGATGAGACATGGGACATAGTATGACAATGTGACAACGGTTAGTAACTTAGTGCCATGGCTAACTTATTGGTGCGCCAGTTGTAGCTCGAAATGAGAACATATACTCGTACGTTGATTTGGGTCACTGGCAAGCAAGAGGCCAGTCCAGCTAAAGACTATAACGGACAGACATACCCAGAGACCAAGACAGGTTGTTGAAGTGGCAGTAGAAATAATAGTAAAAGGAGAACAAAAAAAAAAAATAAAAAGACAACAAAAACGAAGACAAAAGACGACGAAAAGCCAAGAAGAAGAAGCTTTCAAAATAAATAATAATTAGCAGGTATTTGACACCTGTTGTCCGAAAATTTGTTGCTTTTTGTTTTGTATTTCTTTTTGTCGGTAGATCTCAGTCACAATTCGGTTTTATAATAGTCGAGTGTAGTACTTAAAGTCGGTGCGACGGCACACCTGATATTACACACTTTTGCGGCGCCGACAATGTGTGATGTCGTATTGTTGTTGTTCAATATTCGGTTTTCATCAATTTTAGTGCGTTTAGTGAAATTGTACGTTCAAAAAGTTGAATTAAGAAATTTTTTACAAATTTAAAATCATAGTTTGGTTGTCAGATTTGCGACTCAGACCTATGGCCAGGAGTACTCTTCCTTTCAGTAGACGAATCATGTTAGTATCTTACAAATTTGAAATACGAATACCGTTTATATCGTGGATTTACCCGATCAATATTTATGTGAACGGGTAAAGAGTTCGTTGTAGTGAAATATTCATACTGAGTATCTAAGAATACTTTAAGTGATTCACACCTAACTATTCACACTCAGTACTAAGTGCTATATTCGATGGGCTGATTAAGGTGTTGCTCGTCATGGTGTTGATTGTAGTGGCAATTGTGATTAGTGTTTGGTGATGGTTTTACTTCTGTTGAGGAACAAAAAAAAAAAAAAACACTCATCACCCACTATCAAATATGTATCTGAATGATGGATATATTTGTACGGTCTTATCAGAAAGAGAGTGGGACCAACTGGGACCAAGAATCTTCGTCAGTTCGTCAGAGAAATATTTGTACCCCATATATGGTGTTACAGAATGTAATGTGTACTCGTCACTCGTTCTGATAGATATGGAATCAAATTTGTTGTTTATGTGTTGTGTTCGTTATTGTGGCGGCATAGAGAGTGTGAATTTTAGTTTGCTTATAAATTCGTGAAATTCGTATGAATACACCCGTACACTTGTGAAAAGGAAATAACAATAAGGAAATTTTTTTGACCCTTTATTACCCTTTTATATTTTAATCAAGTCGCTAGTCGGGTGGTTTAAGTAAATAATGAGAAAAAATTTACTCGTATGGACGTTCGTTGTAGGCAATATCAGTGTGTTAAAGTAATGCAGTTGTTCTTGGATGTGGCTTCCATAGTGTCTTCGAGTACAAAGAGATAGTGATTTATATACAAAAAAAAAATAAAAATAAAAACATAAACACAACAGAAAATGTATAAAAAAAAAAATGCTTTTTTGTCATCGAGGGATACTTGAAATCTCTTAATTTTTGGAATATGTTTCAAAGGCTTGGAGGCGCGCCTTTTTGTCAATTTGTTGTAGTTTAGTTATGTAGAGAGTCAATACCTTCAATGTCTATGTAATCAGTGAGGAATACGCCCATCTGGTTGCCTTTTTTTTTTTTATATACAATTTGTGTTTAACTTTAATGGATTCAACGTAACGACTCTATATTACAGTCAATGCAAAGTGCAAAGTGCAGACAACCATTGTTGATTTTACATAAATTTTATTTGAAAGAAAAAATTAGTACATTTGTTTTTGAGTTTACCGGAATCAAACAGAGAAAATTTGATGTTTTTTTTCTATAAGAAATAATCTTTTGGAATTTATTTCTGATTTCTTGAAACAGAAGTTTCTGCCACAATTGTAAGAAGACCTCAAAAATGAGGATTTTTAAAGTCTTCTGAAATTTTAACCAAGACACAAGGTATACTCTCCTTTTGAACATCAAGCTGTGGCCGTAGTGTAAATCCATCTAAAACAGGGCTGATCATCTTCACAAGAATAATTAAGATGGCATCATGATCTCTCGAAAAGTGTCATGTAGCTGTGTCTTATCCTCAAAAGCTAACTGAAGTGGAAAGAAAATGTTGCAAAACGAATCAAAAGATGAATGTGAATTTTGGAAATTCCGAAAACGATCTTTCTGTTGCTTATGACCTCTTTATTTCAATCTTGAAAAAAAAAAAAACACAACGCTTATGAAGAAGCTTCAACCGTGTGTGACTGATAAACTTTTAAAACGAATAAGAAGAAAAATTCATCTCTTGGCAAAGTGCAAAAAACACCCTAAAAATTGTTATTTACGAGTATTACTAAATTATACAGGGTGTCCCCTAATTCGTCAACAATAATTTGGCAAATGATTCCTGGGCTCTAAGAAAGGAATGGTTCTACAGTAAGGATCTATCTCCAATGTTGACACCATTTATCGAGGATTTAAGAAAAGGCTTACTTTGGTGGTACCCATGTTAACGGAAATTGTTCTGTTAGTACTAATGGTAAAAACTTCGTGTAGGATTTTATTTTAAGAAGAAATACTAGCCTTTATAACGGCGTTTACTAGATGGAGTGAAAAGTGACTTCCTTTGGGATAATTTTTTATTTTTTTTTTTAAATGTGTTTTTATACACCCTGCAACCAACTTCAGACTGCTATAATTTCCAAACCGTTCATGACAGTGAGCTCAAATTTTGACACATGACAGATCATTTTATTATTTACAAGCCTTTTAAACGATTTGCGTCTCAGTTGTGTTGAAATATTTTTATCCGCGATGGAATTCAAACGTGATAGTGTGATATTTGACTGGAAAACCACAAGTAGCTATCGTTAAAGTCCTCCAGCACCTCAACGTGAATAAATCATCTGTGTCTCGAACCATAGCTCGTTACCGTGATACTGTACTGGCAGCGTTGCAAAACGCCATGGAGGTGGTCATAAAAAAACAGCAACATCGGCAGAAATGGTTCAGAAAGTGAAGGCTCGAATTGAGCGAAATCCGCGTCGAAGTGGAAGAAAAATGGCTCGTGAGCTCAACATATCGTTGGAACGGATGCAACACATACTGAAAAATGAGCTTGGGCTCAAGCCATTGAAGTTTCAAAAAGCACACGATCTTACACCGCAACAGAAAAAAGTTAGAGTCGAAAGAGCGAAGGAGTTGCTACGCTTGCACGAAAGTGGTGAGTTGCCGAATCTGGTACTTTCCGATGAGTCGCCATTTGTTATCGAGCAATATGTCAACAAACAAAATGACAAAGCGCGCGTCAACCAAGATTGGTTAAAAAACAATGTTCCACACTTCATTTCTTCGACACAATGGATTGCAAATTCTTCGGATGCAAATCCGTTGGATTTCTCTGTCTGGGGTATTTTGAAGGCGAAGGTTGGCACTAAAAAATACCAAAGTTTGGACCGCCTCAAACAAGCACTTCGCCGGGAATGGGCCAAAATACCGCAGAGCCACTTACGTGCAGCCTGCGATGCTTTCTTCGCCGGTCTCAAGACCATTATTCGCGCCAAAGGTGGACATATTGAAAACTACTGATGCAGTTTGAAAACTAATGTATTTTCCAACATTTTTTGCTTTGGCACAATAAAATTTATCAAAAAATAAAACAATTATAGCATTCTACAAAGTTGGAGTTCGAGTCATTCACCCTGTATTTGATATTTGATTTTGATTTTAGTTTGATACACTTATTCCAACGATTTTCCAACTTCTTGATCACGTCCGAAAAGTAATTTTCCGGAAGGTCTGCAAAATACTCCTCCGATGATTTCCTCGCGTGAGCTGAATTTTTTATTGATGAGCCATCTTTTGAGGTTTGGGAAGAGATAATAGTCCGAGGGATCCAAATCCAGTTACCAATCGACGCCAAAAGTCCGCCCGATTCCGCATCAGCAAGTCCAAACACTATTTCGAAGTGCTTTCATGCGCGGCACCAATATTTGACGGTGTAATCTGACGGAGCATTAGCCCCATAATATTTATCCAACTTTTCTTTTTTTTTGCCTCTCAAAAAATAATGTTTTATGAGAGAAAGAAAATCGTTTTTGTTGAGTATCAACATGATGCCAAAGACGTCTACAACAATCAGCTGTCAAAACAAAACTAAAGACAGTATCGCACTGAAATTTGGCATGTCTGCCTAAATATGAACGGACTTCAAGACACCATAACCTTTTTTGCAGTAGCAGCGCATTCTGGCTGTCAAGGAGGTCACTTTTCACTCCATCTAATAAATAAAGTTGATATCTTGTTTGAGTCTTTAGATATCCAATTTCTAAGCCTGTTCCGTTTTCATTGTCAATGCTAATTTTTGACTTTGAGTTCACTTTTCTCCAGAAAATGCCTAACTAACATAATGTTTTACTATTTTTTTCTTATGAAAGTAACAATAATAAAACAAAAAATCATCAAGTTTGCACAAAAACCCACAGATTTTATGATACTTGGGAAAATCTGCAACAGGTAAAAAAAGGAATTTATGATTTTTTACCAACGTTTCTATCAACAGTTGACAATACTTTATACTCGTAAGAGTGGTTTTCCGCGAATTACTAATTTTCCAGTATTTTTTTAAAATTGCATAGCAATTAAAGAGTTTTAAAGCGTGCTCTTTTTTTTGACTTGCTGTCAAAACCTTAGTTTCCTTACCCTGTTCCTTAAAAGTTCTCAGAGGAGTTAGGTTTAGGGTATTTGGAAAATGTATCTTACAGAAATGGTATAAAAGATTAGGACAAAAAATTAATTCATCAGTTTAATTTATACGCTAAGGTTACAGTTGGTTGGAAACGCTGTTTGAAATTTACAAACAAAGAATTTGCAGACATTATTTACGTTTATGGGCTATGCAATGGAAGTTCAACTAGTGCGCGACAAAAATACCATGAACTTTATCCCAACCGACGACTTCCTAATAAAAGAGTTTTCTAAATACGTATCGAAGGCTTCGAGAAACGGGATCAGTTTCGAATACACGACCGAAGGCGTGAGGTCCAGAAGTAAGAAGGATTTCGGCTGATGAGAGAATACTGGATGCTTTTACAACTGACCCATCAATCAGCACCAGACGCTTAGCTTTGCAATTCAATGTTTCCAGACATAAAATTTCTAATGCACTGCATGAAGAAAATCTTTATCCATATCACCAAACACCTGTACAAGAACTGCTTCCCAATGATTTGGAAATAGTTTTGAGTTTGAGTTTTCTAACTGGTTGCTGGAGGGGAGCTTGGATGACAACCAGTTTATTAGCAGAATTCTTTGGACGGACGAATCTCAATTTACAAGAGATGAGATCACAAATTTTCATAATCTTCATACGTGGGCTGCGGACAATCCACATACAATGAGACATAAATCATTTCAATACAAATTCAGCGTCAATATGTGGGCAAGTGTACTTGGAAACAAGTTAATCGGCCCCTTCAAATTACCACTGAATTCTACAATCTACAATATCTGGAGTTCTTGCGAAATGATTTACCAGAACTATTGGATTTCATTCCACTGATTCAACTAGCTTCATCATATTTTCAACAGGACGGTGCTCCAGCCCACTATGGTCGTGAGGTTAAGAATTGGCTAGATGAAGTGTACGGTAACCGTTTGATAGGAAAAAATGGACCAGTTCGCTGGCCTGCAAGATCTCACGACCTTACAGTATTAGATTTTTTTGTATGGGGAAGAATGAAAGAATTTGTTTATTCAACCGAAATAGCAACTTTAATTGAATGGAAGAGCGTATTCTCAAAAGTGAGGCAGCAGTTAGCATCAATAAACATTCGCATTGGAATCCAAAAACGGGCTCTAGCATTCATACAAAACCAAGGAGGACACTTTGAGCATGAAATAAAAACTACCAAAGACCACATAAAATCATTTTTTATTCATAGCCTTTGGAGCTTAAAGCAAAAAAACTTTGTTTTATAAATTTTACCTGCTGCAGGTTTTCCCAAGTATCATAAAATCTGTGGGTTTTTGTGCAAACTTGATAATGATTTTTTGTTTTATTATTATTACTTTCATAAGAAAAAAATAGTAAGACGTTATGTTAACTAGGCAATTTCTGGGGAAATTTCTGAAAATTGAACTCAAATTCAAAAATTAGCATTGACAATGAAAACGGAACAGGCTTGGAAATTGGATATCTAAACACTCAAACAAGATATCAACTTTATTTAAACGCCGTTACAAAGGCTAGTATTTCTTCTAAAAATAAAGTCCTACACGAAGTTTTTACCGTTAGTACTAACAGAGCAATTTCCATTAACATGGGTCAGTATACACCAAAGTAAGCCTTTTCTTAAATCCTCGATAAATGATGTCAACATTGGAGATGGACCCAATGTTGATAGAACGATTTTTTTATTAGAATATGCCCAGGAATTATTTCCCAAATTATCGTCAACGAATTAGGGGATATCCTGTATAAAAAACTTAAGATAGAAATTAACAAAACGAGCGAGGACCACCATAAACGTGTTCTTCAATGAGCTAGTGGCAATGTCGGAGAAGAATGGAACTTTGTTGATGCCATCTATAGATATCGAGCCAACATGGCTCCATCTTCAGTTTCGAAAAGAAATGGACCAATTATGCCTCCGGCATACAAACCGCACCAAAGAGTGACTTCTTCGGGGTATAATGGGGTCTCGAGAGTTTACTGAGGATCATGCTCCCTTCAAAATCGGCATTAAGTCAGAAAAGAGGCTCTGCACTGAAGAAGATTGGAGAGTAAAAATTCGTACGTACGCTGCAAACAATGGTCCATTGGCTTCAATTGCTGCACTACTTGAATCCTATACAGATGCAGGCCAAGATCTTTCCTCAAAATCTTCAATGTAGTGGACGAACAGAGGCCGAGTTCTTGAGAACGGCGTCGAATCGATAAATTTGGGTCCTCGATCACAGCCTCAATAACTTCTCCGGTACACACAGTATTAGCTCGAGTTGGATGAATATTATCCGTAAGAGAGAGTATACGTAGACATAAATCGATTCATAGTATTGGCTATAAGATAGTCAGATGGATGATTATGAGCACCGGAAATTGAGCATAGTAAGTTCGGCGTGCAGAACGTTAACATACCCGAAGAAGTTAGAAAGATTTCGTGACATTTCTATGTCTGTTTGAAGGTCACTCATAAAATACTGTGCCGGAATCTGCAGCATTTTTTTTTTTGGCTCCAGTGATAGAATTTAAGGCAGATTCGCGGTTTTCTCTCTAAAAGGATGCACCGAGTCATATCTGGAATAAAATCTTCAGCTCTTAAGCCTATTGTACAAGGGGTACCTCAGGGATCGGTTTTAGGACCGATTTTGTTCTGTCTATATATAAAATTCGTCGTTAGACGATGTTCAACTTCATCTAGCCCGACTTCATCATTCCGACTGAATGAGGATCTGAATCGAATACATAGGTGTTCAGTATAAACTGGTCTGTACTTAAATCGGGAGAAGTCGCAATGTCTTCCGATTTCTTCTTAGCAATACTAAATTAAAATCTGTGGAATCAATAACAAGCCTTGGCTCTTCAATAAACTGCAATCTGTTAGGCTATACTCATACTAACGTAGTTATTGGCCGTATTTATGAATGTCTTCCTCAACTATAGTTAACTGCTAGTTTTACACCCATAGAAACACGGCGAAAGCTCGTAACAACCCTGGATCTACCACTTATAACCTACACCGATGTTGTTAACGGCACACTTGATTCCTTTTCTCAAACAAAGTTACATTACGAGTGTTGTCTGAAAAGTTTCCGACCGAACAATGATACTCGTACAAGACATTTTTTTTTCAATTTTTTTTTTTATTTTTCTTCATAGTCTCCTTGTAACTCTACACACTTCTCCCAGCGATGCCCCCGTCTCTCTAACCCATCCAAATAGTACTTGGCTATTTCTCTGCAGAATAATTGTTCACGAAGGTGATTGCCTCCTCATTTGACGAAAATCTCTGTCCTCCGAGCGCAGTTTTTAGATGCGGTAGCAAAAAGAAGTCCCTTGGGGCTAGATCTGGTGAATAAGGCGGATGATCAAGCAGTTCAAACCGTAATTCATGGCAACCGCTGAGGTGTGAGACGGGGCGTTGTCTTGGTGAAACAGGATTTTCTTTTTCTGCAAATGAGGCCGTTTTTCCGCAATTTCTGCCTTCAGCTTGTCAAGTAAAGATGCATAGTATGCTCCTGTAATGGTTTTTCCTTCTTGAAGATAATCAATTAAGATAACTCCTTTACTATCTCAAAAAACAATCGCCATCACTTTCCCAGCCGAAGAAACAGTTTTTCCTTTTTTTTGTAGCCGGCTCGCCCTTTGCAGTCCACTGTTTTGACAGAATTTTTTTTTCGGGCTTATGGTGTAACCAAGTTTCATCTACAGTAATTAATCGGCGCTAAAATTAGGATTTATTGCGCCTAAACTGCCCCAACAGAGCGTTGGAAATGTTCATTCGAACACGTTTTTTTGGTCTAACGTAAGCAAACGCGGCACCCAACGCGCAGACAGCTTTCTCATGCCTAAATCTTGATTTAATATGTAACAAACACGTTCTTTGAACATTTTCATAACCTCTACTATCTCTCTCACTTTAATTCGGCGGTCCTCTAACACCATTTGGTGAACTTTAGCAATGCTATCGTCAGTGGTTGCAGTTTTTGGACGTCCCGAACGTTCATCATCTCCCAAGCTCTTACGGCCACGTTTAAATTCAGCTGCCCAAAATTTCACTGTGGTAAATGATGGTGCAGAGTCCCAATACACAGAGTCCAACTCATTTTTGATTTGCGTAGGCGTATTGCCTTTCAAAAACAAGAATTGAAGAACAGCTCGATACTCAATTTTTTCCATTGTCACAAAAAAAAAATCACATCGACTCACTCGAACGACTGTCAACTAAAAACTGCGCATCCAAAATGACTGAAAGTTCGGTAAGTAACTGTCAAAAGATGCACAACTAGCATTCACTAACTTTTATTGACTAGTGCCAAGTACAAGTGGATTTCAATGATGCTGTGCGGTATATCACACGACCACATCTCCGCTAATTCAAGGAATGTACTTTGCTGCACTCTTCAAGGGTCTATAAAAGCCAGAAACTCCATTTGTTGGTTAGTGAACCAGGCGAACCAACTTTGTGCTCAAATGGCGCTACACCGTATCAGAAGGAAACGACGCCTCTGGGGGAATGATATAAAAGTTGGGGTAGTAAACCCCGGAGATCAGATTGTTCGTCGAGATCATTGCTTTTGCGATGTATCCTGGGGCCAACTTAAAAACCTAATAATTAATTCTGGCCTCCTCTCAGGAAAGGTTTTAATGTCGTCTCTAAAAAAAATAGTTTGGCTTTGACGTAAAAAAATACTTCAAGACCATCTTGGACGTCATCCCGAGATCTACATACATTTGTTTCCATCAAGGAAGTTTTGCAGACTGCGGAACAAATGGAAATCTGGAGAATAAGGCCAATGCAACATTTTTTCCCAACCGAACTCCTGTAACTGTGTGCAGGTGGTCCTATCTATATGATGACGAGCGTTATCCTGATGGAATAGAAAACCCCTTTCGATTAACCAGACCTGGCCGTTTCAGCCCTAGTACCGGCTTTAATCTGCACATCTGATGAGAGTAGACTTCTGCTTTGATAGTCTGATTATGAGGCATCCCACCAAACAGACAGTAACACCTTGAGCGGGTAAAGTCCATTTCTGGGATGTTGTGCTGGTCCGTCTTCTGGACCAACCCATTGGTGGCGACGTTTAATGTTATTGTAAAGAACTTATTTTTCATCTGCGGTAGCGATTCGGCGCAAAAACGGCTCTTGATTGTAGCGCGACAGAAACGCAGTGCAAGCTTCGATTATTTGCTGAAGATTATTTTGCGATAGGTGATGTAGCCACGGCTCTTGATTGTGGCACGACAGAAGCGCAGTGTAAGCTTCGATTATTTTGTGATAGGTGGCGTTGCACCATTTTTCCCATATTTGTTAGGTGTCGATATGGATGGTCATCTTTCTCTCGTCTGGTCTTCTCGCTCGCCAATTGCGAAGTAAGGCACTTTGACCTAAAAGATCTTTTGTGCCATTTAGTCAGAAATGTAGTTAGGCTAGTAGGTTTTCTACTCCGAATGAAGTTGATAACACTACTAGCAGAGGAATTCATTAGTTCGTTGGAGCCGAATCGTTCCTTGAAGAAAATCTTTCGTCTAATTCCGTTGAGGGCTGGACATTCACATAAGATGTGCCCATCTGTTTCATCTTCTTTAAGACAAAGTCGGCACTCTGGAGAGTAGACTAGATTTGTTTTGTTGAGGTGATGCCCTGTGAGGTAATCTACAATACTAAGTTTTTGGTATCGTGCCGATTTAGATTTAGGAATCCCAATACGACTACTCCCAGCATTTAATAGCTAAATCGACTGCTGTTTTAGGAGGACAACTGGTTCAGGTCAATTAAAGTGAGTTTCTGAGCCCTTTCGGGTCAGTTCGTCGGCCTTTTTCAATGCCATCAATGCCCTTATGACCAGGAACCCACCACAGTTTGGGTTTGTTTCTAGAACTTAGTTTTTGGAGGGTTTTGGAGCAATACATGACTGATTTGGAGTCAATGGTGTGTGGCCTAAGGGCATTTATGGCTGCTGGACTGTCCGTGGATATATGGATATTTGCACCTTTGATACCAGAGATGTAAATATGGTTGGCACATACTTGAACGGCGTGGAGGTCTGCCTGAAATACACTGGGACTTTTGTCCATTGCTATGGTAATATTTATGTTAGGTCCGTGTATTCCAGCTCCCACTCCCGATTCCATTGTAGAACCATCCGTATACCACTTTATGTCATTTTGGCTGTGTGGTGGGTTATTGCTAGCCCATGCTTCTTTGCTGGGAATCTCCGTGGAGAAGTCTTTATTGAAGCATAATGCTTTTTGAAGGCGGTCTGTTACCGTGCAGATCATGTCAGGTTCCGGTATTTCGGAGAGCAGGGTCCTTAGTTCTGGGTGATCGCTAAGACTTAACTCTTTAATTTGTACCAGACTTGTTGTGCTGGGTAGTGGCATTTTGTTAGTCCCATTATTGCTTCTATTGCAGCTGTGGGGCAGGTCCGAAAAGCTCCAGAAATACCCAGCCATGCAAAATTCTCAACCGGCCTGACTATCATTGTATTTAATCCAGTGAGTGATCTTTGGAGAGATACCCCATGTGCTGGGATACATGCTACGGCAGGCCCGCAAAGCGTTGGTTGCTTTAGTTATTTTGTTGTTTAAGTGAGAGTTCCAGTTGAGCTTGTTGTCTACGATTACTTCCAGACATTTGACCTCGTCGGAGCAGTCAATGATATCGTTAATTGAAATTTGTTTTTTTCTTTTAGTGAAAAGAGCGACAGCCTTATTTGGGTTTATGGAGAGATTGTGTGTGGTGCACCAGTTTAGGACTGTCTTAAGAGCGTTTTGCATACTTGCAGTGACTTCGTTAGTCTCTCTGCCCCTAATGATAATGACTAGGTAATCGGTATAACCAATTGTGTTGTAGCCTAAGTGCGCTTAGTTTGTTAAGCAGATCACCAAAGACCAAGGACGACAGGAGGGGCGATAAAACGCCTCTGATAGATTGATAGGTCAAAATGGTCATTTCTAAGCTTGGACGCCCTCGACACACCTTTTACGAACATTTCTCTTCAATTTAATTCTGGTTTTTCCGGAACAAAAACAGCAAAGTATGCCGGATATACGCTTCCGATACATCCATTTCAAAATTCAGTTAAAAATGCTTGGAATGATGTTATGACAAGGAAATTTACAGACTGATCGAGCAATATATTCCGAATACTAAATTCAATAATATTTTCAACATTAAATGGGTTTAGTGCAATTTATGGCTGTTGGAAAATAACCTCCGAAAAAAAACGCGGAATACTTGCTGTATATTGCAATCTGATATTAGTCTCTTGGAAATACATTTATTATTGCGAGTAATTGCATCATAGTTATATTGTGTCTCTGTGTGTTAATCACTCCACAGAGCATAAACACGCGGTGTCACAACATTTTATGATATAACGACTTCTATCGAAGCTCACACAAATTCACCTACAGCACCTAGAAGATAAAATTTAAAGGACTTTGTATCTATGATATAATATAATGTTGTATCTATAATATTTGTTTGAGCGCTAGGCGACAGGTATTTGTATTTAAGTCTCTGCATCTAACAGTCGAGATTTAGTTGGCTACCGGCGACACGTGGGTAAAATTGCTATAAAGACAAGTAAATTGGTGATCTGAAAATTTACTAACTATTCTCAGTCGGTTTATTCATAATTGGAATTTTGAATTAAGCCAAAAAGGGTGCGTTGCGAATTCATTTATTAATAGGTACTGATATCTTTATTCCGTCAATTGTTAATAACGCTTTTAATTGATAGCTGAACGATTTTTGTGCCGAATTTCTTGTATTTCCAAAGTTGAGATGAGTCATATATACAAATATTTCATTTCCAAGTGACTCAGTTATTTTTTAAAAAAAAAAAGTGTGTCAAGCTTTTCGGTGTATCTCTAGTGAAGTTCAAGTTTAGTGAACCTGTGTACTGAACGGGGTGCGACAATAGACACGTTAGTAAGGTGCCATGTACTTGTACAATGTTTTTATATTTTTTCTCTATCAGTGTTTGGGGATTTACCAGTCTTTGCTTATGGATTTCCTAGTAAACGTTGTATAAATGACAACATGACTTAGATGTTGTTTCAATGAAAATCACAGTGTCATAAATATGTTAAGAAATGGAATTTATTGATATAAAAAAAGCTATAGAGTGACGAATGTGTGAAATCTTTGGCACTTTTATTTATGTGAATAGAAGAATCTCCAGCTCTTGATCGTAGATAGTGTCATTTTGAAAAAATCGTCTGGAAAGGACACATTTGCACAGATTTCCACCTGCAACATGCATTACTTGAAGCCACAATATGATTTATAGGAACGGCCAAGACTTTAATGGTCTCGATTCATACCTAATTTACCTGCCAATCGTGTGATCGATTATTGGGATTTATTTTTGGAAGGAACTATTTTCACGAACCACATTTTCACACACAAGATGAAGTTCATAGTTTCTTGGTCGGTTCCCTTATCAAACTGTAAAAGACAACTTTCTTTCCTAAGACTTGCAATGCTGGTGTTGCTGAATATACTTTTCGAAGCCCCAACCGATTACGAAACGATGATCGGTTTGTGCCTTTTACATCATAGAACCCAAGTGGTTTTGTAGCAAATATTATTCTGTGTGCTGCTCAAACACTTTACTATTTTCAATTACGTCATGTGCATACATCTCTTGCCTCCGAATATACACTAAGTGTTAAATTGTTCTGTGTTGGCTAAGTATCAGACGGGGGTTTTAGAACAAAACGCAATAGAAGATAGGTACATGCACGCGTATCTATAGATTCTAATAATTATAACTGCGTATTCATTTAAAAAAAATCAAAATCCTTGCTTAGATATTGGAAGTTCTTCTGTTTCTTAGAACTAAATCTACCTAAACGTTGGGTTCATCTGTCACACTATTTATGGAATTAAAGTGTTTATTCGGAAAGTACTTCCCAGCTCAGGGATTATTAGTTCCTCCAGACTTAGTTACTTAACCGGCTCCCGACTTGTGTTTCTGACTAAGGCATAGTTTCTTTTCATCTTTCTGGACCCCATACACGAATCATTGTCAGGAGTATTGTCTCATGTTAGTTCACGTCCTGGTACGTCTTCAAGTGTTTGTGGTTGTGGCTGATTTATCCTCTTCGCGCACTATATCCTGAATGCCGCAGATCGGTGCAAATACTCGTATCAGTTTGACTTTTTCGCCAATGATACTGCTCCGTAGAGTAGAGTTACTATGATCTGGGTAGGGTTTTGTGGAGCGTCAACTTTTGTCTCTTGATTTAGGGAATTCAAACTCAACTTGGTCAGGCAAAAGTCACAAGGATTTGTTAGGTTCAATTTTTATAGGAACCCGCCCGAAGTGCTATTTGTGTTTGGGCTTCTCCGAAAAAGTGAGCTCTTAATTTATTTCGATGGCCTTCCTTAAGTTGTCGTAAGCGACTTTACAACTCATTGGGTTTGATTGATAATTGCAGAATAACCGCCCAACAGCTGAAGGAACTTGTTGAAGTAAAGCAGTAAACTAATAATACATCGCCTTGTTAATAAATCGGTCCATGCTAGGAATAAATCCCAATAGTTCCACGTACATAATTTGATAAATTTTTTTTGGCACTTTCGAAATCAGTTTTCATCTTGTGAGCAGCTCTAGGTGATTAATATTATCATGCGCGGCTTGAAAGTCAAGAAAAGATTGTCAGAAACTCATTGGTCTTTTTCTGGATTTGCCGGGGTGGAATCCATCCACACTGTCATTTCGCGATAAGAGTTGCGTCAAAATGTGTAAGACATTCACACAGGACACATCATTGCATTTTATGTTAGAAAGTGTTTCGGTAGTTCTTGCAGGGCATACTTACTTACTTTCTTACTTAGGTGGCGCTACTGTTCGGGGCTCAACTAACAAGCCTCTCCAATTAGTCCGGATTTTAGTTAACTGCCTTTAGTTGCGCACTCCATGTTGGTTGAGGTTCTCGGTTGAGGTTTAACGTTCTTGCGCAGATATTCATTCGAGAACTTCTTATTTCCGACTCAGCGAAAATCGGACATTTCATGTGGTACAACCCAATAGTTGTACGCTCTACATAAGGTGAGATCTTTCTCTACTGCGTGGTCGCTAATGGTTACAATTGAAAACTGCGGACCAGAGCCTTCGCTCTATATGTCCTAGCTATCTCAGGCGACTGATGCGATATTCATTCATATATCGGGCATATTTTGCGAGAGGTCCCTTTATTTTTTTCTGTTTGAAATATGCTTAAATAAGAACTTTGTTGATTTAGGTTTTAAGAATTGTAAAACGATCTCTGTGTCCAATTCACCAGCCCATTTCGCAATTGAATGTCGTCGTTGAATCGAGTCCATATTTTCGAAGAAATAATCACTAATTGCGCAAAAACGTTACCCAATCTGAGCTGCACTCTCACTTTGAAAAATTAAGGACTGGTAATTCCACTGTTTGTAGGGGTTTAGACTTGCCTCACTACAAAAGCGGCGATGCTGCCTGTTTACTAACCCATTGAGCCAAATGTAAGCTTCGTTACTGAAAACGACAACAATACGAATCCGTGAACTACCGTGGATAGCCATGTTATCGTGCGCCAGCTGGATCCTAATACGCCTGGAGGCCGAGGTATTTTCCTAAAATTTTCTGCATGGTTCACTAACAAAGGCCAAACTGTTGCGATTAAAGCTGAAATTACAATTTCGAATCTTCCGCCGCGCGGAATTCTGCATGAAATTTCCATTATAGACAAATAGTGAGCACAATTGGCCGATGAGGACCAACGAGTAATATTTTATTCATTTCGCAAATTGAAGAAAGATCTTTCAGTAGATAAAACTGCCCTTTAGTTTCTGCTTTTCTAAAGTAAGATATTCTTAAAATTATAGCATTTTCCATCGTTCTTGCCAGAACTTCCGGCGATAAGTCCTCGCATTCTTGACGGATATTCTCTTTGAGGACTTCAAGAGTCTGAAGCTTGTTGACATAGACTCGTAACTTTTAAAAAACTCACAAAAAGAAGTCTGGAACGGTTAAATCAGGCAATCTTGCTGGTCAGTGTAAATTGCCAAAACGAGTGATTAAGCGACCCGGAAATGCAGCCCTTCGAATTTCGGTTGTGCAGTATGCGCCGTCGCTCCATCCTGTTGGAACCACATGTACCCGAGTCCCAATTCATTCCCGCGGTGTTTTCGAAAAAATAAGGCCCGATGACGCTTCCAGCGTAAACAGCACGCCATGCATTAGCTTTGAGCGGGTTAATGGCTCTTCCTGGGTTATACGCGCATTTTTGGTGTTCCAGAAGCGATAATTCGGCTTATTCACATATCCACAGAGATGGAAATGGGCCTAGTCGCTCATGATGATTTTCGATGAAAAGCTGTTTCCCTTGTGGCCGAGATTCAGGATTCCGCGTTCTTCAGGTATAACGGTTCATGTCTTGTTGACGGTATACGTTTACTTCACAAATGTCAAAGTAGATTTGATAGATTTAACGCCATTTGTAAATATTATAGCATCTTCCGATAAGGTGATGATTTTCGCGCCACCTTGTATAATGAATAAGAAGTTCGTCAATGTTTGAAGAAATGCATATATGATTGGAGGCCTTTTGTAGCAAAAATTTCGATAGTTTTTTTTTTTTATGTTCAAAATTAATTTAAATATTGTCCATTTTGTTCGACCATCTTCAGCCACTTTTGTGTGTGGAATTTTTGCGGTTTCTAATTGAAAAACTGAGTGAATTGATTTGCATATGCCTCTTTTGAAGCCATTTTTACATCAGCAAAAGCGTGTTGCAGATGGCGGAACAAATGATAAACTGACGATGCAATGTCACGACCATATGGTGAACGCATCAAAACTTTTCAGCCAAAGTCTTTAAATTCTTGCCGAGTGAATAAAGATGTCTGTGGTGTGGCGTTGTCATGATGAAACATAGCCCTCTCCTATTCAGGCCTCTTTTTTTTCGGCTACTTGCTTCAACCGCATTTATTGCTGGAAAAAGACTTTCGAATCAAGCGTTTGAGTAAATGGTAGCAGCTCATGATGGTTGATGCCCTTCCAATACCACCAAATACACATCTTTCTTGTCGTCAACCCTGGCCTTGGTTCATCATCTTTTTTCGACTAAGACCGCTTTCGCACAACATTTTCGTATATAACCCATTATTCACCACCCGTTACAATTGAATTTATGAATGCCTCGACTCGCATATGGAAATTTGGTCCATTAGGTTTTTTTCACTTAGTTATGAGTCACCCAAACATCGCGCTTCTTTCTGTAACCAGCTCATACTAAATGGCTCAAAAATATTTTATGGTCGAACGAAAGGTCCTTAGCAACGTCATGGCTGCTTTTGTGCCCAACTTTTTCCATGATTTTACGTCTTTTTCAGGGCAAGGTGCACCTTTCACTTCAAAATTTCTAGAGTGAAAGTGAGCGAACTATGAGTATCTCTTGGAAGTACAATAGTTTTCAATAGAGTACCCTCAACATAAACCGGCATTTTTCACACATTTGCCCCGCACTCTTCATAGTAAAATGTGGCCGCTGATTACCATTTGGCCTCTTTCCATGGTTTTCTTTAGAATTTCGGGTGATAGGTTCTCAACTTCTTGTCGGATGTTCTCCTTGTGGGCTTGTTCACATAAACCCGTAACTTCAGAAAACCCCTTAGAAGGAAATTCAGTGCGTTCAAATCGGGTGATCTTGCGGGTTAGTACAAATCTCCAAAACGCGGTATCCGACTACCGGGAAACGCCTTCTGTTGTACCAAATTTCACTCATTTTTGCTTTCCAATAGATTTTCATACAACGCACCAATCCCAATAAAATGATCAGCTGATTAGTCAACTGTCAAACGAAATAAGGAGTTGCCTGATGTAACTACAAAAGCGGTTTTTTTTTTTTTTTTGACTAGCTCAGGGCATTTTATGTTAAGTAGATATCGAAGGTTAAAGAGGATTAGGACTTTGTATTTTCTAACCCAGAAACCTCAATCATGACAAGTAAGACATGAAGAATGTGAAAACGATGAATAAAGCTGTGTCACAACTATTTGGGAATAGCGAATATAAAATATCTAAACACTATCAATCAATCATCATGGTTTTTACTACTAAAAATATTGCATAATATATGCAATACTCTAAATTATAATCCGCTGCGATGCTGCTATTGATGCCAGTGAAATTAACATTTTGCGATAGTTAAATCTGTGTCAATAAAATTTGTGGTCGGATTAGAGTTTAAAAAATTCAAACGAATTTATGTAACACTAAATTATACAAATTTATTTAATATTTTTTGTTTTATTTTATCTTTGCAGTTTTCTTATTGAACAATTGGACAAATTACGCACAACATCGTAACGATACTTAGAGAACAGTTCGTAATAAATATTTTTTTGTAAACCTATACTTGGATTGATCGTTTAGTCATTTTCTAGTTTCATTTATATTTTTAAGGTGAGTTGAATGTTGATTTTTTTTAAATAAGTTAAATAATTTTAAATTATTTTAAATTATTTTAAAAATATGCAAACGGATTTTAGATTAATATTTCGACTAATACATCGTTTTGTTTGAACTGCTTAAAAAATCTAAATTCGATTTAGATTTAGATTTCTTTTATCAATGAGCTCTCGTTTTTATTTAAATTTTTTTAAAATTCATATAGCGTTATTAATCCACTATCACTTTCTTAAATGATTAGATTCGATTGAATTTATGACTCACCGGGAAATCCATTTCTTTTTATTATTTTTTTATTATTTTATATTATTCGGTTTAAGCCGAACGTACCTGATTTTTGCTATAAGATACCAAATTTTGAAATTTTTAGGAATGATAGATTTACTGATACAATGGGTGGCGGGGTAGTGATTTATTGT
Source organism: Volucella zonaria (assembly GCA_963966105.1). Classification (NCBI taxonomy): domain Eukaryota; kingdom Metazoa; phylum Arthropoda; class Insecta; order Diptera; family Syrphidae; genus Volucella; species Volucella zonaria. The sequence continues at coordinate 339,493,767 of OZ014530.1, forward strand.
AAATCGGATCTGAAATATGACATTATATCTAAGTCTAGTGGCAATGGAATCGAATAAATTATAATTGAAATACGCGACCGCAATACCAAATGTTTTTTTTTTTTTTTTTATTCATTATTTTCTTAACAATTATACAGTTTGCCTTAAGTTTAGTTGATTTTATTTGAAAATTTACTAGAAGTTGACATGACTCTGATATCGGCTGGAAGACGGTTAAAAAGTTTATAAGATACAACTGGGTAGGAGTTTCTATAGTGCGTTGTGCGGTAGGCTGATACTTGCACAATATGTCGGTAAGTTCGACGTAAGTTGCGTGCATCAGATATAGGACTCTCTAAATAGCCACCTCTCATAAAAAAGATCTTAGAGACTCTAAAATAAAACAAGTGCCTTAATGGGAGTATTTTCAAGGACCTAAATAATACCATAGAATTGGCTAGGCGGTGAGCATTACAAATTCTACGTAAGGCGCATTTCTGCAAAACGAGAAGAGGCTTTAGATTGGTAGTGTAAGCACCTCCCCAACAACTAATTCCATATTGCAGTTTCGAGTGGAAAATTCCGTGATAAACAGTTTTAAGAAACCTGTTGGAACAAAACTGTCAAAGACGATAAAAACACCGAATAGAAAAACGCAAGTATCGTTTCAAGTCTAAAATATGCTCAGTCCAACTCATGTTTTGGTCGATTCTTGTGCCAAGGTACTTGAAGTTCCTAACAACTTCAATCTGAAAAAACTTCGAGCTGCATAAGGAATTTGCATGAAAAGTAGGTTTGGATGGCTCAGTGGTACAAGCACAAGTAACATGGGTAAAGCGCGGGCAATCGCAGAAATGGAATTTAATGTCAATTTCTGCTGGCACAAGCGAACCTAAGCTAAAAAACATTAGTTTGGTTTTGCTACCTGCCACTAGCCTGTGAGCAGCAAACGATACCCTTAGCAAATGGATATCATTATTAAATTAAGAGGGCTCGTTGAACTATAAGCGGTGCCAAGGTCATCAGCAAAAGCTGCAACTTTGCCTGCCAAAGGTAGAGAAAAGAGGGAGTTAAGAAATATCAGAAAACAAAATAGGACCCAAAATAGACCCTTGAGGTACCCCTACGTTAATCACCTCATAATCACTAAGGATGTCTCCTATTCTAACCCTTTGTTTGCGGTCCTTCAAATATGTCGCTAACCAATTATGGAAAAATCCACGAAATCCTGCTCCATACAGCTTGTCCAAAGGAATGTCAATGCAAACCATGTCAAACGCTTTGATAATATCGACAAAGAGGCCGGCGCAAAATTTTTTTACCTTCCAAGGCTTTGTTTATAAAATTGCAGAAAAATAATAAGGTATCTTCCGTGGAGCGTCCTTCCCTAAACCCAAACTGCACCGGACTGAGAAATTGAGTTCTTTGTAAATGCGCACACAAACGCCTTTTGACAGCTTTTTCAAAAACTTTCAAAATTGCAGACAGCAAGGAAATCGGCCTGTAATTGTTTTTATCTTTTCGACTACCCTTTTTAAAAAGTGGTAATACATCAGCTGATTTCAGATAGTCAGGAAAAACTCCACTAAAAATACTCCTATTAAACAGATATGCTAATATATCCACTAAGTTAGGCGCAATATTCTTGAGTACGGCATTACAAATACCATCGTTCCCACACGACCTGGAGTTTTTGAGTGAGTAAATGATTCGCAAAGTTTCTAACCCAGTAATTTCTTCAAAAAAGAAACTATTCATGTCAGGCGTTCCTTCCACTAACTGAGATCAACCAAGCATAGGAATTGCAAATTGTGTTAAAGTTAGATTGAGAGAACATAGAACCAACTGAAGCAAAATATTTATTGAACTCGTTGGCAACTTCTACGGGTTTCACTATTTCAACATCTTCACTACACAGCACAATATTTTTGGGATTGCATGAAGTATTGGTGTTGATTATACTATTAACAACTCTCCATTCCTTCTTTGGGTTGCTTTGTGCATCGTGAAATTTGGAGCAGTAGTAGTTGTCGCGACAGTTCAAAATTTCCTTGTTTATGTTTTTGCTCATTTTCTTAACCCGTTTTCTCAGATTAGAATTAAGTGGATGTGTAATGTTTTTAAGTTTAATTCTTTTCAAAAGGGAAGTGTTTGTTATGTTTGACAAAAGTTTGTGTAGAAGAACTGATATAGTTTTGGAGAATGTTCCAAAATACTTCATAAGCTTCAGAAGCGTTGTCTTTGGCATAGACTTCTTGCCAATTTTCAAAACGGAGCTGAATGTTAAGTAGGTCGTACCTTATTTTGGTAATAGTTTGTGAAGAGAAGTTCTCAGAGCGTTGGATTCCGCTTATACTTTTAAACAAAATACCCGTCATGCAATGGTCAGTTATTTGTAAGTCGAAATTAACACCGAAACAATTGCTTATCGAAATTTTTGCGAAACGAACAAAAACATGATCAATGCATTTACTCGAAGTTGGCCTAGTTATTTCATTGATAAAGGAGGAGAAACCATGCTCAGCAGTCAGGTTAAGAAGACAATCAGACGCACTGTTGGTAGTAAGAATGCCAATGTTGAAATCACCCAGAATAACCATATTCGAACCTTTTTCATTAATTAGAAAATTTGAAAAATTGTCTAGAAAAGATTGAGGAGATGTGGCTTGTAATCTGTACACACAAGCAAATTTAAAATATATAGAGCATAGACTAAAGCATATTTTAATTAAATCACTTTAAAGTCTTCGTCTATATATTTATCTCGCAAAAAACTCCTACATCACCAGCTGCGTACAGTTCATTTGTGTTAGCATAAAATGTATAACCGGGAATAAAAAAGTCTTCAGTTTCACAAGAAAAAATCAATATCTCAGATATAAATATTAAATCTGTCAAATATTCAAAGGCTTCCAGGTAGGTTGCAAGCAAGAAGATCAAAATTTCGCTTCACACTACGGATATTTTGATGAACAATGAAAAATAGTTTGTTCTTACTTGCGTTCAGATGGAAAATACTATCATGACAACTTTTAATGGTCGAAGTGATTGGGTTGTTGCTATCTAGATTATTATTTATGTTGAACGTGTTAAAGAAAAAATATAGACAAATTAGTCATACAGTCTTGCTAAATCATCCAAAGAGTTTATAGCAACAACCCTACCATTATTATCCTTACGCATCAATATTTGGGAATTTTGGAACCATAAGTATTTAAATTTTTTAATTATTTTTGTTTTCTTAGCTTCCATAAATAGAGAGCGATTCGATTTTGTTAACCAATCATTAATATATTGGGTCTACAAGTAAGTTTCCAGTGTTTTTTTTTCCAAAATTTGAAGTTTTATTATGAAAACATAGTTACAATGCCTTATTCAAAGTATCGTCCATCGGAAGCTACAACTTTCCCCCATCTTACTGGCAATTTATGAATTCCGGACCAAAAAAATGTCTCGTCTTTCGAGCCCAAGAACGTATCGAGCCAATTTTTGATTTCGATTGGGCGGGCTCGCCGGGCTTTGTATAGGATTATCATAATAAATCCATTTCTCATCACCAGTGACAATACGATGCAAAAATGATTTATTTTTATACCGCTGCAGTAACATTTCGGACATGCAAAATCGCCGTTCGACGTCTCTTGGCTTCAATTCGTACGGCACCCAGTTTCCAACCTTTTGAATGAATCCCAGTGCTTTTAGGCGCAGGGAAACGGCTTGTTGCGTGACGCCCAATGATGCAGCAAGTTCTTCTTGAATCTGACACGGATCCTCATCCAGTAAAGCGTCCAATTCCTCGTCTTCAAAACTTTTCGGCTTTCCGGGGTGATCTTTGTCTTCAACTCCAAAATCACCACTTTTGAACCGTTTGAACCACTCGCGGCACGTCGATTCACCAATACATTCCGCCTCATAAGTTTCCGAAAGCAAACGATAGGCCTCAGCCGCACTTTTCTCCATATTAAAGAATAAAAGCAGCGCTTTCCGCAAATGGCGTTTATTTGGTTGGAAACTTGCCATGATTTTGCTCGATAAAATGTACGACACCGATAGAACTGCTCAAATATAACGCTGCAAAGTTGTTGACAGATACAAAACCTACAAATAAAACACATGGGGTCTGACATTTCTGCCCGGGATCCACTGGTGGCGCCATCTCTGACAAACGCTGGAAACTTACTTGTAGACCCAATAAATTTACGCTTTTCCCCCTCCATAAATAAGGCAGCGTTCAGCTTCTTGGTTGCGTTCCTCTTTCCTCATAATTTGCTTCTTCACGGCCTGCGATTACAGATACACGCATAAAACATCACGGAATAAACCCTTGCTGGATCCAGTGGGGTTGGCATTCGATGAGTTATTGTTTCTCTGCACTCGTTTTACGAAGCATTTCGTTATGTCTGTGGGTTCCACAGAGATTTCTAATGCGTGACTCAAAATCTTCGCAAAGCATTGGCTAGCATTTTGGTTGCTTACACCTGGCACACCAACGATCTCAATTGAATTCTCCAGAAATTTTTGTTCTCTCCAGTTAAGTCATCTTTCAAGAGATGTCACCTTCGATTTCAACTGTTCATTCTCTTCTCTTAGTTCATTTACCAATCCAAGAAAGTCAGAGTTTATTTTTTTTAGCTGCATGATTTCTTCATAAAGCAGATCCCGGGTTATTGCACTGTGATAACGTTGTGCATTAGCATTTATTGTCGCTGCTTCCGGAGCCGTTTGATGACAATCAACAACACTACATAATATGTAGAGAAGGCGCTGGCTGCTTACTAGAGGGCTCTGCCTCTGGTCGTTTATCACTTTCGGCTGCTCCCGGTTTTTTTTTTTTTTTCCTCTAGACGGTTGATGACGTAGAACTTTAGACGAACTTTGTACTTTTATATTTTGCAGTTGCAGTGATGCACTTGTAGGTAATGGCGTTGCCGGTTGTTGTTGTTGCAACGATTTGCGACGAAGGACAGTGCACCTGTCACAGCGATATTTAACATCGTTGGCGCTCATATACTCTAAATCAACTGAGTTAATATTTACACATGCGCAGTGGTAAGATGATTTGCACACGGCACAACTTATTTTAGGAGCACATGAGTGCTCTATTATTTTTAGACAGATTAGGCAGTTCATATTAAGTAAAATAATAAAAATAAAGTAAGAACACTAAGGCGAGCACCCCACAACACTTAGAGCTTACACGTCTGTTCACGCCTATAGTTAACTTGTTTGGTTGCATATGCGTACAGTAACAATAGACACTGCTCCCCTATGCCCTTCTTTTCAGTTATCTCTGAATACTGTGCACTCTATCAGCACATAATCATCTGCGGTGACTTTAACACCAATTTAATAAAGAATGATTCACATGCCTTCCAAATGAAGGATTTAGTCTCGTCAATAGGGATGGAAACAGTAAATACTACTTACCCTACATGTTTTGCTGATAATTGTTTACCCAGTCTTCTAGATTTAGTTGTTGTTTCTAATCCGTCGCTTGTTCTACTGTTCGACCAACTAACGTTTGATGTTTCTGACCATGATCTTCTTTTCTGTACCTATGATGTGAATTTGTCTAAAACAGTTATCCCAGATACCTTCACGTTTAAACATTTCAAATCCATTGAAATTGCTAATTTTTCAGCCCCTTGGGAGCAATGCCGCTTAATGGCTTATCCGAATGAAAAAGTAAAATTGTTTCAAGCTATTTTAGCACAATTGTTCGATCAATGTGTACCAACTATTCGTGCGGTTTTTTTTTTTCAAAATTTGAACTTTTATTTAAGAAAAACATGTACAATAGTATTATTCAATGTATTGCCCATCTGAAGCTATGACTTTTTCCCATCTTTCTGGCAATTTGTGGATCCCATCCCAAAAGAACTGCGCCGGCTTGGCAGCCAAGAATGAATCAAGCCAATTTTTGATATTCTGCTCTGATGTGAACCGTATTTCAGTGAGGGCGTTCTGCATCGACCGGAACAAATGGTAGTCAGAAGGGGCAAGGTCTGGGCTATAAGGCGGGTGGGGTAAGACTTCCCATACACTGTTTTCCTCGTGTCTGGTCGCATATTCCGGGCGTTTTTCGGCCACTGCTCTCTTCAAACGGATAGCGTTGTCTATTGATGGTTTTACCCGGTTTTAGCAGCTCATAATACAGCACACCCATCTGATCCCACCAAATACAGAGCATTACCTTCGCGCCATGGATATTCGGCTTTGCCGTTGATTTGGCTGGTTGGCCGGGTTTCACATATGATTTTTTGCGCTTGGGGTTGTCGTAATGGATCCATTTTTCATCACCAGTAATAATCTGATGCAAAAATGGCTTCCTTTTGTGGCGTTACAGCAGCATTTCGGACATGCAAAACCGCCTTTCGACGTCTCTCGGCTTGAGTTCATGTGGAACCCAATTTCCTTGCTTTTGAATATATCCAGCTGCTTTTAAACGTTTTGAAATGGCTGCTTGAGTGACACCCAAAGATTCTGCGAGCTCTTCTTGTGTTTGGCTACAATCTTCATAGAGTAATGCTTCCAGTTCTTCATCTTCAAACTTTTTTGGCTGCCCAGGACGTTCATCGTCTTCCAAGCCAAAATCACCACTTTTAAATCGTGCAAACCACTTTTGGCACGTTCGCTCATCTAGCGCATGTTCACCATAAACTTCCACCAAAATACGACTTTCGGCAGCAGTTTTCTTAAAGTAATGAAGAAGAACTCCCCGCAAAAACACTTTTTCAGGCACAAAGTTCGACATATTTGAGTGAAAAAAAATTATTGTTGTTTACGCTTCAAATGAATGACATATACTGAAATGACGTACAATGACAGTAGCTTTCCAACGCATGTTTGCTCTATTAAAAGAAGAAACAAATTATATAGTAAGTGGAAGCATAGACCATCTAATGAGAACTGGTCTTCGTACAAAGCGGCACATATTTACGCCACCTTAGCTGTACGTACTTCAAAGAAAAACCATTTCGCCTCTAAACTAAATATATCCCTACCTGCAAAGTAACTTTGGAGTAATTTGCGTAAAATTGGTATATCTAGTAGTAACGACAACTCTAAATGTGTTCTTGATCCCGATGAACTAAATCGTGCATTTCTGCGAGATGATACCAGTATAAATGAATTTGATTTTAGTCAGACTGAGGAAGTAGTGCACTCGCTGCCAAGACTGGACGATTCTGTAGTAGTCACTGAAGACGAAATTATCCAATCCATAACAGCTATCAAATCTGACTTCATAGGTGAAGATGGCATACCAGTACTCTTTATTAGACTTATCTTACCGTAAATTGTACCCCATCTCACACAGGTAGTCAACTGGTGCATAACAACATCAACGTTTCCTCAGTCCTGGAAAATTGCGAGAGTTTTGCCTATCGCAAAGAAAACCTATCCAGCATCTCCTGCCGATTTTAGACCGATTAGCATTCTACCCTGCTTGTCCAAGGCTTTCGAGAAAATAACAGCAAAACAAATTACGAAGCACTTGTCTCTCAATAAGTTGCTGAGTGGTCAGCAGTCAGGTTAGGGCTAACCACAGCTGTTCCTCAGCCATGGTCAATTTACTTGAAGAAATAAAACAAGATTTTGCTGGATTTCTCAAAGGCCTTCGATAAAGTAAATCATAAAATTCTGTGTTGGAAGCTAAAGAACAATTTTGGGTTTAGTGAAAGGGCAGTGAAATTGCTGAGAAGTTCTCTTTCCGGTAGATTGCAAAGGGTAGTTGCGGGTGAATGTATTTCTTCACTAGTGGAAATCAAACAAGGTGTGCCACAGGGTTCAATATTGGGGCCGATTCTCTTCTGCATGTTCATAAATGACCTGCCATTAGTGTGCAGACATTCTTCAGTACACCTACAGGGTGAATGACTCGAACTCCAACTTTTTAAAATGGTATAATATTTTTATTTTTTGATAAATTTTATTGTGCCAAGGCAAAAAATGTTGGAAAATACATCAATTTTCAAATTGTGTCAGTAGTTTTCAGTATGTCCACCTTTGGCGCGAATAATGGCCTTGAGACGGCCGAAGAAGGCATCGCACGCTGCACGCAAGTGGCTCTGCGGTATTTTGACCCATTCCCGGCGAAGTGCTTATTTGAGGTGGTCCAAACTTTGGTATTTTTTAGTGCCAACCTTCGTCTTCAAAATACCCCAGACAGAGATATCCAACGGAATTGCATCTGGAGAATTTGCAATCCATTGTGTCGAAGAAATCAAGTGTGGAACAATGTTTTTTGACCAATCTTGGTTGACGCGCGCTTTGTGAGACGGTGCCGAGTCTTGTTGAAATGTCCACGGTCTCCGACCGAAATGATTGTTTGCCTAAGGCTTCAATACTGCCTCTAAGGCAGTTTCACGGTATACGATCACTTTATATTTGACGCCACGGTCCAAAAATACGAGCGGAGAGCGACCATCGGCGGTTATGGCGGTCCGAACCATCACCATCGGTGCTGCTGCTTTCTGGTGACCGTCCGAAGGTGTAAATTTTCGAAGGACCTCTCTGGCAAGTAAACTCGGTCATTTTGTTTGTTGACATATTGCTCGATAACAAATGGCGACTCATCGGAAAAAAACAAATTCGGCAACTCGCCACTTTCGTGCAAGCGTAGCAACTCCTTCGCTCTTTCGACTCTAACTTTTTTCTGTTGCGGTGTAAGATCGTGTGCTTTTTGGAACTTCTATGGCTTGAGCCCAAGCTCATTTTTCACTATGTGTTGCATCCGTTCCAACGATATGTTGAGCTCACGAGCCATTTTTCTTCCACTTCGACTCGGATTTCGCTCAATTCGAGCCTTCACTTGCCGAACCATTTCTGCCGATGTTGCTGTTTTTTTATGAGCACCTCCATGGCGTTTTGCAACGCTGCCAGTATCACGGTAACGAGCTATGGTTCGAATCACAAATGATTTATTCACGTTGAGGTGCTGCAGGGCTTTAACGATAGCTACTTGTGGTTTTCCAGCCAAACACTATCACGTTTGAATTCCATCGCGGATAAAAATTTTTCAACACAACTGAGACGCAAATCGTTTAAAAGGCTTGTAAATAATAAAATTATCTGTAATGTGTCAAAATTTGAGCTCACTGTCATGAACGGTTTGGAAATTATAGCAGTCTGAAGTTGGTTGCAGTTCGAGTCATTCAGGATGTATATGCAAATGGCGTTCAACTACACCTAGCGAAACCGTACTCCAACCTTAATTAACTCGCTTTTCTCATTAACGATGACTTAAAACGCATATATTCTTGGTCAGTGTCAAATGGGTTACTACTAAATCCGGCAAAATCTCAAATAATTCCAATATTCATTCATTCAATTCAATTTTAATCTCCTTCCTTACTTATATCTTAGTAATAATAAAATCAAAGTCGTAGAATCAATCACTGGTCTTGGCTATACTTTGTTATAACTCGAAATCTATCTGGTCACAGTCACATCAACGTGGTCATTGGTCGTATCTACGGATCCCTTCCTAAGTTGTGGCTTAGCGCATATTTCAGTCCGATTAAAACACGACGAAAGCTGGTAACAACGTTAATAATACCTCTCATAACATATGCTGAGGTCGTATATAGTAGTCTTGATTCATTATCTCAGCGTAACTTACAAATAGCTTTTAATGATGCGGCACGTTACATTTATGGCATTCGTAGATATGAGCATATCGCCGAATACAACCTAGGGATTTACTAGGTTGTAATTTGCAACAGTATATCAATGCTAGAAACTGTATATTCTTACACAAAGTTATTAATAATCAAAGTCCGTCTTATTTGTATAGCAGGCTTAATTTCACTCGCTCTTCAAGAACAACCACCCTTATACCCTACCGCTGCAATTTTCTTAGCTCTTCGCGCTTATTTTTCATTTACACTGTAAAACTATGCAACTCCTTGCCCTCACATCTAAGATCAATATTAAATCCCTGCAATTTTAAAAGTGCAATACTCCTATATTTTTCCACACCACAAAACTAAACCTATCCCCTTCTTCCTATTCATCCATAATGTTTATATTGTACATATATTAGTTTTAAATTTGTAATCAAATTATACATCTGAAATTAAAATACTAAGTACTAAAAAAGATAATATCTTAATGTACAAACCATTTAAATGAAATAAATGAAATGAAATGAAAGGAGTCATGATTCTTAGAATTTAAAAAAACATTACAACCTTCGTCCAATGATAGTATAAAATAAAAGCGGCTGGATTTTTATAAAACAATTCAGTTGAAGTCACACTAAATCTGATGATAGTCGTCGTTATCAATTGATAATTCAATTGAAATTCAAGCTTTAGAATCTATTTTAAAAGGGGTTTAGCATGCGTATGGATATCATTCTATGGAAATCCACAACCTCCAAAGTACGAAACATGTATTCCAAATTTAGATATCCCAATTTGTCAATTTATTTGTCTGATAGAGACTTTTTTCTTTCGTCTACAATATTTACATAAAAACAAAGTGATTTCATAGAGTTTTTGTTCTTGTATAAAATCATCGAAATTTGGGTAAATTTCGCAGAAAAGAGTTATTAATAAAATATTTGCAAATAGTAAACAGGTTCCACCTAGTAAAGTGCCGATTATATCATGATATCATGAATGAATTTGGTATTTGGGTCCAGAAATTCCAGTTTGTTGTTCGTGGATCAGTTCTATTTATCTTGTGGACTTTGTCCTAGTAGGTTTCATTTTGTACCAATATACCTGACATTATGATCAGTTTTGTCATTCATGGTTATTTGACCCGATAGATCTGTGTGGCAAAAAGCCAACGCCCCTCTAGCTTTATTCAAGGTCAACATAAACACCTTATACTTGTGTGTACAGTGTGATCAACAAAAACGTGTATCTAAAAAACCAATTAAAAATGCCAGAATTTTATAAATCATATTCTAAGCTTAGTTCTCTCCAAATTTGCTTCGTGGCTATTTTTTTCCCCCCTTAAGCCCCTGCTTCATTATAGGGTTAGGCCACTCTAGAGGCCGTAAAAATAAGCTTTCTTGTGACTTTTTTTTTCAGGGAAAATATAAAATAAATCGAGTTTACAAAGGTAGAAGTTTATTGTACATATGATTGACTGTAAAATATTATTTTTATAGAATAATTTACTTAAAAATGGCGGCTGTGCAGCGTTTCTCAGATGACCTCTCTGTTTTGGAAGTCGTAGCAACAGCTCCTCTAAATTTTGAATTATGGTGAATCACATTGTACATAACAAGAGCTAGAGAAGTACGTAGGATTTTTTTTTTTTGATATATTGGTTTTTGGCCTTCTAGATTAGTATCCTGCTCTTCTATTTCTTTTCTATTGGATTTTAATACGATCCTCCGCGCTTTTGTAGCTCTATGCGCCCTTTTTCAATCTCCAAGCACATTTCGTAGCAGTTCGGGCCGATTTCTAAATCCATTGCTTTCACTATGTGCAAAAAAACTGCAATATCCATAGCTATATCCATCATAGTTTTACCACTAGAAATGGATTTGGGGCCAAGCCCACACAGTCTAAATAAAACTTTCATTACAGTTTCCTGTATAACCACCGATGCATCGAGTAAGAAGATCGTCTCTGGTCAATTTTACGTAGACTGGCTTGATAGCTTCATACACTTCAATTGGAAGAGCTGGCTTATGTTTGCACTCAGCGAAACTATTTGTAGCTTTAGCCTTTTGCCATGAGTACCATGAATCCTCTCCGATTGGACATTTATAGTGCTGCGGTGTTTCATCAGTAGATAATTTATGACCGAGTGTAGCCCATGCACTGTTTCTTATGTTTTCAACTGAATCACAGTTTCTTAGAATGGTTAATCTATAATAAATAGAGAGTTCGTCTATTAGTTTTCCCGTCAATTTGCCCCTTCCACTGAGACCACTGTGACACATTCTTATACGGCTTAGCATCAGCAATGCCTTTAAAAGTCTTAGAATCACCGTCACCAATATATTGGGTGTATTTTACCTGGTGCAAAGCTTCGGATCGCTGAAACATCTCAACAACTGCATCGACCTCCATTTTTCCTGCTCTATCGTGATTCATATCGCACTTATCTATATGATTTTGTGTATATGCTTCGGTATCTTCTTTATTCTTCCAGTACTCACAGCCCTTACAGTATTTTGATTTCACTGCGCAGTCTATAATTTTTGCACTGTAAATGGCAATGAGAGTCACTAAGCTACTATAAACAAGGACGTAAACCCACGTTTTCTCCAAGCACCATCGCTTGATACCATAAGTATCAGAAAGCTGTGTCATCTTTCGCTTTCTTAGCCTTTTTCAATAAATGGACTACTCAGTCTGTACACATTTTTCACAGGACATTACTATTTTGAATCCCAGACCGCGCTTACCACTTTTCGTAAATTTCAGTGGCGATTTACCCACTTTAGAAACGACAACGTTTGAAAAAACTAGAAAAGTTGCAATAAAGTTTATCCTACGATAAGCAAAACCTGGATTCATTTCAATATCGTACATATCTTCCGGTTGCTTCAGTTTTTTCGTGGATGTACTACCATTCATTTTACTTGGTGCCTCTAACTCGTCTCGATTCAGCGGTCTTCTTCCAGATATTTGCGGTCTCTTGCTCGAGACGAGCATCGCTGCCTACCTGGCAGCCTTGTACTCTACTTTGAAAAACAAATACTTCGAGATATCCCCGGCCATAATCTTTTGGGATATCATTTTTGAGGTTCTAAGGGATCATTGAATGCAATAAAAAAAAGTAGATTTTTTGAAAATCCTAGAATGGCATAACCCCTTAAATACCACACATTTTCTATTGCATAACTCATTAAGATTTTGGGACGGCCAATCTAACGTCTCCATACAATTTTCCTCTTTCCAACGCATGCAGAGGCGACTCCTATGTTTTAGATCGTTATCGTCTTGCTAAATCCGCCAGAAATTCTGACGACTTTAGCAAACCCTTCTGGTGGTATAATTTTACCATGAATTGTGTATCGCGATGTTGTGGGAATATTAGTAACATTCCGAATCCTTTGGCCGAGAAGCATCCATAAACATGGACTTTTCCTGGATGTTTTACGGTCCGTTACAGAAACTTTTCATAGTTTTTTGTCCAGGCTTTCTTTCAAAAATTATAAATAAAAAAAGGTGACTCATCTGTAAATATGATGTTGCTCCAATCCCGGTCTAAATTCTGCGTTTACCAACTTAACCTCTTTACAATATGCTTTTGGGTCAGTAGCAGTTTAGGTTTGGTACTCCTGTTTTTGATGCTAGATTCCACTTTAATTCCTTTTCTGAACAATTTTTCTTTTGTGTTCTTCGGACTAGTTGTGGGCTATTCACCTTAAAGCGACTACACAGTGGACAAATAATTCATTTGGCCACGCTAACATTCTTAATACATTAAGAATCCTCACAGAGAACATCGATTACACCAAGCCTGAACATTGGTTGGACAAAGACTTCCATGTAAGCTTCCTCTCTACATCCTTCTTCCTGGAGGAAGATACTGTCATGGAGGATAAGTCAATGCACTTCTACATAGATGTATCTAAAACCGATAGCGGGCTTGGTGGCGGTGTTTTCTCAAATAAGCTAAATCGAAGCCTCTCTTTCCGTCTTCCACATCACTGTAGCGTGCTCCAGGCGGATATTTTGGCGATTAAAGTAGCTCTGACCTGGCTGAAGAAAAACGTGATATTTGCAAAGGATATCCGCATCTTTTCGGATAGTCAGGCAGCTATCAAGTCCCTGGAGTCAGTCTCATTAAATTCGAAAACCGTCCTTGAATGCCGACGGTCTCTTATGGAGATAGCAGAGCAGTTCAACCTTCACCTTTGTTAGGTGCCGCGCTACGGAGACATTCCAGCGCTACAGTTCCCTGAACTCGCCAAAATTGGAACCACTCTACCTGTTCTACCATAAAAGGGTAGCATTGGTATACCAATCGCTACGTGCAAATTAATATTAAAGGGGGATGCCAATAAAAGAACACACCTTAGGTGGACTGTTGGACCAACATGCCTAGCGACAAAACAGATCTGGCCAAACCTAGATCGGAATCGCTCCAAGAGTCTGCTCCTTCTAAATAGAAAGCACCTCTGCGCCATCATAGGTGTCATCACTGAACACTGTCTCATAGGCAAGCACACAAGACCGCTTGGCGCTTTTACTAACGATTTCTGCAGAAGCTGCATGGACGAGGAAGAGGAGGAGTCAATCCTTCACCTACTCTGCACATGTCCAGCTCTCCCCCAGAGAAGAAAACTTTACTTAGGAGCTTTCTTCCACAATGGCCTAAACGATCTAAAATATACAGACATAAACAGTCTCCTACGCTTCATCGTAAGCTCAAACTGGTTCCATTAGTAAGGGAATCATAGATCCACGTGGCATCAAAATTGGCCAATAGGCCTAAGTGGGTTGGTGTTTCCAACAGCCACTCTTACCTACCTATGGGTTTTCTCCGAAACAATACACAAATTACTTTATTGTCCTTACTGGATGTACTTGCTTTGGTCCTTCTAAAGAGTGACCATATAACAATGGTAGTTTTACCAATTGTTCTGTTTCAGCAGCTTTCAGAGTTACCAATGACATCCAGCCGTCAAAATATTTAGTAAGGTTTTACGCTTGCCGAACGTGCGGGAAGCATTAAAAAAAATCAAAATTTCGGCTCAGTGGTAAATACGCAACATGAATTTCGGCGTGAGGTCGGTCGTCATCATGGCTTCAGTGTGCAAGCAATTCGTCGCACCGTGGAAACTTTGAGCGTGAGTACACTCTTCTGGATCTTAACCCACTAACCAGACAGGGATTGGTGCGAAATGAAGACCCAGAAATGTCGATTCAGCGCCGATCAGCTGAATTGGGGATCGCCAGAGAGTCAACCCGGATTATTTTGGGGTTGAATTAGGGCCTACATCCGTATAAGATTGTGCTGACGCAAGAATTGAAGCCGGACGATAATAGACAATGCCGTGAGCTGCTCGCAACAAGCAAAATTGCCATTATTGGAGCGAACATATCCACAAGGGTTCGAGCAAACATCAATGCATCCACAATGATTGAATGTTTGGTGCGGTTTATGGCATGGCAGCATCATCGGACCTTGTTTCTTTCGAAATGAGGAAGAAGACACCGTTACCGTCAATGGTCTCAGGTATAGACGGACTTTTTGTGTTTCCGTGGTCAAACCTCGACAACATTGATATATCCGAGATGTGGTTCAAATAAGATGGCGCTACATGCCATACAACCGACGATACGGGCTACGCCAAGTCTTTAGTCTACGCTAACAAGCCAACCACTTTGGACGAGCTCGAGGCTAACATTCGACACGCTATTGGCGGAATAACGCCGCACATATTGGACCGAGTTATCAAAAATTGGACCCACCGCTCCGCATGTAATTTATCACACGTTTTTCTGGAACACACTGTATGTTATTTACCCATTCATTCTATAAGTTCTGCTGCAAAACGCTGTATAAAAAACAGCAACCTGGTGCTTCAAAGCCAGCAGTAGTCACCACGAGTTGCTTCCTGATTTTTAGACTGTGAGCCGGAGCAGGGTCTAAAGTAATCCAACAAGAGCTGTCATCTTAAATCAATAAATCACAAACTCTGAAGTTAGTAATGGAATACAAGATCTGTCAATTGTCCGCCTCGGCTCTAAATACAAATAGTCATTCTTTTGATGAAATTTGTCATCACATCTCTGATATTTTTTTTTAGTGCATGAGTCGTTGGCGGAGCATTTGGCGTAAAATTTATCTTTAACACAACTCCAAACGAAAAATTCTAATGGTGTTAGATCGCACAATCTCGGCCGCCAGTTGAAGTCTCCTTTTTGGGAAATCACGCGTCGAGGAAATTTGTCACGCAATAGAGCCATTCTTACACCAGCTGTATGGCATGTGGCGCCGCTGCTGAAAATAAACATCGTTCACGTCATCAGCATCAATTTCAGGCATAAAAAAAATCAGTCAACATAGTTCGATAACGCAATCCATTTACTGAAACGATTGCAACAGCATTATTTTGGGAAAAAAAAATATGGCCCAATGACACCACCAGCTCAAAAACCGCACCAGACTATCATTAGTTGTGGATGGAGAGGTTGTCGCACTATTTCTCTTGTTTACGTACCCTGAAAAACGCAAATGATCCTCATTACTTAGAACAATTTTGTGTGAAAAATCATGATCTTGTTTATTCATTTCCAGCACCTAAAATACAATGTTGTGCGTGGTCTTCTGGCCAAGATCTTTATGCAAAATGCGATGCACAGTGGTTGCGGATAGGCCCAATTCCTCCGATCGTCTCGAAATGGGCAATGGCCTTCAGTCACACTCTCAGCTACGGTGGCGATATTTACAGCTTTCCTTATCGGCCAAACACGTCGCACATTACTAACTTGTGCGAGGCGTTTAAATTAATCCATTAAATTCACTATAGTGCGAGAAGGCGCTTGATGATGACCAGAAATAGTATGAACTTTACGAAACGTTTCCGCGATATTTTCACCGTTTTTATAGTGAATTTTCACTATTTTAACAGGTTGTGTGAGTATGTATCGATCTAAATTTAATAAACTTCTTGTTTTTACTAATCAAAAGTCATCGCAGTGATAAATGAATGTTGACAGTTCAACAATGGCGCGAAATTTAAAATGACACCTCTTGTTAGATGACCCTATATTTGGTTCACAAGAGTGTTTAGCGAATTCTCTTCGCACCATTACAGAAGCGGGGACGGTTTGAGAAACTCTGTTCGCTTTCTTGCATAAATCTTGCAATTTTGTTTGTTGAAAACAACTTCCTCTGTACAAATTTTTTCATCATCATGGTGGACAACTACTTCTTGGTTTGTTCTCTACTCCTTAAAATTCGCCCAATACCTCATTACACGTAGATTCTCGATATTCCGAATGGCGTTAGCAACTTAACTATTTAGCCAACATCCTATGCGCACTATTGCAACGCTATCATGAGGTATTCACTCTTTTTACTGATAAATGCATGTGTTCTGTTAAAAAGTTAATAGTCCTGTTGCCAATGCTGTCTGCATTAGGGCAGGCTGTCGCTAGGCAGATCCAGAGAGTAGAGCCATATTTATCTGTATATACTTGTTGACCATATCAGCGAAGACAGGACGCCGCCTTGCGGGTCTCCATCGAAAGTTGACCACAAAGAACTATGTGAAGGTCCTGTTTAGACCATTTTGTTTTGCCCAGTATTCGTCTTCTTTAGTGCGATGCGCACATATCGCCACATCAGGAAATTAGGTTTTTGTCCTCTAAGTCATGTCCCCTAAGCCGAACCAAGAAGAAACGTGCATGTTACTCACTATACTGGTAGTGGTATGACTGCAATCTCACCAGCATTCTTTTACGAGATCGGAACATCTCGTATTGAACACCAACGTGTCGAAAATTCCATCTTGACCTAAGCTCTGAATATGTCGATCGCTTACAACACCATTGACTTAATCTTGAAAATTTTCTGCCGAAAACGTTCGTATCCTGCCTCGCATAGTCTGAATTATTATTAATAGTCCGCTTAGTCGAGTTTTGTACTTTCTCGCAAAGTGTTTTTTCGACTTCCACCACAGGACATTTTCAAAATTTTGTAAAATATTGGCATTCGCTTTTTTAGTACAATACAACCCAACTTGCTTCAATATAATAGCAGCTTGCATAATAGAGCCCTTTGTAGTTGAGCTATTGTTTCTTCAATCCTTTTACTATAGCCGAGTCATCAGCAAATGTATTTAAAACGGTGGCTTCTTCTTGTGATATATCACGGATATATAGGTTAGGTTAGGTTAGATTACTGTGGCTGTTACAAGGAAATCCACCTTACGCCCATTGCTCCATTCTGATGCCACGTGGAGCTGCGATTCTCCTACTCTTGGAACCAATTTGAGCTCCTGACGAAGCATAGGAGACTGCTTAGATCGCTCGCTTAAGTCATCTTTGGGAGAGAGCTGGCCATGTACAGAGTAGGTGGAGAATTGTCGTCTCTTCATTCTCGTCCATGCAGTTTCCTGTAAAAACGCTTTTTGCATGATTGCCTATAAGACAGTGCCCAGTGATAGCGCTGAGATGCTTCCTATTTAGAAAAATCAGACTCTTAGAACGATTCGGATCCAGTTTTGGCCAGATTTTTTTGGCCGCCAGACGACTATCACTTTATTTACAGCAATTCGACCTCTAGCAAGTCTGACTCTATTCAAAGAATTGTATCCCTGTATCGTCATACTGAAATGGTTATTACTGGCGATTTCAATATTATATGGTACACAATTCTGAGTGGCTGTTTTTGTTTTTGGTTTTAAGAACTTAAGACTGATGGGTATGAGGACACTTATAATGCCTCAGCATGTGTTAAGTTTTCTGGAAAATTGGACAGAGGGAGAAGAAAGATGTTTGGGCTCAGTGATTATTTCGCTCCATGGGTTGCATCCAACATTTCGTGGGGAGACTAAATTCTTAGCGGAAGTTGGCTTGTTGCTGTTTTCTTGTCAACTACTCATCTACTTGGTTTTAGTAGACTGAAGAGCAGCGAATCTTCTGATTTTTAAGCCAGTTCACTACCACTTGAGCCACGGTCACCTACAAGAGACAAATCCACTTTCCCACTCGTGTAGTAGCAAGAGTTCTTAAAGATCTTAACACTCACAAATCCGCAGGTCCAAATGGCTTATCTCCTCTTCAGAAAAAGAGGACCGTAAGCTTTTTCATTAATCCTACTCTTTAGGACTCTTTCCGAGCAGATGGAAAACAGCATTTGTCTAGCCCTAAAATGGCGAATCTTCTCTTTCCTCCTACAGACCCATTGCACTTACGTTCCTTCTCTCCAAGGTCAAGGAAACGCTGATAAACCGTCAGCTCTTGAAATATCTCGAAACACGAAAACTTCTCAATGTCCCGCAATATGGTTTTCGTAGCAACAAGTCCACTGGTGATTTGATGGCATGTCTCACCGAAAAGTGGAATCAAAGCGTACATCAATCTGGCGAAAGCAAGATAGTTGCACTCGATATTTCTAAGGCATTTGACAGAATTTGGCATCAGGTTCTTTTGTCGAAAATGCGTGCTTTTGGGATCTACGACTCTCTTATTCAATGGATTAGAAATTACCTTTCGGAACATCCAATTTAAGTTGTCTTGGATGGTTTCAAGTCTGATATTCACAAAATAAATGCTGGTGTGCCCCAGGGCTCCGTTCTGTCTCCGACACTCTTTTTAGTTTTCATCAAACATCTCTTGTCTGCTACTTCTAATCCAATATATTCCTTTGCTGACGACAGTACTCTCTGCTTTTCTTATTCGTTCCCGGACTCTTCGGCTGTAGAACGGGAACGGCAGCGTATGTTAAGCTCATTCTGATTCTGATATTAACAGAATAACTAATTGGGAACCACTAACAGAGTAGAATTTAATCCAAAACACAATGCTGTGTGCTGTCGTTAAAGCGAAATTTAAACACCCAGCCATTATCTATGGATGGCACTTGCATCGTCGAAACCGATAAACTTTCAATTCTCGGTATGTGTTTCAATGAAAACTTACGTTAGAATGACCATACATTCGGTGTTGTCAAAAATGTTCCGAAATGTGTAGGTTCCCTCAAGCGATGCAAGAAATATTTCACACCCTCTGATCTGGCCTCAATATATGATGAATTCATCGGTTCAAAATTGGAGTACAATTGCCACATCTGTGCTGCCACCACCACCAGTGCTGCAAAGAAATCGCCAGTAGCATTCTGCCCCTTTAAAAACTTAACCCGTAACACCCACCTCCCAAGAATGCTCATCAGTTTACCCTAAAGTCCACTTTCGGACGTGCTTTAAAATATCGTGATTCGTTCTTAAGCCGTACAACTCGCTTATGAAATGCCCTTCCGAGCTTCCAATTTCCTAGTCATTGTAACATGCAATCGTTTAAGACCAACGTACCTCTGTTTCTTTCTCCCTAAGTTTGATTCGCCCGCGCTGTGTGCAAACATTTTAACACAAAAACCACTTGAGCGCGTTCTAATTATAAAAAGAGAATAAAATATTTTGCCCCAATACGAGCGTCCAGCTTTAATTTTAGTTTGCGCGTGGCGACTGGTACACTAATGATACCTTTTTGAGCTAGGATACGAGTAGGTAGAGTGGCTAGTTCGTAGGCCCCACAATTCCTTGGAGTATCTCTGTGCCCCGGCACCCGAGAAGACTATCGATCGGCTCTCTTTTATAGAATTTTGTGCGACTAGGTCCTGGGATTTGATTGCGGGGTGACTATCCGAAAAGATGCGTATGTCGTTTGCAGATATCACGTTTTTCTTAAGTCAGGACAGGATTTGTTTGATGGCCAAGATGAATGGTATACGCTACAATAATTTGATGTGGAAGGTGAAACGGCCACCAATCGCGCAATCAGTCTTGGATCTGGATTTCTGCGTAGAATTGACAGGTCGTTCATGAAGTCATCTTTACGCAGAAAGATCTAGGGAGCGCTTACATAAAAGTCTTTGTTAAACCAATGTTGCGGCATAATGTAGTCGATGTTCTCTGGAAGTATTCCTAATGTATTCGAAATATTAGTCGTCACTTACATGCTGAAAATATCGATGAGTGTCTGTCAAGTGAAACAAAATATCCAGTAAAAAATCTAGCAGCGCGGAGGGAATGGTGCGTAAGGCTCCGCTTATGTGCAGATAGGCTGTCTTTTGGACTTTGCTTAGTTTGCTGCGGTTGACTGGATTGTCTAAAGCCGTCTAGCAGTCAATTAACCCGTAGGTGAGTATCGGTCTTATAAACGAGACCTATCACGGGTATATAAGAGATATGGAAATGGACCGAGAACACTTTCTTGTGGTACGTCGCTTCTGATACCGGAAAGTCTCTATTCTCGATATATAGTACATGCGTCGTCAGTATATTTATATAGGATGAAAGACAAAGTCTGTTGCAATTTGAAAAACAAGCCTTCATGCCATCCGTTGTCAAAGGCTTGCGGGACATTAAAAAATACGTCGGAGCAAATTTTTCTTTGTTCAAGAGCTTTCTCAATTACAGCAGGACCTCGATAATCCGAACGCCTCAGTAATCCGAACGACCCCCTGGGTCCGGGAACGAGAGCAAACATTCGTAGAATTGCTTTAACTTGAGCCTACAGTGCCACCCACATCACGCAATACTAAGTCTGTACTCTTTTGCAGCTTATGTACAACGGGCCTTACTTTTTCCAGTAACTTTAAGTTGACGCGCAGATGTACCGGAGAACAATGACGTAGAATGGCATCACTTCACATCAACAATCCCAATAACACGCAGATACCATATGTACAAACATTTGGATCATAAATCGTGGAAGATGACATCTCAATCCAGGACCATTACAACCCTTTAGTTATTAATCATCATCGTCAACAATAAAGGGGGTCGTAAATTTTTAGTTGCACAGTAGGCCAAACGGATGACCACAGGGTGGACAGCTGCAACGAGATGACTATAAATAGGGAGGATCTTAAGTCATAAGTCATCAGTTATCAATTTTCCTTAAAAGTGAAGTCAGTAAGAACTGTTTTATTTATTGAATCAGGCTCACATTTTTTACAGTCGGTTTGTCTGGCAGTTTTGTTTTATTTAACACTGATACGTTGTGTTTTTTCGACCATTTCATGTGCTTTTTAAATTATGGCTTCAACATCGAAGAAAAGGAAACAATCAAATTAACAATATCACAAAAATGCGAGATTTTGGACAAGATTAAGCAAGGTAACTCGTTATCATTTCTCGCAATGCGGTATAACGTTGGAAAATCCACTATTTTTTGACATTAAAAGCAAGGAGGAAAAATTAAATCATTTGTAATAAACACAGAAAAGGGTCCAGGCACCAGAAAAACCTTAAAAACTCCTGAAAACTCCCAGCTTGAAGATGCTTAATTTACGTGGTTTTTAGAACAGCGAGGAAAAAACGTCCCTTTGTCAGGTGAAGTATTGATGGAAAAGGCCAAAGGCCAGGAAAGACTTGAAAAAGGAAAGTTTGTTGCTAGTAGAGGATGGTTAAATAACGCATGGTATGGTATACGCCAACTAAAACTAATCGGTGAGAAATTGTCGAATATTGAAGTAGCTGTGAAACCACTCCAGAAAATAATTATGGACATTTGTAGGGAAAAAGATCTGATTGCAGATCAAATCTATAATGCTTACGAATCAGGCCTGTACTGGAAAATGATACCAGACAAAACGCTGCCGTCTTGGTCAGAGAGTAGGGCCCCAGGTTCCAAAGTATCGAAGCAGAGGATCACATTTATGCCATGCGCAAACGCAACCGGAACGCACAAACTGCAACGGCCACGTGCATTTGCAACAGGCAAAAAATTACCAGTCCATTACACATGGCAAAGAAATGCTTGGATTACAAGATCAATATTTTTAGAGCTGCTAAAAGGACATTTCATTCCCGAAGTAAAGAAATTTTAATTGAAAAAAAATTTACGGCTAAAAGCACTTTTACTTCTTGATAATGCACCAGCACATCCACTTGAAGAAGATCTGCAATCGATCGACGAAAATTTCACTGTTTTGTACATGCCACCTAATTGCACAGGTCTTATTCAACCCATGGACCAAAATGTGATTCAAAACATTAAAGTGACATACAAGAAAAAAACTCCTATTGCAAATTTTTGGCCAGCAACGAGTTGATCCAGAATGCGCAGTATCTGAACTGCTTAAAAAGATCACAATGAAAGATGCAGTATTTTCATTGGCTCAAAGTTGGCAGCAATTGTCTTCAAATTTGATTAAAAAGTCTTGGAAGCCTCTGTGGCCTGTCTGGCCAAGATGTAGATGATTTTGATCATGAAGAAGATCTCCCATTAAGCATTTTTCGTAACAGAGGCTTTTCAGAAGTAGACACTAACAATTTCTTGTTAAGCAATGATGACATTGGCTACCAGGAGGCGTTAACTGATGATGACATAGTAAGACAAGTAATAAATCAGCAGGATATCGAAAGCGAAGCAGAATTGGAGTCATTGGAACCAGTTGCAAGGATTCCACATACTCAAGCTGTGTCTGCCTTAAATACTTGCTCAGAATGGGCGGATGAAGTCGATATTTCGATTCCAGAAAAAAATGTGATTACGTAAAATAAGGGATAAAGCGTTTTCTATGTCATGTGATTTTTTTTAAAAAAGCGTAATTACATAAATTGCATTACACTCTAATATGTATTACATATGTATATAACATTTTTTAGATTATTAAAATATATTTTAAATTACGAAAAACTTTGTTTTGTTTCAAAAAATGCCTTCAAAATGTCTGCATACTATAATCTGAATGATTCGCTAGCCCGAACAGGGTATAAATTTTGGGTGTTCGAATTATCGAGGCTCTGCTGTACGTCGGTGATTCTATCCACCTGAGATCCACCTAAGATCTTTACCGTCAATAACCGTAAGTATACGATTAAGTAGTAGGTATCCTCTCAAAAATTGTTGATATAATTGGGAGAAGTGAAATCGGTCTATTACCTAGCATATCTGGGCCCGAATGTAGCAAATTTGAAAAAGGTCAAAATGTAAAAATGTAAAAGCGTTAAACTGGGGCAGCAATGTACGAGTATTACAGTAGCACAATATGCACTCGCATACTACGTGTTAAGCAGGTCAGTGCAGATATTTGCAGTGATTAACTAGTCAATTCAAGATCATGTTAATTACACTCTGGACAGAGTGCTTTTTGGAAATACATACGACATTTTGTTAATCGCTTCGCCCATTGAATAATTGTAGATTTTCAAAATCATAAAGGGCAAACTAAATCATGTCGATTTTGTGGTTAATCTCTCGGCCATCTGCTCATTAATTTCGGCCGGTTGCGGTTATTTTTGAAAGAAACCGACAAAGTGGGATATACAAGTGTATTTCATGTTTGTATTCAAAAATTGGACATCAATTTCGTTTAAATCGCCATAAATTTAGTTTAATGGCTAAGTGGCCTGGTGTCTGACTGTCTGGTATATGAGTAGCAGTTCTCGGAAAGATGTTTTTGCACAGTACCTCGTCTATAATTCTACAAACAAGTTTTATGTTTTGTTTTCTTAATCTGCATACGGATACGAGTATTTGTATTTGCTTTGAAAAGGTATTAAAAAAAAAAAGACAAGAAACATGTCAATCTAAGACTATTGTTTGAAGCACGCTCATTTAGGTAACACTCGTACTAGCACTATAATTAAAACGGTAAAATTGATTACACCTCAAATTGCTCAGTCACGAATGTTGTCTGCTTTTTTGATTGCAATTTCGAATTAATTTCGCTATACCACAGATACTTAATTGTTTGGTTTTTTGCAAATTTTTTGTTCAACAATCAACTTATACAATATTTACAATTTCTACTTACAGATATACAATAAAGTAAAAAAAACAAAAATCAAACAAAAATGGCGGTTATATTACACGATATGTATGACTGGTACAAAGACCTCATGGACAATCAAAGTGGTGAGTTGACTTAAATCGAATTTATGTTTATTTAAATTTTAAGATATCCAAAAAAAAAAACAAAAAAGAAAACCGAAAAGACCTTGACAAACGAACAGATAAACAGACAGATTTTGTGTGTTAGGACAGCCACTATTACGAGGGGTGGAAAGAGATGATTAATCGGTTTGGTTTTGTTATCCCCTTTAGTGGCTGGTAAATGTTGCCGCATCTGTTAATTACTCTCGTTAAACTGTTTTGGGTACTTGTTGCACAGAGTGTTGCCTGTACATTTTCTCACACAAATACGTAAATGTCGGCTTGTGTTTTAAGGCACATTGTGGTGTGGTACAGATACTTGAATGTTATGGCGCGCATAAATAAAAGGAATAAATTTGTGTCAGATTTCTTGAGGTCAAATTGAGTGGTCGGAGTTGGTGGTTAGTTGTTGTTTTGAAAATCGAGTAAGGAAACGAATAATATCTATGTACCCGTGCATGTCAACTGGGTAAAGGGAAGGAAGCAACCGCCTTCCTTTGTGGGCTATGATGTAAGGTGTTTTGTTTTGTTTTGAGATATTTGAGATGAATTTTTGTAAACGAATAATTGCGGTGTGGAAAGTTAGCTTTTAACCATGTGCTGTATGAGGTTGATGTGTGAGATTAAATCGAAAGCACGATCTAAGAATGTTCATTTGTTAACATAACAATTAAGGATTTATGGGGTTTTTGCCGAATGAACTCTAATAAGGCACGTAATTTGACTTGAGGAATGAAAACTAATTTGCCATGTGATTTATCGGAAAAAGTCAAGTCGAGGATGTTTATTGTGTATTGGTCATAAAACACAACGTCAAGGCTTTATTTTTTAGTATGTAACAATGTCTCACGTAAATTTGGGCAAAACCAAATGCGCAGTAAGAGGCCACCTTTTAGTCTTCGTTTGTGATAGGAACCAAACATTTTAAAGCTTTGAGAAGAATCCATCAGATGTTTGATGAAATTGCAGTCCTGGATCTCGTTAGATTGGAATGGACAACGTTTGCATTTGTACAAATATTGTTACAACAACAAGAACAATTTAATTTTTTAATTATGGTGGCGGCTAATGCCCCCATTTATTTTGCTTAAACTAACTTAAAAGCTAACTAAAATTAAGAGTTAGGAAATAAGGGTCACCATTCAAGATCAAGTTTAAGACGAGAAGTGCTCAGGTGGAAATAACAAAATTTCTTTATTTATTGGTAAAAACTATTAATGTTATAAGAAAATAAATAATAAAGAAACAAAAAAAGCATATCCTTGATTGGAAAAACAGCCGTCCTCAAATGGTCATACTGGGCTTAAGCTGTATGAAAAATTTCAAAGGATTCTCTTTCAACGCATAAAGTTTGCACACACTTTTTGCATTGCCAACGTGCTTTCTTATGACACACGGTACATCTTATTTGCTGGGATAGTTTTTTTTTTGGATAGTGACTGACCTGCAGACTTGGCGCCACAGAAGCTGTTGCACGCAAATTTTCACTTCTTGTGTTTTTTTAAAAGAGCTTAACACTCAAGTGGGTATTAATACACTTATAATGCCTCAGCATGTGTTAAGTTTTTTGGAAAGTGGGCTAGAGAGAGAAAAAAAGATGTTTGGGCTCAGTGGTTATTTCGCTCCATGGGTGGCATCCAACATTTAATGGGGAGACTAAATCCTTAGTGGAAATTGGCTTGATGTTGATTTCTAGTCAACTACTGGTCTTACTTGATTTTCGTTAACTGAAAAAATGGATGATATGTCTTTCGGGCGAGGCTGGGATTCGAACACCGAACCTTCCGATTTGGAAGCCAGTCCACTACCACTTACTTGAGCCATGGTCACCCAAATGCCTCAAACAGTAACGAGCGATGTATCGACGAAATTGAAGCTGATCTAACTTGTCATCATTCGTTAGAATGTGAAGGCGCCATGTGTTTGCCATGGCTAGATCCAGCATGTACGTGAACAAAACCCACCACCATTTTTTGTCACGTATAGCAGTGCGGTACAATGAAATTGATTGATCAGCTTGATCTACCCCACCCATACCCTTGATGTAGCTTTGAAAAACATGCGGAATCACAACGTCTACTTTTTTCTTCTCCACTGCGCTCCATCTCTTTACTTTCCCCAGAGGAGGGACGCTATCATAGTTCGCCCCCTGGTGCAGACAATGTTGTCCAGCCAACGGATGAATAAAATTTGGTTGACTTGGTCGAAACGATAGTCAAAAGCAGTACGGTTTTTCTTTTTCATTTCCTTCACTCCAACTAGAGGGCACTTCTTGGTTCTACCATCGCGAACGGTACCTGTTGCACGAAAACCAGCTTTTCGTAAATCTCGGAGCAATTCGAAACTAGTGAAGAATTTATCAAAAAACACCACATGGTCTTTAGCATTTGTGCCTAGTTTGTGGTGTAATAGCTTTACCACTCTTGGTTTTTTAGGATTGGCTCCTGGAGAATTTCCGCAATACAAGTTGAAGGCGTAACAGTATCCGTCCGAAGCTGTGACCGTACAATTTTTGTAGCCGAATTGCTTTGGCTTGCCCGCTATGAATTGTTTCGCCGGATGCCGCCCAAAGTACTTCACCATTGACTCGTCTATGGACAAATTTTCGTGACAAATGCGCCACTGCAAAAATTTCTTCATAAGTATATCTGCAAGCGGTCGCACCTTACACATTTTGTCGGATGATCCGACAGTATATAGTATATGTATACTATCGCAGAAAGTGAAAAATTTGTTAAGTGTGAGACAGTATGATCTTACAAAGATGAGATAGCGAGTGTTACAAAAAGTTTAAGAAAGTACAATACATTACGCACAAATAATTTTCTAATTATGCTTTCAAGATTAGGAGGTCGCCACATCACTCCTCCTCAAATTAGCTAAGTTTTGAACAATGCTTTAAAAGTTATGTTAATTTAGTTATTTTTAGTTTAACCCTTCGCGCTGATCTGGTGGTGTATGAAGGTGTGTACTCTTGCTCTCGTGCGTTCTCCTTGGAATATGGCTATAGCATCAGTAAGTATGAAGGCTGTTTTGAGGCGGTCTATGGAAATGTTTAACTTGCGGTTGTTAACTCTCACCTTAAAGTGTTTGTGTCCGTGGTCGATAACCTCAAAAGGTCCGTCATATGGTTGTTGAAGGGACGTTCTGACTGCATCATTTCTGACGAAAACGTGGCTGGCAGTTTGTAGACTGGGTTGAACAAAAACCTTAGCGTTGTGGTGCTGTGATGTTGAAGTTGGACGTATCTTGAATATTGAGCGACGTAAGTCCTTGACGAACTCTGTCTGATCATGAGTTTTCCGCTGACAGCCGAAAAATTCACCTGGTAGACGAAGTGATGATCCAAACAACATCTCTGCTGTCATTGCTTTGATGTCGTCTTGGTGTATAGATCGCAGTCCCAGAAGGATCGTAGGCAATACGCTACACCAGTCATCCGTTTCGTAACAACGAATTGCAGTCTTTAACGCTCGATGCCATCGTTCGATTATCGCATTAGATTGCGGATGATAGGGGATTGTCCTCAGATGCTTGATGCCATAAAAGCGTGTGAGTTCCTTAAATACTCGTATGTTGCTCTCAAATTGTCACCCCTGATCGATCGTTATACTTAATGGAACACCGTATCGTGATATCCAGCCAAATGCCAGAGATCTCGCAACCGTTTCGGCCGTAATGTCTGGGAGCGGAAATGCCTCGGGCCATCTCGAAAAACGGTCAATGCACGTGAGTATGTAGCGACAGCCCTGCAACGTCGGCAATGGTCGAACCAAGTCGATGTTAATATGCGTTGCGTTTTGTTGTTCTCCTGTACCTTGCTTCTTTGGCATTGTATGCAGTTTCTGACCACGACTGTAATGTCCCTTCGCATGTTAGACCAAACATAACGCTCATGAACCATCTTAAACGTTGCCCTCCTACCTGGGTGAGAGAGCCCATGCAGTGTTGTGATGATCGCAGTACGAAGTCTTCTCGGGATAATGGGTCGAATTTTTGTTGAACAAACATCGCAGTAGAGTGGTGTTTTACTCTCTGGAATTGCAAAAGACTTGACAATTAGTGATGTTGAAAGAAATTTACCTTCTTTGAGACTCTCGTTGAACTCTTCATCGTTAGCTTGCTCCGCAGAAATAGTTTGGGCATCGATCGGCATCTCTTTTTTGATTTCCGTAATCCTGGATAGGGTGTCAGCTACCGTATTGTATTCGCCTTTGACATACCTCACGTCTGTGCTAAACCGTGATATGAAATCTAGCTGCCTAAGTCTCCTTGGTGATGCTTTCTCCGCGTTTTGCTTGATTGCGGAAATGAGCGGTTTGTGGTCGGTGTAAATGCAGAAAACTCGTCCCTCGATTAGGTGTCTAAAGTGGTTCACTCCCTCGAAGATTGCTAAGAGCTCGCGGTCATACGTGCTTTTGGAGAAGAATCCGAGGGGTTGGGGCACTCCATCTACAACTTGGTGGAGGACGGCGCTTTGCCTCTGGATAGCTCTGTCTGAAGCGTCTGCACTGAGCGATAATGGTGCATTGATCGCTGGATGGGCTAAAAGTGTAGCTTGTGCTAAGTCGTTCTTGCACCGGTCGAAAGCTGCCTCCGCCTCTGGTGTCCAGGCAATGAATGGTAACCAGTCAATAAAAGAATACCGAACAATGTTTTGAGTTTATCGACAGATACTTTGTTTTGCTTGTTTTTCTGAGCCGCGTAAATCTGCGAGTATTGAACAATTATGGCCAAAACTTCCTCCCCAAATATTTGTTCAAAAATTTGCAATGGACTTTGATTTCTCATTTCATCCAACTTGTACTTGGTAATTTTCAAGCACCAAGTACATTGTATTTTTTTTTTTCAAGTACAAGTACAAGTACAAGTACATGGTGCTGGGTACTGGCAACTGAAAGTTTACTGGTCTGATGTAAAGTGATCTTGTCAAATAGGGGTTGCAAAATTCAAGAGATCAGTTGGCTTGAAGGACTAACTCATAAATATGCGAAGCGATTGAACCTGGGGTACAGGTTGGCCAAGCAAAAAATAAAATCGAGGAGGAGAATGATTAGACTGACGTGACAAAGTCATAGATTGACATTTGGAGACATTAAGCTCAAACCATTTTTTATACACCAAGTGGAAAACCTATCGAAGTCTTCTTGAAGGAGAATAGAGTCTTGTTCTGATGAAACAGTCTTGGAGAACTTAGTGTCGTCGGCGTAAATGGATAGGGGGCAGTATCTTTAATTTAGATAAAACAAAGCGTGTGTGAGATATCAGATTTTTTATTCGTTTGAAAAGCCTATCAATACCATTATGGAATATAACATCGTTCAAATGTCTGCCGCGGCTTCTCTGGGTGGCGCGCGCCGCGCATCCAAAATTTCCAATTTTCCATGACTCTGGCGCATAAATCAGGCTGAATTTGACCGATGGCATGGGTTATGTTGGCTTTGAGGGCCACTGTGGTTTGTGGCTTATTCGCATAGACCTGTGACTTCAGAAAGCCCGACAAGAAAAAGTCTAACGAGGTCAAATCGCACGCTTTCGGTGGCCAGTTCACATCAATTCCATGTGAGATGACCATGCCCTCGAATCGCTCGTGCAGAATTTCTAATGTAGCGTGAGCTGTGTGGCACATAACGCCGTCCTGTTGAAACACATGTCGTTGGTTTTCATATCATCCAATTCAGGCCAAAAGAAGTTGGTAATCATCGACCTATAGCGCTCGCCGTCGACGTTGATGGCCTGGCCAACGTTGTTCTCAAAGAAATATGGACCGATAACACCGCCAGCCCAAAATCCACAGCAAACAGTGACTTTTTCGGGATGCATTGGACGCTCTTTGATCTCATGTGGATTGGTATCCCCAAATTCGAGAATTTTGTTTGTTGACTTACCCATTCATCCAGAAATGGGCCTCATCGCTGAAAATGATTTTGCGATGAAAATTTGGGTCAGTTTCGAAATGCGCCAGAGCCCATTCAGCGAACATACTCGTACGTCGTTGTCTATGGTCGTTTACCTTCAGCTCCTGGGTCAGTTAGATTTTGTACGGGTGCAGGCCCAAGAAATATGGCCGCTATCAACTGTCAAAGTTCGGAAGATCTTATTGCAAGACGCTGTATTTAAAATCAAAAAGAGGGGACTTAGATGGCTGCGATGAAAAAATTAAAAAAAATGTTGCGGCCAAATGACTATCGAAAAGGCAATCAGCAAATCTGTTGAATGTGCTTAATTTACGTCGGAAATGCAGCCCTCAGAATGTTCAGTTGTGTGTTGTGCAGTATGCGCCCCTGCTCCATACTGTTGGAACCACTTGTTCTCCAGTCCCAATTCATCCAGTCGAGGAAGAAGAAAGTCGTTGAGCATGGCACTGTAGCGCTCGCCGCCCACAGTAGTCGTTTGAACGATACTCCGGGATTATCTGCGGCATCTTCAACCACAGCTGCGATTTTCTCAGCAGAACATCTGCCCCGGGCCGGCCAGACCTGGCAGCATATCGTGTTGTCCCATACTCTTCTACGAGTGGGCGAGTGGCTAAACGTCGTAGTGTTTGCACACTTGGTGTCGGATGATCGGGAAATCTGCGCCGAAATTCACGCTGCACCAAAACCACCGACGAATTTCTCCACAAAAAAATCGTAACAATTATTCCGCGTTTTGTAGGAGAATAGCGATTCATGTCTCGTTGACGTGTGTTTTGTATGTGCTTACTTCACAAATGTCAAAACAGACTTGACAATTGCCACCATTGCTGATGACTTTCGCGAAACCTAGTAGTTTTGTTTGAATGTGTCCAATAATGCACAGTGTGCACTTATAGTATCGTTCTCTGCAGTATCCTCTTTCAAACGATATCTCTAACAGATATCGAACAGTTAGAATGTCTAAACCCAAGGTTATTAAGCATACACCCTTGTGACCAGATCTACAAAATGAGTTGGTGTATGCTCTCTACAAAATCATTTCCAGCAGCTTTGCTTACCGCTGCTGGACAGCCGTCAGGTCCAGTAGTTTTGTTGGATTTATCTTCATTTCGTTTTGGTCAGGCGGGCGGAAGTTTCGGTTGTCGTTTAGTTTCGTCTAGGTCGAATGGTCTATTCGGCCTGACGGTAAGTTATTGGCCTTCGTTGTCGTTATGCAGCCTACAGAAGAGGTCTTTCCATATTCTCAATGCCGATTGAGCTCTATTGCATGGTTTCTCTCTGCATCTCTACAGGTTTTTGTGCGGGTCTTGTTAGCACTTTTTACCTCTTAGTGAGACTTCAGTATGTTGTTCCTGGGGTAAAAATTCTCGATATCGAATATCCTGGAGATACCGATATTCTTCCCGTCTTTTTTGTTTCTAGAGGTCTCGAGCGGCTCTCATCCTTGTCAGCATTCTTTATCAAACCTGGGATTTTTTGGTGGTGGTCTAATGAAACTCAGCACATCAATTGTGGCGTCTCTGATGGTACATTGGCAGCGTTGCCACTGGTCTGCGGTACTTGATGCTGGCGTCATATGAAGTTATTGAGAGATTTTGGGATACGCGTTCGGCAAATGTTCTGACCATCTCTTGAGATTGCAGCCTTTCTACGTTATGGCTTTTCACAGTTTGTTATGGACGTTGGGAAATTCGCATAGGTTCCTTGGCTGCAATAAGGTAGTGATACGGGCAATTTTTGCTGCTCGGGCGGTTCGGACATCCAGATATTGGAAGCATGCATTGTCGATTTGGTTAAGCTTTTCATGAGCCGGAGACCGCCATGTCCCACTTTTCTATGTTATATTGAGATGAGGAAACCGTGTGTTTGCTATCTATAGTGAAGTATGCAGTGGTGAGATGCTCCGCCGTTGACCCATCAAGGGCTCCTGTTCTACCATCCATTATAGCATTGATTTTTGTTAAATAAAACGCGATTTTAAAACCAGCTATTTAGTTCTATTTAGTCTTCCGTGTGTTCATACCTCGACGGCTTAACACAAACCGAACTATTTAATTGTTACTTATCTACTTAACTCTAACATGAATGCTACTCTGTTTTTCAAGATACTGCCTCAGTCTTAAAGTTCGTTATTGACCTGAGCTGCGAATTGAGCATCCACTAGTCTGATTGTGGGCATCACCTTCGCTGGTCGTCCTACTTCTGAGGCCCTCTTGGTAGACGTCTCAGGATGCTTGCCCATCAGATCGGCAAAAGACGCCCAGTCTGATATACGTGCTAAAGTTTACTCGCCTGAGTGTCCAGCTGCGCATATACCATATGTATATAGTAGTTCGACTCCACCTACGCTCAAAGTTGGTTCACTATCCAGCAGGCACTACGTGGAGCTGATGATACTGTTTTACCCACCCTCGTAATTCTGCACAGAAGAACGATGAAGAACGCTCGCTGCTCCTCCCTTTCAAGGTCGGTAACGACTCAAACGAGATTTTTGATGTGATAAAGTATTTTAGGGTATGTGAAGCGCTTTCGTGGGACTTCTTTAACATCACACTTAGAAGAATTATGCGGAACTCATAAGCGAAAACTGGGGACACAATCTTTTAAAAGTTCATGGAACTACTAGCGTCTGATGATGGTACTTAGGGGCTATCAACAGTGCGTTTCTTAGTATTGAAACGGTTGTTCCATAATGAGTTCAGCGGTAAATGAGGGCTATCAATAAGAAGGGATACACAACATCGACGAATTGGACAGAACGTCACAATCGACAGCTATAATTTCAAGGAAGTAGGGAATGACAATTGCCAATCGGTGTTTCTTTGGATTAAGAAGGCAATTTAGTAGTAAGGCCGTATCCCGAACAACTAAGGAGACTCTATACAAGACCATGATTATCCCAGTCCTACTTGTTGAAGTTTTAGCGCCTTCGACTCAACAAAAAAATCCTTCATACAACATTCGGTCCCTTTTTTTTGACGGATTTTGAAAGAGAAGATTCAACGGCGAACTACAGCGACATCGACCTAGTTAGGACGTATATCAATGGACACCAATGCTCTGGCCCGCAGAGTCTTCGAATCTAGCACGAAGGGACAACGAAGTAGAGAAGGACCTCCACCGACTTGCTAGTTGCGAAAACCTTTTATTTGGTTTGCATTGGAATAAACAAATATCGTTTAATTCTAAAACCTTTACATGTTTAGTTTTTAAATGATTGAAATCAAAAAGAGCGTATTTTTTCTGTTCAAAACGTGTTACAACAATTAGCGTATTACAGTTGATTTCCTATATAAAACAAAAAAAAAAAACGTATAACGTTGACTATTAATTGCAGTAATAACAAATCACTACAGCGTGATTACATATTGTAAAAAATTGAGAAAATTAAGAAAATCACATTCTACAGTAATTAAGAAATAACAGCAATTAGTTGATAATGATGAATGATAAAATATCGCTATTAACTTGGAATTCTTAATGAGTGTTTTATGCGCATACGAATATTAAACGTTTAACTCCTACTGACCCCGCGAATGGTAGAATTTTTTTATTTTTTTTTTTTTCATTTAACAAAATATGTATCTAAATGTGATAGATTGTCTGTTAATGGAGACATTTACACTTTTATCGCATATAAATTTCGAAGAATATAATAAAAAATGAAATTAGTTCATGTTTGATTCGGAACTGCGAACATTGTGTGTGGTTATGGTGCCGTTTCATTGTAGACATAGATTTAGTGCTCATCTCGCTTTATGTTTCCTTATCATCGAAATTGATTTACGCCGTCCTCATATAACATACAGAGTGATTTAAGTAGCTCAACATGAACATGAGACATTCGCAATTCAAAAGCAAACTGCAGACACTTGTTACTCACAACATTTATTTATTCAATCAGTTTATTCATTTTCACGCCTTAGGTGTTGGGTCCGGATATTGAATTTCCCCATGAGAGCTTATCATTTCAAATTCAAGCGTCAATGTGCTGCAGGAATCCCTTGAGGGAATTTACAATTTCCTCCATCTAAATATCATCCTCTGGCACATTCGTCGTTCAGGCAGATAAGAGCAGATATGTCTATTGCCAATACTGACTTTATTTCAATGGCACAGTTAAAAATAAATAAACTTATTGATATAAGGTCGGCCTTGCATATTTGGCATCAATCCAAAGATACGCAACAAAATTGTATAAGATTGACATGCAATAATGTCGTTGGCTTGATTAAATAATAATATGACACACCCGTATAACTTAATCATGTACGATGGCAAATTGTTACCAAACATCCAAATTGCAGTGATTTTCGCTCGAAGGAAGACTTTGACACCATTCCCTGACCATAGCTGGTATTCGTTGAATTGAAAATATATGAACAGATTACAGAGGACTTTCGAATATATCGTTGTTTTTACCTAACCTATATTGGTATTCGCAACTTTTTCTAAGACACAACAACGTTCCGTTCATTCAATTCATTCATGGCCATTACTCGGCGTAAAGTGTGTCTTTTTTAAAAGGCTATAGACCGTTTATTTTAAAGAATACCGACAATAACGAATAACGATTTAATTTATTTGGACTAGTTTTTGAATACAACATCAATCAAAGTGGCCACCTTTATTGAACAAAGCAAAATGTGCCCTTTTTGTTGCGTTTTCCATCACTTTTTCGAGCATATCGGGCGGTGTAGCGATGGTTTCGGCACGAATGTTTGCCGTGAGCTCGTCAATGGTCTAATGCTTGCTGGCGTACTCTTTGCTTTTCCAATAGTCCCACAAAAAGAAGTCCGGAGGGGTCCAATCTGGAGATCTGGCTGGGCAGTCAATGTCGCCATCTTTTGACAGTACGCGTCCAGTTAATTTTCTGCATTGAAACTGCATTGTTTGATTTGAAGTGTGGCATGGCGCATAGTTTTTTTGAAAACAGCAATCGTCCAGAACTTTTTCACACATTTGTGGGCAGACATAATGAGCCAACATCCACCGATATCGATTCCCATCGACTGTGTCGCTTTCTCTGAAGAAAAATGGCCCAATTATGGTTTTGGTGAAACGTCGTCCCAAATAGGCACTTTTTGGCCATCCAATGGTGTTTCTTGCATCCCGTGTAGATTCTCCGTTCCCCAAATGCAGAAATTTTGCTTTGTTAACGGCGCCAGAGGGTGTGAAATGGGCCATTCGAGCGACTGTTTGGCCATATTCCCAGCGACGTGGACGGTCTGTCGGCAATATTCTTCGAGTCAAGTGTACTTTATATAAAAACAAATGCAAATCATCCCTGAAAATGCGCCGCAAGGTGGCTCCACTGACGCCATCATGTTGAGCGCGGTGACGATATAAGACATGTAGTTTCTCGGTAAGACTCTCTTACCGCTTCAACCAACTCATTGGAACATCTTAGGCGTTGACGAACAGCATGTCGACGATCTCCCACTGTCTCGTGCTCAACAAAATTCGACACCAAACGACGAATAGTGTGCTTGTTGGCCACGATATTTTCGACGATATGCTCTTTGAGTTAACACAACTGAAGGACTATTTTCAATGTACAGCGTCACTATTTCGGCTCGTTGTTTCGGTGTGAAGCAATTCATGGTTAAAATTGTACTGAATTGACGTTTCAAAAGCATGTCCACTCCAGTCAATCGATTGATAAATGTCAAAGTTATTCAATGTTTCCATACCGACATAAAGGATGGTGCACCCTGCATCTACTATATACAAGGCGGCGCAAGATTAATCATCCAATTTTGTTTTCGAATTACTTTTTTCCTAAATAAAAAAAAAAATGATTTTGAGTGATGGAAATCTTTATTTGGACCTCGACCTTTACAATTGTTTCTGTTAAGCGGAAAAGATGATATCCGTCAAGTGGCTGCCGCCAGTGTTGATACACACATTTGTGCCCGTTTTATCGCATTTTCCATGACTTTTCGCAAGATTTCCGATGATAACTGTTCGCATTCCCGTCGAATAAGGGCTGCGATTGTCTGAGGGTTGGTGTCATGGTTGGTTAAATCGGATCTTGCTGGCCATGCCAAATCGCCAAAACGGGAGATTACGCGACCAGGAAACCCTTCATTCACAATATTCATTGTGGCTCGTGCTGTGTGTGCGGTTCAACCACATGTTCACCAAACCCCGCTCATCCAATTCCCGCAGTAAGAAGTTGTATATCATGGCCCTGTAGCGTTCGCCAGTAACTGTGACAGTATTGCCGATGGCGTCCTCAAGGAAATACAGCCCAATCAGTCCTCCCACGTGAACGCCGCACCACACAGTGGCTTGAGTGGATGTAGTGGCTCTTCGTACATCACACGTGGATTTACAGTGCCCCAGAAACGAAGATTTTGCATATTGACTTAACCGCTTAAGTGGAAATGCGCCTCTTCGCTTATGATGATTTTCGACACAAAATCGTCCTCTTCGTCCTGGCTTTAGAGTAATTCACACGCAACTGACGGTCCGGAGGCATTAACTGATGCACTATTTGCACTTTGTACGGAAATTTGTGTAAGTCTTTGACTAAAATTCGCTGTAGGATTCGTCTGGTGAGGCCCGTCGTCTGGTTGATGTTTCTTTGTTCTCAGCAACATCGGCGATATCCTCGGCTGAACGAAAAGTCCGGTGGCAGCCACGCCCTGCATGGTCTCCTATGGTTCCACTCTGTTCGAGTCGAGTAGCTAAGCGCCGGAATGTTTGCGCAGTTGGCGCGACACAATTAGGAAATCGACGTCGAAATTCACGCTGCGCTAACACCACCGACCGGTTATTGGTCAAAAACATCGGGGCAATTATTCCACGCTCTTGCGGAGTATAGAGCTCCATTGCTTGTCCGTTTGTATACTGCAGCTGTCTAATTCACAAATGTCAGATATGATTGACGTACGACGCCATTTGCAAAAATTATACCATCTTCCGATAGGGTGATTAATTTTGCGCCACTTAGTATATACATGTAATATAAAAAAAAAATAATATAAATTTAGTTAAATTAACTATAAAATTAAATTTTAAAGGACTTGCATTAAGCGAAACAAATGGTGGCGTTAGCCTCCACCAAAAATAAAAATTAAAAAATTTACCCAGACATGCTTTGGAGCCGAAGTACCAGGTTTACACCACTCCTTAGCCTCTTATTTTGATTCAGGATCATAGTGATAGACTCAAATCTCATCCACAGTGATGATACGATGCACAAAATCTTTGAAAGCGGCACCCATTATGCACACAGCTTTCTGAAACCCAAACCTTCATCCACAATATTGATCACACTGCCTAATGAGATTCCTAGTGGTTCTACAAAATCTCTCTCGGTTAATCGACGATCTTCCAAAACCATATTCTGTATTTTTGCTACGATTCCTGGTGTTGATGCACTTATTGGACGTCCTTTACAGTCCGTCTTCAAGACTTGTACGACCACGTTTAATCTCAGCAAACCATCCTTCTACTGTTCTCATTGAAGATGATGAGTTCTTGTATATTTTTAACAAGAATTCTGACCGAGACGTTGGGGATGCTCTCTTCCGGGACTCCTGTGATCTGTCTATTTTCCATTGCTATTTTGAGCTGGGTTAGAATAATGTTCTCGAATTTCAGGATTATTTTCAAAAGACCTTCAAACAAATCTATATTTTCATTTCTCGTCATTTTCATGGACGAGCATTTCCACTGTATTTGCATCGTCTTCCTGAAAATGAAAAATGAAATTAAAGTCACTTTTGTCTGATAACTGATGCCTAGGTCGCTGCTGGCTGTCGTCTCCAAATTTTATTTCCTCTTGAGAATAATCCATTGTACCCAGGAAAGTTGAGAGCTATTGAAATTTCGTGCATATATTGGACCATCGGGTTCTTTGAAGCATTTCGCCTGATGACGGTTTTAGTAAGTCGAGTCATACTTTGCTTGTACGCCCTAATATAGCCTCATCTGGCGTTATGTTGTCAGGTAGCTGAGCGTTTGGTGTAGATTGGTAGCTTTGAAGTGTACTGCTTGTGATTTCCTCCTTTTCTAGCTTTTTCAGTCCGCTCTTGTAAATGTCGACAAACTTTTCTACCTGCATGTTTGACTTTGTGCAGTTCTAATGTGTTAGATTACTAGAGGAAAATTGAGAGCCATTGCCCGATTCTATAACGTCTGGAAGTCTAAACTCTGATAGTAGCAGATGCTGTTGTTGATTGCATGCAAAAAATCTCAGGCTATTTTGAAAAAGAATCTACTATTATTAAAAACCTCCGTTTTTTAAAGGGCCCAGCGTAGTCCACATGTTTTTCGAGACCAAGGTTTATTTCCTACATGCACATGCTGAGTATTCCCTAACAACCTGGTGAATGCCTTGTCCATGTTCCTAAGCCGTACAACTCGCTTATGGAATGCTCTGCCTAGCTCTTTATTTCCTAGTCGTTATAATCTTCGAACATTTAAAACCAACGGTCACGGGTAAATACCTCTCTTTCCATCCACCTGGATTTTCCTTCGCCCGCGCTGTGTGCAAGCATTTTAAGGCTACGTTGATTATAAAAAAAAAATATATATACGTATGCATATATTAGACCAATAGACGTAGCTACGCACTACTGCCTTATTGCGGACAATGCCTGGGTACCCAGTATGCTTGAGAGTTCGTTCTTGCAATGATAACGGAATCACAATCTTGTAACAAAATTCAACCTTGAACTGCGCTTAATGCATCTCGATGGAAATACAACATTTTCAGACAACT
This sequence comes from Volucella zonaria, assembly GCA_963966105.1. Lineage (NCBI taxonomy): Eukaryota > Metazoa > Arthropoda > Insecta > Diptera > Syrphidae > Volucella > Volucella zonaria. The sequence continues at coordinate 339,532,934 of OZ014530.1, forward strand.
GTCCTTAAGATTGGGTCAGCAGCAGTTTCCGTCTGCACTAACGGTAACGTCACTTGTAAATACTGAATTGGGTCCGAAAATACTCTATTGACTTTCGATTCAATGTGAATAGCGGCTATGACAGTCTTCTTCTTTATTAACTTCTTGACAGGTTGTCAGTCTAGATAACGCATCGGCCTATTTTGAAGTCATAAATTAGGAGCATTACAAGTAGACCCCACCTTTGTAAACGATGTGCCGTTAAATATGGGTATACCTCTCTTGCATCCAAATATTTCCAACAGTGGTTGATGGTCTGTTTGCAGAGTAAACCGTCTTCCGTGTAACCATCTGTGAAACTTCTTTACAGAGAACACTAATGCTAATGCCTCTTTTTCGGATTGACTGTAATTTAGCTCGGTTGTTGATAAGGCTCTCGAAACATGCGCTACTGGCTTCCCGGGATCATCTGGAAATCTATGTAATAACACGCCACCGATTCCATCTTCTGACGCATCTCCTGTGACAATTAATTCCTTTGCGGTAACAAAATGCACTAAAATCAAGTCTGACAGAAGTGCTGCCTTGACCTTCTGCTGCGCTGCATTTCTCCGACCAGAGTTCGTTCTTCTTCAACAAATTGTTCAACGGAGCACTTATTTCTCGGAATTCAGCTAAAAACTGAGAATAGAAGGCTCATACATGAGTAACGTCTCTTGGTTCCAGAATATTTGCAATGGCTGCAACTCTATTTGAATCTGCGACCAAGAAGATCTATTATGAATCCAAGAAAATGTACACTGGTCTGGTAGAAACCGGATTTTTCATAATTCAGTCGGAATCCCCATTCTTGAGTATGTTTGAAAACTATATGAGGATACGAGCATGTTCCTCTATAGACTTTGCTGCTATTACGATATCGTCAATCTAGGGCACTACTCTAGATAATCCTGCTAACATTGGTGGTAATCTTTTGAAATGTTCTTGGCCCTGTCTTAGCCCCAAGTGGTATCCGTGAAGACTGGAAGAATCCTTGGCGCATGTTGATTGCTAGTAGCTGTGATCCTTCTCTCACTTTTACCTGCTAATAAACATCAGATAAATCAATCGTCGAGAAGTATTTACCTCCATTAAGCGTTACGAATAAATTTTCTGACGTTTGTTTTTTTTTTTAACGTGTATCGTAATCGTTGAAAGAGACATCACATGCCAACTTTGCGATGGCGTGGGACTTGACCCACCCACTAAACATAGTGTTACCGTCCTTCCAATAATCGCACCTCATCGTTAAACTAATCAGCAATTTGTTTCTAATACTTGTAAATCCATGTTATAAGGAACTAACTTTGGTCTGTTACTTATTATTTTTTAATTCGTTATCACTTTGTTCGTGTGACTATGTATACGTATGCAGTATTTCTTTTCTTTATTCCTAGTTAGCTAGTTCGAATGGCTTTACTCTTCGTAATCTTCTAACTAAATTGTTGTTCTTAGGTAGTTCGACGACTCCTAAATTAGCGTGGTTGCGAAGCCTACCTTCCCTTCATGTCTTCTTGCGATATTCCTGACCTCGTCCTCTATCATCTCAATTTTTAGATCCCTATGTACAATAGATAAGCATTACGTATGTACCATGGTGCATTAATAATATTGCGTAGTACTATGTTTTGGAAGCATTGAATGCTTTACAGGTTTGTTAAACTTGTGCACCATATGTCCATATTGGCTTTAGAACTTGCTTATAGAGAAGCAATTTATTGTATAGTGTCAGACACGAATACCTCCTCCTATGTCATGTTTTTTCTTGACATCAGTTTTCCAGGACAACTTCGCGTCTAGAGTCATGCCTAACTACTTAGCTGAGTTGAAATGCAGAACTACGTTATTATTTACATATATACGAGTACACAGGTATGTTTTGTACGTTTTTATTGGCAAAGTTAACATGAACTTACCTTTATTTGCAATTTTTTGGTCCAATTAGGTATATACTTGAGAAATATACTGTCCTTTGCAGTTTTTCTGTAACTTCCGTCACGTTTTTTCCGATAGCAAGTGCAGTCATCAAATGTTGCAACAGTAGCTTCGTCATTTTGTGGTAGGTCGTTCGTGTATAGGAGGAAAAGAACAGGTCTTCAAAGACTACCTTGCGGTTCTCCAGTTTTTATATATTTCAATGCGGAGTACTCATCTTCTTAATAATCGCTGGATTATACCTTCCGATTAAAAAGTACCCGGAATTTCCCATTGTCAAAAGCGTCTTTTTAGTTTTTTACATCTGTCATCTGGCGCTCAAAAATCTGTTTAAGCGTCATTTGTTGGGAGTTTTCGCTTGATAGCTTCGTAAGCAAGTCAGTGTTTGTTGTGTTCTGCGAATTTCGCAAAGTCAAATTTAGTTGAGCAAAGAGTTTGCTTGAAATTTTGTGTTTCTAGCAAAATATCATGTGCGGAAGCGTTGAAAATGTTAATGGTAGCCTACGGGCACTCGACAATGTCAAAAACACAATCGTACGAGTGGTACGAAGAGATTAAAGCCAGCCGTACTGTGGTTGCTAATTTGCCTCGTTCCGGTCGTCCATCCACCAGTGTGACTGACGTAAACATCGAAAAAGTTAAGAAAATTGACCTCGCAGATCGTCGTGTGAGCATCAGGTGTCTCGTTCGGATCGGTGCAGAGCTTTATGCACGATGTTTTATGCTTGAGACAAGTTGAAGCGCGGTTTGTGCCCAGAGTGCTGAATTTGTTGCAGAAAGATCTCATCTTTTACCCGACTATTTGATCAAAAACAACGTTCATAGCTTTCCGCAAGCTCCGTATTCACCTGACATTGCTCCTTGTGACTTTTTCGTATTCCCACGACTCAAATTACCACATCGCGGAAAGTGTTTTGAGGCAATTGAGGCGATAAAGGAGAATTCGTAGATGGAGCAGAAGGACCTGAAGGCGATTCTAAAATCGGCCTACGAAAAGCGTTTTGAAGAGTAGAGGAAGCGTTGGAATATGTTTATTGCTTGCAATGGATGCAGAAGATTTTTTTGGAAGATATATTTGTAGCTTATGGACTAATCCTTTGTGCAGACTTTATCAAAAGCCTGTGTTACATCAAGGAAAATGGTAGAGTATATTTGTTTTCCTTCTAAGGCTTTTTCTATTTTATTAATTATTTTGTGAACCTGATCTATAGTTGAGTACCTCTAGATTTAGATTGATGATTTGGTATCAGTGCATTTTCTTCTATAATCGGATGAAGTCGTTTCAGAAGAATTTTTCCGAAAAACTTTGACAGGAGAGTAATAAGATCGGACAATATGAGGTAACTTCACTGGACAATTTGCCCGGCCTTAGTACCATAATAACTTCCACGATCTTACCTTACTCTAAACGCTGCATTTATTACCTGTGCTATTTTTTGTCATGCTTTCTTAGGCAGTGTATTTAAGAATTTCACCCGTGATTAGATCATATCCCGCAGATTTTTTCGGGTTGATCTTTTCATTTATTCCTGTGGCTATTTCCTTAGAGGTTACTGCTCGGATTAATCTGTCGTCTTCACACATTTCTTCCGTTTGTTGTAAATAATAATTATCTTCGCATGGCTGGAAGACGTTTTCAAGATATTGAGGAAATAGATCAGCCTTTTGCTTGTTTGTTTTCGCCCAGTTTCCACTGCTGTTTTTAACTAGCGGAATGTATGCCGTTGGTCTTTTAATTTTTTTTGTAGCATTCTATAGTGAAAATTCTGTACTAGCATCGTTCGTCAGATTTACCAGCATTTTTTTAAAGTTTTTTTTTTTTGTATCGGATTGAAACTCGGCGCTAGTTTCGGTTAATAGGCAGTCGGCAAATAGGCAACTTTCGTTACACTGTTAAGTCTTGTTTTATCACTTGGCGCTCTCGACAATAGCTAGCGTTTACTCTTTTCAGATATAATGTCGCATATTTCTTTGGCATATACGTTTCTTCTTACTTTACTATTTGATTCAGGCGTTGCAGAGTTCAAGCAGCCTTTTGTATATCTAGAGTCAAAGTCTGTACTTCATTTTCTAATTGCTCTAGTAAATATCTGAAATATATCCAGTCAGCTAGCATGGGTTGCGTTCCTTCATTATAATTTTATTATGAAGTGCGGGCAGCACAGATAAGTGATCTGAGTCAAGATCTGGTCCTTCCTGCACTTAGGTAATATTTGAAAAGATATTCTTAGTTATACAGAAGTCGACAGCGTCCGGAATTTTGTTCCTATACATGGGCCAGTAAGTAGGATATCCCGTCCCGAGGGTAGTGTCAGAAGTACCCGATCTAACAAAGAAAACACAAAAAAATTTGGGAAAGATATGTTTTTTCTTCTACGAAGTCTCCTTATACTTCAATACACTTTTTCCAGAGATGTGCAATAGCTTCAATGCCCTGTTTATAGTGAGAATCGTCGAGCTCCTTAAAATAGCAGACTTCACCTCTTTACTGTTGGCAAATCTTTTACCACCGAGGCATTTTTTCAAATACGGAAATAGAAAATAATCCGAGGGGGCTAAATCTAGCGAATAGGGTGCATGAGGAAGCAATTCGATGTTTAACTCATTGATTTTGGCCCTCGCGATGGCGGATGTGTGAACTCATGCATTATCTTGATGAAACAAAACTTATTTTTTCGCCAAATGCGGCCGTTTTTTCTTGATTTCATGTTTCAAACGTTGCATAATAAACGCTTGTTGATTGTTTTTTTCTTTCTGAAGATAATCAATGAAAATTATCCCACGCGCAACCCAAAAAACTGACGCCATGAACTTACCTGCAAACAGAAGTGTCTTCGTCTTATTTGGAGCCGAATCTTCCCTTTGAGTCCATTGTTTTGACTGTTCCTTCGCTTCGGGTGTGAAGTGATGAACCCATATTTCATCCATGGTTATGAATCGACGCAAAGGCTCGGCTTTATTGTTGTTAAACTTTGCCAAATACTCGATTGAAACATCCTCACGCCGCTGTTTTTGTTCCATTGTGAGTAATCGCGGCACCCATCTTGCGCACAGCGTTCTCATGTCCAATTTTTCAGTCAACATGAGATATACAGCGCTTTTTGAAATGCCTTCCATATCTGCTAGTTCACGATCTTTCAATCAACTATCCAATACCATTTTGTAGATTTTTTTTAAAAATTCCTTGTGAAATCACCTCCTTTGGTCGACCACTGCGATGTTCGCCTTGACATCTCGTACGGCCTCGCTTAAAGTCTGCCGCCCAATATTTTGTTGTTGTAAACGAAGGAGCAGACTCCCCCTGAGTAGAATCCAGTTCCGTTTTGATTTGGTTGGTTGGTTGGTTGGTTGGCCTTTCAAATGAAAGTATTGTATCACATAACGATGACCAATTTTTTCCATATTTAAAAATTCATTGAGAGCGTTCGCTGTTGGTGGCTGCCGGACAAATGCTAAACAACGTAGCGTCGTCTTCAAATTTAAGCTTTATGAGGTTGGTACTTTCTACGATAGTCATTTTTTTTTAAACAACAACCGCCATCTATACGTCAGGGCGGCTACTTCTGTAATCTGTACCATCGTAATTTTACGGTTTTTTTGCGGAATAATTCGTCGGTGGTGTTATCACTGTCATCCCGACACCAACTGGGCAAATACTACGACGTTTAGCCGCTCGCCTACAAGAGTGTGGGACAACATTAGATGCTGTCAGGTCTCGCCAGCCCCGGAGCAGCCGTTCTGCTGAGAATATCACCGCTGTGGTTGAAGATGTCGGCAGAGGACGTTCCATGCAATTGGGCATAAATCGGCGGTCTTTACAGAGGAATTTGGTGAAAGACTGCAAGATGTTCCCTTACAAAGTACAGGCAGTGCATTAGCTGTTAGCTGTTGACCGCCAACGCAGCATTTCCGAGGTCGCCCTAATCCCTCGGTTTGGCGATTCGCACTCGTCGCAAGATCGCCTGGTTTAGCCGTTCCAGACTTCTTTTTGTGGGCTTTTTTGAAGTCTATGTCAACAAACCTCAGACCCTTGCATCCCCCAAAGGGAATATCCGTCAAGAATGCGAGGACCTATCGCCGGAAGTCCAGGCAAGAGTGATGGAAAATGCCACAAATCGGGCCCGAATGGTCATCAAAATCTGGCGGCGGCCACTTAGTCGATATCATTTTCTCGAATGAGACATCAAATAAACATAATTCAAAAGCAGAACCAAAGTTGTTCGTTCATAAAAAAAATTACAGTCAAAGAACATCGGTGACAACTTTGGCGCCACCTTGTATATACTCGTACTAAACATGTTGACAACTTGTATTTTGAAGTTTTCTTCTTTAGGTCATTCGCAATGCGTTCCGGGTGCATGAGAAGTGTAGTTTCTTTGCAACAACCTTTATCGGTCTTGTTTATTTTCAAA